>OX421405.1:1250000-2500000 GCA_949126875.1 Lochmaea capreae | reverse complement strand
GCGATTTTAGGAAAGGGTAAAGTTAATTGTTTTTGTTACCGTCACCGATATCCTGTGACGTGGATTGGTAACGCAAGATCAAAGTTTTAAAGCAGGTTAATCAATTTTATATAAAAATTTACATTTACCATGAACGTACGTTAATTTTTTTTAAGGGAATTAGATTATTTTATGAAAATTTATAATTAGCGTACGATAAAATTTTCCATAAGGGTTACTTTAATTACAAGATTACCATTTACCATGGGATTACGATAAAAACTAAAAGAGGGTTCATTTATTAATAAAAATTTCCAATAACCAATGGCGTACGATAAAATTTTCAAAGGGTGATTTCACCACCTCGGCATCCCCTAAGATTTTCACCCCTTTTTATATTATTAATTTTTATTCGCATTAATGTTCAATAAACTTTTTTTATTTCAACTTATTGGATAATTAGGGAGTGTAAATAGTTTACCAATTCTACGAAAATAACTTTTATTTTGAACAAGAATATAAGAATGAAAAAAGGATAACAATAATTGTTAAATAATTATCTGTAGAGTAATTAGAGTTAAGCGTTTCTGATGCCACGAATGATTTTGAAAAAATTACATTCGAAATATGTAATCAATATTGAAAGGTTTGTCTTGGCCTGTACGTTATTATTTTTTAAATTATTAGAAGTATTACGTTATTTTTAGTCTCTACATTTTAATTGTTATATTAAAGAGACTGTTTTTAAATCTCATTTTTAGTTACAGTTAGGATACAATTAGTGACCAACTGACACGTTTTCCCATAACTTCTATTCGAAAAGTATCATTTGTACCATGATTCTTGTTAATCGTGTTATTTGTTATATAAAAGTTGGACACTAATTAATTTATTCCATTAAATGGACAAACGATATTGACTGAGTTTTTGAAGGTGGAAACAATTTTAATTATTTTATTAAGCTGGTGGAATCAATTTTAATTATTCTATTTAACCGCATTTTTTCATTTTAGTTTGTGATTTTACTTAAAAGTTAAAAAGTGTGCTTGGGAACTTTTAAATTCCTTCACTTTTTTTTTGTAATACATACAGGGCGAGATAACAAAAAACAACAATTCATTAAAATTAAAAAGGCTTTAAAAAAAGTATGTTTGGGAAGTTAAAAAGTTAAGTTGTTCTTTAGCTGTTGTTTTTTGTCATTGAGCTCGTATATTATGTGCAGCATGGAGAGCGATTTCTTTCTTTATACTTAATTTCTCGTACAGAGGATTGTGATTAAAGGTATATTATTGTTGAATGTAAAAGTTGAAAGATATTTAATACTGTTAATAATGTAATAAGTCAGATGTTTTTATTTCATACATAATAAATATTTGAAACATACCGTTGTGTCATTTCAAGTCCATGTTTCAGTTAACCGAGTCTGAAGTAACAAACAGTTGTTGCCAAAGCAGCCTTAGTATAACCATTTAAACTTTACATCACTCTACATATTTCAGCATCTATACCCGATACATTCGATTGGGTTGTGCTCAACAGGCACTTGAACTGAATCTTTTTACCATTTTCCATGTTATCTACTTCCGTTCCAGAAGCTTTGTGTCTTCTATGTAGACCGCTAGTTTGACTGGATGGATTTTGAGTAATGGTGGTATTATTTCCTCTCCAAAGTGCTTCCGTCTGAATCCATGTAAGTTCTCGTAGAAGCAGAGTATATGAGTACGTGTTTCATCGTAGAGTTCACATTTCCTGCACATAGGTTCACTAACTTTGCCCATTTTGTGCAGATGTCTTCAAATGTCTCTTACTCGGTTTCAATAGCCTGGTTAATAGTTCCTTGTCTACCTTGTTCAGTACTCTTTGTATGGAGGTGCCCTTGTGTCGACTTTCATTTGAGTTGGTGTTCCCTACCTAGCAAGTTCCCGATTTCTCCTCTTATGCAATATTTTGTGATTCCACAAAACGGACTTTTGAGGAAAATTTTTCACTATAATTTTTTACCTCATAGGTGGCAGGGAAAAGAGTTAGCAATGAATAAGTAAAGCTGTAGGTAGGTATTCAACAAAAAATGTTTAAGAATGTATTTACAATAAAAAAGATCAAAAAACCAAGTTAAACATTTCGTTTTGACCGGATTCTCATGAGCATCGACGAACCCGGTCAACTTTGAAGCCCTGTAACAGTTTTAAATGGATTAAATAAAAAAAAAATTAGAGAAAAATTTTCCTCAAAATACCATCTACAAGATTGGTCTGAGGTAATTTGTGAAATGTATTAAAAAAAAGTTATATAGCAAAAAAGGAAATTTTTATAGTAATTTTATCACTTTTTTTACTTATAACTTCTTTAATTTTAAATTTAGGGCAAAAAGTTATATAAACATATTTGTAGGCAGAGATTTGTTACAAATTATATCTTCACGATTTTTTTGTAGGACGCATTGTTTCCAAAATTTCGCGAAAAAGATGTTTGCACCCCTTTTTCCAAGATGGTGGCCGAGGGACAAGAGCGATAACCCCACAAACTTGAGGTTAAGCTTCTATTAACCCCCCTCACATGTCCCAAACATAAAATTGCGTCCTCTAGCAATATTAGGTTCTTAAATTGTAACATTTCATCATTTCATTTGTGATTCCACAAAACGGTTCCGGACCTATGAAGCCTTCTTTAGCTAACTGGTCATCCTTTTCATTACCTGCAATCCCCTCATGTGCAGGCACCCATATTAGAGACATTTGTTGTCTCTTGCCTCTTGGGGATTCCTTACAGTTTTTTAACAGTCTAGACCTAGTTGTTGTGTTACTGATACCGATACAATATAAATCCCAATTATTGACGTTGGGGAGTTGGGAGGAATCTAGAATTTATCAAATTTCTGAATCAGAAAAATGCCACGAAATTTGATAATTTAAGGTTTGAAACATCCACTCACATTGAAGATATAGAATCTCTAAGTTACGATGGTTAAGAAAAAAATGAGTTATACTTGATTTCACTCGTTTATTTCATGGTGTTTCAGTAAAAGCGCGTTATAATTAAAAAGCTGTATAATTGTCAAACAAATAGCCAGTTGTTATTTCTTTTCGTTGCCAGAACTTGATTTGGATCCACCTGAAAAAAAATTAACAGCATTCAAAAAGAAAAACAAACAAATGGAAATAATTATAGGAGTATTTATAGAAAGGTTTTCAGCAATACATCAAGCACGAAGCTGATAGTTGTTAAAACGTGAGTCAGTGACGTAACTAGAAATAGTTCAAGGCTTTTAAGGTCACCAACATATTCTTTTAATTTTTTAGTTGTTGTTTCTTTTCTTAATAAAAATATATTATAACGAAAAAAGAATATTTACTGAACAATATTTGAGCTAAATCGACTATATGTCATTAAAAATTTGATTGTGACGGGCGTTGCAGAGAAACTAACCTTTTTCACATGGACAGTCTTTGCCACATTTGCAGTCGTTGTTGCAGTTACACGAGCTTTGGCAGCATTCTTCTGAAATAAAAGTAGATGTAATTGGAAATACATAAAATTTGATATATGATAAGAACTGCGAGTGATGGAATATTCTGACCAAAAGCCTTTAATCCAAAAAAACTCTTTAACCATGCTTTAGTCGATATTCACCGAGTCAGACTCTGCTTAAAGCTTTAAAGCTATCAGCAATCCAACTACTGAGTCTAGACCATAGAGATACTACAGATAGAGGCAAAAAACCAGATCAAAACCCATCAGCATGTAAGAGAGATATAGAAAGTCAGAGATTCAGGCTCTTTCTCATATGACGCGCATGCTATGGCTTGTTGCCTCTATCTATAGTATCTCTATGGTTTTGACTGGTCAAAAACTAGTCGAGCTAGCGATCTATGGCGGATGATGAAAATGTTTGGGAAAAAATTCTTATATAAATAATTTAAATAACTAAAATTTTATTGTACATAAACAATATATTATTAACAAAGTTCCATTATTAATAAAGCTGTACCAAATCATATAAACTATGTACCAGAATACTGCTCTCTACGATCTGGAGTAAATATAGTTAAAATACCTCCAGACATTTGTTATTAACTCTAATATAGCCCCCATTACATTTCACGTTTCCTGTAAAGTACCGAACTCTTGAAGGTTTATTTGTTGTTAGGTTTTTTTGAAAAGCGTCTGTTTCATTAGAAGGTATATCTGTAAACAATAATTAGAATTAGTTTATATAGATATTAAATATGAGGGAGGAAAGGAATATGTTGTAGCAACTGTGAAAGTATTTGAGTGATTTAATTGGAAAAGTAGTAATGTTTTTTATAGCTTAAATACTGGACGAAAAATGGCGGTAATTACAAGACCAATAGTCAATTGAAACACTGTTTAATTAGAGGAACAATGTAATGTAGGTCTTAGTAATGTGCATATTTGGTTTGCAAGACAATAATGAAATAAAAATCAATACTTACCAACAGCGGCGCCAAAAACTAACGTAAACGCGAAAACAAAAACCAAAAACACTGAAAACACTCTCATGCTTATTTCACTTTGAAATAACTCATGCAATGTTCTCAGTTAATTGAATCCAATCTGGCTAGTTATTATTTTTTAAACACATGATATATAAAGATACGCAATTAAGCAGTTGTAAATAAATTCTTATTTACTTAAAACCGTCCAGGGGTGTAATAGTATCAATTGGATGAGTTGAAAATAATAAATACTATTCGCGAAGCCGGTAAATTTTTTATTTCGGTATTATTTAAATCATAAGCGTACAGGAGGGGTTTTAGCATCAAAGAGTGAACTAAATTCTTTGAAATTTCGAAAGAATAGTAGCAGATAATAATATGGAGGTCCTGTAAAGTGAATTAATGTTGCAGAAGAAATATATGTCAGGATCTGGCTCGAAGTAAATACAGGTAGATGTATCTAACTGATAAGTACTATTGAATATCAGTACTGTTTTTTTTAAATCTAACTACAATACCATTGTAAATATTTAAACATAATCAAGAGATAAAGTAATGTTATTTACACTCACATACATACATACCTTTCCATTATTTACACTCTCTACAATTTTTTTTTAAATCTTAAATAATTGGATTTAGTCATTCCCTGGTGTCATTGCGATATTATTGATCTGTTTATAAAAGGAAGACGGATTATGGAAGAAAGAAGTATGCCATAATTCATTGACTGTACAGGATTTCAAGACTATCTATACGGGGTTGGGATAAAGTATGGAACCAAGTAAATATCTTTTAAACGAAAAGAACGATATTTATGAAAATTTGCAGGTAAGTGCAATGGAACAAAATGCATCTGATGTACATTTTTTTGTTAATAATATACTTCCGGTTTAACCGGAAGTGCCATCAACGTTTTAATACAACTGGGAGGGGAAAAAATTTGCTAAAACCTGGAAGACCGCGGACTGCAACGAACAAAACTGATGTTAAACAAAATATTGTAATCGATTTAGATGAATCACCTCAAATTTACACCACAAATTTGGCACTAAACTATGGTATCAGCCGACGTTCTGTAGGAAAGATATTAAAAAGTGAAAAGTATCATCCGTATAAGGAACAGTAACAATTGTCAGACGATGATTTTGATCGACGGCTGGAATTTTGCGAACGGCTAATGGACATCTGTAATGTCGACGACAATTTTGCTTCTAACATAGTTTTTTCCGATGAGGCAACTTTTCGTTTAAATGGAACAGTTAATCGTCATAACTCAAAGTATTGGTCAAATGAGAATCCTCATTGGATTCATGAAGCACATACCCAGCATCCACAGAAGTTAAATGTTTGGATGGGAATTGTCGAAAATAGGCTTATAGGCCCATTTTTTATCGACGGAAACTTGAATGGTGACAAGTATTTGGATCTATTAAATAACGAAATTATTCCTGCACTTCAATAGAATGGGCAATTACCACAAAATGTATGGTTTAAACAAGATGATAGACGGGTTAGGGATTTTCCAAATCGATGGATTGGACGTGGAGGATTCATAGAGTGGCCTGCTCGTTCTCCGAATCTTAGCCCGGTAGATTTTTTTCTTTGGGGTTATTTAAAATCACGTGTTTACGTTAGACGACCAACAAACTTACAGGAATTGGGACAAAGAATTATTGATGAATGTGAACTAATACGTGGAGAAGTCTTGGAAAGAGTGACTCAAGAATTTGTTAATAGGATGGCATATTGTCAGCAAGTAAACGGCGAGCATCTTGAACATTTGAAGTATGTTTATTTCTCATTATTCTAAAATAATGAAATTTACACCTATTGTACAACTAACAGTGAGCTATTCCTCGTTTTTACAAATTTTTTTACACTAATTTCAGTATGTATGAATTCAAAATAACAAGTTCTTTTAAAATCTGTAAAAATATATAAGGTGTCCCATTTAAATTAAAGAAGTTGATGGCATTTCCAGTTAAACCGGATGTATATTATTAAGAAAAAAATGTACATCAGATGCTTTTTGTTCCATTGTATTTATCTGCAAATTTTCATAAATATCGTTCTTTTCGTTAAAAAGATATTTACTTGGTTCCATACTTTATCCCAACCTCTATATTGGACAACACCGGTATAACCGGAAGTAAGCAGCAACTTTGTTAATTTAAATAGAACATCCTATATAACATTCACACTTCGATTCTATATTGAATTTTAATGTCGATTATAAACAAAAATTATATATTTTCAATAAAAACTTACTTTTTTTCGATTTGTCACACCCTTGACACGGATCCATTATAAACAATCTTCTTACCTCGATTAAAAGTGACTGAAGCGATTCGAGCAAACGTTTGTGTTGTACAATGTCTCTTAAATATTAAATAGTGCACTTCCTCTTTGCAGGTTATTTCAGTTCACTCCTGGTTAATATTGATTTGAATCTGAGGGGGAATGAAGAATTCTGCGCAAAGCAAAAACCGTCGTGAACAACAAACTGATATACATCTAATTATTTAAATAACGGAAAAGTCTTATTAACCGTAATTTTTGATAATGAAAATGAACTGGACGTTTTGGAATGTCAAATTAGTCAAAGAAATTATTACCAATCAAATAAGTAATACGTTTTTTTTATGCCAAATCTTCAAGGTATCTTATCTACATATCCTAAAAGACAACTTTTTATCTGACAGTTCTCTTCATCGTAATGTCAATATTAATAACAAATTCCTGTATTGGCATCCATTTTATGTCCAGAATTTATGTATTTCTTTACAATTTTTATTTTTTTGACGCCTGTGGTTCCTCCAAATGAACATTAGTATTCTATAATATTCAAAAACGTTCGAAATACATTTTTTCAATCACCCTCTGTAAAGATTCGTCAATTAAGATCCAGTTTACCGCTTGATGAGTGTGTATTTTATTCTAATAAATCTTTCAGCTCGCTGTTATAAAACATCAGGATTTCTTTACTACCTTCAATTTATTTTTTCTACTACGTTGCATTAGATAACCAGATCTAATTCTCTAAAACCATAATATTAGGCTTTAATTTTTGTTGTTGAGCCAAGCAGATTCCGGTGCGAGCTGTTGAAGAGTTCTATAGACGCTTGAAGAGACTTTGTGGAGTTTGTGGAGTGCAAAAAGTACAGAGGTACGTTGTTTAGATACACAATTTCCACCATTCTCACTTTAATAGTTTTTTATTAAACATATAATGACAAGCATACGAGGTCTGGCTGTTAAATAACGATAATGCTTATTAAAAGAGTATCATGTTGAAAACTATTCTACAATCGAATACTCTTCTTCAATATACTCCCTTCCTCTTGCCACAAACCGTTCTATTCGTTTTTCCCATTGGACAAAACAATGCTGGAAGTCTTCTTTTACTTCTTCCATCGACTGGAACCGGGTTCCTTTTAAGGCAGACTTGTTTCTCCACAACTCCGGCCACCTTTTACGAACTCGCTTGCTTGGAACAATTTTCCACAGGCCAACCATTCATGTGGCTATTCAGAAACTATGCCGGTATTGGATGAAAAAGGAATTAGAAGGAACATGAGTAATTTAGACAGAAAAACAGTAAAAGAAAGATTAGAATAAGTAGAACAGACTGAAATTTACAAAATGATAAAATGATCAAAATATTAAAAATATATATATTACAAAAATCAACAACGTTTTTACTTTTAATAGAACCTATAATTATTGTTAACAAAGCTATTTAGGTACACGATATTTGGTATTAATTTAGAAAACAAAGTGACTATACTAGGGTATCCAACAATTCTTTGGTTTGGTAGACATATGGGGTGGTGCTTTTTCTTTTTTCTAATTCAAACTGTTGCAACTTGGTAAACAACAAAGCTTGAAGCATTTCATGCTCCTGGTCTTCATTAACTAACTCTCTATGAAGATTTTCTAAAAACAATCTTCTTGTTTCTAATTTTTCTAAAGTTTCTTCTAAGACTATCTCGTTGTGCTGCATCTCACAAGAGCTTTTTATCATATCTGTGCGTAGTTTCGTTAAAGTTTCACTAACGTCTTCTTCTTGTTTCTGTTTTTCGTTTTTGTGATATTTTTTAAGGTTCGCTTCGATTCTCACTAAGTTTTCTTCTTCTTTTAATAGGCGTTTGTTTAGTTTATTGATTCTTTCGAACAAACCGACTTGTTCTTTTATGGTTGCTTCACTTATCGACGAAGAAGAGTCGTCATCTTTCGTATCTTTGTTCGATTCTTCTGAACACGGAGAAAATCTTTCCGAAAGCATCTAAAATCAAAGAAAATACATGAAAAAAAGTATGTTTCTTGAGACGTAGAAAATTTTAAAGGTGCTGGGTTTGTTGATAGTAGATACACACTCACAAATAAAGAAGGAATATTTAAAAAAATAAGCAGCATAGTATCTATCTGGGAAAACTCATATTATCCTGAGGTCGTTTAAGGGGCACGACAGGAGCAAAGGTAACTGCATTACTGATTCTTTAGCCAGGGAAGTGGCTGGACTAAGAATTCTTGGACCCGGCGTTACCTACGGCCTGACGAATTCGACAATTGCGGAACTAGCTAAACGTTACACCCATGCTCAATCTCCAAAGAGATGGGATGAAATCAAGGGATGCAGTCTTGCCAGAATCACCCTGGGCGACTCTGGGAAGTTGGTGTTGAAGAATCTGTCAGGCATGTCTTATGCGAGTGCCCGGAGTTATCGACAATAAAAGAGTGAGTCTTGGCCTACACCTGCCGACAAAAAAGATATGTCTCCTAGTGACCTGTCCAACTTCCTGGAAAGGACAGGATGGACGATGACCTAGGAAGACACCTCTTCGGGAGGATGTACAATGGGTCACCCTCCCTACACTACAGACAGAACTCATAGTGTTTGAAATAATACGCAATAATTTGTAAATCCTGAAAAAATAGAATTACACCTTAATGATGGATACTAATCTAGGTTCACAGGACAACAAAATAAACCTGGAAAGATCGAATGGAATATTTCATACACAATATATTTAAATTTAAACAAAATCTTACTTCTCCCGTTCTAGTCTGCTTAACATTATTCGACTGTTCACTGTCTCCTTCTGTCATGACTCCACTATCACTATTTTTGTCTGCAATGAAGGTATCCGGTTCAGGATCCACTGCTTCCGAGAGTCCTTTAAGATAAGTTTCTAATAAGTAGTTGCTGCCATGTTTTCTAACTCTAGCTCGATGGGTTTTGTCTTCTAAATAACCTATTTGATGTTCACTATGCCTAAAAAGAGACTTTATAGAGCAATGCAGAAAATTTAAGATATTGAATTTACCTTAATTTTTTAAGCTGCCTTCGTATCACTTCTCCTTGCGCTAATACTAATTTTAATAATTCCTCTGTACTGGACGGTTGTTTTTCATTTTGTAAGGCTTGTAACCTTTTAGGATGTATCGTTTTAAAGGCACTTCTGTCCGACCACGTGCTAGAGTCTGATCTGCATTTTGTTCGTCTACTGGGTGGTCTTAATAGATCTGGTTTCACTCTTCTTAGAGATATTTTTACCTGTAATATGCAAGGAACTGTGTAACGATGTAGAATAATATGAAAAAATAATTTTTACCTCTGTTTGAGCAGTTCCCCATGCATTCCAGATGTCTAATATTTTGGAAAATTCGTCTAAAGGCTGCTCTACGCCTCTCCATCTTTCGGTTATTTGGTATTGCTGTGAGTAGCTTATAGGTCTTCCCTAAAAAAAATAAAAATAAATCGTTCATTTTTTTTCAATCCCTCAAAATTCTGGTTTTAGGGAAATATCGCGAGACAAGTTAACATTGTTGAAATCTGTCATTTAACTGTCACTAGTGAGTTAATGTAGGCTGCGTTCCGAATGAAGGTTCCTTTAAAATTTAGGCCGTAAGGTTGGCTAAAGTTGGTCGAAATTGCATAGCAACCGTAGTTTTCCAAACAGAATCTCCCAGGAGTTCGTACCTAAAACATGGGAGATAATGGAAGGACCTGTTGATGAAGTTTTTACGGAATTTCATATTCAATCATAAAAAATACGGCCTTGAACGATGTCGGCCTCTCGCCATTGATCTTTCGTTACGCCACTGCTCTACTCGTATAACAGTTTTAAGACGATTTTAAGATAAATGCTTGTGTGAAAATATACGTCTGGATTTATAGAAAACGAGGGAAGAGATAAATAAACATATAAGTATGATGATTGCCTTCGCAGAATCAATTTTCCAAAGTGACTTTGATATATCTACATCTTGGAAGAGTTGTAATCATTGACTCTCGCAGCACGCCACTTTCAGATGGAGTTAATGATAGTGTTGCTATCAACCAGACGTAGATACGATCTGACAGCTAGTTCTCTTTCGGTACCTATTTAAAATGTCAGTGATTTAGTTGGATTCGGGTGGTCTAGAAACTATTTTTTATGCAGTGGAAATAGTTGTATTTTAATCACAAAATTAAGCTCTTCAGATCATTTAATACCGAATTGTATAACCCATTTTTTGTTGTAGTTTTTGTTGACATTTATTTTTAAGTGAATATAAGTAAGGTTATGATCGTAAAGTTTAGTTTAGTAACAAGAAAGTTGGTACTACTGCACCTTCTGTAAGGAAACTATAACATATCAACAGTACGTTCATGTTATCTTATGACGAATTTTTTTTTCAAGTACCATTTAAGTACAGTTAGCAGTAGTACCTTGGTGGGCATTTACCAACAACAAATTAGTAGTTTACGTTGATCTTAACGCGGTTGAATGCCTCGTAAACTCTCCTACAAACAAATTTATACACTTTTAACTAGAAATGGAGGCATCAGCGTAGGTTCAAACACCTAATAAGCGCAATGCAAAATAGGAATAATGTACACATTATCATGTGTTAGATATTACCCAGTTCAAACGGGCATGTAAAGGTATGCAAAACAATTTGCATTTATAACTACGGAAAGATACAATGTGTTGTTATTTCAGAAGGCATACAAATTTGAAGCAAGTAAAAATTATTAACTAAACAATTTGATAGTTTTTCAACCAGCACGTGTATTAATCAGGGCTATTAACAATCGAGATATTTTGACGCTCGAGCGAAACTAGTTATAAATCATTTTCGTCGATTGTATTCTACAAGGTATGCATGGCCAGTCGCCAACCACTCGCCAGAGTTTCGCCGCTCGATACGCAAGATTTCTAACGCATGGTGAATCGCCAGAAAAATAACGACTGTGCAGTAGCTTATACAAGATAGTTCAATTGAAACCCATCTTTGGTCCAGGAAAAATGTATTGACAAGTACAGTTACAAATAACTACCACTACAATTGAGGCACATATCCCACTGTTTCAACAACCGATGTATACCCTGCTTATAGAATTCTTGTGGCTGCTGCTGGAAGAATTCTTTCACAGCGTCCGACTGAAAACGGTTACCTTTTAACGCCTTTTTTAGTGGCCCAAAGATGTGAAAATCGCAAGGCGATAAATCGGGACTATAGGGTGGATGCTCTAATATCCTCCATTTCTTTCGTTGCAGATTTTCTTTCACTACGTTGGCAACATGAGGCCGAGCATTATCGTGAAGCAGAATAACACCACGTGAAAGTTTCCTGGACGTTTTCTTCTTATTACTTGATGGAGCTTGTTCAAAGTTTCATTATACAGGTTTGCGTTGATATGCACTCTAGGTTCTGTAAACTCTATCAGCAAGGGTCCTTCATGGTCGAAAAAAAATGTCAACATCACCTTGCCTGCAGAAGGATGAACTTTAAACTTCTTTGGTGGCGGAGAGTTTGCGTGTTTCCATTGCATCGATGACAGCTTACTGGATGGTTCAAAATAATGACACCAAGATTCATCGCCAGCAACTATTGACGAGAGAAAGTCATTACCATTTTGACGGTATTCCGTGAGGTGTTGCAAAGACAAGCCCATTCGCAACCTTTTTTGGTCCTCAGACAAAAGACGAGGAACCCATTGCGCACAAACTTTGCTGTAACCTAGTTTGTGTACGATACTATGGACAGATCCTATACTCACACCAACATTTTCTGAAATTGCTCTGATTGAAATTCGACGATTTTCTCTAATCAGGCCTTCCACACATGCCACATTCCTGTCTATTGATGCAGTAATCAATGCACCTGGTCGTGGCTTATCATTCGTCCTCTCTTCTCCATTCTTAAATTTTCGACACCATTCCTTTACAGTTGGATATGCAAAACATGCGTTTCCATACACTGCTTGCATTCGCGTATAAATTTGCAACGGTTGCACACCTTCAGCACACAAAAATTGGATGACCGCACGCTTATCACATTTGGACGGATTGTTAAAAACAAACGCCATTTCAAAGTCACAATACTTAAAATTGCTGTCAAATATTAACGAAATAAACAGATCAGTGTGACGTTTGCATACACTACTAATGTTGGAAAACGTCAGTTGAATGATTACAATTGTTTCCAAGGCTAACCTGACCAAAGATGGGTTTCAGTTGAACAAGCCTAGTATTTTAGCGAAACAGTGGCGATCGGTTGGAGATGGATGGATCAGGACATTTTGCTATCCTAGTTTTAACGTTAAAATTTCGAAAAAGAAAACTCACGTATTTATTAAAAAATGAATTGCGCATGTTTTAACCCTTCAGCGATCATTTCTATCTAAGCCCTACCGATTAAAGCCTTTGTGCCTTTATCTATCCTATTATATTATCTCCTTCATGCACCTCCTCTATTTTTAGTTTTTTCCCTCTGTTGTGTTCTTGCTGACCAATAAAACTATAACCTCATCTTCTGTCGAATCTTTGAACTTTCTCTTCCTTTATTTTGGACAAATCAAAGCTTATTCGTAGAAAATAAATTGAAAGTTCTATTCATACATACCCGTCTTTCTTCATCATTCAAAAGTACTTGAATTACATCTTGACACGTAGTTTCGTCTGATATTCCAGATACCCATCGCTGTTCTCCTCGTACCCATATGGGTAATTCTTCACCACTGCTTATGCTATCTCGGTCTGAATCGTACAAACTTTGGTTTCTCGAGTCATTTAGACACATCATTTTCCTGAAACAATATATTTAAACATTAGTATATGCTTGTGCTTTTTTCTTCGTCAAAGCTTGAGTGGTGGGGTTGTACGATTTGTTATAAAACTTGAAACTTGGATTAGAGGTTACATACAGGATGTGTAGAAACTCCTGCCAAACGCACAAGATAACTCAGTCGATAGCGGAAAGGATTCTTAACATTCCTGTTTTCGATTCACTTTGATATTTTTATTTTTGTGTGAAATGTATATGTTAGGATCAAACACCGATATCGGCCAATGGTCGAAAAATACGCCTAAAACGCGTTCTGTATATTGCCAATGTTAGAAATATCGTTTTCCGGTCGTTTAGTGTAGATCAGAACGCGTTCTGGAGCCTTTGCAATTGCCAGAATGTGTATTGACTTTCCCAAGTTAGTCTGAAAGAATTTTGTTATTCGTCTACGTATAATTCTGATGACTTAATGGCATACTTAAAACATCTACTTGTTTTTACACGAGCTATTGTTATGACACTTGCTGTTACATTACCTTACTTACCCTTACTTACAGAGGTAAAGGTAGCAAAAGCTTGTGAAACTAATGGTAAGGGTAAGGGTACTATGTAATAGCAAGTGTCATAACAATAGTTCGTGTAAAAACAAGTAGATGTTTTAAGTATGTGTCGTTTGCAAGCTGAGACATGCACAAAATCGGATTTTGGACGGTTTAATTGTGTGTTGGACGCGTTCTGGCAATCGCAAAAGGTCCCGAATGCGTTCTGGTCTACATTAAGCGGTCGGAAAGCGTAATTTCGGATTTTGGCAATATGCTGAGAGCCAGAACGCGTTTTGGGCGTATTTTTCGACCATTGGCTGAAATCGGTGTTTGATCCTAACATATATATAATAAAATCAATTTACGGATAATATAGTAATAATATAATATATTTCCAAGTTACCAGTTTAAAAATTTCTGAAAAAAATCACTTTAAAAGTATTTATATATATTTTCAGTGTCGAAGAAAAAATGCTTTGTTTTGACTGCTAACTCGGGGGGCCGACAATATGATCGGTATTATTCAAGTGGTGTATTACAAGCAAGATGCCCAGTAGCAAATAAAAATACCAGATGTGTGGTGTGATCGCGTGAACAAATCTTCTGTGCAACTGCACAAAAAAAAAACAACACACGACTTCGACCTCGATTACAGAGACGAACTAGGGGGGATAACAAACTACCAAGGACGAATTTTTAATCATCGATTAAAAGTGTAACAAAATTAGAAGCGACAAAACTAGTTATTAACTTATTTTGAACGTTTACGTTTGTTGACAGGTGTTTGTTTTGATTTCGACCAAATAATTTATGGTGTGGTAGATATCGTCAAGAAATTTGAATATAAATCAATTGGAATACGTTATTTCTTTCTCTGTATCTGTAGAGAAGGGAGGGTGAGTTAGGCCCACAGCACTTGAGCCACATGTGACCGAATGTACATCGAATTTTGAGACATTACTAAACTGTTTTTATTTAATGATATAATCTGCATCATCTGAATGATATTTACTAATAAGTAGATAATAAGTAAATAAGCAGACAAAAATAGTGATAGTGGAGTCATGACAGAAGGAGACAGTGAACAGTCGAATAATGTTAAGCAGACTAGAACGGGACAAGTCTTTCCAGGTTTATTTTGTTGTCCTGTGAACCTAGATTAGTATCCATAGGTGTATTAGTGACCATCATTAAAGTGTAATTCTATTTTTTCAGGATTTACAAATTATTGCGTATTACTTCAAACACTATTCTGTCTGTAGTGTAGGGAGGGTGACCCATTGTACATCCTCCCGAAGAGGTGTCTTCCTAGGTCATCGTCCATCCTGTCCTTTCCAGGAAGGTGGACAGGTCACTAGGAGACATATCCATAGAGGTGTGTCCACTAGCCCCATTGTATGGAGGTGTTTCCTTGATTAACAGTGGCTGGTCAGAAATCCTACCGATAAACGTAGGTTTTTCCTGGTCATCGCAAATATTTTTGTCGCCCAGGGTGATCCTGGCAAGACTCCATCCCTAGATATCATCCCATCTCTTTGGAGATTGAGCATGGGTATCGTTTAGCTAGTTCCGCAATTGTCGAATTCGTCGCCGGGTTTAAGAATTCTTAGTCTAGCCGCTTCCATGGCTAAAGAATCAGCAATGTGGTTACCTTTGCTCCTGTCTTGCCCCTTAACCCACCTCAAGATAATATTGTTATCTACCGAGGTGTTAGCTAAATCTCGATGGTACTCTAATACTAGCCTTGATGTAACACGTTGTCTGTTCAAGGCTAGTAGAGCTTGTCTGCTATCAGTGCAGATTATTTTGCCAGAAATTCCTGATCTGGTTAGTTCCTTTGTGGCAACTGAGATACTAGCTAGTTCTGTTTGAACCACGCTGGTGTTTTTTCCCATTCTTCACTTAATCCTTAGACTTAGTGATCTGGAGTAAATTCCACATCCTGAGCCTTCTGTGTATGCAGCATCTGACTCTATGTTCTGTTTTATTTGTATTTTGTAGGGTTTATTAAACACAAACAGAAATAGAGGGTAATGGAAATAAGCACAGTAGAGTACAAAGCTGACGGGGATGCCAACAGGTGTTTTAGCTTGAAATAAAATTCTCTATTTTGTCATTTTCCACTTAAAAAAAAAACAATATTTGCTAGTCCGTTCCTGTGTAGTACACACCATCGGTAAATCCATCTTCAAGACTAACAACGTGCTATTATATTGCCATAAAAAAATGAATCTCGGGCCCTCGAGGCCCATAGTTTGATGGTTAAGAAAAGGACGCCGCCTAAAAATTAACCATTCGAACAAAGCTAACTGTTATTTATGAAAAAAAATTTCGTGAATATACATCAGAGTGTGCCAGAGATCGGACCACCTTAATTTAGCTTATTCACCTTATTATTCACGGGGTCTCAAACGTATGCGATTATGCTGATGAAGACAGAGATATTTTTGCAATATTTACATGATGCTGGGTAATTTTTTTGATTTCGAATCGTTAAGTAAAATCGTATTTTAAGGCAGACAATGATTCATTTTCTTGAAACTCCTTTATATAATTTATTTGAACAAATCAACAAGAATATTATTGGACCACCTAGAACTACGAGAGCTCGAAGATAAGATGTATGTATGTATGTATTTTGGGGTATCACTCACTGAGACCTAAAAGATCTATTGTGCCCCCTTACTTCTACTTAGTTTCTGAGGAGAGTCTCAGATACTAGTTGCTCCTTTAGTCCTATTTCCCGGAGGAATTTTAGGATATCTGCAGGCTTCAACTTAGGTAACTATATCCCTCTTCTATCCAGTAGTCTCCCAGATACTGTGCCTTAGGATTCTGAAATACTGTGCAGTTTGCAAGTATGTGGATGGAGGTTTCTTCTTCCATTCCACAAAATCTACAATCTACAAGATAAGATACTTCAAGTTATAATTTCAATTATTGACGAACATCCAGAAACCAGTACCAGAAAAATTGTTATTTACAAAACTGTTGAGAATGTTCTAAAAGAAAGTTTATTGAAACCAAAGTGTTCAAGATTTGTACTGCCAATGGATTTTAAGAAAAATTGCAAATAATCCCAATTTTGCAGTAATCGTACGTGAGATTTTATGGAAATCTTCGACAGTACAATAGACGTCGAGCAAATGCTTGTATTTTAGCTGGAGGTGCACATTTAGTCCAGTAAATAAATGCACCAACCTGTTCATCTCATTATTGTCGGACTTTTTTTTTGCAACTTGTAGGTATTCATGTGTAGATTACTCTCTGAAAATATGTCCTCCGCGGGATTTGCGGAAGGGGCTGGAAAATGGCCCATGATCCCGAAAATTCAGTTTTTGGCCGATATCTCTCGAAATATGCTACTTAGAGAAGTACAGTTCATTACCTACAAAAATGGTCCCCTTCATTTTTGTCCCTGGATCAATATTTCTTGCAAAAAAAGGCTTGCAATAATTTTCCGGAAAACTAAGAAACTTAGCAAAAATTTTAAAAACCATCAAAAAGAGGACATTTTCGGCTTTTCAATGGTGTGTATTAAAAACCGATGTTGCCAATCATTGTTTATCAATTTGGGTAGACCCGAGAATTTTCAGAAAACTCCGGAAATAAAAAAAAACGTCCCAAGAAAAGCATGTTGTTTATAATAATACACAAAAATTATTTATTCAATCTTTCGGAATACATTCACCACCTATCAAAGTCCCATTATCCAAAAGGTTTCGGTAAAACTACGCTTAATTTAAAAAATATGAACGGATTGATAAGGGCGGTTAAATATTCAGGAAAAATAAAGTTTGGCAAGTTTTTTCAATATTCCTGGAAAATAAAAAAAAAACGGAAAATTTACACAATGTTATAGGTACAGGTCTCTCCTTTGATATGCACTTTGAATCATGATAAAAGATTCATTTTTACTCAAGTTATGGGCCAATTTACCCGCCCTCCCATGCCTACATTCACGGAGCGTGCTCCCGGAGACGCCGCGCAGCAGCTCGAAATCCAAGGTACGCTTGGGCCCGTTTATCTCGAAAACGGTTAAACTTTTGACAAAAATGATAGAAATCATTTTTGTAGATAATAAACTGCTCTCCATTCCTAGCCTAACCCCACTTCTCTAAGTGTCATATTTCCGGAGATATCGGCGGAAAACTCAATTTTTGGGATTATTGGCCATTTTTCAGCCCCTTCCGCAAATTTCGCGGAGGACATATTTTCAGAGAGTAATATACCCGTGAATACCTAAGTTGCAAAAAAAAAGTCCGACAATAATGAGATGAACAGGTTGGGGGGTTTCTCGGTCTTTATTTGCTGGACTAAATTGCTCTGAAAAGTATATACTACTTTCATGTTTATCACAATGTTATTGCTTCTATTAAAATAAGTAAAACATTGAGCCCCCTGTATAACATTTACGATCAAACATATCACAAATGTTTATAGTAACCTTTTGTCTTAAAGTTCAAGTAGTACGGTGAGGCTAATAGAGGGACTAGTTACAAAAGAAGTATGTATACGGGATGATATTCACTGGCAGCTACTTCTACTTAGTTTCTGAGGAAAGTCTGAGAGACTAGTAGCTCTTTTAGTCCTATTTCCTGGAGGCATTTTAGGATATCTGCAGGTTTTGTGCCCTAGGATACAGAATTGCTGTGGTGCAGGTATGTGGATGGAGGTTTCTTCTTCCATACCACAGAATCTACATTCTTCTTCCTCCTCTATTTTGAGTTTTTTCAGGTGCCCATACTAGCAACAATGTCCCGTTTGGATCCACTTTAAGACTCTCATGTGTCCTGGAATCCACAGTAAGTTGACTGTTTTGTTATAAAAGAAGTACTTCGAAGAGGGATATAAAAGAAATGATATTGGTTTAAAAAATGTAGCTTCAATAAATTCACCTTTACCACACCTTTTAATCCGTTTTGACGGATAATTATTATCAATAAATCACCAAATATGCATCACTTTCTTTTAGGAAAGTTGAAATTCATATAATACCACTAATAAATTATTTATTAATTTCTGTTTTTCGGTGAATAATTTTCATAAACATTAACGTGATATAAATCGGCAAAAGTTGTTTTTCAGATAATTATCTTTTAACTTGAATATAAAATATCGGAGATCAAACTGATTAATTTTTTGATCGATCGAGTCATGCAGAAAACAAGTTGTCACGTTTGCAAAATACTGAAAGTTCTATAGAGGTGATTTTAGTTATTTATGTAAAAGGTTTGCGGATATTTTTTACAGAAATCGCTTTCGCTTTTGTTGGTTAATTTCTATAGGTTCTTAAAGGAATGTGTCACAATGTCAGAATTCATTGATAGATATTTACGAAATGAGATGGGAAATTTGTCAAACGAGGCCGTTATAGTACGTTATTTTACCCACTACCAATAATGTTAATTATTTACTCAAAATTAGTCAATATTCCTAAAATTATTGATATTAGAATCATGTAACAAGCAAGCGTTGCGCTCATTGTTAATTTATTTTGCGAACTGTCAATTTTGACGCGTTCACTTCAGTTTAGTATAATTATATCGACATATGAGTTCCGACTATGAAAGTGTGGATTCTGATATAGAACTTGCTGCAAATAACGCAATACAAACCCTAGTACCCGCTAAATCCCGCAAAAGATACGAAAAACTGCAAACTGTCAACTTTGACACGTTCATTCCAATTAATTTTACGTTACCGCACTAGTGCGAGAAAATAAGTGAAAAGCATGAAAAATAAAATGTGATCCTCCAACGGTCCAGAATCTTTTAGGATTGTAATTATAAATGTGCTTTTATTTTTAAAAATTCACCTGTCTATGAGTTACGATTTTTCATATAATTTATACATACATATTCAAACGTTTTTTATAATAGTATATTGTTTTACAAGTGACGAAAGTAACATTTTTTGAAGCGAGTAGAACAGGGGCTGGTGACTTTTTGTATAGGGTTGTATAGAAAATATTTTAAATGAACCCTTCACAAATGATGCGCTACCGTACATTGTACTCGCCTTGATTTATGTTGCGACCAAAACATTGTATAGGCAATAATGTTTGAAGGCTGGTCTACCCTTCATACAACTAGAGATCATGAATGAAGGAAATTAATAAACTACGGTATATCAAACAATTGGAATCAAATAATTCTAAGGACAATTATGGCAAAGCAGATGTAGCACAATATCATCGACATTGCCCCGCACTATACAAATAATGAATATTTAATTGATTAGATACATTCTCTTTGCGAACTTAATTTTCTTTGACAGCCGATTTGACGTACGTATTAAAATGCCGTTGCGCCAGGTTTATTCTAATTTTGTTTGTCATCAAAGCGTATATAAGTTGATTGAATCGTTGCTTTGGGCATTATTGAAAGTAGTTCAATAGTTAATTGAGTTGTAATTATAAGCTATTCCATTACACTTTTGTGATCTCATTAACAGTACGTCAAACAAGGCGACCCTGTATAAGGTAACTTTAAAAAGATCGAAAGTTATTATTAGTTGCATAAGGAGAACCGGTGGTACTATTAGTAAAAGTGTTAATAAGCAAGGAGACAAATAAAGAAAGGATAGAGTTGGGAACAATGATTTAATTTGGATAAAAAATGTTTTTTTAAAAATTCCAGGAGGAATCTACTCATGAACAAGGAGCTAAGATGAAGTAAAAGGATATACTGAATCTATACCAGGGACTAACGCACCCCGAATGCTTAAGATTGAATTAATAAAATAATAAAAATGCTTTTTTTCATTGAAAATTACATGGAAACATGAAAATTGATGAAAAATGCTTTTTTTCAATGAAAAATTCATAAGACTGCTATTTTAAACATGAAAAATGCTTTTTTACAATGGAAAATCCATAAAAACTGCTATTTTAAACAAGAAAATTGATAAAAAATGTTTTTTTCTAATGAAAAATCCATAAAAACTGCTATTTTAAACAAGAAAATTGATAAAAAAATGCTTTTTTACAATGAAAAATTCTTAAAAACTCCTATTTTATACAAGAAAATTGATAAAAAATGCTTTTTTGTAATGGAAAATCCATAAAAACGTCTATTTTAAACATGAAAATTGATGAAAAACGCTTTTTTCCAATGAAAAATTCAAAAAACTGCTATTTTAAACATAAAAAATGCTTTTTTATAATGAAAAATCCCTAAAAAATGTTATTTTAAACACAAAAATTGATAATAAATGCTTTTTTACACTGAAAAATCCATAAAAACTGTTATTTTGAACAAGAAAATTGATACAATATGCCTTTTTCTAATGAAAAATTCATAAAAAAGTCTATTTTAAACATGAAAATTGACGAAATATAAGTTCTACTTAATATGAAGTGGAGATGCATTATAGAAGGGACTGGCAAGACTCAAGTGGACTGACCTGGTTCACAGACGGATAAAATTCTGGGAAAGGGACAGGAGCAGGAGTGTATGAAGAAAGCAGGAGCACAAAATGTTCCTTATCACTAGGATAACATACCTGCCAGAGTAAACAAATATAAAACTGATACTTATAGGATGAGTATGTTAAGCGAAGTGAGAGCCAGGAAACACTTGCTGATTCAAAATAGTTCAGTACCACTTTTTATGAACCAGAATTAGTCCTGCACTCAGACAAATTCAAAAATGGGTACAAAGGCATACTATTGGTATGATTATATCTGGCCTGGGTACAAGGGCACAAAGGACACAAGAGTAATGAAGAATCTGACGAACTGACTCGAGAAGGAGCAAATACTTCCTGCATTGGCCCTGAACTCTTCTGCGGTGTAGCCAACCATACAAAAAGGCAGCCATTGAAAAATGGAAGGAAACTAAGTTTCTGGAATGGTGGAGAACAACCTCTGAACAGATAGAGTTCATCAAACGACCATCGGCCAAAGTAACAGACAGACCTTTGCAGGTTCTGTCAAGAGGAAGAGGAATCGGCAGAACATGTGTTGTGCCACTGCGTTTTCTAGAACGTGGCAAGGAAAAACCAAGGGTTACAAGCTACCTCGAAAAGCATTTGTCTATGCTATGGAGCCTCCTTAGGAGATTAAAGCTAGACGAAGTACTTTACTTAACGCCAGCCCTACCCACCACCTAACCTATTGGTATGAAAATGATAAGCAAAACAGCACCTAGGCCAAGTATTTGTATCGATCTCTCTACTCTACTGAGTATCACGAGATTTATGCACTTATTAATAGAAAATCAGACCCTAGGATTGAAAATAAAAGTTTGTTTTGCAAAAACAGGACAGGGAAAATGAGGCGTTTAATGTAATTGGGATAAAGCTATCACATGTAGTAATGATTCTCAACGTTATCATATTTCCTCAAAAGATACAAAGTTCCGATAGTAATCAATTAATAAACCTGTCAAGAAATAATCGATTATAATGTAAATTTCAGAACAAGCGTATAACATAGTTTCTGTCAACGATTATTAGTATTTCTTATACTATAACGAAACGGATAACCTACACATTAACATTCCTACGGACCTATAAAGTTAACTAATAACAAATAGTAGCATAATGGTAAACAAGTGGTCAAGTTGTCAGCTCTAAAATATTATGTCTTTCTTATGGATAACCACAACGTGTACAATATGATTTCATGCTCCGTGGGCACATGAAGTAATGAGTAAGAATTAATACTTTTTCCCATAAAAGGTGTGTCAATGTGCCATGTTGCCTGATCGCGTAGAAAATCATTGATTGCATTTATTTTATTCCTCTTATAAAAAATTATCTTTTTTGTCAAAAAGCTAAGTCGGCCAGTCGATTTCTCGTCTTAAAATGGATAGAGAAAGAAATGGTAGATGAAACTTTTGTAGAATTATTTCAGGATAACAGTATTTAACAAAACGTGTATGTATGTTTGTATATTGTTTGTTACAGTTGAGCAAAAATGATTGTAATCTTTTGTTTACCAAAGTTGTAGTATTAAATTTCTTAAATTCACTTTTATCAATGTGCAATATCGACAACAATGTGAGACACTGAAGCTGTTCACAAATGGAAGAGACGTGCAAGAGACAACGGAAGACGATTATACGTGATTTCCGGTCAATCGTACCTTGCTCAATTAAAATGGTAGTCAAGTTCCCATGCTTTGGATATAAAAAAAAAATAAACGTAAATTGGACTTGCTTCATTAACCCTTCTTTTTGTTTTCCAGCAAAAAACGAAATAATGTTGAACTTTTACGAAGAAAATTGGTGTTGGCGAGTTGATGCTAACTTGTAATTTAGGCTCATTTTTTTGTAGAAAAGTTAAACAAAATTAATACATTACCCTTTTTTCGTCTTAATACACGGTTTTAGGATGCTATGTTTCGCCCCTCAGATTAATACATTTAAAAGTGAACCCAACATTACCATCACATTCTAAGGTAACTTTGCCAGAAGTCTTACTTTTGTACTTTTGAGAAATTACATAAAAACGACTTTAAAATGATTTTCCTAAGTAGTTTAAGTAATAAAAATATGATTTTGTTAGAAACTTTTGAGGTTTAACCGAAACAATTGCGTGTTAATAATTTTGTCTGTCTGAAATATGGCAACACCGAGAAAAGGGCGGAAACCATTTTACTACCAATTTTACCTGATTTTACTACGAAGTTTCAACGTTCCTAGTTTATTGAGGCTCTTCTTTTCGTGTTTTCAACTGATATTTGTGTGTGTGCGTACAGATACAGATTGCTAAAGGACTTTTCGAACCAAACGATTTACACAAGCACGACAAGGAAAATATGAGAAAAACAGCTTGAAAGAGAGAGAAAGAACAACTGTGCGTGGTCAGCGAGGGCGTGTATTTAGTTCCAGAATGTCCACTGCCCCCCCATTTCAACCGCTGTTGCCAGAAGCGCAGACTAATTTGTACAAATGATATTTTTGTCTCTTCATCGTTGACTCCTTTTCGAGCTCATGCACTATTAGGCAAAACCAAACACCTCCATCCGGCAACAGTGTCATTTTCAAATACAATGGCATGCGCTTCCAACGTGATCAACGTTTGTAGCGAAAAGACCTAGGAATAGCAATTTAAATGTGAATTCTCTCTGTAAAGGACACTGTTGCCGGATGGAGGTGTTTAATTTTGCCTTATATTGCAAGAGCTCGAAAAGGAGTCAACGATAACGAGACAAAAATATCATTTGTACAAACTAGTCTGCGCTTCTGGCAACAGCGGTTGAAATGGTGGGGGCAGTGGAGATTCGGTCGGCCTCTGGAACTAAATACACGCCCTCGCTGGCCACGCACAGTTGTTCTTTCTCTCTCTTCCAAGCTGTTCTTCTCATATTTTTCTTGTCGTGCTTATGTAAAGCCCTTTCGCAATCTGTATAATTAAAAACAATAGTTTATTGTGAAAATCATGGTTCACCAGTGCCAAATTTGACTAAATAGTTCTATATGGCAGTGGCATTGTCCGACTAGTCCGACAGTTTCTCCCCACTCCGTGAAAACCATTGGTGAAAACATATGTATTGCGATAGAATGTTAGACTCTATTTGTAGTATTACTCTAAGCTTCGCCCTGTATACGCATGAAAAAATTTGAGATTAGGAATTTTGAAATTTTCAAGCAAGCTACGTTGCCACTACTACCGAAAAATAACTAACTCTCTTTCTATGTACGTGACCTGCTATATATTTGATGTCTTTTGTACATTCCAGTATGCTTTTTAATTTCTAAGATACTTCTCAAAATATCCAGTTTCATGACATTATTATTTTTATTATAAATGCGCATTAACAATCTTTTGCAGTAAAATTGAAATTTATTATCTGTTAGTAAAGGTGACTTGAATTACCCATATAGATATTATATTATGGTGATTTTTCCATACTGAATAATTGATATTCAGATTTATTAGAATTATGAAAAAAAATACTCAAATGATTTATGAGAATGTGCGGCACAACCTATATATGTCAATGTTATATTCATAAACATATATACAACAATAAAATAAAATTATTGCCGTGTTGAAAAAAAAAAGAAATATTTCTCAAATGGTTTTAAGACAGTCGATTTCTCGTCCCAAAAAATCCCATTTCACGATTTTTCAGAGTTTTACTTGTTACTAAATTTTTTTTTGTGAAGAATTTTGAACAAAGCTGTAGGTATGGATATATTTCAGGATTAAATTGCTCCTTGCCAAGTCCCTGGAAATATCGAATATTTGTCAAATTTTCCACTGAATCGTTATTTTATATTCCATAATTTTTTTTTTGAGATTTTCCAGTAGTTTTAATTCCATAAAATGAAAACTATTCAGGTTATGATATCGTGAAATTTTTTCCCAACAGATTGGTCTTTTGGTCGTACTCTCCAAAAATTTCAGTTCAATTTTCATATTTTTGAGGTTTTTACATGGAACATTTTGAAACCAAAATAGTAAATAATCAAAAATTAAAACCAATTGTCTGGTGGAGATATATATAGACGACATTTTTGCAATATGGCCTTATGACTTAGTATCTCTGAATGATTTTTTTAACAAATATAAATGAAGGAGAAAAATCTATAAAATTTTAAATTGAAATTGAAAATAACAATTTTGTGCCATTTTTAGATGTTTTTATCAATAAAACACCTACAGGGTATGAAACAAGTGTTTACCGTAAGCCAACACACATTAATAGGTATTTGAATTTTGAATAAAATCATTCAATAAGCGTTAAAAAAAGGAATAGTAAAATCTTTATGCAATAGGGCCAGAATCATTTGTTTTAATAATAATCAATTCACAAAGGAGAAAATTTTGCTGAAAAATGTTTTAAATGCCAATAATTACCCGGCAGAATTTGTAAATAAAGAAATTAAGAATATAGAGAAGGGCTCATTGTTAATACCCCATAACAATAACAATAATATTAATAATTCAGCTAACATAATTTTTAAAAACTGTATACTAACAAAAACGAAACCAAAAAATGAAGAACAATCTTCAAAAAACTGCATATATCAGATATCTTGTGAATGCGACAAATTCTATTTAGGTGAAACATCTAGACCATTGAAAGTCCGAATAAATGAACATAAAAAGTATATCAAAGATAGGAAGTTCTTTAAGTCAGGTATTTGCAAACATGCTTGATGGGAAGAGGGGCATAAAATTCATTGGGATTCGACAAAAATAATATTGAAAGAGCCCAATAATAAAAGACGAAAAATCAAAGAAAGTGCTTTAATACAACTAAATTCAGATAAATGTGTAGCTAGTATTTCAGCCGAGTGTAGCCATATTTGGTTACCAATGTTAGAAAGAGAAATTTCCAATAATCAATTACCTGCGTTATCAGGATAGCATCATAAGTTTTTATCCAGGTTTTCTTATGCTTTATCTTTGGAATGGTTGTTAATCGATACACACTTCAATATACAAAATCACCAAACTGAGTTATACATATTTTGAAAACAAAAATAATCATACACAAAAAAGTAACAACAAACGCGTTTTTATTAACAAAATTTCCAAAATAAGCGAGAAAAAAAGCGCTATCCCAATAAAAACCGTTCCTGGAACGTGCACTTCACTGGATTCCATTTCTAGTGGACTACATATCGTTAAAATGTCATAAAATAAAATATTTTATTTCACATTTTACCAGAGGTGTGATCTACTATGAATGGACCTTAATAAAATTTGACAACGAAGTTTTGTAGTCTTAAACTTCAAAATATTATTGATTGTCTAGTTGTCAAATTTTTTCGTTGTGTTAGATAGGGACCAAAAAAATTATTTTTATACTAGTTAATCTTGACAACGGCAGCTGGAACGAAAAATAAAAAACATTATTGTGGTTTGATTCCCAAAAAAATAAGAAAAAAGACTTTTTAAGTTGAAAATACGTATTTTGAAGATAAACAAATAATTTTATCAAAAATCCAAGTCCACCATTTCTCGTCCTAAAAAACCCCATTTTACATACTTTCAGCATTTTTCATATCATTCCATTTTTTTTTTTTAAGAAAAAAAGAAATTGAAGAGAATTTCTGCAACCTTTTTTACATAAAGTTACCCAAGCGTAAAGTGGCAATTAACGGTTCTAGCTATTGTTTTATGTTAAGGAAAGCTTAAAATTTTAATGTTCCTGTATCACATTAGAAGAAACAATATTGGTGTTGTAAGTAAACTCACAAAGTGTGACAAAAATTTCACAGTTAAAATAAAACATTTTAATGATTATTAAGGTACTAGAAATACCCAAAATTCAATATGTCAAAAGCACTTACTTTGAAGTTATTTATGTAATTGCCCTTCTTCGTCTTCAAGTGCTTAACCATTTCAGATCTGGCCTCTACCATAAAAATTATTCTCATTTTATTATTGGTGGTCCTTTTTATACCAGGACCTCTTTAGCTCTTCATTAATTCCTGCAAGCTCTACATGTCCTACTTCCTCATTATAATATGTCCCAAATACTAGACTTTATTTCTGTGTTTCAGTTTTGGTATTTAAGATCAAGATTAAGTCTGTAGAGCTATTTTTTTGGACACTGTTGGTGACCAAAGCAGTGATTTTATATCAAAAATAGTATAAATCTTATAATTGCTCTATTTACGGGATTATATTGCTGTAATTTTTTATGTTTAAAATAAGTAATAACATATAATTACATTAATGGTTTTTATGAGCAAAAATTATTAGTAATTTTCATAGCATGCCTCCAAAGAATAAATCCGATACGTGAAGTAAGTACCTACTGCCATAATTAAATAGAATAATTATACAGAAATAAAAGATAAACATTGAATGAAAAAAAAAATGTTTACCCACAAGGTTTTCGATGACAGATATGTGAAAGGTGAACTGATAAATGGCAAGAAGCCAACAATTTGTTATGCTATGATTTATCTATTTGCAATATTAAATATTGAGGAATGTGAGAAATATCGAAAATTAACACTTGCAGCTCTTTACGAAATCGTTCAACGTAATTTACTATAGGCTTGCATTTATTTCGTTTAAAAAATTAATGGTATCAATAGGATTGAGGATATAATATGTATTTAGGATTCGTGAAAAATAGAAGCGTTGAGCATAGCCGAAAAAAAGAGAAGATCTGACCGTTGGAAAGATCTAGTAGAGCTTAGACACGTAGGGTGCTTCATTTTTTGGAAAATTTTTTTTTCTTCAAGTCCCACCTAAAAATCTTGTACTTCATCAAAAAACAAAAATTTAGAGCCTCAGATGAACCCTTAATTCGAATATTAACCCGTTGCTCAAGAGCTTTGAATATTTTCCGTTTAAATAACATTGAAAAATGATTTTTTTTGCTTTTTTTCTTCCGCTCACTATGTAATAAATTTTTTTAGGAACTTTGACTCATGGTTTCTTGTTAGGGATATAATTCGCTACAAAAACACTCATTGCACCGAATTTTCATCTCCAACTGATTCGAAGAAAAATGTCTCTGAAGATGAATTTCCATAAAAATAGCAGTAAATCTTGTTTATTTGCTAGACTATTAATGATAGAAGAAAAAAGTGAATGACAAATTTGTCGAGGAGTTTATGCCCTACAGTTTTGCTCTAAGTATTATCTTGTAGCTCTTATGATGTGACCTGTTATCGCCACTTAAAGCTCTCAAGTAATGATAAAATTTTTTTTAGCGTCACTAATAACTCCACTACTAAATTTGGGTCAAAAAAAATTTGTTTGTCATTTTATTTTTCGAAATTTCATCCCAGCGGAAATTTTAAAGTCTGTAATATTACAGATATTGGTACTTTTTGAAGTTCAAAGTAGTCAAAAAAATTCTTCTATATAATTTTCACAGGTAGATTATTCACATTAGACTTAAAATTTATGTGCAATATGTATATAAAATGACAAACAAATTTTTTCGACCCAAATTTAGTAGTTGAGTAATTAGTGACGCTAAAAAAAATTTTATCATTACTTGAGAGCTTTAAGTGGCGATAACAGGTCACATCATAAGAGCTACAAGAAAATACATAGAGCAAAACTGTAGTGCATAAACTCCTCTACAAATTTGTCATTTACTTTTTTCTTCTATCATTAATAGTCTAGCAAATAAACATGATTTACTGCTATTTTTATGGAAATTCATCTTAAGAGACATTTTTCTTCGAACCAGTGGGAGATAAAAATTCGGTGCAATGAGTGTTTTTGTAGCGAATTATATCCCTAACACGAAACCAAGAGTCAAAGTTCCTTAAAAAATTTATTTTATAGTGAGCGGAAGGAAAAAAGCAAAAAAAATAATTTTTCAATGTTATTTAAATGGAACATATTCAAAGCTCTTGAGCAACGGGTTAATATTCGAATTAAGGGTTCATCTGAGGCTCTAAATTTTTGATTTTTGATGAAGTACAAGACTTTTAAGTGGGACTTGAAAAAAAAAAATTCCAAAAAATGAAGCACCCTATAAAATAGACAGTCAAATATTCTGATGGGTGACTACAGCCCGTTGAATGCATAAGTTAAAGTAAAGCTGCACTAAGAGTTTTAACGGGACATTACCGCCTGAACGGTCTCCTGAGTGACAGAAGGCTAACGCCAGCTCCACCCACCACCTAACCTAACCTGGTACACGCCAGTGGCTTACCTACTAAATTTGTGAACATTTATATTGTTGATCTGTTTCGAGGAGACTATAACATACGAAAAAAAATTTAAATTTGTATTTCTATACGCCAAAAAGATATGCAAATCCATTTAATCTGCATCCTTTATACCCTGCATCTCACAAACTAGGTAGCAAAGCTAGAGAAAGAAATTTTTTATTTACGATTCAATATATCAATTTTTAGAATTTTTAATGAACAGTCTGCCACACCTTTTAATAACAGATGTCCATTACTGCTTAATTTAAACAGAAAATAACGATAAATTATTATTTACTCACGCGTGTTAACGTATATTTTTACTACTTCCTATATTTAGTGCTACCGACAATAAGAAAATAGTTTTTGAGTTACAAGTATATTATATATAATTTAAATGGTATCTTATACTATTAATTAATGGATTTGGCACTTGTAAGTTTAAGCTTTACAATTTATTTAATGTTTCCATTTATAATTGCCGATATTAACTGGTAATGAATTCAATTATACTATTAATATCTACATAGACATATTAATTAAGTTGGAATTCAGTAGAATTATTTACATTATAAAGTAATAAATTTTTCGAAAAAAATTAACCTTCTATGTAAGTCAGGTTTTTATTAGCAAAAGAAAGTCTTCACTCACTATCAGAGATAAATAACCCACCTGCCAGATGGAGCTGTTCGAAGATATACAATTTAAAATGTTAACCTCACATTTCTCTTCAAAGATTCAAGCAATCTCCTAACTTTTTTAAACAAAACTGCTCATTGTATAGTTTAGTATAAGTATTATTGTAGTAATCCCCAAAAATACTTTACAGAGTGGTGAAACCTCACAAGTAGAGTCCGACCACAATAACTTTGGGACACCACGTGGCCGCCTTGAATGCGATGCCGATCTCTCACTGGTTGCTGCTGCGAGCCAGCGGCAGAGCAACGGGCGCTTTATATTATGAAGCTTCTTCGTTTTCATTTCAGTGTTGACAGCAGCCCTGACAGTACTTTGCTTTCGGTCTTCTTGTGCGATTTTGTTGTTGCGAATAGTGAATTTTTCATGTCTTGGAACTTTTCATGTCATGTCTCCCAAGAGATTGAAACAAGGAAAAGCTTTGCATTGTCAAACAAAGGAAATTATGCTGCATTTATGCAAAAAGAAGCAGAGGAAGGTGTTCAAATTCCTCTTAAAAACTATAGGCAAGTGATAAATATATGGGCATCAGTCAAAAATTGGGTAGCAGCTCAAGATTCAACGAGTTGCCACTTAGTGAGTGGACGAATATTTGTCGATACGTCAAAGAATATGAAAACTCACAAATAGAACGAGAACACATCCTCGATAATACTGGCACTTCTGATGAAAGTTTCTCAGATCTTGATAGCGACAGTACACCTGCACAACCATTACATTCAGCTGATGACTCAGATTAATAATAAGATTATATTTATGATAAGTTTAATATGACATATTAGATATTTTTGTGAAAGTGTTTAGGTTTGGAATATATTAACTTTAGATTTTCTTCCTTGTTAATTATTTAATGAATTCAAATAAGGACCAGCCTTAATCCCGTCGCCTACCATGATGTAATTACATTTTCATATGGAAGTCAGTAACGCCACTGGCTGATACGCCACACCCGCAACCACGTGGTGTCCCAAAGTTATTGTAGTCGGACTCTAACAGTTTGTATTATTACGACCTTAACAAATTTAGAAAGTAGGGACAAGGCTTTTTCTAACCTTCTTTGTTTTTGACTGAAGTTTGGACAAGTTTACAATTTTCCTTTCTCGTAAACTACGTATTTAGACACCTGAAAAAGTCGTTTATGTAATGAGAAAACAAGTCGTCGTAGTACATCCTGTTTTACTAAATAATAATTATCTGTTTTTTCAAATTTCCAGCCTTTGAAATCATTAGCAGCTGCTATATTTCACAGCAGCTTCTTGCTTGCAATAAAAAATATCATAACACTATGATTATTTTTAATTTTTCATATCTGAGAAAATAATAAAGACCCTAATGAATTGTAGAAGGTTATCTTGATGTACACTTATTAAACAGTTTTTTTTTTATTGAAAATAAATCAAACATTAATTCCAGTTAATAAACATGCATATAACTTCTAGTTCTTTATTCATTTTTGTATAATTTTTGCTCATTATAGTGAGTGATAAATTTTTCTATGAATCTACATGGAATAGAAGTTAATTTTTGTTTGAATGTGGTTAAATCCATAGAATTGGATGTTGATCAAGGATTATTTAATACACTCAGTAGATATTGGCATTAATTCACTCGCTCAGAATATATTGACAGATGATCATGAATTATTAACGTATGAAGTGTTTTTTGATTGGATAATTAATTTATTGGAAACTTGTTATTAATCAGTTATTTTAACCACCCGTATATTAGAATTTTTTTGTTTATCTGCATTATTTATGGATTACATTGAAGAAGCAAGTCTATATTACTTTTAAATAATATTTTATTCAAGTAAATTCGGTCAGGATAACCTGTAGAACTTATAATTTCACACTAATTACTGTCTCTGTTATGAAAATATGTTCCGGTCGAATTATTAGTTTTCCAAATTTTAGTCTCATTATCAAAATCACTTTATCCCTTTCACTGCGTGGACCGTAAAATAAAGTTTATCGAAATATACGAATTTTTTTTTACAAAAAAGTATTATTTTTAGGTATTTGACGACTAGATCCAATTTGCTGGATCAAATTGCTACTTTTCAATGTGAAATTCATTAAAGCTGCTATTTTAAACAACATAATTGATGAAAAATGCCATTTTTCAATGTAAAATTCATAAAAACTGGTATTTTAAACAATATAATTAATGAAAAATGCTATTTTTTAATGTAAAATTCATAAAATCTGCTATTTTAAACCAGAAAATTGATGAAAATTGCTATTTTTCAATGTGAATTTCATCAAAACTGCTATTTTAAACAACGTAATTAATGAAAAATGCCATTTTTGAATGTAAAATTCATAAAAACTGGTATTTTAAACAATATAATTAATGAAAAATGCCATTTTTCAATGTAAAATTCATAAAAACTGGTATTTTAAATAATATAATTAATGAAAAATGCCATTTTTCAATGTAAAATTCATAAAATCTGCTATTTTAAACCAGAAAATTGATGAAAATTGCTATTTTTCAATGTGAAATTCATCAAAACTGCTATTTTAAACAGCCAAATTGATGGAAAATGCAATTTTTCAATGTAAAATTCATGAAAACTGCTATTTTAGACAACAAAACCAATTTGGTTTCTTTGAGTGCCTTAATTTCATTACGAATTTGGTCCCTTGGAGCTCTTTACCTAGAAATAAATAAATTTGTAGATTTGGATTGACAAAAAAAGTATTATTTTTAGGTATTTGACGACTAGATCCAATTTGCTGGATCAAATTGCTACTTTTCAATGTGAAATTCATGAAAACTGCTATTTTAAACAACATAATTGATGAAAAATGCTATTTTTCAATGTAAAATTCATAAAATCTGCTATTTTAAACCAAAAAATTGATCAAAATTGTTACTTTTCAATATGAAGTTTATCAAAACTGCTATTTTAGACCAGAAAATTGATAAAAATTGCCATTTTCAAATATAACATTCATGAAAACTGCTATTTTAAACAACATAATTCATGAAAACTGCAATTTTTAACAACAGAATTGATGAAAAATGATTTTTCAATGTAAAATTCATAAAATCTGCTATTTTAAACCAGAAAATTTATGAAAATTGCTATTTTTCAATGTAAAATTCATAAAATCTGCTATTTTAAACCAAAAAATTGATCAAAATTGTTACTTTTCAATATGAAGTTTATCAAAACTGCTATTTTAGACCAGAAAATTGATAAAAATTGCTATTTTCAAATATAACATTCATGAAAACTGCTATTTTAAACAACATAATTCATGAAAACTGCAATTTTTAACAACAGAATTGATGAAAAATGATTTTTCAATGTAAAATTCATAAAATCTGCTATTTTAAACCAGAAAATTTATGAAAATTGCTATTTTTCAATGTGAAATTCATCAAAACTGCTATTTTAAACACTAAAATTAATGAAAAATGTAATTTTTCAATGTAAAATTCATGAAAACTGCTATTTTAAACCAGAAAATTGATGAAAATTGCTATTTTTCAATATGAAATTCATCAAAACTGCTATTTTAAACAGCCAAATTGATGGAAAATGCAATTTTTCAATGTAAAATTCATGAAAACTGCTATTTTAGACAACAAAACCAATTTGGTTTCTTTGAGTGCCTTAATTTCATTACGAATTTGGTCCCTTGGAGCTCTTTACCTAGAAATAAATAAATTTGTAGATTTGGATTGACAAAAAAAGTATTATTTTTAGGTATTTGACGACTAGATCCAATTTGCTGGATCAAATTGCTACTTTTCGATGTGAAATTCATGAAAACTGCTATTTTAAACAACATAATTGATGAAAAATTCTATTTTTTAATGTAAAATTCATGAAAACTGCTTTTTTAAACAACATAATTGATGAAAAATGGCATTTTTTAATGTAAAATTCATAAAATCTGCTATTTTAAACCAAAAAATTGATCAAAATTGTTACTTTTCAATATGAAGTTTATCAAAACTGCTATTTTAGACCAGAAAATTGATAAAAATTGCCATTTTCAAATGTAACATTCATAAAAACTGCTATTTTAAACAACATAATTCATGAAAACTGCAATTTTTAACAACAGAATTGATGAAAAATGATTTTTCAATGTAAAATTCATGGAAACTGTTATTTTAAACAACAAAATTGATGAAAAATGTAATTTTTCAATGTAAAATTCTTGAAAACTGCTATTTTGAACAACATAATTGATGAAAAATGCCATTTTTCAATGTAAAATTCATAAAATCTGCTATTTTAAATCAAAAAATTGATTAAAATCGGTATTTTTCAATATGAAATTCATGAAAACTGCTATTTTAAACAACAAAATAGATGAAAAATTCTATTTTTTAATGTAAAATTCATGAAAACTGCTTTTTTGAACAACATAATTGATGAAAAATGGCATTTTTTAATGTAAAATTCATAAAATCTGCTATTTTAAACCAAAAAATTGATCAAAATTGTTACTTTTCAATATGAAGTTTATCAAAACTGCTATTTTAGACCAGAAAATTGATAAAAATTGCCATTTTCAAATGTAACATTCATAAAAACTGCTATTTTAAACAACATAATTCATGAAAACTGCAATTTTTAACAACAGAATTGATGAAAAATGATTTTTCAATGTAAAATTCATGGAAACTGCTATTTTAAACAACATAATTGATGAAACATGCCATTTTTCAATGTAAAATTCATTTTTTCTCGCTGCCACGCTGCGATAAACTAACTCGTGTAGTTCATCACTTACTAAACAATGGATTTCGTTCTTAGCGATACGCCAGCCAGCCTGCGAAAAGCGATGAAGGCAATATCGCTAGAAAAAAACGCCGGTCCAGTTTGATTCATTTAAATCTGCGTTAGTTACCCTGCGATTTCTAGGCCCGTCTAGTTTGGCACTTAGAAGTAAGTGTGAAGATTAAAATTATTATTTTTCTATTGTATTTTTATTTCGCCTAACAAATTTAGTGATCCACTTTAAAGTACTACTGTTAGAAAGAAGAAAATGTTATAATTATATTATGATTCTTGCTACTCACATTATAAAACAAATTATAAACCGGAAATGCTACGGTGGTTTATTCAACAAAATGGCAAATTATGTTACTTTTAAGTATTATTCATATTAATTTTTACAGTTATAGCGTACACACCGTTTTTATTGGCAATTTTTTATTAGAAGATCTCCGCTTAAAATCTACACTTTCGATTCCGTTAGGATGTTACGTCAACGTGAAGTTTTGAAAAGAGCATTATTTCTTGCTTAACAGAGGCGTATCTAAAGATAATTCCATTGTTGCTTCATTTCAATACAAATTTGTTTACCAGAAGAAGGTTTCTTTGCTACACTTAGTAAACATAAACAGTGAGATACTGATGTAACGTCTGAAAAACAGTTAGAGTTTCGTTTGATGACTTTATTTTGCTCATTTGGCGACTGGATCCAGAAAATTGATGAAAAATGCTATTTTTAAATGTAAGATTCATAAAAAGTGCTATTTTAAATAACCAAATTGATGAAAAATGCAATTTTTCAATGTAAAATTCGTAAAAACTGCTATTTTAGACAACATAGTTGATGAAAAATCCAATTTTTCAATGTAAAATTCATGAAAACTGCTATTTTAGACAACATAATTGATGAAAAATCCAATTTTTCTATGTAAAATTCATGAAAACTGCTATTTTAGACAACATAATTAATGAAATATCCAATTTTTCAATGTAAAATTCATAAAATCTGCTATTTTAAACCAGAAAGTTGATGAAAATTGCTATTTTTCAACGTGAAATTCATCAAAACTGCTATTTTAAACAACCAAATTGATGGAAAATGCAATTTTTCAATGTAAAATTCATAAAACCTGCTATTTTAGACAACATAATTGATGAAAAATCCAATTTTTCAATGTAAAATTCATAAAAACTGCTATTTTAGACAACATAATTGATGAAAAATCCAAGGTACATAATATGTCTTTTGTGCCCGAATTAAGCTACGCCATAACGCCTTTTTCAGTTTGTCACTCTGTCTTGTGTTGTGACAACGATTGTACTTAAAAAGTGAAACGTCACTTTATGCGTTTTTCACTCTGTAGACATTGAAGTTCGTCGTCATTGTCATTACTTTAAATACTGAACCCTCTAGCAAAGATGCGCCGCTGGTGAAAACTGTCTTATTGATTTGACTCGGATGTTTATTAGTTATGACGTAACGAGAAACATTCGTGACTTTTACTGCAATACATTTTTTGATTGAAATTTGGTCAGGATAATTTTGGGAAAAAAGTTGAGAAAAACGACCCAAATTTGCCTCTTGTGCAATTAATTATTATATTATAACAATACCATTTTAACTAACCGCAGACGTTTTTTTCTTCTTCCTTTTAACCCACAGTTTATATGCCTAATGACTTTTTTTCAACAAATAAAAAAATAAAACAAATTAGATACGTCGAAATGTCTTCAACCAAGTCAATATCAATTAATTACAATTTTTTAAACGCCTAGAAGGATATATTGTTTGTGTGTGTGTGTGTGTGCGCAATTTATCTTGAAACGTCAAATTTAATTTCGATTAGGAAAATTAATACTATTTTTATTCAAGTAGGTAAATCTTGTGTCAGCTACCTCCGATAAACATAGGAAAGCAATTAGATTGGGATCTAGCAGTCAAGACGTATATTTATGCTGTTTACAGGGGAGATACAAAAAATATTGATGTAATATGAGCAAAATAAAGTTTTTATGAATTTCACGTTTAAAAATAACAATTTTCGTAAATTTTCTGGTTTAAAATAACAGTTTTGATGAATTTTACATTGAAAAATTGCATTTTCCATCAATTTGATTGTTTAAAATAGCAGTTTTGTTGAACTTCACATTGAAAAATAGCAATTTTCATAAATTTTCTGGTTAAAAATAGCAGATTTTATAAATTTTACATTGAAAAATTGGAGTTCTTCTTTTTGCCTGAAAAATGCCACTTTACCGCCTAGGTATGCAATATACTTTTTTATATTCTTCAGAATTCACACAAAAGTAACTGTGAGACAATAAAAAAACTTTCGAAATTAACGAACGGTTTTCAGTGTAAGCCCCGTTGTCACAAAATTGCAGTATTAACAAGCTAATGGGTGACGTTAACACAAAATTAATGGAATTAGTCTGTAGAACAGGAGCGGTTTTTATTACAACCGTTGATTTATCTACTTCAACATCGATATCATATACGCTAGCAATAAAAATAGATTTACACCTCGGTAAATTTACCATTTACCTAGATAAAAAGCGATATAAAATATTTATATCCAGCTAAATAGTCCTTAAACCAATGACAGCTTTTACTTTCAAAACAACTTACGAGCAATATAAGATACGATTGAAAAAAAAAACGGTTTAGCAAAAAACTGACACTCGTGATTACTTTTCTTCTGCATCATGTATTTATATTTAACGAGGTATTTATTGGCAACTCTGGTGTTAAGTATGGGTTACGCAGTTTTGTCGCACGCGACTGTAACGGGGATTATTCTGTCAACTTATTGGATCTTTGACAGTAACGCTCTAAATATCAAGTTATATACACTTTGGAGACGTTTTTTCTATTTAAAAATATTAATTTGTATTCTAAACTTAGGAAATGACGAATACTATTTAGAATTTATTCGGTGTGGTGCCGACGATCCTTACATTTATTTATTACGGATACGTGTGGGCCCAGTCGTAAACAGTTACAACATTATTTGCAATCTCTGCAAGACTTGTACTCATCGTTAAACAAGAGATGAATTTGTAATGATTTCTAATTAATATACCGTGTACTCTACAGTACTTTTCTTCTAACACGTACTTAAAAAAACGACGAGGTATTCCAGAGTAGGTGCTTCTAAGCAATTTCCTTTGTTTTATTATTTTCTTAGTACCTTGTTAGTTGTTGTTGTTGTAGAGTGGGGAGGGTGAGTTAGGCCCACAGCACTTAGGCCACATGTGACCCATTGTACATCCTCCCGAGGAGTTCATCATTCATCCTGTCCTTTCCAGGAAGGTGGACAGGAGACATCTCCTTTATATCGACAGGGGTAGGCCAAGACTCACCGAACACACACTCTATTATTGACTATAACTCCGGACACTCGCATAAAACATACCTGACAGATTCACCTTCCTGTTCACTCATTTCAACAATCGGATTATTGTTTACATTTTTATTTAGGGTTAGGGCATCCTCAAAGCTTGACTGCGGTTGTGTTCTTTGAATTACACAGTTGGCGTTCACATTCACGTCATTTTTCATATCTTCAGCTTCATCTCTTTTGCGCTTCACTCTCACCACAAATTTATCCATGATTACTCTTGCACACAACATCGGCAATTCGGTCGTATGAAAAAAGTACGGAAAGTGTGCTCGCCGCTCTGTACTGCGCTCTGTGCTATTACACGTACGACAGTACAATTAACACAACACGCACATGTGGAAGTACACAGCTGACAGTATAAAAACACTGAAGTTGGAAGTGAGCGTTGCGCACTGCACATGTGCGCAGCGTGTGGTGACAAGTGTAACAAGCCACCTTGTCGAGCGCGTGCAAGTGAGATAGAGAACATTTTCTCTCATTTGGCAGCACTCATGATCGTTGCTGTCACTGCAGCGCCATTGGACGCTTTTTTTTCGAATATCTCGTGAAAATTTCCCGTGTTGAATTCCACACGTGTTGAGCTCTAAACACACACAACAGGTCTTCCGGCGCCCCTGCTTGTGGAAATATAAAAAAAGTAAAATTGTAAAGTATAGATATCATAAATATCAGTAGTATAGTTCAAGTAATAGATATAATGTACATTTAAGAAGTTCGGCATTTAGTTTCAAGAGACTTTTTGGTGCTCGACCATACACATTATATTGTAAATTAAGCATACTGACGGTTTTAATGTTATTTAAGACGATAGGGTTGTATTTAATCAGAAAGAAACGTACGACGCCGTACACAGCGCACGGCGAAAACCGTTGCATGTGAAAAAGCACTAATAACCGTTTCAGTAGTATCCATACTGAAATTATATTTATGTATATTTAACAGTAGAGCAAACAACATAAAATAAAGCAGATTTTGATCTTGTCGATTGAAAATATAAGTTTAACATTTATAAATCAGTGTTTCTTAGTTGGAGATAAAATCTAATCAATTTAGCCGACATTTTTTTTGTAATAAACTAGTCCGCGACGTTATATAAATCGTTTAATAACATTAGTTAATTAAACATGTAATAAATTAAATTTGCTACTTTGCTGGTCGAAATTATTTTAAAATTTATAATGTGCTAAACGTTATGTAATGAGTCAGTTGAATATAGTTATTATAATAGCTACTAGCCAAGCCTGGAGCAGTGTACAAGAAGAAAGTTTACAAGCTTCAGTTATTTTTATAACGTGTGATACATATTTCTTAGATAGAGCAAATACTTACCTACCTCGCTATAAAATAACAGGTCCAAGATCCCATCTCTATTGCAAAATGTGACGTAGTGTGCGCGTTGAGCGAAATTTAGTTCTCAATAGAAACATGTCGTGTGTGTTGATTGCTACAAAAAGTATTTGTTGATGTAAATAGTTAAAATATTTCCTCGTTAGATTAGTGTGGATATTGATAATTAAGTAATTTGCATAAATTTTCCGCTGAAATTAAATGTTCTAACTTCCTATATTGATTGGTATCGTAGTGTGGTTTGTATAATAACTACTGGAATGTATCTTGTAACTATTAGTTATGGCGACCTGAGTATTCTTCTTCTTTTATATAATTATATTTATAATATATATAGTGGTACCTTCCTCTTTCGCATACCCTCGTATACAAAATATCTTAGATACGATGTTGCTGATTTTTTTTATTATTCCTTGATGATTTAAGAATATGTATTTAAAATTTCAGCTTAGAACTTTCATTATTATGGGATTTACAATTGCATTCCAAAGAGAAGAAATGGAAGATGCTAAAAAGAAACTTAAAATAGGAAAAGCCAGTGGGGAGGATGAAGTATCGCCAGAGATGATAAAATGGTTAGGAGGAAAAGGAAATGAATGGCTGTGTCTTACATGCAGGAAAGCATGGGAAACTCATAAAATCCCTTAAGGCTGGGAAAATAACCTTATACTGCCAATACATAAAAAGGGGAACAGACACTGTGCAATAATTATTGGTTATGTTCCGATATTGCTGGTATTACTGGTTACAGCAAGCAATTTCGGAACGCTTTACAGTAGCAGTAATCTTAAACTGGTGAATATTTTCGGAACGTATTGGTCAGTTTAAAATAGCAATTTTCATAAATTTTCTGGTTTAAAATAGCAGATTTTATGAATTTTACATTAAAAAAGTGGATTTTTCATCAATTATGTTGTCTAAAATAGCAGTTTTCATGAATTTTACATTGAAAAATTGGATTTTTCATCAATTATGTTGTATAAAATAGCAGTTTTTATGAATTTTACATTGAAAAATAGCATTTTTCAACAATGTTTTGGTTTAAAATAGCAGTTTTGATGAATTAAACGTTTAATAATAGCAATTTTCATAAAGTTTCTGGTTTAAAATAGCAGATTTTATGAATTTTACATTGAAAAGTTGGATTTTTCAACAATTATGTTGTCTAAAATAGCTGTTTTCATGAATTTTACATTGAAAAATTGGATTTTTCATCAATTATGTTGTCTAAAATAGCAGTTTTCATGAATTTTACATTGAAAATTGGATTTTTCAACAATTATGTTGTCTAAAATAGCAGTTTTTATGAATTTTATATTGAAAAATTGCATTTCCATCAATTTGATAGTTTAAAATAGCAGTTTTGATGAATTTCACATTGAAAAATAGCAATTTTTAAGCGATAGCGATACTGATTCAGAAAAATCAGATCTGCATAGTTTACACTTAAAAAAATCGATCTCAACGCTCTCAACCACAGATCACCTACTCTCAACAAATGCATAACCTAACTTATTCCAATTTGGTGAAACATTTAAGCAAAATAGCAGGTAATACGAAATGGAACAAAGTAAGGAACGAAGAAATCAGAAGCATAACAAATCAAGATCCAATAATATTAAAGATTAAAAAGAAACAATTAAACTGGTTTGGCCACCTAGTGAGAATGAAACAAGATAGAATTGCGAGAAAAGTTTTGGAAATGGGAATATCGAGAAAAAGACAAAGAGGAAGACCCAGGAGGAAATGGATAGACCAGATTGAAGAAATTGGAAAGAACAAAGGAAAAACTTTAGAAGAGATAAAGGCATTGGCCAGGGACATAAACGAATGGAAAAAGCGGGTTCAGGACCAATCCAATCCGACGCCTGATAAGGCATAAGGATTAGGTTAGCAATAGAAGGAACTGGGATAGGAGTATACGGGCCAGGAACCAAACACTCTGAAAGCTTGGGAAAAACCCCAAGTATCTTTCAAACGGAAATTCACGCAATAAGAAAGTGTGCCCAGTTCAATATTGACAGAGGATATAGAAGGCAAAGGATTATCATAATGTCTGATAGTCAAGCAGCCATTAAAGCGCTGAGTTCTTGTGTAATCAGTTCCAAAATGGTGTGGGAATGCCTAGGCAAACTTAATAAACTAGGCGAGAACAATATAGTCACCTTACTGTGGATTCCAGGACACACTGGAATAGAAGGAAACGAAATAGCAGATGAACTAGCAAAGAGGGGGAGTGAAATACCCTTTTGGGGGCCGGAACCTTTTTGCGGAATCAGCTCCAATGTAATATTGGAAGAAATAGGTAAAGCCGAAGAAAAGAGAAGATCTGACAATTGGAAAGATCTAGTAGGGCTTAGGCAATCAAAGATTCTTCTGGGTGACTACAACCTGTTGAGATCAAATGAATGCATAAGTCAAAGCAAAACTGCACTAAGAGTTTTAACAGGAATCCTAACGGGACATTGTTGCCTGAATGGACACCTTAAGATTTTGTGGAATGGAAGAAGAAACCTCCATCCACATACTTGCGAACTGCACAGTATTTCAGAATCCTAGGGCACAGTACCTGGGAGACTACTGGATAGAAGAGGGACAGTTACCTAAGTTGAGGCCTGCGGATATCCTAAAATTCCTCCGGGAAATAGGACTAAAGGAGCTACTAGTATCTGAGACTTTCCTCAGAAACTAAGTAGAAGTAAGGGGGCACAATAGATCTTTTAGGTCTCAGTGAATGTTACCCCAAAATACATACATACACACATACATACAAGGCATAAGGATATAAGAAAGAAAAGATAATTTTTTGACTCAAACCGTGTATTTTTACCTGCTATGTTCACTCCCAGAAAATTGGGAAATAATTTTTGTATTGTATTCAAGAGAAATTCCTGTTTTTCAAAAATTCCAAATTCGATTTCAAAACTATGTATTCTCATCATCTAGAATACAACTGTATGCAAAATATTAACCTTCTAGCTGCTCGAACAGTAGTATATAAACACGAAGTAGAATTAAATCTTTTAGTGTGATAAAGACAACTCCATCAAATTCTACAATAAACGCATGTAGAAACCATAAACTTTATCTTCCATTCCACGATTACCATTTACAAGAACAACCTAACGATATTATATGGTAATGAGTTTAAGCATCCGACTTTTTATTTTATGACTCACAACAATGTCCTGCTGTTGGCGGTGTCACGGTGACGAGGTGGTATAAATGTGAAAGGATAGAATAAGTCTAGACTCCTGTCTTACATGACACATTGTTCAAATAAAAATAATATTTTAAAATGCTGTACTGTCATCATTGTTTTCATTTCTCGGAACAACTTGAGGATGATTGTTTGGATTATGTCGAGTGGTAACTTGATGAGATAAGAATCGGAATTTAAGGTGTGAAAATGTTGCCTATTGTGAATTAGCAAGTTTTTTGGTTAAATCAGATATAAAAATGTGTTTCTTTATTTTTACTGAAGCAAAGAATTATATTTTCATTAACTACAAACGCTGGCTGTGTCCCTCAATATTTTTAATCATGTGCAAATATTCAATAAATAAGACTACAATTATTGATTTCAATATAATTTTAAAATGCTGCAAATCTTCAAACACTATTTGCCAGTGTCCCAGCAATTCGTGGCCGGTTTTTATTTAATAAAAAGTTTCAAACCTTTCGCAAAAACTTTTTGATCCGCCTGTGTTTGAAATGTTAGATATAAGGGAGTTTTATTTGTGGTTAGTGTTAATGGGATAATTGATTGCAACTTGACAAGAGTATTCACTTTGAATAAAATTTAAAGCGGCTTATGTAGCGATGCTAAAACCTATAAAACGTTTAATATATACAGTTAAGGTTAGTGCCATCAACTACTCAAAGTAAATTTTATAACAGGTGATTTATTCTGGTTAAATTGGGGACATTTCATGGTATTTTTTTTGATTTTTCACAACCATGAGTGATTTTAAATACGGGGTTGGGATAAAGTATGGAACCAAGTAAATATCTTTTAAACGAAAAGAACGATATTTATGAAAATTTGCAGGTAAGTGCAATGGAACAAAATGCATCTGATGTACATTTTTTTTGTTAATAATATACTTCCGGTTTAACCGGAAATGCCATCAACTTCTTTAATTTAAATGGGACACCCTATATATTTTCACAGTTTTTGAAAGAGCTTGTTATTTTGAATTCATACATATTGAGTTTAGTGTAAAAAAATTTGTAAAAAGAATAACTTACTGTTAGTTGTACAATAGGTGTACATTTCATTATTTTAAAATAATGAGGAATAAAATTACTTCAAATGTTCAAAATGCTCGCCGTTTACTTGCTGACAATATGCCATCCTATTTACAAATTCTTGAGTCACTCTTTCCAAGACTTCTCCACGTATTAGCTCACATTCATCAATAATTCTTTGTCTCAATTCCTGTAAGTTTGTTGGTCGTCTGACGTAAACACATGATTTTAGATAACCCCAAAGAAAAAAATCTAACGGGCTAAGATCCGGGGAACGAGCCACTGTATGAATCATCTACTTCCAATCCATCGATTTGGAAAATTCGCATCCAGAAAATCCCTAACCCGACTATCATAGTGGGGAGGTGCTCCTTCTTGTTGAAATCAAACATCTTGTGGTAATTGCCCATTCTGTTAAAGTGCAGGAATAATTTCGTTATTTAGTAGATCCAAATACTTGTCACCATTCAAGTTTCCGTCGATAAAAAATGGGCCTATAAGCCTATTTTCGACAATTCCCATCCAAACATTTAACTTCTGTGGATGCTGGGTAAGTGCTTCATGAATCCAATGAGGATTCTCATTTGACCAATACCTTGAGTTATGGCGATTAACTGTTCCATTTAAACAAAAAGTTGCCTCATCGGAAAAAACTATGCTAGAAGCAAAATTGTCGCAAAATTCCAGCCGTCTGTCAAAATCATCATCTGACAATTCTTGAACCAACTGTACCTTATACTGATGATACTTTTCACTTTTTAATATCTTTCCTACATAACGTCGACTGATACCATGGTTTAGTGCTAAATTTGTGGTGGAAGTTTGAGGTGATTCTTCTAAATCGATTGCAATATTTTGTTTAACAGTTTCGTTCGTCGCAGTCCGCGGTCTTCCAGGTTTTAGCAAATTTTTTACCATCCCCGTTGTAATGTTTTAGTTTCTGTTGAGCGTGATATAGGATTTCTCTCCGGATGCAAATTATTAAAAATGATTAAAGTGCTGTATTCCTAGTTATTACAAATTTTTTTACACTAAACTCAGTATGTATGAATTGAAAATAACAAGCTTTTTCAAAATCTGTAAAAATATATATGGTGTCCCATTTAAATTAAAGAAGTTGATGGCATTTCCGGTTAAACCGGAAGTATATTATTAACAAAAAAAATGTACATCAGATCCATTTTGTTCCATTGCACTTACCTGCAAATTTTCATAAATATCGTTCTTTTCGTTTAAAAGATATTAACTTGGTTCCATACTTTATCCCAGCCCTGTATATTTTAAGTTAAATTCATTCGATTTTGGTGACGAGAGCATTTTATTAACTTTACGATGCTACAATTCAGCAAGTAGAGAGAAATAACAGTAGACACCGCTCACTACCATCAATAATTAAAATTTTACTACAGAAAGAAATTTCTGTTTATTAAAAATGAATTAAGGAAAGATTAAATCAATCCTTATTTAAACACCCTGTATAATGTTTGAGCCTTAATTAACAGTTTACTATAAAAACTGGTCTTCCTTTTTAGGTAAATCGTACAACAATGTCAATTATATTATGTACATTTTATTAATAATGAATACGATTATTTCCTTGGTGTACTTAGAGATTCTTTACACTGTAATTGAAAGCTTTACGATATTTTTTAGTATTTCTTAAGAAGTTACAAGTGCGTACAACTTTTTTCACATCCTTATTCTCGTCGAGAGAAACTATGAACTTATTTTACAAGTATTTGTCTATGTAAAACAATAAGGTAATGAATTTACATTGCGATATATACTTTGTAATAATTTCGTGACTCATTAAAAATTGGTTGATAGTCGAGGCGCTTCAGAAAATAATAATCAATTGAATAAAATAATGGAAAATATTAATATTTTAAATGAAGACCAGAAGTCGTTAGTATGAAGAAAATAAGGCAAGGGATATTTGAGAACTTACAAAACTCAGACAGAAGCAGTTTGCAGATGAAATAATACTATTCAAAATCTCCCCAGCTGGACTAGTGGCCCATAGAAGACCAGTAACTTCTGAAATGGAAGTAGAAAATATTGGAAATAGAACAAAGAGTGAGTTCTAGTATTTGTGCTGTTGAATGAATGAATAGACCATTCCTGAAATGTCGGCCATATTGTACAGGTCACATTTTATTTAGTTTTCAATGTTTACTGGATGATAGTTAGACTTTACTTAGTAATAAGTTCTTAAAATTATCTAAAATGTTATCGTTTTGTACTGTTGTTAGGTGTGGAGTGCGGGTAGCAAAAAATAAGGTATTTTTTTTTTCGATTTTCGGCTGAATTTACTGTTTGAAACCATTTAAAAAAGTAATATTGGTTGATTTCTCTATGCACCTAAATCTGTTGCTCTTGAATCACGTAACTTTTCTGTCGATTGTTTTTTTTGCCGTCAGATATTGTGTGTCTGACAACAAACTGACTTACAGCACATGCCAAAACACACAAGCTTCAATTCGAACGGATCAGTTGTCCTATATATAGAATAATATGGCCAACCTGTCAATTTTGGGTGTTGTGAAATGGTCTATTGATGAAAGAAAACTCCTTAAGATGTTTCAAATTAATTTACTGAAAATAAACCGTTAAGCTACTCTACTAATGACCGACAGACGCAAGCGCAGAGGCGTAACGTTCACGTTTTCTCTTTACTTCTATTTATAATTCGATATGTACCATCATAATGAAACAATGAAAGGAAATCTAGTAAAAGGAAGAATCGAAAAATTAGTTTTTACGCATTGTCATTGATTTGCGATACAATTTAAAACATATCATTGTGATTATCGCTAAATAGGTCGCTAAAAAATATTTTTTCTTCTAAATTTATTGTATCTAAATCTTTTCTGAATTTTTAATTTGTATTGGAAAAGAAATCTGTTGATCAGAAATTTAGTTTCAATATTTCCATAAACACAAATCACTTTCTACCGAAATTTTACGAGCCAATAAATGCTTAAGCTATGGCACGATTGATATGGCAATTAAAAAGCCATAACAATTTTTTACTGTATGACTTGCTCTACTCATTAAAATTTGAGTTTATTCTGCGTAGTTAGTGATAGGTCAATTATAATCGATATGTGTGCGTGTGTGTCTAGATTTATATGATGTATTTGCGAGAAATTGATTTTTATTAACGTCGTAAATGATTCCGATCTTGATAATCAAGGATTTTAGAATGGCCTGAGATTTCATTTAATATCAGTTTTTAATGACAATCCGTTGCAAAATAGTTATTAACCTATTTTGGTTAATATTATATCAAAATATGACCTAATACACATGAGGAGCGACACAGTAGCACAGTAACCTCCCCATTAATCTTCTTTTAGCAGAGAAGACACTCGGTGACTTTGGTTAGCTCTATTCTGCCCAGATGATAGTTTAGTACGCAATATCCTGTAAGGATTCCAGTTATAGACCTGATCTCCTTCCAAACCATGTTAAGTAAGGCTTCTGCTTTGAGTTGTGAAGGCATTTAGATGTCCCAAGCTTTGGTTCTTGGCCCGTACACTCCTATCCCAGTTCCATCTATTGCTTTTAAACCGCCTGAGTACCATTGAATGGCGTTCTTTCCAAGTCTGTTAATGGTATTTGGAACCCATTGCTTCTTGTTGCTTAATTCCTTTGAAAAGTGACACCTTTTCATCATACCATAAGTGATACATAATGCTCCGGTTCTCCCCTACTACTAGGTCACTTCATAAACAAGCAAGAACCGACACTTTTATTTCGTTTTAACGTTTAAAAAGATCGCTTTTGTCCAGAATTATCCATAGATTAATTTTCAATCATGTATTCTTTCTTTTTATAATTCTTCTCAACAAATCGACAGTCATTACGCCATCCGTGGCCGTTGAAAGAATTCTTTCACGTATTTTTATTTGTTTCGCGAACTATTTATTTCATGTCTTAGTCATTCTTGAAGTCGAGCGATAATGTCAGTGGCTGGTTGCAGTAAAAGGATGTTTTTAGAAAATGAGAAGTTATGATGTTTTCTTTTTCATCTTGATAATGATTTCGTAGAAGATGAGAAAAAGCCGAGAAATTATAGTGTTGGTTTTTACGTCTATTAATCATATCATTTTCTACATGCACATGTTAAACACGACTATTTAAAATAGAAATTGCTAGGAAAAGAGGAATTACTTTCAAGTAGTTTGCTGGTGAAGTTGTTTCTTAATTGAAGGATGTTTTATTTAGATGGAAAAAGTGAGGCTGGGAGCCCGAAATAAGGTTCTTTCATTTTTATAAACAAAATCCGCTACCATATTTTTTTTAGCGAGCCCGTCTGACAATTAGTCTCCGATAACACTGCAGCCTAAAGGCTTATTGTATTTCTGCTCGTGCTTTCTCATAGCACCTTGGTGACCTGATAGCCAGGTCAGCTTGACGTTATTCCGTTTGGCTAACGTATTCAGTCCTTCAATTCAATCCCATACTAGTCTAGAGGTCACTTTCTGGCTTGAGATTGCCTTAAATGTCGCCTGACTATCTGACATGATGCTACCAAATTTACAGCGTCTATGAAATATTATAGGGTGCTTTTGGTTTTATAGTGCCTTTGGATCCTATTGTTGCGTCGATAATTTTAGCAAGAATTGTTGGTGTGAACCTTTTAAGGAAGTAGTTGTTAGTGAGTGTACCGTTGGAACGCTCCGTACTGCTGAATTGTCTTGCAGAAAGATAGCTACAGATCCACCATTCGACACATCATGCCTTTCATGATCATTATGTTCATTTTCAAGCAGGATAATGCTTAACTGCACGTAGCCAGAAGTTCCAGCCAGACGTTAACCCATCGAAGATATCTGGGATGAAATAGTCCAACGTATTCGAAGACAGCTCCAGGATCGGAAAAAGTCGCTGTTGCATGTGATCATCTACTTAGCTGAAAGTATGGATCGTGGTCTTCAAGCAGTCATCAACACTGTCATTATTAATTGTTAGTGATTCGTTTTTTCGGTTTTCTTTGTTCCAAATTGGTTTAAAGTTTGCAAATAAAAGTTTTAAAAAGAAAATGAAGATAAAAATACACATTACACGTATTATTACGTGAAATTGTGCGTTATTTGATGGAATAACGTAACCTTGTGTGCTTATGATCGTTTTGGACTGTATTCACAGTACAGTTAGAGCTTCCAAATTATTTAAGTTTAACCTACGTACCTTTTTACTAAGCCTTATTATTTTTAATTGTTCGCTGGAGAAGGACGAAAAATAGTCCAATTTCACGCTAGTTTTCGTTCATTCGTTCTTATGGGTATTTTATAAATCCAAGTTGTAGAAGTTCGGGTTTAATTTTTTTTCATGCGAATAATTGGGAATTCCCATACCTAAGGGAAAAAATAACTGAAACCCTTTAACTCAATTTTACATTGTTGTATAAAAAACGATGTGCACATGACTACACGAATTACAAACTTCACTGCAAGTGGTTTTTTCCACAAGCGGGGTACCTTTATTCCCATAAAATTAACGTTTTTTTCTCAAACCGGATATAACAGTTGGTTGGGCTGTACAGCGACGTCAGGTGGTTTGATTACATAACAAACACTTGTTCTACGTAACTGCCAAAGTTCCCCGGTCATTTTATCTACCCATTAGACATAAATAAGCTCGTTTATAATATTATGTACAGGATGTACACATGAATGATTCAGTGTTAAAAATGGGTTAGTAAAAAGGTCTCCACCTAAAGTGAAGAATTTTTAAAAAGAACAGAAATATATAGAGATGGGACATGTGAGAGAGGAGCACCAAGTACTGTAGTGAAAGTTCTAGTTTCTGGGGGAGGTTAGTGATGTTTTAGGAAGGCATAGGTTCAGAAAAAACAGGTGGAGGTCAATCAAAGGATGACAGGTATTTGTATATCAAATCAAACAAATGCATAAGTCAAAGTAAAACTGCACTAAGATCTTATGTTATGAAGCTGCTATATCCATTAATGCTTGGAAATATCGACTCAAAATTCATATCTGTATGTAAAATGTACCCCTGAGTCCAGTGGAGGAGACTAGAACGTTCTATCTTTCCAATTAGTTGAGTTATAGATACATGAAGTTTCAGGTATTGGATTTTCGAAAATTTTCACTACTTTCACATTTATTATTCGTAAGACGGAACTCCTCCTAGTTATGCTTCTGAATTTTTTTGTTTCATATGATTATTCTTTTGCAAATACTCTCCGCAATTTTCAGTTCAAAATTCCAAATTTGTGTGGTATTTATAAGAGTTTTTATGTTGAAAATGTGTTTTTTCGAAAATTTCATTACCCTATTTGAATGCGAAAGAATGATTTTATCAAAAAACTGACTGCGGCATTCATTTTCCCGTATCAAAAAACCCCTGGTTGCAAATTTGGAGCAAATTTCATGTCGCAAAAATTTTTTTTGTAGGAAATTTTGAAGCAAGGGGTAGGTATGGAAATATTTCACGATTTAAATTGCTCCCTGATATCTCTGTTAATGCTTGGAAATATCGACCCAAAATTCATATCTGTATGTAAAATGTTCCCCTGAATCCAATGCACAAGACTAGAACGTTCTATCTCTCCAATTAGTCGAGTTATACATGAAGTTTTAGAAAGTGGATTTTCGAATATTTTCACTACATTCTCATTTATTATTCACAAGACGGAAACCCTTCAAGTTGGGCTCTTGAAATTTTTTTTCCGAATTGGTTATTCTTTCGCAAATACTCTCCTCAAATTACAGTTCAAAATTCACAGTTTTGTAAGATTTACAAGACTTTTTATGTTCAAAATGCGATTTTTCGAAAATCTCATTACCCCATTTGAATGCGAAAGAATGATTTTATGAAAAAACAGACTGCAGCTTTCATTTTCCCGTATAAAAAAACCCCCGGTTGCGAATTTAGAGCCAATTTCATGTCGCAAAATTTTTTTTTTGTAGGAAATTTTGAAGCAAGGGGTAGGTATGGAAATATTTCGCGATTTAAATTGCTCCCTGATATCTCTGTTAATGCTTGGAAATATCGACCCAAAATTCATATCTGTATGTAAAATGTTCCCCTGAATCCAATGCACAAGACTAGAACGTTCTATCTCTCCAATTAGTCGAGTTATAAATCCATGAAGTTTCGGAAATTTTCACTACTTTCACATTTATTATTCATAAGACGGAAACCCTCCTAGTTATGCTTCTGAATTTTTTTGTTCCATTTGATTATTCTTTTGCAAATACTCTCCGCAATTTTCAGTTCAAAATTCATAGTTTTGTGGTATTTATAAGAGTTCTTATGTTGGAAATGTGTTTTTTCGAAAATTTCATTACACTATTTGAATGCGAAAGAATGATTTTATAAAAAAAACTGTCTGTGGCATCAATTTTCCCGTATCAAAGAACCCCCAGTTACGAATTTGAAGCCAATTTCATGTCGCAAAATTTGTTTTCGTTCTATCTCTCCTAACGGGAAGGAAGAAGGATGTAGATTCTGTGGCATGGAGGAAAAAACTTCCATCCACATACTTGCGAATTGCACAGAAATTCAGATTCCTAAGGCACAGTTCCTGCGAGATTATTGGATAGAAGAGAAACGTTTACCTAAGTTGAAGCCTGCAGATCTCCTAAAATACCTTAGGGAAATAGTACTAAAGTCGTTCCTCTTGAACTAACCAGAAATAAGGGGGCACAATAGATCTTTGAGGTCAGTGAATATCACCCCATCATACATACATACATGACAGGTATTTGGTACTATTTCACTCTTCTGATCTGATAAGTTGCAGCTAGGCATCTTCATTCCTGTGTAAAGTAGCTTTGTTCAAAATGTGGAACCTTTCATTTCATCCTTTTCATTGCTGCAAAATAAGGTCTTGGAGTGAAATCCATTATGCATAGTATATTAAGTTTGCAATTCGAATCAATACAGAACTCAACGATGCGTTCAAATAGAAATTAGTCAAAATATTTATACTTTGCTTCAGTTCCACGTAAAAATCTAGGTTGTGATTAAGTATTTGTTTCACAAATCAACATATTTATTAGATCAATATTAGATATGCCGTATCAGATTAATTATTTATTGGTTTATGGTTGATTTGCATTTGAATTTATTTCAATGATATGTTAATTATACGGAGTGAGTATTATTTGTACAACTTTGTTATAGACTACTTTACAAAAATTCAGAAAGTGAATTCAAACAAACCAAAAAGTTTGAGTTATTTTATAAAATGTCAGAAATACCAGCTTTTTAAAGCGCCAAATGTCAAAAAAGTGTTAGTTGATTGGAACCACCAGCGAGATATTCTTGGAATAACTGTACCAGTCATAGAAATCCATTGGAGAACTGACAATCAGTTCATTCATTTATTCGATGGGGTTGTGGTCAACTGCCCTCGCACTTGTAATGAATATTTGTACCATTTTCCATGTTATCTACTTCCATTCCAGAAGGTTTGTGTCTTCTATGTAGGCCACTAGTTTGACTGGAGAAATTTTCAGTAGTTGTAATGGTTGTATTATTTCCTCTACAAAGTGCTTCCGGCTGAGTCCATGTAAGTTCTCGCAGAAACAGAGTAGGTATGTGAGTAGGTGTTTCATTATAGAGTTCACATTTCCTACACAGGGTGCAGTGTTCAGTCACGAGGTCGGTAACTGTCTTCAAATGTCTCTTAGTCAGCCTGGTTGATAGTTCCTTGTCTTACTTGTTCAGTAAACTCTTAGTATGGAGGTGCCCTTGTGTCGACCTCCATTTGAGTTGGTGTTCCCTATCTAGCCAGTTCCCGATTTCCCCTCTTATGCAATATTTTGGAGATGAAGCAGCATTGTAGTTTTCAAGATATATTCTAGAAAAAGACAATGGATTACGTCTAGGTTACCACGATGGTAGCCAAAGAAGAGATATAACCAAAACACACACAAAATATTTTAATTTTTACACGAATCTCTCAAATTTATCTGTAGTAAGAGAATTTATCTTTAGTAATACTTATGGTCGTTCCGGGATACTAGCGTATTATCAAATTATTGCTGTCGTGAATGCAACATACTTTAGAACACTCTTATTTCACATAGAAGTTCTTACGCCTCATAGAACTATCGGTATAGCTCTCTCAGCGTTCTGGATCCTTACGTCATCACAACCATGTAAATTATGTTACAAACAGTGCCGAGTTCACGATGCACTTGTTAATTTAGGTCATACTCCGTTCCATCAAATTGTTTTTTCCTTCGTGTTGAAATTTAATGCAAATTGCCAATTTTCTACAGTTAATGTTTTTCCAGGCATTTCCTTTAGAAGTGCTTTGAAGAAGGCAAATAGGGTGTTCAACTTAAAATTTTTACTTCATCCACAAAACGGTTCCGGATGACAACCAGTTATTCTCGGTATAAATCTAGATATAAAATATCTAAAGAATAACTATAGGTATACTTTAACTAAAGTCAGTGTGATGACCATAAAATAAAGCAATGTTGTCAGATATGTTTTCTAAAATTGTTAGGCTCGCTACACAAATGTTCCTCTTACTTCAGTAAACTGTTAGTTCGTGCTGTTATAAAAAAGCTAGTTTGGAAATATTTTTTAAAAAATACATAATGTAAATTTATTAGTAAACATTAAAATAAGTCGCTTGAAATTACTGAAAAAAGAAAAATTAATTAAAACCACTTTTTTTATGTTACTATATTTAAGAACATTTTGAAGAGTTGGCAACGTATTGCACGTGCAGTCAAGACTTCGAAACAACCAATCGTCAACTGCAGTATTCATCGCAATATAACGAAATAACCGAAGTATACTCCGTTTGACGTTTTTGGCAGAAAAAATTCTTCGGTCTTGAGGGTATTCGGGGGGGTTGTGTTGTGGTTAGGCTTATAATCCATTAGTATCATTCAGCGTCGGGTGTGAATTTTGTTTTAAAGAAATATTTAATATAATATCTATTTCTTGGTTGAGTGAGTTTAGTGAATTGTTATAGTTATTTATAGGAAAGTGTAGGTGATCTAGTGTAGAAAGGTATCATTAATATAATACCTTTTTGATGGTGTAGTGGTTAGGTCGCGTCAGTGAATTGATATTAATATAATATTCATTTGTTCGTAGACGTTAGGTTAAGTTTTATAATAGGTATAATTAATGAGAATGGCATTTTGGAGACCATTTGAAACAACAGTCCAAGATGATGCGCGGGATTATTGAATTGTGGATTTAAATATAAGAAGTTAGATAATCGAATGGTAATAATGGAATCTCGGCGTATCGCTGAATTTAGACAGGAGTATTTGCGCAAAATAAAAGGGTACCGTGATTCAAATATAACTATAATTTATTTAAACGAAACTTGGTTTGATACACATGATGTTGTCAAGTGTTTATTAATTTATTTGTTATTCAAACAATCCTTACGGTTTTATTACATGAATAAATATATAAAATAAAATACATTTTAACTTAAGATGTAAGAAAATAGTAGTAATGGTAATTATATTATAATTAAAACTGTATGAGGATATACACCCACCTTTAAAATATGGTTGGGTTGACGATACAAAAAACTGTTCTTTAGATACTCCGTGTTCTAGAGGAAAGCGCTTTATTATTGTATTACAAATTTTATGAATTTTGTATGCAGGTTAATTTTTTTTCATTCACATTGATATAGTAGATTAACATTATTTCACAATGTTGGAATTTATAAAAAAATTATATGCACGCCATTGGGCGGCTTTTTCCTTCAAAGGGATTAAAAATATGGGTCATCACATTAACTTTGGAAGAACTTTACTGACTCTTATACTCGCATTGTAGAATCGGAAGGTTGGTCCAATACTGGCATGAAATAAACGTATAACAATAATTAAGAATTTGTTGTGCGTAAATCTGGGAACAAAGGGTCTTCTTCTTCTTCTTCCAAAGCAATTGAATACGATGATTTTTCAATTATATTGGTGTTTAGCTTGAACGATTAACCTTGATTTATGTTTATTGAAGCACAAAATAAAAGCCACATTTCTCTAATTTCAGTTATCGAAATAATCATAAAAATAATTCCAATAGGTATAACGTCTTTTAGCATCTGTCAGTGTATCAGTGATCTTCAAAGGGCAATAACAGGTGCACGAATAAAACACCAACCACCTGTTCTAACGATCTTTCAATACAATTGTATCTTAAACAACAGGTGTCGCTCACGTACTTTGCAAATAAAACTGTTCCAAAATAATAAACCTTCTTCTAAAATAAACCATATGCTATTATGTAAATGAATTAACGTTTTAAATTGTAAAAAACAAATTATAAAATTATATTGCTGCCATACCCTTTGTTTCAAAACAAAAAGGTCAAAATATTTTGTTGGTAATATATTTAAAAAAAAAATGATTTTATATAATTAATAGCTGCAAAATGAAATGAGCATAAAGGTTGAATAAAGTTACATAAGTTTTACGCAATAACGATAATTATTGTTCGGTGGAACAAAAGTCATTAAAATTTATGCATATATATACCAGGATTTAACTTATTGTAGGCTGCTAAAGTTAATAGTTTTTTATTTACAATTTATTATTGGAAATGAAACCTTGTATACATCAATTTATGGATATTTTTACTATTTTCGATTTAAATTTCAAACTCACACAAAGAAAGGGGATTTTATTAATTTAAAATGTTCTTTTCGCAATATACAGCTGTCAAAATTGCTTCCCAAACATTTTTCTATTCTTGTAAAGTATGAAAGGTTCACTGACAGCAATCACTTTGTGAGAACCACTGGTGTAGAACTAAATATTGAAGAAGTCTATTCCTATTTCCTTCTGTATACTAACTTATCATTGATAGTTATTTTCTTATAATTTCTACCTCTTGAATGCAAAAGAAGAACAGCTGTATCACGAGACATTTTCCTCATCCTTTACAGCCGACGCTCATTAAATATTAAAATGTCACCGTCTAACCATGATTAACTTATTTGTTTTTAAATTGCTGACAACAAAAAAGACTTCAAAGTCAACAATATTATAATATATGAACACGTCATTTCAAAAAGCAAAAAAATCCCTCTATAGTTTAGGGTAATAAAACCTCATTAAAGAGCACAGAGTGACCCAACGAATATTTAAGCCACTTTCATAGTTTGGCATTGATTTCATTGTAAAATTCTTTCTTTTTATCAAGTGCAGGCAGTACCACCCGGGTTGGGATCAATATATGGGTTTAGCCTATTGTTATTACTGAAAATAGTGTGCCAAAGGCGTGCCGGTAGGATACTCGTAAACCTTCTTTCAAAAATCCCTCTTTGCTTCCAATATGGACGATTATTAGTCTTTTCCCTTTACCTGAAGGCACTTTAAAACCCGTTGACAGGCCTTCCGGTACCTGTTAAACGCAAAACAAACAATACTATTTCAAGACCTACGCATATGGCCGACACCGAAATTGAGCCGAACTGGACGGAGTTCCCCATTTTATTACCCTATACCTTTCCGACTATAAAAGCAAAGTTTTAAAAATGTAAAATCTTCAATATTATCAATTGTCTTTGTTTTAAAATCCGCCTCCATGATATTGAGGTCAAAAATAAATTGTCGGTATATGTAAATCAGTTAGAAAACTATAAATAACAACGAACTAGTCTTTTACGACAACTCAACGTTACTCGCGTAGTAGTAAATCTCTTATCCGATATTGAGTAACGCGAAATATACGGAGTTAACGGCAAAACGAAATTGAGAGTTATTATTGAAGACGATATAATAATGGAATCTTTATTATATCAACGTGACGGTAAAATTTAAAGTTGATTATTGGTAAATTTGAGTAGAATTTAATTTAAAAATATACAAAATTGCAATTGACAATCGATATAGATAGTTGTCGCTATAGTTATGATCTATCAACACTGTCAATGACATAAGGAAAACAATGTTTATAAAAATCAAAATAATTGCCCTTATTAATACACGTGTTAGTTACAAAGTTTTTCTATCGACTATACGAGGTGTCCCAGTGAAAATTAGCTTATTTCAACAGCTTATACTTTTAATACGTCTAATACACAGACTACAGTGGCCTTATCGAGGAAGGAAAGCTGCCCTACATCTGGAAAAAATTTCTACCAGGGCTACTAGGCTTTTCTGGCATTGCAGAAGAGTCCTGGGAAGACGACCCCAGGTGGTTAACTGGCTTTACACTTCTGTAATAAGGACTATAGAAAGTTAGTCTGGTGGAGGAGGTCAGAAGTGTCTTCTGCAATCCAAAGACATACTCTCTTTAGTATAACCGGGACAATTAACAGCATAGGGAGGGTGTCAATGGATGACGATGAAGTTAGCCGCGTTTGGAAAAAAATCTTTGATAAAAAAGTTTTCCGCAGCCTGGCGGGGTCGGGCTAACTTCATCGTCATTGTCAATGGAAGTCCGTATTGACCTTTCTCCTCTTCAGTAAACCTATGTGCAGAAAAAATTGGAAATGGTACAATGTGATTTCATTCAAGTGCCTGGGATGTTTTAGTGTATGTTTGGTTGCTTATACTAAAATCGTTAATTACTTCTGAATGAGTTTCTTCTGGTTCGTATTTTATCAAAATTAATCTCGAACATTATTATTATCTAATAGTAAACAATTTATAATCAATTTAAAATAGTTTCTCATCTCTAATAACGACGATAAGATTGAGACACACCTGTCGAATAATATTAGTATTTACAAAATCTCTGCAACAAACCTACTTATTTCAACGAAGATTTGCGATTATCAATAAGAATAGAGTGGTGTATTCGCACGTTCGATATTGGAAAACCTTTCACTTGCTATTTTAATTGAATTTAACGACTAAGAACTATGCACGAATCGAATACAACAATTATTAAAATGCACTATATTACGACACAATAAGTTGCAAAATAAATGAAAAAAATTGTGTAGGATGTGTTACTTTTAGCAAAGTTTTAATTAAATAATTATTTTATTGTAATTAATGGTAATTATATTACTCGTCTTATACTATAAAAATGTCATGAAATATATTTAAAAACAATTTAAATGAAATACAAGCGATAGATATACAGAAAACCTGGATATTAGGTTTTATTCAATAATAAAATTGTACATATTATCAAACATTTTAAACAGATTTGTCAGCAATAACATAGACACTACATTGACACTGACGGTTGATACCATAGACACCAAGTAGTTCGGTTATGCTTCACAACACTAAAGAGTTTGATTCACATCATTCTCACACACTAAAGAGTTTGATTCACCTCATTCTCACACACTATAATCTTGAAGGTAGCGTGGAGGATTTCTTGTTCTGTCAGACCTCCTCGGATCCTGCACAGCGGCAGCATCGGTGAGCGGCGATGAGGGACCGGCTGATCTTTCAGGGCACATAGGTGAGCTTGGACCAGAACGAGCGTCTACAGTGATCGGCGAGCTTGGAGAAGTCGTGAAGTTCAATAGCGATTCGTTCGCGTCTGGTTCCTCCTCTGGTTCCTCTTGAGTAGGTGAGTATAGTGGTTCCCCTTCACCTTGATGTCCTATGGGGGCAAGATGCCGGTTCGACACAGTCGTTTCGCGTCCGTCTTGTAGCCGTACAAATGAGTAGTCAGGATTGGCTTGGAGTAACTCGACTTCCTCAACTAGTGGCTGGTATTTATTCTTTCTATCAATCCGTTTCATTAGGACGTGACCAGTGTCAGTTAGCCAAGTAGGAATGGTATTTCCGTTGGGCGATCGGCGCGTATGCATAAACATGCGTTCATGAGGAGTGCAGTTTGTTGCAGTACAAAGGAGTGTAGAGCCACTAGCAAGTATTGTTCCCACGACTCTATCGGCGCATTATGAGTACCATAGGTTAGTTGCACAGTCCTCCAAATGGTACCGTTGTATTTCTCACATTGCCCATTTCCCTGTGGGTTGTAAGCAGTGGTGCGACTTGTAGCGATTCCTTTGGAATGGAGAAACTCCCTCACTTCTGTCGAAAGAAACTGCGTGCCTCTGTCTGAATGTATGTACGAGGGCATTCCAAAAATCGTAAATATGTTATTCAGGTGCTTGATAACAGTCTTCGCGCTTAAATCGCTGCACGGGAAGGCGAATGGGAATCTTGAGTATTCGTCAATAACCGTAAGAATGTAACGGTTGTTCGTGTTAGATGGGACGGGCTCCTTGAAGTGGATGCTTAATCTTTCAAAGGCTGACGTTGCTTTTACAAGTTTGGGTAGAGGGTCAGCATTTTTAAAATATGTAGGCTTGATTTTAGCGCACAATTGGCAACTGCTAGACATTTTCTCAACTTCCTCAAGGGAATAGGGTAAATTTTTAGTCTTTAACCAATGAAACATTCTAGTTATACCATAAGGCTTCATGAAGCGATTGAAGTTTCGATGCTCCCGTCGTTGTAGTGCAACCACATATGCGTGACAGGGCGTCAGCTGCTCGATTATCCTTCCCGGGTCTGTACACAATATCGTATTTATACGAAGCCAGTTCTAGTCTCCATCTCTGGATCTTTTCATTCTTGATCTTACTTGCGTGCTTCTTATTAAACATAAATGATACGGACTTTTGGTACTTATATTCATATAAAGTTTGTGCCTCACTAAAATGTCCAAAATATTATTAGTTTATATTTAAATTTAAATTTCAGTTAATTAAAATTTATTTCCCTCGCTTTTCTTCCTCTCGCTAGAAATTTAATTCTTCTTGTCCTGAAGCTCCTTGTCAATTCGTCTAATTTCTTTTTATTCTGATGAAAATATTTAAAAATTGTTTCTACCATTTTATATTCTCCAATCTCCATATTGATAAATCCATATTTCCATTTATAATTTTGGTTTATTTCATTGATGTCATTTTTATTTTTCTTAGTTCTCTCCAAATATTTCAAAAATAATTACTTATCTCACAACGTTCCTCAATTTTTTTTAGATAACCCTTCCTTTCAAATTTTAAATTTGGTTTGTCCCAAATTTGACATGCTTTAACGTTATTATTTAGACTTTATCTTTTTTTTTAATAATTGACAAAAAACTTCATCATCTGTCATATCTACTAAAATATTTATTTTATTATGGTCACATTGATATAAAATAATATATAAATAAATAAAATAAGATACACAAAAAAATGTATAAATTAATGATTTTTGACCGTCAAAAATCTTCCACAGTAAAAATATTTGAAACAATTTTATCATTAATCGTATACCCCGCCATAAAAATTCTCGTCCTGGTGCCGTTTCGTTGCATAAGCTGGGTGGCTTATTGTTGTGTGAACGACAAAGAGATGAATGAATTGTACTAGCAATTATTTCATGTACAGCTCGTAAATGTCTTAGGATAAAAAATCTCACGGTCGATATTATAAAGTCAAATTCACGATACTGAACGATGTATTATGTTTTATGCGGTTAAATATAGAGATGTGGAAGGTTGTTTTGGAGTGATATTTTGTAATTTTTGAAATTAGTACAGTTAGATAAAGTGGAATGGCATAAATACTGTACAGAGTGTTAAATTGAAATAACATTTAATTAAACAATGATAATTAAAGCGTTTCTAACGACAATAAAATAAAGCAATGTAGTCAGATTTATTGGAAATCGAATAGTCCAACTCCAGTAATTGGCATCATATAACGAAGTAACTGGTCAGTTATTAACGCGGTCCACTGTTTCATAAAAAATTTTAACGACCATAAGAAGTTCGGGTAACAATTTTATCTGGGGGCGTGTGCGAATTGTGTTGTAGAGAAATATTATTAATATAATATCTATTTGTTGGTTGAGTAAGTTCAGTTATACTATATTACAAATTTTATGAGTTAATTTTAATTTACTATATTAAATTCACTTTATTTCACGTTATTCGAATTTGTAAAAAAAAAATGTATATGCATGCCTTGGGGCGGCGTTTCTCATCAATGGGATTAAAAATATGGGTCATTACATTAACATTAGAATAACTACAATCTTTTCTGACGGATTTTCTTTTTAAAACAAATCTGAAAAGCAGCAAGAATATCGTAAAAATTGTTTAATTGTCATTGATGACCAGCAGGTGGTTACAAAAGTTTTTTTTGAAGTCGCCGTGATTTCATTAAACAATCAAGTACGTATATTCCCAGTGCTTACATTAACATTTACAGATTTCGCTTTATATCCATTTGAGTCATATTCGGCATTGTTTTCTAACATTTCTTATATTTTTTTATGGTCACTTCCATCGTTAATGACGCTATGAATTCCTGCAAAAACAAATAAAACTACGTCTAGTCCGTTTAAGGAGTTTTTAATTATGTTTAATTTAAGATTTATTTTGTTTTGCAATATTTTTTTTATTTGTAACCTCAGTTTATTGTTTACAGAGGTGGGTTCGATCGCGCGAAGAACTAGAAGATAAATAATCAATCAAAACTATAATAATGACAAGGCAAGGCTTCTTTTTTGAGGTTATGAAATGAAAAAAATCCACAGTAAAAATATCTATAAATATCTCTGCCAATTTATTTTCCCTACAACATTTTGGGGTCAAGTTTCGTTTAGCCGAAATCTGTTAAAAGAAAAAACATTTTTTTTGTCATTTAGGAACCTCGTGGAATATGTTACTGAAAAAATGCGAAGATTTGAAAAAAATTGTTAATAAAGCATAAAAATGACAATCCTGATAAAGTATAAAAGGTATACATTGTACATACAGATTGCGAAAAGTCTATTCGAGCCATACGATTTACACAAGTACGACAAGGAAAATATGAGCAAAACTACTTGAAAGAGAGAGAAGAATAATTATGCGCTCAGCGATTTATTACAGTTATTTATTGTTGCGTGTAAATTGGAGACACAAAATCTATAAACTGCTTTTGAAACCTACCAAGAGAAATAGTGCGTAGTCGACGGTGGTGATTAAAAAAAAAATTTTTTTTGTTCTCAACGATGATACTTCACCATCTTATAACCTTCACAGAGCACTAATTAATAAATCGTGATCTAGTAATTATATAAACAAAACTACAATTTGGCTATAAACAATTACCATTGTCGAGTTTAGTATTTAAAAAACTATTTAGCACATTTGGAATTTTTGTTACGTCAGTTCTATTTATTATTTTTTATTGTGTTACATAACTTTAATTTGTAGATAAATCGGTTATATACTCTACCAATTTAAAGGCCAGGCCACACCGGCATCCATCCGTCCGATGGATGGACGTCCGACCTCGGACGTCCACGGAGCGCCCCGATTCACACCGAAAGCATCCATCCAGTGGACGAATGTTTTCATGAATCTCTTCATCAACGAATATTTTCTTCACTTGTGTCAGTAGCAGTGCAGTCAGTGCATAAATAATGTCGTTTACTAACTAAGTAGAGAGGGAATCATTAAAAAAAAACCACCTCTTCACTTCTTAGAAATCGGACAGCCTGGGACATGCCACAAGATGGTATGATGAAAAAGTATAATTTTTCAAAGAAATTCGTTACGGAATTAAGCAACAAGAAGGAATGGGATCCAAATACCATTTCCAGACTTGGAAAGAATGCCATTCAATGGTACACAGACGGCTCAAAAGCAATAGAAGGAACTGGGATAGGAGTGTACGGGCCAGGAACCAAACACTCTGAAAGCTTGGGAAAAACCCCAAGTATCTTTCAAGCGGAAATTCACGCAATAAGAAAGTGTGCCCAGTTCAATATTGACAAAGGATATAGAAGGCAAAGGATTATCATAATGTCTGATAGTCAAGCAGCCATTAAAGCACTGAGTTCTTGTGTAATCAGTTCCAAAATGGTGTGGGAATGCCTAGGCAAACTTAATGAACTAGGCGAGAACAATAAAGTCACCTTACTGTGGATTCCAGGACACACTGGAATAGAAGGAAACGAAATAGCAGATGAACTAGCGAAGAGGGGGACTGAAATACCCTTTTGGGGGCCGGAACCCTTTTGCGGAATCAGCTCCAATATAATATTGGAAGAAATAGGTAAAGCCGAAGAAAAGAGAAGATCTGACAATTGGAAAGATCTAGTAGGGCTTAGGCAATCAAAGATTCTTCTGGGTGACTACAACCTGTTGAGATCAAATGAATGCATAAGTCAAAGCAAAACTGCACTAAGAGTTTTAACAGGAATCCTAACGGGACATTGTCGCCTGAATGGACACCTTAAAAAGCTCAAAATAGTGGAGGAAGAAGATTGTAGATTTTGTGGAATGGAAGAAGAAACCTCCATCCACATACTTGCGAACTGCACAGTATTTCAGAATCCTAGGGCACAGTACCTGGGAGACTACTGGATAGAAGAGGGACAGTTACCTAAGTTGAGGCCTGCAGATATCCTAAAATTCCTCCGGGAAATAGGACTAAAGGAGCTACTAGTATCTGAGACTCTCCTCAGGAACTAAGTAGAAGTAAGGGGGCACAATAGATCTTTTAGGTCTCAGTGAATGTTACCCCAAAATACATACATACATACATACATACAATGTGCCTTGGTGTGAAAGTGATTTGTCAAAAAGTATCCCGTGGCTTGATGACTGAAGCTCTAGTGACGATGATGCACTTATTCTATTGTATGGTTTCTCACCTCTTCAATTAGCAGCTCCATTGTAGCCAAAATAAACTTGTACACTCGAAACTTAAACCTAAACTAAACGTAAATGAAATAAACAAAATAAACTTGGTCACTGTGAACTGGTATACTTGTGAAAACAATGCGAGAAGAGTATCCTACACGAATGTTTTCAGAGAAACCATGTGGACTAGGGTAGTTTTGTCTGAATCCGAGTGGAGCGCGTGTGACCGGGCCCAGAGCTCATGTGCAGGAGAAACGTCCATGTGGTTGCGAAGGAAAAATCGCTCCCCCGGCGATTCGAAAACATCCTTCCGTTGGACGTTTTAAATGTTCAGCGGACGGACAGATGTCGGTCTGCCTTGCGCTATTTGCCAAGCGATCTTTTTTGGATGGATGGATGTTTGGTATGGCCTGGCATTTAATCCAATAAAGCACTTAAAGAGTGAACAAATAAAGTGCTCCAGAAATATTGGACAGAATTATTGTATATTGCTATTATGATGGTTGCTGGAGATAAAGATATATCATATATTAAGATAGCAAATATGTCAGAATGACAAAAAAGCTGTCAAAATAAGAGAACTTTTAAGTAAATAGAGAGTTATTGAAGATCTGTACTAAAGGCTGCTTTTATTAAAAGTTCCTTTATTAAAGTATCCTTTTAATGTGACTTTTGATAGAGTTATTGAAAGTAACAAATACAAGACCAAAAACTTTATTTTATTGACATTTTTATTATGACATTTACGTTTTATGCTGCTTATTTATGTGGATCTATTTATTGTAATATCAATTTATATTATGGAAGAACAATTAGAAATAGCAATTTTAGCGGGAGTGAATGCTGAAGAGATAGAGATGTTTATTTTGTGTTGGCAAATACTTTTGACTGTAAAATCTTTTTTAGTGAGCACAAACATACTATGTTTGATATTATCCCATGTATGTTTGCCATTTTTAAATGGATTCTGGGAAACCACTTCTTTTAAGGTACGTTTTCCTCCACATTCGCCAGTCCCTAGTAGCCGCGAAAAAGTAGCGACGACTTATTCGTCAAGACACCTATTCATGTATTTAAACGGGAGTGTTTTCCTACGCGTACTGAGTAGTTGCTACCCAAATTCGCTGCGAATGTGGAGGAAAACGTACCTTTAGCATAATAATATCATCTTGATAGGTGAAACGAAGACGGTTTTTCAACGGTTTTGATGATAGTTTCATAATTATATAAAAAATATAGCAAATCCAACGAAAAATTGTGCAATTTAAAATATTTCGCTCGACAAAACAATTATTTTCTGTCACATATTGACAAAACTATGTCAAACTTGTCAAAATTAAAAAGCTTTAACTAAAATTTTCCTTTCCTGTATTTAATTTAAATATAGGATATCCTTTATTTACATAAAAACCTTTAAGACAAACTTAGGAAATGCGCATGCGTATATGTCAAAATAGAGGAATCTTTTAATAAAGGAAATCCCAAAAGACGTTTCAATAACTCTCTAATACCACCTTCCTTTTTATTTTAGTAAAGTACAGGGAGCCTGTATTTTATAATAAAAATTAAATTCGATTATGTTATTTTGCAAAAGTTGAAGTTTAAATCCCGAATATTAATATTGATTTATGTAATTGTTGTTATTTACATTATGTTGTCACTTTTAAAATCGTTATCTCTAAACAAATATTATCGATTGTAATAAATTAATTGAGTTGAACATTCAATTCATCTTTTGAATAACAGTAGACATATATTTTCTTATTTATTGAATATTCATACAAGCACAATAGACAGTTATTTGTTTTTGTGTATAGGTACCGGTTATAAGAGTTGAAGTGATGTAAGAAAACGTGCAATCATAAACGAAAGTCAGTGCCTTACAGCAATGATTAATCTTTAAATATAATTAGAAGTTTATAAATGGAATAACAATATTTTTAAAATGGCTGGAAGGTTTGGGAAGTTTTCTAAGATGGAAAAAAGAAGAGGAACTGTTATTGACAGGTGTCATTTCAAATAGATTAAAACCACAAAACTATATTATAGTTCTATGACTATGGCCGATATATTTTTTCAGGTACTGTTAAACAATAATTGATAAAACTATTTCAATTATGACGGCTCAAACTTTAAAAAAAAAACAACTTGAACGATGTCTAATTTACATTAAAATTGAATACATTAATTTTGTTTTGATATAAAAACATACATCATTATCAATATAATAAAATTCTGAGTTCAGGTAGACTGATTTTGTGATATAAAAAGCATTAGCAGTTTTAGGTACCATGTCAAAATAAAGATACGGTTTTTAACAGGGCATTCACGAAGGTGATATAAAGGTTACAAAGGCTTTGGTCTTTCAGGTAGTGAGAGTAAAACTATGTTGCCAGCGTTAAAAAAATACGATTATGCAGATTTTATCTGGTATAGAGAAACGTATACAATATTAGCGTGAGCGGCAAAAGTAAGGAATTAATTCTTATTTGATGGAATTTTCAAAAAAAAATGGGCGGCTTTTGAAAGTAAACTAGTAAAATTGTTTGGTAAATATTCAATGGCTCATTGCATTGAAAATTGTTCTATTAAAATAAGGGGACAGAAAGAGCATATACCCGCCACTGGCAACCATCTTCATAGCTTCATAGTTACTCCTAAGTAACATTTTGTGATGTTATAGTATTTTGGTTGGGTCTAGTGTTGTTCGAGATGAGTATCTTCTAATTTCCCAAAAGAATAAATAATTTAGAATTTAAATTTCAAGCATTTTAAGAAATTCAAGAATTTTATGGATTTTCAATATTATAACGAGTATTATAAGGACTAGATTTCATGGGTTTTACGGATTTTAAGGAGTAAGTACTAGGAATTTAAAAGATTTTAATAATTTCAAGGAAATCAAGGATTTTTAATTAATTCTAGGATTTAAGGAATCTCAGAGATTCTAGGGACCTTATGGATTCAAAGGGTTTCTAGGATTTCAATGGATTCAAAGAGTTTTAAGCATTTCGAGGAAATCAAGGATTCTAGAGATCTCAAATATTTTAGGAACTTCGAGGATTTCAAGGATTTTAATGGGTGTCATTTTAGAGATTCTAAGTAAAAGATTTCTTATGATTTACAGGATTTCAAGAATTTCAAATATGTATTAAGAATTTTAAGAAATTCAAGAATTTCGAGAAATTCGAGGATTTTTAATTATTTTAATAATCTTAAAGATTTTATGAACATGAAGGGTTTCAAGTATTATAAGCAATTCAAGGATTTATAGAGATTTTCAGTTTATTGGGGTATTAAAGGACATTTAAGGATTTCAAGAAACTAAAAAAATGTAGGAGCTTTAAACATTTCAAGAATTCAAGGGATGTCAAGAATTTAAATTAAAAAGATGCAAGGAATTCAAAAAATATTTTGATGGATTTCAAAGGTCATGAAATATCTTAGGGATTTTAAGAGTTCAAGGATTTTAAAAAATAAGCCACGAATATTACGTCGAACATCTACTTTTACAAAAATTTCGAAATACCATTTGAATCTGTAAATTTTTACTTTTTTTTTGAAACTCTGCTCCTTCCTTATAAAAAAAAATATTACTGTCCCTGAAATTATTACCATCAGTTTCGATCTTCACTTGCAATTCATCACATAATTTCAAATTTGTTAATCGACGCCAAATTTAAACAAAATTCAACAAATAAAAAAATAATATCAAAAAGACTTACCACTCCCAAACAAAAATAACCAACGTCACCTTCAAACTGCCAATAAAACCTAAAGAAAAAAATAATAAAATTCACAACACGTATCCAATCGACAACCACTCACATGTGCTAATAAAAATTCGAGTCAGCAATACAAGATTCAAAATGCGCGTTTTATGTATATACGCTCGCTTTCGCGGTGTACATCGAACTAACAAGAAACGTAGTTTCCTGATTCCACCAGACTTTGAATGAAACTCCGAAGAAGATCCCCACCTGCTCTACCTCGTAACAACGTTCTGCATGAAGGAGCCCTTGAGTATTCACGTATCCGTCGCGGTACTTATTCCTGCTGATTTTTACGTTACAAAGTCTAATCTATTCCGGAAATAACGTCACAACTGCTCTGGTGTAGAACAGTTAACATCAGGAACAAAGAAAATTGTCAAAATATTGTTAACTTCCAGTTTATTGGAAAGGCAATTAGAAGTTTTGTTTATTTTAATAATTTGTTAAATTGTATCCTTTTATACATATCAACTGACATATTGACACTAATGATACTCGTCCTGAGGAATAATAATTATTTGGTTATATTTTATATTTCAAATTCTTTTTTTTTTGTTTTAATTATTTCTTCTTACATCTTACTTGATCAACACTTAAAATAGACTGAGCATATTAGTTATGTTGCTAAGCGTTTACGTAGGTTATTTATAAATTCCATTAACTGATATGTTATCCAAGAAAAATGTATTGATTTTTTATACCCCATTTGCACTTGCAGAATCTGTTAGTTTTAAAATCAGTACAAAATAAGACTCGTTCTGCCATGAATTTGGATGTTAGAGTCAATTTTTTCCACAAAACTACAACTCTTTCATTTTCCAAGTTCCAAAAATTTTTAACATTCTGCCAAAATATCTAAAAGATATAAAGAATTATTTACTGAACATCCCATTGTCCAGGAAATCCATCACTCTTATCATTCCCTAAACACTCTCACACAATGGTATACCTGGAAATGAACTGGCTGATCAGCATGCCAAAACAGCGTCAACTACTGTAACAATTACTTCTCATATCCAAATTTGCAAGGATGTTAAGCCAGAAGCAAAAATAATCGATAGATTTATGTGGCAAAGTCACTGGAGCTCCACCAAGACTTCCCTACTATTTATCCAGCCTATTCTCAACACACCTCTGTATACTGATCCCACTGGACTCTCTAGACAAGAAGTATCAATACTACGTAGACTTCGAATAGGTCACACCAAACTCACACACATCTACTTAATGACCTCAAGCAACGGACCTTCCTGTCAAAGCTGCCAGTGCCCACTTCCTGTTAAACACATCCTGGTTGATTGTCGCCAATTTAGCACAAGAAGACGACAACATAATCTCAAATCCCAGCTGGAAGACTTCCTAAGGGACCCAAACCAAATCGAGACAACACTGAAATTCTTAAAAGATATATCACTCTATCATAAACTTTAAACTATGTTTTTAACTATCTGTAATAAATTTCGAAAAAGGGAAAAAATATATTTTGACTTAGTTGTCAAAACCAATAAACTAGTAATTTTGTTCATGATATTTTGTCGAAAAATATATTAAATTATTTTAAAAAAATTTCCGAAAATTAATTTTTTTTAAAACTTGTAAGTAAGCGATTGTAAATAAAATAGTATACATACCACGCGAGAAGGATCATTCCAGCCACGGCTCTAACAAAGCCTGGGCTGTAATGCACTCGTAGTTAATTGTGATTATAGTGACGACAAAATTCGGCTATGACGTATATTGCGATTTACGTTGTACCAGGTATACAGAGTAAAATTTTTAAATCTTAAATATTCGATATTTTGTATGTTATATTGTGATGTTCTTCTTAAAAATGTTATCGTACCAAAACAAAACTGTACCTCGCTAATAACCTTAGTGGTGGAAGCGACTGAAATAAATAAAAAATAAAAAAATAAAAACTGTACCTAGGTATGTTTTTGAAATCGATTCAGTCATTAAAGTAGGTTAAAGTATGCTGGATTCCATCCTTTTTCGGATGTGGGTGGAAAAGCAACGGGTCTTTAATTCTATTTTTTATTGCGATCCGTAATGTGCAAAGATAATGTGGGTAAGCAATGAATTATATTCCAATAAGTTGCATTACAATGAAAAATACGGATAATAACGGTTATAGAAGGTGTTTCGAGAAGATTACCGATTATACGAATGTTTCAAGTTTAGTTTTGGCAACGCATAAAACTAAAAATCTATTTGTGGGCGAAGAAAGCTAATACAGGAAAACAATTCACGACAAAGCACCAGTGAAGATTCAGAATAAATATCTGGATAGGTGTAATCGGCCAAGTTTGAAGCTTGCTAACATTTTCTGTTTTCAAATTTATGAATACAATCATGGAAGACCAACGTGACTAGATATTTAAATTTAAAGACATTAGAAATATTAAGTATTGGATATTTTTCAAGAAGGGGAAGGGTGAATTACATGACTTCAATATATTTGGCACAGCAGAATCCCTCCAAAAAAATATAGCAGACAGTGATTACTCTGAGAACAGATTCGAAGCTCCAAGAGCAATTTAGCGGGCAAACAGATGGTAGTAATAACCTTTGGCCTAGAGTTGTTCTTGTAGAGTACGGAGGGGGCGTTGGGCCCACAGAACTTAGGCCACATGTAACCCATTGTACATCCTCCCGATGAGTTGCCTTCCTAGGTCTCATCGTCCATTCTGTCCTTTCCAGGAAGGTGGACAGGTCACTAAGAGACATCTCCTTTATATCAGCAGGTGTAGGCAAAGACTCGCCGAACACACACTCTCTCATTGACGATAACTCCGGGCACTCGCATAAGACATGCCTGATAGATTCATCTTCCTATTCACACATCCTGCATAGAGGTGTGTCCACTAGCCCCATTGTATGGAGGTGTTTCCTTAATTGACAGTGGCCAGTCAGAAATCCTACCGGTAAACGTAGGTTTTTCCTGGTCATCACTAAATATTTTTTCGATTCCAGCTTCCCAGGGTCGCCCAGGGTGATCCTGGCAAGACTACATCCCTTGATTTCATCCCATCTCTTTGGAGATTGAGCACTAGGACGTAGGTATCGCCTGGTCCAAGAATTCTTAATCCAGCCGCTTTCTTGGATAAAGAATCAGCAATGCGGTTATCTTTGCTCCTGTCGTGCCCCTTAACCCACCTCAGGATAATATTGTTATCTACCGAGGCGTTAGCTAAATCTTGATGGCCTGCAGTATTTTTCCAGTACGCTGCACGTAGACATCTTCATGAGTTATGCCGCTCCAGCTGCAACAGCAAATTTTTTTCTAGCCACATCCTAACATGACAACATTACCATCAAGCCAGGATTGTGGCACAATCACCAGTAAGGAAAAATTGAAGATTCTCTAGTTTTAAAAGTGAAAAAACAACATTGGAATTATTAAATGAGTAAAATGTTAATGGCGGTACCCTGAGTACACTCCTTTTTACCTTTACTTTAGACACGTGCCGCTAGATCGCACCACAATACGATCCACCGCAAAATCCTGCCTAAAACCTCTACCTGTTGATGCTGGTGGATGGATGGAAGAAGGTAAAATTGGTAAATCAAACTTCAAAGACTATAAATTAACAATTATATATTTCAACATTAAAATGTGTAAATCAGTTCAATTTTAATGCAGAGCACAAATCGTCTTTGCTGGATTTATATTATTATAAACATTTAAACTACTCAACTACTTGTTATAAACACATATCGATATTATACAGTATGTCCCTAAAATCACGTTTTCTTAATCACCGAAAAAAAAGTGCTGTTGGTGCACTTTTTGTTGTTTATTTTCTGGTTTCGTATGAATGAATTTTGACTATTTCTATGGACATACTGTATAAGAATGGTTGTTATTACAAATTCACATTCCAAAATACAATTTTCTATTAAATATGATGGTTTATATAAAACATTTACTGTTTTTTGTTGGAATGTCGCTTTCTTTTTGTAAAAATTTTCCAATAAATAGGATTTACATCCCTGGTAATTCAAAATTAAAAATAAAATCCAATTTTTTTTCTTTCTTGTACGCACGTCTATATAGGTACAGATAGACACTTTGACATTCTCAAAAATTTGACGTTTGAAGTGTCATTGTGAAGCTCTATTTCTAATTTTCGAAGAAATGTCGCTTCCTTGTTATAAAAACTGCAGTTCGAGGCAAAGGGGGATGGATTTATCTAAATTTTGAATCACGTTGTGTGTTACTCATGTTACATTTATATATAAACTATGCGCTAAATCGATATAAAATCACTACGAGCTATTTGTTGATTCATCACAAAGTCGTTAAGCATGGGTTTGCTAAAGAAAAATGGTACAGTTAAATTTTATCAAAAATTGCGTCATTCATTTTTTTTTTATAAGAAAATTACATCAAACACAAATATAACCATAAGTTCGTTTAAATTTAAATTATGTTTGACGTATTTCATTCGTCTTAAAATCCCCCCAAAAATATATAAAAATAACATTCTTTTATTAGTAAAATTATGTATATGTATATACAATGAATAAAAACAATTCAGAGATAAGAAATTATAGAAAAAATTACATAAGATCTTGGTTACTGTCTTCTGCCGTTAGCGACCACCCTTTCTCTGCTATCCTCTCGCGTCGTCGAGTTTCGTCTCGGAGGCGAATTTCCCGAACTTACTCTACTTTTTCTCGACCTAAAAGAAAAAAAATTATGGCCTCAGAAAGTGGTCTACATCCAACGAGTATTACAAAGTATATCCTAATTCAGGTAAGAACTATTTTTAACAATTTAACTTACCTTTTAAATTTCGCAATATCTTCTCCGTATACATCTCCCGTCCTCAACGCCGATATCAAATCATCGAACTCTCCTTTATCCCCATTTTTCTCGCCTCTCTTGAGACTCAAACTTTTATTGATCGACGTTAAGACACCTTCTCTGCTGTGTTTTCTTTCCAGCGTTAATTTCTTCAAATCGGCTTCTTGTTTCGCTCGTTTTTCTTCCTCCTCTTGTCTTCTACGCATATTTTCGTTGTCTTGTCGAGCTTCTGTAAAAGCTGTAAGGAATGTGTCGAAAATTCCAAAAAATTCGTCCGGTTGGGTATTGGTAGGATCCTCTCCAAACAGACGTACGGCTCTATCGAAACGATTCTAAAAAAATAATCAGTCACTATAACATAACCAGTTCAGCTTGTAACAAAGTGAGATTTGAGACAATAAGGAGTAGTACTAGGCACATATTCAACTAGAAGGAACTCAAGACAAGAGCCAGGAAACTTCTGGTGGGTATTGGAGGCAATGAAACGAGAGATTATCTAACAAAACAAGGGTTTGAAACTGCATTCAATAGTCCTGAACCAGCACCACCTACCTGGACTAATTGACGTACTTAGCCATCAAAGGACCTACTTGAATGCTCACAAAAAATATTATCGATATCGGTCCACCCGTTTAGAAGTTCACTTATTTGCTTCGCCACATTCCGGGACCAATTGAGAAACTTAATCATCTAAGGACCCACTTGAATATACAAAAAATGTCATCTAACCGTCACCTACCAGGACGAGTTGTAATCTAGACAATAGACTCGCAAAATTGCATCAAAAATTTTAGGAGGCGTTCTAGCTGAGCCTACTGGGACCAATTGAAACAAAGGAGAATTATGAAAGTTACTATTAATTTTGAAATTGAAATTACCTTCATGTCCTGATACTGGTCTTCAACTTCAGCTAGTCTACACGTCGCCGTAGCTTGGAATTCTCTCATCACCGGTACAAATTTATCATTCGCTAAAGGACTTTGACTTCTATGAAACTCTATTTCTCGCGCAACGTCCTTTAAACCGGCCCTAAGTTGTGCCATATCCTTGTTCAATTCACCCAGAGAAACTTTAGCAGCTTCTCTTACGTGTGATAAATCTTCATCCAGTCTTAGCAGATCTTTAAACTGCGAAAACAAAATTTGTAGGAGATAAAATCTCTTAGAATGTTTTTACCTTTTTTTCCAACACCTGCACCAGATAATGTAACAAAGTAGTTCCCTTGGAAGCGCTCGATTTGGTATCCGATAGCCTATTCAACGAGGTTAGTCTAAATCCCGAAGCGTTTCCTCTGGCTCCTCTATTCATATAATTTCCTAAAGCTAATACTATTTCCAGGAGTTTTCTCAGTCTTCTGGAACGCGACACTTCTCGAGAAGCTTCCATCACTCCAGTTATCCTCGGTAGGATTTCGTTGAGGGTAACTTGGAAGCGTTTCTTGTAGTGGAGACTTCGTAGTCGTTGTTCGTAGTGTGGGACTCTGAAAAAATATTAAATTCGTACCAATTGCATTCTTATCTTCGACAAATGGTTGACTCACTTGGATATTTCGTAAAGAAATCTGTCAGCTCTGGCTAAAGAATCAATTTCATCACTGTGTTCCTCCAAAAGAGCAGCTTCTTCTGAACTAGGAGTGAACTTCAATAGCTGTTCCACCATATCCATGGGTAACTGCTCTCTGCTGTCCATACTTAAAATAGCTTTGGTTATGTCTTCGTCTGACATCTTCAGTTTCGAGAGAAGGATGGTGCAGTTTTGAGCTCGTCTACTGTCGATGACTGACAATATCTTACTGCGGTTCTTACCTAATTGTCGCAGGTCCTCTATAGACCCATCGTTCTGGAAGGAAATTGGGATTATAAAAAATTATTATTTTTGCAAGTTTTACGTACCGTTACTCCATTTTTTTGATATGCACTAAACAACTTGTCGATACAATCCAATTCCATGGTATTGTACAATTTGGTATCGTCCAGCTCGTTCCAAATAGTACCATTCAACTTTGCATCGGGTAATTTCGACCAATTGAAACTCTTTAGGGGATTACTGGGTTGCGGTATATTTTTCTTGGCTATTTCGATTTTTAAAGGTGCAGCCGGAGGTGCTAGTGGAGCACAAGGTGGCGGTGGAGGACCTGGTGGACCGGGAGGAGGTGGCGGAGGCGCTAATGGAGGAGGTGGTGGTATAGCATTGACAAATTCATTTTTACATTCCGCCGTTGAAGTATCCAACGATTTATTGAGACTTATAGCTTTGGCGTCGTCTGGGATGGATCCTGAGTTAACTAGGAGTTCGAGACGATGACGTTCACCTCTTTCGGAGCTTACTTGTCGATCGAGGTCTGCGGCTTTGTATTCCAATTCACTTAACCTATAAAATAATGAAAATCAAATTTAATTACCTTGGTCACCGTTATTTTTCTTTTTTTTTTAGTATTAACCACCTATCGAGACCAATCGTGAATCTTAACCATTCAGGGACTTACTTAAACGCAGACACAAAATTTCAGCCGTTTGAGAAGTGAATCTAAAATATCTAGGTACTTGAAAATTTCCAAATTTCCATGAGGGATGAAAATCTCGATATGATAAGTGTACGATGAAGGAGGAAGTAAATTTATCTGTAAAAATGTCATTTATCAGGAACAGAGATTCGCTTCTGCCCCCATGACTACCTTTTTTTATAATTTTTATGGGGTTTTATAACGTCCCCACCATAATATTACGTGATATACTGTAAATACATTACAGTACCAACTAATTGCCATTTTTGTTCTAGGTTCAGTACCGTCTGCTCCATCTATTGGAGAATTTACGTACGTTACTAAGTACGGAATGTAGAAAACTGTAATATGTGATATTTACTTTTTAAAAGAAATCATAGATGGCGTAAGCGGTAAGAAAACGCGCATATTATTTTTCTATCGAATAGAAAGTAAAACTTTTGTGAACGTTTTTAGAAAAATTTTAATAAAATCAATAAACTCACCTTTGTCTTGTCTCAATATGAGAACTGGTCTCCTTTTCCAACCTCTCTTTGATCCTGGATAAACTGGTTTCCAAATCTTCCTTCTCCTGCAATCTATGATCCAATTCCTGCTCCTTTTTAGCCAATTTATTGGACATGTCGACGTTCTCCTTCTCCAATTCATCAGCTTTTTTCCTAGCGGCCACTAATTCTTCTTCCTTTGCTAATAAATGTACTATTTCTTTAACGTTAATATCCAAAGGACAAACATCAGGATTTTTAACGTTACTTTTCCCTTCGGTCTGCTGTAAAACTATCTGTTGAACAATCCTATCGAATAGCAACCAATGCTGAGGATAGGATCCGTAATCCAACGGCAACAAAAGGCAGTGTTCCAATAAGGATAGCAGGTGTGGATAAGCGGAGGTGTGGGACAATTTTTTCCTGATTAAATCGAACATGGAAGTGGCGCTCTTCGTATCAATGTGTTCCTGTTCGAACTTTCTGGCCAGTTCCTTTTCATCTTCGTTGCGAACTATTTCGAAAAAGTCCAAATGTCGATTTAACGTTTCGTTTTCATGTCCTCGAAGTTTATCGATAACCGGCTGAATTCCTAACATTAGGAATTCGTATCGGAGGTGTAGACGGAACTCCAAATTCTCCTGACCTTGGCCGTAGTTTAATACTGCGTTCACGAAAGACATTATCGCTGTTTTTAGGTTAACTTCGTCTCGGTACACTCCTAAAAAAATTAATAATACTCAATTTTAAACAATTTGATTGAAAATCAAAGAATTGGTGTTACCTGTTGATCTGTCCAGATCGTTGACGATTCCTTGAAACCTCGTCCTTTCGAAAGCGAATTTTTGATAATGTAACATGGCGTCTAATACTTTTTTATGTCCTCCAGATACTAGACATACTGCTCCTAAGATCTCGAGAGCCGCTATTTTGGTTTTAATATTTTCTGTACTTAAAGATTGAGCAATAGTATTTATACTCGTCGGATGTGCTAAGACGTGAGCTCTACCAGTCTAGAACAACCAATATTTTCATTATTTTATAAATTTAAACCCAGAAACGTATATCAGGTATATGGAAAATGTGCCCTGGTAGAAAAATTCAATGAACTGGGTAAGAATAGTATAAATTCCAGAACGAAACCACTTGTCTCTGAGACTTTCATTACAAAAGCGACGTTGCCTTTCGTAATATAATCACCCTGAATTTAAAAAAATCCTTAGCTGTCGCTTGCATATAAACAACAAAGGATTCATGAATTATATGTTGTTATACTTTTTCTAAAGTCAATGTAAAAGAAAGATATTTTTTAGCCCGTTGATGGCAAACGGCGCCCAACGTCGGGCAAATATTTTTTATAAATTATTAGATTTCGCGATAAAATGTGTCAAATAATATTTTATTCTTACCGAATTGTTCATGAGGGCTTTGACACAGCCGATGATACTGGTATGTATCGTACTTTGAGATGTGAAATAGTCCATTCTCTCCAAAAAACATAATAAAGCTACGAGACCGTCTAATTCGATGAATTTTATCACAAAGCTGTGCGTAGAGGTCCTCAACGCCGTTTTCAGCCCATCTATTTGTTTGGTCCTAGATCTAACTTCTTCTTCGGTATTTGTTTCTGGATATTCTAACTGAAAAATTAAACAATAAATAATAAATTGACCTGTGATAAATTTACAAAATTATTTTAGTAAAATACGAATTTCTTGTTTTCTGTACACTTTTTTTCACTAAATTTCATAAATTTATCAATTTAAAGCGATTTAAAACAATTTACAGGCAATTAATACACTTACTGTAGCTAAAGTTTGCAGTCTTTCAACATAATGTTCAGGAGCATGTGTTTGGTCCACCGTATCCTCACCCTTTCTTGAGCAGTATATTTGCCATTTTTTCTGTGGAGGTAGACTCATCATCGCTGCCTTGTTAGTGGCTGTCAAGTCGAGCTCCTCCTATAAATCGAATAATTATTATCAAAATGACGAAATTTTAACAAAACAAAAATCGCCCTGTACAATTAACTTGTATAGAATATTGGTGTACACCCTTCCCCTGCTTAAAAAAAATTTTCAATTAAAATTCCTCTATTATTAAAATACCACTGCATAATTTTCAATTACAACGTAATAGTGAAATTAAAATCGACGTCGTTAATTAGCCTAGCTATTCCGCATGTAATCGATGTCATTTCTAATGAACCTAACATGGTAACGGTCATTACAATACCTTCCTTAAGCGCAAAAACACTTTCTCGAACCGTTTTTGTACAAGTGGGTTTATTAGTTTTTATGTCAATGGAACGAGGGAAAGAAATTAAAAAAAAAAGACCTGCATTATTCGGTTATGTTTGCAAACGAACGTTACAGTTAAAAATAGAAGCCTTACCACAAGTTCCGCAAATTTGATATCTAGTTCTTCTTGTGAAGGTATTGGTTGTGTTGGGGTTATAGCTTGAAGCGTTAGAGTTCCTGTATTTTCCACAACGCAGTATGTTATTTCGGGGGGTTCGTCATCCTGCAAAAAAAAGTATGAAGGTATTTTAAAAGAAGAAATAATTCTGGTTTAGTATCAGTATTCGACGCGTCTATTACTTTTGGTACCATTTCTCTTTGCAAAATCAGTTACAGCAGAAGTTTTAGTATGAAGCATAATTGATAATATTTGGAGTTGGAAAGAAGCGGTCTCTCAACTATGAAGGGTCGACGGTCCGATCGATCAAGTAGTCAAGATCCCACATTTTCTCCTCTTCTTTAATGACATGCTGACTCTCTGGTGTCACCTCCTTAGTGGCTTGATGAAACAGTAGCTTAACGTCTTTCATTTTGAGTATCGTGTTGTGTCTTGCCACAAATCCTTTCACTTGCGCCCATATAAGCGAAACGTAACTATATAATCCACTACCTAAAGCTGGATTTATAGATTGACGGAAGGTAAACGTATACCACACGTAGACGCACTGGATATGTAACGAACGGTATGTAATTTTGCGCATGGGCAGAGGTAACGTACTCGCGACATTCAAATTAACCTATAAATTATACAAATCATCTACAGCCTGTGTCCTATGTTGTTTTGAGCTTTAAATTTTGTATTATAATCTAAATATTTATATAGTTTGAATCACAATGGATTACGAAATACATGAAGATATGCTTCTTGGAGCCGTGGGACTACTATTGTGTGCAGTAGCATTGGAAAAGTGTCGACAAGCACAAACTCGAAAAACGACGCTAAATTAAACAGTAAACAAAAGATATTTATGCCAATCTATGAAACATTCAATGACAGCTGATAGCCACGCTGACATCACACAAAATTCTTTCCTTTGATTGGCCGGACTTAAGAACGCACTGTAAAAAGATAAAAGTTGGCCAACCCTTACGTTACGTCATGCACTTACGTTCCTTTATAAACAAGGTACGTAAATTCTATAGTTGATCTTTTCACAGTGCGTCTACGTTTACAGTCCGTCAAACTATAAATCCCGCTTAAGTAATCCCTACACAATATTTCGATATTGGCACTTCAGGCCAGAAAACATACTTTTCCTAATTCTTTTACGCAATTACTTGAAATTTTAATATTACAAACAATACTATTTCAAGACCTACGCCTATGGCCGACACCGAAATTGAGCCGAACTGCACGGAATTCCCCATTTTATTACCCTATACCTATCCGAAATAGATTATAGGATCAAGATTTTTAATTGGAAAGTTGGTCAGAAGGTATGTATATGTGTGTATGATGGGGTGTCATTCACTGAGAGATCTATTGCGCTCCCTTATTTCTACTTAGTTTCTGCGGAACGTGTCTTAGAGACTAGTAGGTCCTTTAGTCCTATTTCCCAGAGGAATTTTAGGATAACTGCAAGCTTCATCTTAGGTAAATGTCTCTCTTCTGTCTAATAATTTCCAAGATGCTGGTCAGAAGGATACTTACTCTAAGAAATCTAGAAGCAGCTAATATTCCATTTTTAACTTCAAAAACGACAGGTATCTCTTATCTTTAAAAAAATATATCAATATTCCAAATAAATTTTCTTTTTACTGTTATAATATTAAATTGAAAGATTGCACATCCGGTCAGAGGTCATGTTGTATCCGAGCACGATTGCCAACAATGAATAGAAATGTATTTGATGTCTGACAAGCCCATCGACGAATTGACGAAGATCATAATAGCCGCCGGACAATTTACTACACCAAAAAAATAATTAAAATTTAACTGCTCGTGGGCAACTAACGAATCACTTTCGATTTATTTAGCTGGTGGCGTCTAAGGAATGCGATTTTTCTAAAAGGATGTGAATTACAGGATTGGTCTTAGGAGTAATTGAATATTTATCAATTTAATTTTTTTTTAGCACTAGTTTTGCTTCAGTTTGTGCTCAGTTAGTTCCGACGCCTGTATTTACTAATACTGAAAAGACTACCATTTTTTATATGGATTAGGCTTTCATCCAGAAACGAGTATCAGAAAAATTGCTCAACAAGTAATGTACGAAATGGTATTTGTTGCAGGCAAACTGTTTAGGACGAACTAGTTTGTCCTAGTAGTGGTAGCAGTTTTAACAGTTCCAGAAAGATTAGTTCAACGAAATAACTCAATTTTTTAGATTTGTCCTACTGATATTTCTTTAAATTCTTGAATAAATTTATAGCACGATTGCTGAAGGATCAGTTTTCAATTAGACAAAATTAATCTTACGTATTTTCAATAGAAGGCAAATACTATTTTTCTACAAAAATTCATCCAGCCGGTCCTGTAGTTTCCACCTCCAAAGAGTGCGATTTTAATAACGATCTTTTATTAAAAGTCGTGTTCCCATGTAGAAGTTGTGTCTATAAACAACAATTGTTATTATGTTGTACTTTCATTTTTAATGTAACGCATTTTCTACTAAACAATTTTGTATTGTATGCGACACTTGTTGTTATTAATTGACAGTTAATGCCATGAAATTATTCAATTTTTATCAAAAAATAAAAATAATGACAAGTCTTGATAATCTTTTGTGATTCCGGCCGTTGTTTTTGTTTTTAATTGTCACAAATTGAGTTGCCACCAAAAGATAATATTTTCCCTTCAGGTACAGCGGTGTAGTGTGTGTAGATTGAAAGATGCATACGCGATCTGGATGCATTTCATGGAATAATGTGCATACCTCTTGTTGAATCCGCTTCCTATCGCTGAACCCTAAAATTTCAATTCTTCCAATTTCAGTTAAATGCACAACATTCTTCAGATGGCCCCACATAAAATAATCCAAAGGATTGAAATCTGGTGACCTCGCTGGCCATTCAATAGGTCCACGTCTACCAATCCACCTGTTCGGAAAAATTTCATCTAGGTGCCTTCTAACACCTACAGAATAATGTGGAGGTGCACCATCCTGTTGAAACCATAAACTTTCATCAAAACCTCCAGGATTACTTTGTGAGCACACACAAAACTATTGTATTTTTGTCCACCCTGTACCAATTGGAATCAACATGTGAAACATTCTGTATAATGAGCCTTATTGTAACATCTTTAGTAAAAATAACAATTTGAATATTTCAAAGAAATAGAGCCTATGATGGAATGTTGTTAGCTACTAAACTAGAGTGTTGAAATTATTAGATTTTGTTAATAGTAGCGATAAAGGTTGGTTGTGTAATTTATCACACAACATTAAAACACCATAAAATCGAAGCTATTAACAGAAATTTCTCATTTTCCAGTTAAGTCTATACGATCCGTTATAATGTTCGTTTTACTACCAAAAATAAAATTATTAATGGTACAGTTTATGGTTGTTTTCCTAAAAACTGTATATTAAAAATAATAATTATAGAAAGTGATAAATTATTACTTACAAGGACTCAGAAAGAAGCACTGTGTAGAGAAGATTATACAACCATTAGAACTACTCAAAATCCACCAGTTTTTTTTTAAAGATTCCGCTAGTATAACGTATTATGTTTTTAAATAAAAAATATTATTTGATTCTCAAAAAGCGATTTAAGCCAAAACAAACATGTTTTCCTTTCAGCCCTTCATACATATTATGTCGGGGAATGAATCATTTAAGAACTCGTGCGAAAAAAATGTGGTGGAAGATTTGCTTGCTCTGGCCGGAAATCAATGTCTTCGACAGAGCTTAACATCGCTAAAATACTTGTAACTGAAAATGTCTGGGAGAGGTAGCCACTGATAATTCAGTTTCTTTATTATTGAACACGATTGTTGGGAATTAATCGCGTTGTCGCGAAAAACTTGGATTTCTGGCAAAAAAACATCGAACAACCATCGTATTTCCTCACCTATGGGGCCTTAGTTTGGTGGCCAAAAACAGATCATAGGAAGCCGAATTGGAACTATCAAAGCCTCAGAGGCTTGCCTGTCTGTGCATAACGGGTTCGATGAGAAGCATCCCGACTGCAGCAATGGAAGCAATTCTCAATATTCCGCCTCTTGCTCTGCACGATAAGGCGGAAGCTAAAATGGCTGTATACAGCCTGGAATCCAATGGGAACGGGCATGAAGCACCCATAGTTATTCCAGAATCACAGATGTTATCACAAACTAGCTTCTTGAAATAAGGGCTACTGGTCTCTTCACTTAAACGGCACTACCAAGAGCACAAAAAGCCTAAAGGCTGAGGTCTCTAAGCCTCTGACTGGTAGTGACTGAGTGGTAGTGATAGTAGACTCTTTCCAAAACTCAAATTACTTGTTTTCAGTCGAAAAAAGAGGTTTCCTGAAAATGTAATTAAAAAATATTGATTGATTTTTTTGTATTCCTATAATGTTTATTCAGCATCTGTGATGCGTCAAAGCCGGCAAAAAGCGCAACTACTTAAATCGACACGGACAATCTGCAGCATAAATGAATTTACAACCGTCGGTAGTTATATTTCATGTGTCTTTGATTGCTTATAATGATGAAAAAGTGATAACGAAACGAAGAGAGAAAACACACAAGTTCTTTCTGCCACAGACCTGTTATTTGAAATTATAATTTCGTGTTTCAACTGCTTTTAATTCGCTATTCTCATTATACAGAGTGTCCAAGGACTTCGTACCAAAAGAGACTAAAAATAAATCAAACTTTTTTTTGAAAATATCGAAAGTATGAACTTACAACCTAGAAATATTTTAGCGACCTCGAATACTTTTAAAAAAAATTGTATTTAAAGTTAAATTAACAATAAGAAAGTGGAAACTACAATAAATTATTGAAATCCGACAAAGTTCTTTTAATTTAATCTGACATTCCATTCTAACATCGAACGTTTCCATATTTCAAAGTGTTTTAATGCCATGCAAAGTAGCAATCGCCTAGCCGTGGCCGTGTTGACGCAAATCGGAACACAATCACTAGAAAAGTGAAATTTGTAATTTATAATCTTACGAAAAAGGACGTATTAAGTTGTCGAATTTTTTTGAAAAGTTTACAGAATGTTGGGTTTGTCGCCGGATCGCTACTTATACAATTTATCAATGATCATTTTTAAACAAGAAGAAAACAATTAAGTATTATAGGCCAAGCAACAGAGCATGCGAGTATAGGAATTTTTGCCAAAAAACGGATGATGCCATCATATACGTAAGACATTACGTAGTATCATTTTGATATGTTTTTGACACGCAAATGCTGTTCAGTAATTTGTTATAAACATTTAAAACGAAAAAAACCTTATTTTTTTAGTTTTTTTCATATAACGTGAAAAGTACTGAAGTAATCTGAATGGTATGTATAGATAAATTGTAGATAATTAAAATACGAACAAAATGAAGGGTCGAGCGAGTCAATCGGATAATTAGGAACCGAGAAAATCAGGAAAAACCGAAAAATTAGTAATTTCTTTGAAGATTCATATCTTCGTCATTTTTCAATTGCAAAAGCTGAAACTTTGTACAAAAGAAGTTCTTCGTAGGCCCTTTATATGCGCGAAGAGCAGACGCCATGCGATGGTTAGTTTTATCGCAATTGCAATTGTAGTTTTTTGATGCGACAATTTGCATCGCGTCTGGATGCGTTATCGATTGTACGATTTTAGATTTTAAAACGGTTTTGAAAAGTATACATGTAGAGCAACAAAACGTATATTTTCGATTTATAATAAAATAATCCAAAGTCGACCAAAAACGCCCGAAAACACCGCCGATAATGACCAAACGCTAGAAAGTACAGGTAAACTGGTATCTCGTGACAAGGCTCTAACAGCATCCTGGACTGAAGACAACGCTGAAATCACATTAATACATTAAACCTAGTGAAGGAAATGCCAAGAATGTGATAACAGCGACATCTCCACAACTAAATATAAACCAAAATTCTATATTGACAAAAAACCATTTCGGTTTTGTAGGTTATTTACTTGATTACAGTTTCCTATATCAATTGTCATTTAAGTAAAGTTTGTTATGAACAAACGTCAAAATAATAGTGTGAAACTACTATTTCTATTCATAACACGCTTTACTTAAATGACAAATTGATACAGGAAACTGTAATCAAGTAAATAAAAAAATAAGGTTTTTTTCGTTTTAAATGTTTATAACAAATTACTGAACAGCATTTGCGTGTCAAAGACATATCAAAATGATACTACGTAATGTATTTTACGTATATGATGACATCATCCGTTTTTTGGCAAAAATTCCTATACTCGTTGCTTGGCCTATTATGTAAAGTTGATTTGGTCGTGTTATGAATATATTTTGGTACACTTTCGAATATTTTGACTACTTTTACATTTATCTATACTAATTTTATAAAGAGGTAATATTTGTATGTATTTTTGTATAAAACGAAGTGGATTCGAGAATGATTTAGATTCACAATTGGTCCCGGTAGGTGACGCTGCAATCGGTTTCATACCGAACAACCCCCAAACGGATGTGCCGGTTTTGATGAAATTTCATGTATGTATTTGAGTAAGTAACTAGATGGTTTATATTCACAATTAGTCCCGGTAGGTAGCGCTGCAATCGAGTTCATACTGAACATCTCCTAAAAGGATGGGTCGAATTGATGATTCAAAATAAAAATAGTCAAAAATAATATAACAAACAAACGTCTGTCTTTTTGTCCGCTAGTTTTTCATGAAACGAAAGTTATGCTTTTGATAATTAGGAGACTGTTAAATTAAGCCAAACATTTCCTATTGTTTTTGCCAAATTAGGTTACAAAAAAGTGGATACATTTTTAAAAACATAGGCATACCTATGATTTTTGATTATATCTCAAACTTAACGCAATTAATAGTGTTGACATAAATGACAGATGTCAGTAACGTAAAAATATGTCCCTTCTGGATTTTTTTAATTAAATTTATAGTTTTCAGTAGCCTAGCTATTTTTTTATGTATGATTAAACCCTGTATTTCAACAATCACTATAATTTATAATGAACAGTAGGTTGATCTATATCAAGAATCCTCGTATATGTATCTGATATTGAAATGCGCCAGTAGGTACCTACGTGTAGTAATATGTACTAAAGTAAAAGTACTAATAATAAAAAGATCGAAAACAAGAAAGGAGAAAGTGAGGTAGGCGAAGAATGTGGACCTTTTTTTTTCATAAACAAAATTATAGGTTGCCATACGCGAAAAAAATCGATTAAAAAAATTACGGTGGTGTTTTAAAACATCAGTTTTATAATCCGATTTGATGTTTGGTGTAGTGTAGATTTCGATCGAAATTAATAATTAACTACTTAATAGTGTTTTTCCTTTGAAAAGATTAATTGTTTTAGCCAGTGGCGGCTTATGACATAAGACAAAGTTGAATGAGTTTGAGGAACGGGAAAATAAATTATTTTTATTAACAAAAGAAAATCCGGAGATCCTAGAAATAAATCTGTAGTTTGGCAACAGTGCGTAGTTTGGAAAAAAGTTTTTAATGGCCGTTTCTACACGCAATTTCATGAATTCGTCTAAAATCCAGATATATATTTTTAAAAAGAACAATTTTGAAATGCCCTAATGTCAATTTTAAAAATTTGTTTCAATTGATACAGCGTAGAGCTTCTCTAAGAGATTAAAAAACCTCTGGTGTTTTGAAGAACCAAACCCATTTTGCTTAGTTTTCAATACATTTGCATTTAATGCAAACATTAATTTTAGACTAGAATTCAATGTTGCCAGGATGTTGGAATTTTCTTAGCTGTATCGTCACCCTATTATGTTTCAGTCTAGAGTGGGGTAACAATATTAGTATTGAATCAAGATAGTGTGCGAGAAATAATCCAAATATTATTTCTAGCTTTATAATTTGTTTAAATAATAAATTACTTACTTGGAGGCAACCACACCAGCCGCGCTTTGACCGCACGGCTGGCATGGCTGGAATATGCAGTCGAGGCAGGACGTTTGTTAAATTATCCCACGCTGGAATTTTTAAAGAACACTTCGGCAACCCCTGTAACAAAAAAAAATATCATAGTTTTGTTTTTTAGATTAACATTTTTTATAACTCCGGTCCTGTCTACGTTTTCTAGGAGAACTGTGTTCACTATCATTATTTTCATCGCCTAGAGGAAAAGTAATCTCTAGGTATGAATGAACACCTTTTTTTTCTAAAAAACCTTCCGGAAGGATTTGCTAATTGTAACATAAACGTCGATGCATGTAATGAAAATAGAATAGAGAATAGAGAGAATAGAAGCGAAATATAACCACAGAAATAATAATAATAGGTTTTGGTTACAGCAATCTTTGAATTGTATTCAGACCACATGCTAGAGTCCGTTTCAATAAGGAAGAAGCCACCTGAAGTTGGCGTACCGACATGCGCATAAGTCAAAATTTGTCGAGCGATCGTTCCACGCCATTGGCGTTACAAGCGATGTTTCATGCCGACAGCAATTAAATTGTTGACATTTGAGGTTGTGTTTGAAACAATCATTTACTGTCGAATATTTTTCATTTTTGAATATTTTAAGACGGTCTGCTAGTTTATTAGTGAGTGCTGTGTGTTTTATTTGATCTAAAACCATGCCTCCTACAAAACTGGTTGGTGTTAAAAGACAAGTTATCCACAGTGAAGGCCGACAGATTCTTGAAAACGTTGCAACTTTTATGGAGTCTGAAGCTGAACATGGAATCCAAATTCCTTTAAAAAATCATCGGTAAGTCAAATAAGAAAGTATAATAATCCAATATATTACTCATGGCATTCAGATTGTTGTAAAATATATGGAAGAGTGTACATTACTTCAAAAATAATTGAATTCTGCTAATAATTCATATAGTATTTATATGGTTCTAATACTTCTAATTTTGTGTTACCATACAAAATGTGAAAACGTTACGCTACTGATTTAGATTAAAATATCAATTTTTAAATATGGCGCTGGTTTTGACATCAAGGTCGCGCATCGACTGCAACTTCAGGTGGCTTCTTCCTTATTGAAACGGACTCTACTATAAAAATTATAACTTTAATGGAGCCCAAAACTTTATTTTTCCACGGTCGGGAGTAGAAATTTGTTTCTATGACATCAAAATTAAAAAAAAGTAGTCGATTATTCCCTAGGAAGTATAATGAAAAACGTTCTCTATAATGTAAACTCCCTTGGGAGCATTATACTCCCTTGGGAATAATCGACTACCTCTATTTTAATTTTGATGTTATAGAAACTGATTTCTACTCCCGACCGTGGAAAAAATACTATATACCATTCCGGAGAGATGCTATTTTGTCCTCGGTGAATTGTATTCAAATTGCACCTCTGCCAAAATAACACGTTTCTCTCCCGTATAGTATAATGTACTATTTTTTATTTCCAATGTCGAAATATTGTGAAACGTTCTTTAAACGGGAAGGCAAGAACAGCATCGTCATCTTACAGTGGTTTGCACGAATAGTGATGAGCAAAATTGGTCTTAGTCTTGCAGGCTTAGTCTTACAGTCTTGGTCTTGATTTGCTCATCAGTATTGAGGAAATGAGCGACGACAAAAAAAATGGAAGATCTAGTAGGGCTTAGACAATCAAAGATAATTCTGGAACACTACAACCTGTTGAGAATAATAGAATGCTTAAGCCAGAATAAGGTAGGTGTCCTGGCAAGACCCCGTTGCTGGATTAGGCACCTTAAAAAGTTCAAAGTAGTGGAGAAAGAATAATTTGGATTCTGTGGAATGGAAAAAGAAATCTCCATACTTGAAAATGCATAGCAATACAGAATTCTAGGGCACAGCATCTAGGAGACTGCTGGATTGAAGAGGGTCACTTACCTAAACTGAAGCCTGTAGATATCCTAAAATTCATTCGGGAAAGAGGACAAAAAAACTACTAGTCTCCAAGACTTTCCTCGGGAACTAAGTTGAAGAAAGGGGGTACAAACATTACTTGAGAGAATACCGTACGTTCTAGTACTATAATTAACCACGCTGCGCTGTTTGGCGTATATATTATCTTCGTTTCAGTTAGATGGTCGAAGAAATAAACAACATTCGATAATAAGGAAGAGTTCTTTGTCAATAATAAAACTTGCACAGAGAATGCCTTTCGGGTAATTATAAACTTGTCTTGCATAACGAATAATTTTGTTATCACATTAACTGGAGTAGAAAGAAAAATTTTCGAAGGCATGGAATGGAAGAAGCGATATCTAGATGTCAATAAAATTATTCGCTCCACTCATCGACTGATTCAATAAAATGATAAGGAGCATTCACATGTAAAATCCATTTGATATAGTTGATAAACAAACGAACTTATGCGGGGTAGTCAACTGTTACAATGTTGTATTATTTTTCACAGACGAGAAAAATTTTATAAACCAGTCTATCTATCTTCTTTCAATAAATAGAAGGAATTGAGTCTGAATCATTGTAGAGACAATCTGGATAAAAGAAGAAGTTAAAATGATTAGAATTACTTGAAAAGTAGGAGTCAACTTTCAACTTATTGTAATCGGTTTTGGTTTGGAGAATTTTTCTTTTCAAGATTAACTTACTGTCAATGTAAATTTTCATAGTTTGTTGTGGTAGAGTAGGGAGGGTAAGCTAGGCCCACAACATTTAGGCCACATGTGACTCATTGTACATCCTCCCGAGGAGTTGTCCAGGTTATCGTCCATCCTGTCCTTTCCAGGAAGGTGGACAGGTCACTGGGAGACATCTCCTTTATAATGGCAGGTGTAGGCCAAGACTCAACGAACACACACTCTCTTATTGACAATAACTCCGGGCACTCGCATAAGACAGATTCATATTCCTGTTTACACATCCTGCATAGAAGTGTGTCCACTAGCTCCATTGTATGGAGGTGTCACTCTTTCCTCCTTCATGACGTCAAAGAGCTTACGACCTTGAAAACGACAGACCGTTATTTTTGTAGGATTTGTAAGGTTTCCTTTCTGGTTTTTTTGAATTTTAACATCTCATCTAACCTCGAACCATTCAAAATGTTCAAAGAGTGTTTTTTACTAACCAAATAAATTGTTCAAGCAAAATATTCGAGATGAAAACACACGAAAATCATAAGGAGCACAAACTCTGTATATAAAAAGTGTCCGTCGAAATTTGGAAGATTGTGGTGGCGCTGGGGAGGCTAGCGATTAAAATAATGTTTGACATGTTAAATTTTAGGTTATGTAAATGGAGGGTTTGTTTATTTTCATTCGGTTAAAGGTAAGTTTCTTCAATATCATTATATAGGCAATTGTGTTGCAAAATAGTAATGAAAACAATAAACCTAACCCGAGAGTCCTACATCAACCACTTACTGTTGCTCGAAAATAAGATAGGGACTGGGGTGTGTAACTTTTTTTATTTTTAACTGTACAACTTTTCACGACACACTTTTTTCACATTGTAAATTTTTATAAAAACTTCTACAAAATAAACACTATTTTCATTTTTTGTTAGGTTAACTTGTTCAGCAAACTTCACTCTGTAATTTTAATCGCTAGCTACTCTCGCGCCATCTACTATTTGTACCTTACCGCTGGACACTTTTTCGAGATTTTTCCTATACAAGTTTGTGCTCCTTATATCTACGAGTAGTCTCCATGGTTTTAATATTGCTGACGTCTGTTTATAAATAATCTAAATTTGACATGTAAAATATGCTAAAATCAACTTTTGGCAGAATTTCTGAACTCTACCGTTTGAAAATCCTGGCTCCGTTTCTTCCAATAATATACAAAAACAACTCAAAAGTACAACAATATTCGAAAAGTAAATAATATTAACTAAACTCATACACAACCACAAAAACAGAATTGTCAGCTGAGGTTCTTCTTCGTTTTATGTTTTGGCCTCAGCCGTAGCAGCAATTGGCCAGTCGCTCTGAGAAATACTGCCAACATAATTTTGTTTTCAACTAAAAATACCTTAAAGTTAAGTCAATCCCTACGAATGAATGAAAAAAACCCTTAGCAGACTTTTTCCTTTTCTAGTTCAAATTCTTTTTGTAGTCCCTAAAAGGAATTTCTGGCAAAAATATAATAATCTGCACTGATAGCGGACAAGCTCTACTAGCCTTGAACAGACAACGTGTTACATCAGGGCTAATATTAGAGTGCCATCGAGATTTAGCTAACGCTATCCTTGGACCAGGCGATACCTACGTCCTAGTGCTCAATCTCCAAAGAGATGGGATGAAATCAAGTGATGCAGTCTTGCCAGGATCACTCTGGGCGACCCTGGTAAGCTGGAGTCGAGGAAATTTTTTGCGATGACCAGGAAAAACCTACGTTTAACGGTAGGACTTCTGACTGGCCACTATCAATTAAGGAAATACCTCCATAGAATGGGGCTAGTGGACACACCTCTATACAGGATGTGTGAGCAGGAAGATGAATATGTCAGGCATGTCTTATGCGAGTGCCCGTGTTATCGTCAATAAGAGAGTGTGTTCGGTGAGTCTTGGCCTACACCTGCCGAAATAAAGGAGATGTCTCCTAGTGACCTGTCCACCTTCCTGGAAAGGACAGGTTGGACGATGACCTAACTCATCAGGAGGGTGTACAATGGGTAACATGTGGCCTTAGTGCTGTGTGTCCTAAATCACTCTCTCTACTCTACAGATACAGACAGATACGCAAGACCCTCGTATACAACAACGACAACCTTATCAATATGCCAACATCACAAATTATTTAAACATAAACACTTGCAACTAGGACAGGTACGTAATAAATTTCACTTAAATAGTATTAGGACTAAGGACGTCAACATTTCGCTATTTCTTTCTAAAATTAATTTTACGAGGCGTAGCTCGAATTTTTGATTGATATCTCAATGATTTGTTTTTGTTTACTTGAACCTATAGGCAATGCTATATTAAAAATATTTGTTGTACGAGTAGCGAATTTATAATTATAGTTTCAATGGACGTGGTACAACAATGATATATTTGTAAGATCTCAATAAGTATTATGTCGAAATAGAAACAGTCTGATTAAAAACGGTACGTGGGTAACAGCCCTGTGTATTTCCATATTTGAATCGTGAAATTTCAGTGCACAAAAGTAGGTGGATTATTAATATTGTTGTATTAATCCAATTAGGTTGTTAAAGATTCCTGATGATGAAATCAATTGGTGGCTCTGTAGCGGAATTGCGCTGGTCAAAATCGCGCTGGTCAAAGAAAGCGCTGGACAAAATAGCGCTGGACATAAATAGCGCTGGACAAAATAGCGCTGCACAAAAACAGCGCAGAACAAAATAGCGCTGGACAAAAACAGCGCAGGATAAAAACAGCGCTCCATAAAATAGCGCCGCCAAAAGACAATTATGCTTCTTTATTTTACAACTATCTCATACATAAAAATAGACCGAATTAGCATAATTAGGAATAACATATTTTTCATAAATTACAGTCATAACAATAGTTTTCCTAATTCAATTCGTCAATTCAACATCGCTTCCCGACCAACTGACAGTGATGAGAGTGTTGGTAACTGTCTATAACAATATCATAATATACGGAACGGAAAACAAGTAAGAACAACAATCAATATGTTTCATCATACTTCAACACATATCGCTTCCCGACCAACTGACACAGATCAAAGTGTAAACAACTACTTGTCGGTGTCATATTTATTTAAAGTCTAAAAAAATGCAATTTGGCAAGTCTCAGAAAGGAGGTGATACATTATTCCACGAAGGATATAATTACCGAAATAACAAGCAACTTGAAATTGCATTTTTTTAGACTTTAAATAGATATGTCACTGACAAGTAGTTGTTTACACTTTGATCTGTGTCAGTTGGTCGGGAAGCGATATGTGTTGAAGTATGATGAAAAATATTGATTGTTGTCCTTACTTGTTTCCCGTTCCTTATATTCTGATATTGTTTGTTTTAAAGGAAGGTTGATGCTTAGCGGTGAAACTTGATTTTTCAATCACATCCTACTGTAATAGTTGATTTTGTAAGGATATTTCAACCGGCGCTATTTTATGGAGCGCTGTTTTTGTCCTGCGCTGTTTTTGTCCAGCGCTATTTTGTCCTGCGCTGTTTTTGTCCAGCGCTATTTTTGTCCTGCGCTGTTTTTGACCAGCGCTATTTTGACCAGCGCTATTTATGTCCAGCGCTATTCTGCTACAGAGCCCAATTGGTAACTTTTTTTGACGAAACTTTTTAGTAATTATTATTATTCCTTAAATTGTCCTCTCGAATTAAACTCGATGTTTGTAAGTAAACCGGGAAAATTGATGTTATTTAAATTCCATGAGCATTTATCAGTATCTTTTCACCACCCTGTATGATATAAGATTATAAAATAGAATACCCGGAGGAATTATCATACTTCCAAATGCTTTTTTTGTTATTCGCCTATTGGGCATTGAAGATAAGTTATCAGTTATCAAAAAAAAATCTTCTTTCGTTTCATCTACATACTTCAAATGTCATTGAGGGATAAAAATCGATACTTTCTATGAAGTAAACGTCTGACCTTTTAATACAATTACAGAAAAACAATGCATTGTTGAAGCAAGAGCAGAAAGAATCCGTCGATACAGTTTACCATCAAACGAGTCCTTTTAGGAGAAAGACGAGTACCGTTAAAGGTTTTATAGAAAATGAAAACGAAAATTGTCGAATTTAATACAGTTTGTTGAACCTAAAAATAAAAATAAATATTTTTCTTGTTAGTCAATCGACCGGTGATGGTGATGGGCATATACCAATTCCAGTTATTTTAAAATCCTTGTTATTACCACGTGATTTAAAGGTAATCGAGAGAATGGATGCACGAGCTAACGGTAAATTTAGCGTGTGTAATCTAAAGGAAGTCTTTTCTAAAACGTATTATCGTTGCTTCTTTATCTTCGATTACTGTGAATTATATTTATACTACAGCGTTAAATTACACATTTGCACACAACATTCAAAAAAAAGTAGACTCTTGGTTTTATTGTATCTACAAAGAAAGAGTTGACAATTATATTTAGGTACATTTAGAATATTGTATGAATGAACCAAAAACCTTTTGTCGCGATATATTAGAGGTTATACATTCCCGAGGGATTCACACTTCGATTTCTTCATAAAAACTATTTATACAGAGTGAGACCGTATAGTGTACAGAGTCCCTGTACAGTTCTGTATTTCTATCCCTCGTAAATCAGTAATAATTTGGTCACTTCATCTTATTTTTGTTATGCCCCTTAGTCTGCTTTCTGCTGGTCTGTTGCTAATCCTTCCAATAGCACTGTACACCTGTCCTTACCATAAAAAACTGTAAAGAATCCTTCAGCAGGCTGGTAAGAGACAACAAAGTGTCTTTAATATGGGTCCGGAACCGTTTTGTGGAATCACAAGAGATTACATAAGAGGGGAAATAGGGAACTGGCTAGAGAGAAAACACCAACTCAAATGGAGGTCGTGACAAGGGCTCCACCATACAAAGAGTTTCTCCTCCTGCGAAAATTTTCGTCATTAGTTTCATATAAAACTACCAAATGACTGTACCATCGGTTGTTTTAGAATCCCCCCTGTTTTAATATTTGAATAATTGCCTCTAATATATGTAAGAATCCGCAAATAATCTTAAGATTAACGGGAAATAAAGATATTTTACTTTCATTTCAACAACGAGATACACTTCAGCTTTTACTTCGATAAGAGCTAGAAAGGTCGTATGCAAAAATTTTCCTAGTGTTAATAAATTTATTCAATAATCTCAAGTCGACCTTCTTGTACGTAGTCACGTGTATTTCGCAGGTATCGATATTTAAATAAACCGTATGTCGTTTGATTTTATCACGTGTTTAAAAAAAATTTTAACGGTATCTTGGTTTTCTAGAATAAAACATTTTTAAATAATTTGTTTTGTAGAGTTCAAGCTGAATAGGAAGATGTTTTCATAGGTGGACATCGAATGATAGTTTTATACTATTCACGCGTTTGAATGTATCAGTCTTTCAAAGTTTTGAAAATATCTTCAAAAACGTGACCATTCACTTAGAAGAAACAACTACTTCTCGCTTTTGTGAAAACCTTCACATTCGGAATAATTTTCCGTGAAACATACTTAGAATATTACTTTTATTCACCCGATTTGACACCAATTCCCTGATAGTACTTCTTTATTAAATCGATTTCAGAGACAGACTTATTATACCAATTTTGCGATGTTTGTCCCCTTGTTAAGCATCACATCTACCATTTCTCATAGACTGGAGACTGTTGGAACAATTTTCTATACAAATACAAAATCATTATACCAAATTACAATCAGCATGTTGTATTAATTGATTTATATCGTATCTAATCTGCCTGTCTAATAATTGTACTAAATTTTTATATCCTAAAGAAGCTTTCTGGTAATGATAGGCATAACTTGAAGATACTAGAAAATATTTGTCTCTTTTTAAATAAAATGTCTTTATATCTCTCGATACGTCTCTGTTGTTTTAACAAACTGAATAGAAGAAAGTCAGATTCTAAATTATGCAGATGCGCGTAACTCAGGCCTAGATTTCCGTATTTGTTAGAAAAAAAATCAACAAATCAATTTCAAGGTCGCACTTTCGTGCCTTATTAGGTGAAAAAATTTAAATAAAAGGTAAAAGTTATTAGATGTGACACAAATTTTTAATTGAATCAATCAATTTAAAATTGTAGGGATAGATAATTATTTTCTTTTTACGCACTTGTATTTTTGTTTGTTTGTAACGCAATCTTTAAACTCGATTTTTACCCACTTTAAGCGCTCAGAAGAATTCGAAATATGACAATACAATAATTTTAATCAAAGGAAAAATAATTATTAATTCCTAAAAATAAAGCGTCACTTTTTCAGTTTTAACATACGAGGATGTATTGATATCTAGTTAGCCTAGACCAGTTCCATGCATAAACAAAATATTGCGTTACCATAGCAACGAACTATAACTTATGAGAAGTGTCAGTGTGAAGTTTGACGTTAAAAAAGTAAACCAGAGTTACGCAATAAATTAAAAGAAAAAAGATGTCAACCGAAATTGTGAAAATCGAAAAATTGGAGTATCGAGCTATCATCAAGTTCCTGTATTTAAAAGGGTTAAGAGGTAAGCAGATTTACGAAGATATGCTTAATACCCTTGGTGATCAATTTCCTTCGTATGTGATCGTGAAAAGTTGGACTGCAAGCTTCAAAAGAGGTAAATTTTCCATTGAAGATGATGACCGATCGGGAAGGCCAGTTTCTGTGTCAGTCCCCGAAAATATCGATGCAGTTCATGACATGATTTTATCAGAACGTCGAATTGGGCTAAAACGGATTTCTGAAGCACTAAATATTTCTTACGAACGCGTTCATCATATAGTTCACGTTACTTTTTGACATGAGAAAAACTGCTACAAAATGGATCCCCAAATATTTGAATGTTGACCTAAAGCGTGCCAGGGTAGAAGCATCGCGTTCGATCTGTGCTCGATTTGAAAACGATGTAGACTTCTTAAACCGAATTGTTACTATGGATGAGACTTGGGTACATTTCTACGATCCAGAAACAAAGCAACAATCGATGGAATGGCGACACTCTGGTTCTCCAAGACCTAAGAAGTTTTGTATCCAAAAATCTGCTGGAAAAGTTCTTGCTTCAGTTTTTTGGGATTGCCATGGAGTAATCATGATTGATTTTTTGGATAAGGGTAGAACAATAACTGGAGATTACTATTCAACATTACTGACCACTCTACGGGAAAAAATTAAAGAGAAAAGACGCGGAAAGCTATCCAAAAGTGGTTTGTTTTTGCAGGACAACGCCAAATTCGTGATTTATAGTTTGAATTACTAGAACACCTCCCTTATTCACCAGATTTGGCTCCGTCCGACTATCATCTCTTTCCTCAACTGAAAAAAAGTTTAAAAGGTCGTAAATTTTCTTCCAACGAGGAGGTAATAAAAGCTGTGGAGGTCTGGTTTGCAGAGCCAGAAGAAACATTTTTTTTGAAAGGTCTAGAGATGTTGCAGGTTCGCTGTAATAAATGTATCCAATTAAGAGGAGAATATGTTGGGTAATAAAATATTTTGACATTGAAATTTTGTTTGGTTCTATAGTAGGCTAAGAATTTTTCAATATATCACATGATATACACACAACAACTTGGTTGATAAATTATTATGTCTTCGTTGCCTAGTGGTATAGAGATTTACCTGCGAAAATTATGAATTGGAGACGAAGGGTTCGTATCCTGGACACGGTGATATTTTTTTTACGTTTGTAGGTTTGATTATAGTTCCTATTAATCCGTGATATGTGACCAGTTCATTATCCACATCTATTATTCACTAGAAAAATAAATGGTAGCTTGAAAAAATAGTTAATTCTTAATTTAAAAATAAAATGATAAACTAGAAAGTTAATGTCGTCGTGGTAACAGCGGGGGGCTAGATATCAATTGTTATAATTTTTAGCTCTATTCCGAAATGTGGAGTTAATGTATAAATTTTTTTAAATTTATTTTCCTTTATTTAAAATAATTAAACACTAGTTATCGATTGCAAAGGTCAGGTATGTAAAGTGGTTGGTTCAAGTTCACTTCTATTAAGATATGATTGATTTATACTCTTTCTAAAGTAAATTCGAAGGGACGTGATGCAGTTCCTCGCATCTACCTGCGTTAATCCCTTTTCGAACGGAGGGTAGGATTAAGACAGGTCTGCAGTTCCTCACACTATTGTTTTATTTATTTATATATTTCTTCCGCTATGTTCCTAACATTAGGGAAAATGTATCTATGCATTCGTGAGTTTTCAATAATAACCCAACCAAAACCACCCTACCTTACCCCCTACCCTAATCCGAATCGAAAAATTGAATTGTGTAATTGACAGATTATTATAATAATTTTCAATAATAACCCAACCAAAACCACTCTACCTTACCCCCTACCCTAATCCGAATCGAAAAATTGAATTGTGTAATTGACAGATTATTATAATAATTTTCAATGGACGTGATGCAGTATTGAAACATTTACTAGCAATATGTAAATATTACCTAATCAAAATCCCTCGCACTGTCATTGTGGACCTTGCTACCTGATACCTAATCCCTTACCCTTCGTATGCTGCTAGGAACTGAACACAAATTTTGTACCTACCTGTTAATGTGCGAGGAACTAGACGACTCCGATTCGAAGACATGAGAAAAAAGCAAGAATATAGATATAAATTTATTAGTTAGCGTTAAAATTACCTCAAAAAATAATTAATTAAACAACTTTATGTACATAACTATACTTAGGAAAATTTTATAACCGCTAAAACAAAATAAGAACTAAGGTGACCCAATTAAAGTATATTCCATAAAAATACGAAAACGTTTTAAGAACATTCAATATTCTAAATTGATTCTAAGGAAAGATGTTATACATTTTGATTGTAAAATAGTCACAAGTATTTGTCAACTTTTAAATAACATTCCTTGTTCTTCGCATAGCTTATAGTAAGTTAACTACTTAATGAATTTCTTTTTTTTTTCAAGCGTTACGTCAATTTTTACTATGTATTAATGTTTCACCTTCTTTACTTTCGTTTACATTGAATTGCACTTAACTACATAAAGTACCTAATTAGATACATTTGAAAAATCCTACTTGAAAAGGGACGTTACAGTTGTTAAATGTGAAATCTAATTGTTAATGGGACCAGCTAAGGAGTTGATTCATGATATTCTCACTAGGAGTACATTTTTTAAATCAATATAGCTTTTGTGTTTTCAATGCTGTTTTATTTTCTTTTTATTGGAATAAAAATCCAACATATCCATAATAAGATGCCAAAATTACATAAGATGTAGATTTACAGGACCAGGACAATAAGCTTTTTACTTTAAGGATGCATTTTAGTTGAAACCTGTCTTAGGTAAATTACCCTGCCTTTTTTCAAATTAGGATTTTCTTCAAAAGACATAAGTAATCTATGTCGTTATTCATATTTTTTAAATATTATCCTGCCTTTTCTTTGCCAGCTCATTTTTCAGAATATACAGCTCTGTATAAAGTACATCCCTGGATTTAGTCGTACAATTAACCATCTGACTGCGGGGCGTTTGGTAGATAGTTTTTTTGTCTTCAAAATGTACAATACTCTCAACCATCACTTAAATTTTATAGCAAACCTTGAAGTAACAACCATTTAGTTAAATGGTCTGTTGCAAAAGGTGCCATACAGCCACACATTAATAAGCAAATGGGACAATTCTTTTTATTATAATATATCAAGTGATTACTATGCTATTGTATTCGACTACGTTTGTTTCCATTGTGATTATTTTTATTACAGTTTCAATCACTCCATGTCCTAGTTAAGAATCATTTAAGCGGCCTTGAAGAAAATATTCAAAAGTTTTGTGTATTTTTTTAAATTATAGGACCATTATTGTCGGACTTTTTTTTTGCAACTTGTAGGTATTCACGGGTAGATTATTCTCTGAAAATATGTCCTCCGCGAAATTTGCGGAAGGGGCTGAAAAATGGCCAATAATCCCAAAAATTGAGTTTTCCGCCGATATCTCCGGAAATATGACACTTAGAGAAGTGGGGTTTTGCTAGGAATGGAGAGCAGTTTATTATCTACAAAAATTATCCTTATCATTTTTGTCGAAGGTTTAACCGTTTTCGAGATAAACGGGACCAAGCGTACCTTGGATTTCGAGCTGCTGCGCGGCGTCTCCGGGAGCACGCTCCGTGAATGTAGACATGGGAGGGCGGGCAAATTGGCCCATAACTTGAGTAAAAATGAAACTTTTTTCATGATTCAAAGTACTTATGAAAGGAGGGACCTGTACCTATAACATCGTTTTTTTTTATTTTCCAGGAATATTGAAAAAAACTGGCCAAACTTTATTTTTCCTGAATATTTGACCGCCCTTATCAATCCGTTCATATTTTTTAAATTAAACGTAGTTTTACCGAAACCTTTTGGATAATGGGACTTTGATAGGTAGTGAATGTATTCCGAAAGAATGAATAAATAATTTTTGTGTATATTTATAAACAACATGTTTTTCTTGGGACGTTTTTTTTTTATTTCCGGAGTTTTCTGAAAATACTCGGGTCTACCGCAAATTGATAAACAATCATTGGCAATATCGGTCTTTAATGCACACCATTGGAAAGCTGAAAATGTCCTCTTTTCGATGGTTTTTAAAATTTTTGGCTAAGTTTTTTAGTTTTCCGGAAAATTGGGAAAATTCCCGCCCCAATGAAAAATCTACTTTTTTTTTAACCATTGTTTTCTTCTCAGGGTTGAATTTTCGGAGGTTAAGGGTTGTACAAGATAAAAGATCAGACTCCCAGCTTTTCATCAGTATATATATCAATTATTTTATTAGGTGCATGCGAACAAACTTTGCCTCCGAACTTTCTTGATTATGATATACTTTTCACCACGAGCAGCCACGCGGCGTCCAGGTATAGTTGATTTCATATTATTTCTGCTTTGTTGACAAACAACGTGTGAACTTTGTTGACAAGCTAGTTGACAAACAAAGTGTGAAGCTTTTTTCGAAACACATTTTCACAGAAACACAGCCTCTGAAAATTGATAATTTTTGCAAGCCTTTTTTGCAAGAAATATTGATCCAGGTACAAAAATGTTCGGGACCATTTTTGTAGGTAATGAACTGTACTTCATTTCTAGCAAAATCCCACTTCTCTAAGTAGCATATTTCGGGAGATATCGGCCAAAAACTGAATTTTCGGGATCATGGGCCATTTTCCAGCCCGTTCCGCAAATCCCGCAGAGGACATATTTTCAGAGAGTAATCTAAACATGAATACCTACAAGTTGCAAAAAAAAGAGTCCGACAATAATGAGATGAACAGGTTGGTGCCTTTATTTACTGGACTAGAAGTAAAAAGTTGAAAATAAATTTCAATATTTTGGGGGAAATTCACAAGTACAAGGTATAAAAAGATTGCCAAGAAAACAAAGCTTCAAACTATAATATAATTATTAAAATTGTAATTATTGTGAAACAAACAAAGTCCTAGTTATTGTTCGGAGCGGATAATCCAATTCAATAATTTTATTTGTACTAATAAAACCTTTCGCACGGTTTCCACTACATATAATAAAGGAAATTGCAGAAATTGTTATATTTTTTTATATATTTGATGCGTCTATTTGTTACAGAGGATTTTAACATGATATGTGAAGACCTGTCAATCGATTTCTCTTATTTCAAAGGTAAACAAGTTTGAAGAATGTTTTTTCGTTTTATTAAACATAAAATAATCTCTAATATATTCTTTGCCAAATACTTAAATGCAATTTTTAGTTCTAAAAATATTTGCAGCTACAAAGCCCCTACCCATACTATGTCCTCTCCCTGTATAACAGCTAAAGGCAGTTTCAAATAATCTCACCCCGTAATTTATCGCAAGATTGAATATTTTTATTCCTTGTTTGAATTAAGCATATATTCAGTGTATTTTTACGACCATAAAAATATAAAAAAATCGAATCAATCAATAATATCATATTGACTTTAATTGTTATTAATGGTATCTGTTGTAGAAAGATGTGTAATGTGTAGCAGATGGTAAACGTTTGAGTAATTTCATCACTGAAAAGATCAATACGTTCACTTTTATCGCAAACATTGGAATAATTTTGAATATTATTCCGTTTTTACGGCAATTATCACTTCCTATTTTCTTTTATTGCGTAATTTAATCATTTGGAACAACGAACTTATTATTATAATAAAAAAAACACTAAATATGGGTAATTTGAAATTTTGGAACTGTCAGAAAAAGTAACAAAAAATTCAGTAAAAAGAACGACAAGCCAATCAAATCAAAGTAGATAGACCGTAAGGAAATTATTCATTAGAAACAGCACAAGAAAGAAACCATCAAAAAGCTGGCAGAAGAAAACAAAATATTAGATGCAGCTATCCACTATGACTAGACGACGAAATCCTGAATGAAGATTTCATACAAAAGCCTTGCCAGATACCGAAAAATTGAAAGGAAGTCGCTGCAGATGTGAGAACTGCACCTTGACTGCAAAGGGAGCTACAAGGACTGTCTGAAGGAACCAAAAAGGGAGGTGAGAAAAAAGAAAAAATATTCCTGAGGAGTCAGCTCCGCTCAAGCGACAGTGACGAACTCACCTGTAAAGCAGTAGATTTATCACCAAGAGACGATGAGGACCAAAATAACACAGTTAAATTTTGATCTAGGACTGGCGTTCTTCTCATCATAGCAATCAGCTTTTGTTTCTCTCAGCTCGACCCCAATTAATGTTTAAATTTAAATAAACTAATTGATTAAAATATTTATTCAATTAATAATGGACGTAGTTCAGTGAGTAAATCGTTTTTTATGAACATCTTGATTTGTGAAATTTCAATTGCAACTTTTTCATTTTTAAAATATTCAAATTGAGTACGTGTACAACGTAATTATATATTAGTACACTAGTTATGTAATTTGTATAATATTAATATTAGTACAGGTAGCAGTAATTTTTTTCAAATTAAATTATAAAGGCATTAAATGTGGAACTTAAGCAAGAACCAGAAAAAGGTTGTTGTAAATTTCTTGCTGAATCGATTAGAATAGCGTTCAGGTCGCTGCGGTGATCGATGTGGGTGTTATAGGCAAAAATATAGAACACTGTTATACGAGGGAAGTTAAAAATGAAATATAATCACTTAAAAAATCATACCAACCACAAAAATATAAATATTGATAGGAAATTTTGGCAGGATACTCTTAAAGTATGGGTCTATCAAGAAAAAATTGTTCAAAATTATACACAAAAGGGTTTTTGTTTTACAAGTCATCAAAACGAAAATTTTCGAAAAAAAAATTTACAGATGATTATATTAAATATGCCACAAGATGGTATGATGAAAAAGTATAATTTTTCAAAGAAATTCGTTACGGAATTAAGCAACAAGAAGGAATGGGATCCAAATACCATTTCCAGACTTGGAAAGAATGCCATTCAATGGTACACAGACGGCTCAAAAGCAATAGAAGGAACTGGGATAGGAGTGTACGGGCCAGGAACCAAACACTCTGAAAGCTTGGGAAAAACCCCAAAAATCTTTCAAGCGGAAATTCACGCAAGAAGAAAGTGTGCCCAGTTCAATATTGACAAAGGATATAGAAGGCAAAGGATTATCATAATGTCTGATAGTCAAGCAGCCATTAAAGCGCTGAGTTCTTGTGTAATCAGTTCCAAAATGGTGTGGGAATGCCTAGGCAAACTTAATGAACTAGGCGAGAATAATATAGTCACCTTACTGTGGATTCCAGGACACACTGGAATAGAAGGAAACGAAATAGCAGATGAACTAGCGAAGAGGGGGACTGAAATACCCTTTTGGGGGCCGGAACCCTTTTGCGGAATCAGCTCCAATATAATATTGGAAGAAATAGGTAAAGCCGAAGAAAAGAGAAGATCTGACAATTGGAAAGATCTAGTAGGGCTTAGGCAATCAAAGATTCTTCTGGGTGACTACAACCTGTTGAGATCAAATGAATGCATAAGTCAAAGCAAAACTGCACTAAGAGTTTTAACAGGAATCCTAACGGGACATTGTCGCCTGAATGGACACCTTAAAAAGCTCAAAATAGTGGAGGAAGAAGATTGTAGATTTTGTGGAATGGAAGAAGAAACCTCCATCCACATACTTGCGAACTGCACAGTATTTCAGAATCCTAGGGCACAGTACCTGGGAGACTACTGGATAGAAGAGGGACAGTTACCTAAGTTGAGGCCTGCAGATATCCTAAAATTCCTCCGGGAAATAGGACTAAAGGAGCTACTAGTATCTGAGACTCTCCTCAGAAACTAAGTAGAAGTAAGGGGGCACAATAGATCTTTTAGGTCTCAGTGAATGTTACCCCAAAATACATACATACATACATACAAATATGGGAAGAAAAACTATTTTTTTTTGCATAATCGGATCATATTAACATTCCACCTAAATTGATAGTTTCAACCCTTACACTGTGAAATTCATACATATCAATGTTTAAAAATACACATTATTTTTATTTCACAATATTTTTTTTTATAAGTTCTACAAAAAACTTGGACCCGACCGGTTTCGATGTTTATACATCATTTTCAAGGGGTGTATAAACATCGAAACCGGTCGGGTCCAAGTTTTTTGTAAAAATATTGTGAAATAAAAATAATGAGTATTTTTAAACATTGATAACATTCCACCTTGTATCATAGTAAAATGAATTATATTTGGTGATCACCTTAATAATCTAACACTTCTTATCAAATAAAACTATAGGAAAACATTATAAGAAGAACCATAAAGAAGCGATTTATTAAATAGACTTCAAAATAGATTTCGACATGAGTAAACTTTGCAATGGCAAGACATAAATTCAAACATAATGACCTAATGATTGTTATTTTATAGTTTAATTTTAAACATAAATAATAGTTAACAGAATGAAAATACATCGAAAGAATTAAGAATTCAGACAGAGCCAGAAGATATTGAAAAATTTTGTGTGCGACGACATGTAGACTTAGTTTTTTGATAAAATTATTCGCTGACGGTCATATAGTGCAATGAAATATTCGAAAAAATGCATTTTTAACATAAAAAGTCTTGGAAATACCACAAAACTAGGAATTTGAAACTGGAAAAGACCAAATTAGTGGGAAAAAATTTAACAATACCATAACCTGAAGAGTTTTATGAATCGACAAAGTGAAACTATTGAAAAAAACAAATTCTCGAACATAAAATATCAAATAACTTCTACAATTCAACAGTAAGCACATTGTAATGATAACGAATCGATTCAGGGGAAATTTACACATATTTAAGTGTATTTTGAGTCGTAGTTTCTCAGCATTAAGAGATTTATTGGAAAGAATGTCAAATCGGAAAATATTTAGTGTTGGAAACTGTTTTTCCTAATGAATTTCCGCAGAGCGAGCGTAGCAATTTCCGCAAAAGAAAGCGAGTTTTTCAACGTGTCACAATATTTATAATTTTGTATTCTTTTGAATTCAAGTTGGAAATATAAAAAAACTTTATAATTATTTCTTGATCGTATTAATTACCGCAGCTGGTGATAAAAAGTAAAACAGCTTCAAGAAACGTCAAAATTTTTAAAAAAAATTAATTTTTTATGGAATTCACTTGATAAAGGATCCCATAAATTTTATCAATACAGCCACAGAGTCACCAGAAACTAATAAAAATATCATAAACCAGATCGGATAACGTAATGTCTTGATAAAAAAAACCTAATTTACAATAATTTTATGCACTACTAGACTCATATTCTTCGATGGTTGAAATTTCGTAATGAATCCATCACACAGATATGCATTATAAATTTGAAAATGAAAGTAATGTTATATATACGATAAATAAGATCAATATATAACCTTATTTGAATGTTATCCAATAAGTATTGTGACGTTATAAGGATTCTTTATAGGATTTTTTTACGCAGTGATTTAAATCCTTTTATACAAGCTGTCTGATTTGAAATATAATACCGAATGTCCCAGAAGTTTCCGACCCATTTTAACTGTAAAAATCTCGGAACTCAGAAACGATAGCGAGGTGTGGTTTTTGAGGAACAATTTCTTTTTAAATAAAGTTTTTCAGTATAAATGTTTAATTAGTGATATCTTATAAAGGGTGTTTTTTACAAAGTCACCCTCCTCCCAGCTGTTGGGGGGTTGTAGTAGCCCTCAAAACTTGAGCATTTAAGATAATAATAAATTAGACGCGATCAGATTTCAGATATTTTCCTTTGTTTTGGATTTAATTGAATACAAGTGATTTCTTGGATTTTTGTTTTTATTTTTTTGTAAAGCCATTCAAAAATATGTCAAAAAAACAGTTGACACTTCTTCGTTGTAATTTTTTATTGTCTTTAACATCATGTCATTTACATATCCATCTGACGTTTCGGATTCCCACATTCATTATCAACTTAATTTTTTTAAACACTGACCTAGATTTTTTTCAACTTTACAAATCACTTATTTCATTAACATAACATATATATCAAGTTGGGGGATAATTTGTTTCGTTCCCAAACAGTCATCATAAAATACTATAATTATTTTCAATAATAAAAAAATATTTTAAATGGAACTAATAATGAAAATATTAAAAACGCTAAACTATTAATTATCTAAAAAATTTAAAAAAATTGTTTATATTTATTTTTATAACAAAAAGTTACTAAAAATTCAAATATCATACCGAATGAAGTTTATCCATGAGTTCAGTAATTTGCACTTTGCTGCACATTGTCACAGTTTTTGTTATCAAAATAAAAACAAGTATCTACCACTCAATCACAAAAAAACCGTCCTGAAAACATGTTTCGACTACGCGAGCGAAAATAATATTGAAACATTCGGTCCGATCGACGATACTACAAGTTCTGCCAGTACGGAAACAGGTGAGCACGATAATCGAGACCACAACAAACAAACGCGAGCCCACTACTTCTTTAATTTTACCAATTCTTCGGATCACTCTTTCACCATCACCATTCGGAGTATAGTAATCGGCGTAAAGGTTTAGCAGCAGGTGGATGGACGCGAGAAACAGTTGCCTGTTGAAGACAAGGTGCAATCGTAGGAGTAGAAATTCACTTTCAATTTATATTTTATACAGAGTTATATCAAGAAGCACTTTTTTCGTCGGCTCGCTTCGGCTATCAATTTGCAGGATCTACTATAATAGACAGTTTTTCGTCCTTGGTATATAATATATTAGTCGAGGCAATGAACTAATGATTTTTGTATTGTTTTTGTCACTCTTCTCAGGAAAATTCCCGGAGATGACGTCCGCGCCCACGGTCCGGCGCACCAGGTGCCCGCGGGGTGTTTGCCAATGTCATATTTGGATTCAGCGACCCAAAAAACCCCCCATAACGATTTTCGGTTCTTTTTTTTCGATCGTGCATGGAAACCCCTCGGAGAAGATGTTCAGCGTGAGGTTCCGGTGCAACGGGGGTCCGGCGGTCGTTATCGACGTGAAATTCGGATTCAGCGCCCCAAAAAACCCCCCATGACGAGTTTCAGTTCGCCTTTTTTGATTGTGTCAGGAAACGCCCCGGAGATGACGTTTAGGGTCAGGTTCTGGTGCACTAGGTGTTCGGGGGGTCGTTTTCGACGTGAAATTCGGATTCAACGCCCCTATTATGATTTTCGAGTGGCTTTTGGCACTCCTTTCAGCAAAATTTTCGGAGATGACGTCCGCGCCCAGGGTCCGTGGGGTGTTCGCCGATGCCAGATTTGGATTCATCGACTCAAAAAACCCCCGGACGTTGAGTTTCTCTTCTTTCTCGCGTGATTTGTGGGAGAGTCCCACGGAGACGACGTTTTTGACAGCCTTTCGTAATAAACTGTTTTCTGGAATCAAGTTCAGGGAAGTAATTTGTAAGGCTTCACATATTTGTATGATTTATATGATTTATATACTATAAATCTTAAGACATTTACAATTCTCCTTCGTTCCACAAACCGATTATAACCCGACCAACATTCACAAGTAATTGCAGTAGAATTGTAATGGAATTTTTGGTATAATTAGAAATAACATACCTCTTACAAATAATAGTATTCAATAGTTTCCATAAAGATCGCTTTTTGACCAATTGACACATAATAATATCAGAAATTAAAAAATAGCGCCCAACATGTGCAATTTTACAATTAATTTTAATATTTACAGTTTACAGTTCCATCTTCGCTTGTTATCAAAGTTCCTGGTTCCTTCAATACATCCAGATGTAAATTTATTTTAAAACCACAAATATAAACAGAAATTTGTAGTTCTTTTTGATAATTTTTTGGAAAATTAACAAAAAATAATAACAAGGAACATACAAAACATAGAAATTTGTAGGTTAGATTAAGCATGACTCCTTTTACAACGGAATATTTATAATTGTTGTATATCTCGGAAAAAACGTTTAGAAAATTTAATAGTATCGATAATTGGAATAATGTATTAAAATAACCAAATAAAACACAAAGTTATTAAATTGTGGTATTCGCCGCCTCATAAAAGTTCTAATTGTAGAAAGTAATGTAAGAAATTGCATATATCTTCGCCGCTTTTTGCGTGTCGGTTGTTTGTTATAAAACGGACTTGTAGTTTTTTGTTTAATTTACTTTTGTACATTAAAGATGTAACTTTCTTTGTAGCGACCGTTGCTGGTGACTCGAGTAATAACGACCGACGTCTTGGACCATTAAGTTTGAGAATCCTCGATTATTAGCTGGAATTTTTCAGTTTAGTTCATCTAAATAATTACAGTTAATAAAAGTAATGTGAAGAAGCGAAAAAACAGTAATGTAATTTTTTAATTAACTGTTTATATCGTTATTTATTTAAGTCAAAAAACAATATTTATTTGAACAATATTCTGTACTCCTCCAATTCCCAAGTAAACTTTTCATAAATGCGCCACTATACCCTTCCAACTTCCAAGACGCAGCTTGGTGAGGTGACGCAGCATGAGTCACGGTGAGTTTATGGCGGGAGAAAACTGCTAGCGCATGTTCGACGCAAAATAAGGACGCAGCAAGAGGTGAGTGTAGCTATTAACGGCGAGACCGTATAAAAAATACGATTGTAGTTTTCACGTTGAAGCTTGGACAGTTCTGAAAAATGACAACTGCTATTGCACTGATTGAGAGTTCGAGTTCGAAATGATATCCTTTATATATTGATTTCTTTAGCGATTTCCTTTCATATTTCAGTTTTTAGTTTTGTCCTCATGTAGTCTACATGACTTGTAGCGTACAAAACTTGTCGAATCCGCACAGCTTCGATTAATTTTTCTTCCATAGTTTCCAAAACACACACCGTGAGCCGTGATCTTCTGAGAAATACTGCGGCAACTACAATGCGTTCCGCAGGGTCAACTAATCTGCGTCACGTCACGCCGTGACTAGCGCTGCGTCACCTCACCAAGCTGCGTCTCATTTTGCGGCGGGACTAATGTAATTTTCTAGTTCAGTCTACATCACAAAAACATGTTGGTTTAACTCCTCAACCTTGAACTATACCTCAGTGTACCTGGTAGGAAATTTCTACTTTTCGATACGCGAGATTCAGAAAAGGGCCAATCACAGCACTTATGACACTTCTAGGTGCAAGTTGCATCTTTTTCTTATTCCTCACTTTTCAAGATGTGTACTTTTATGGACATAGTATAAGGTCAGAGACGTCCAAATACATATGAAGTTTTTGTTCTACAATAATCAATTGGTCCACTGGACTACACAGTGAGTGGAGATGGCGCTCGCGCTTCTCAGAAAATTTGAAAAACCGCGCGTAAGCCCTCTCGTTTATTTTTGTTTTATTGTTTCATTTCTCACATTAAAAAAACACAAAACTAAAAAAACTTGGCTTATTGAAAAGTAAAAAAGTGGGTGTATATAAAACATTTTTGTGCTTCTTATTTTAATATTAGTATTAGTATTAAGAGTGTTAATTGTTGAAAATACACTAAATTTAGTAAAACACCACAAACCAAACAAAGTTAAGCACACGCATCCAAAAAACACATCAAAACGACAATGGCGGATGAAGACTTTGGAACGTCACTTTTACCGCTTAGAACATCAAACAAATTTTGTTTTCTAAGGTTTGACGTTGTGTCAAAAATGTCATGCTCCTACTGCGATCTGCGCCTACTTTGTGAAAATAAGACAAAGATGTGGCATGCCCTAAACTTATGAGTTAAACAAGAATAGATCTAGCAGGACTATTTTATTTGCCAATCAAACAATAATACTCATGTACTTGGCAGTCTCTTGGTTGTCTCTGATAAGGTACCCATCGGCGGTCCTAAACTATTAGTTATCCTGGGGAAGGGGAAGAGGTGGGACGCTAAAATTTTTGGTGTGAAAGTGTCGAACAAAGAGTATTAATGTCATCCTTCAGAGCTTCTTGTTTTGACTTAGCCAGTCCGGTACTGTACAATTAAATGTTTAGAAGTAAATGATTCAGATATAATTATTATTGTCTGTAGTTTTAAACTTTAATATAATTAGTAATAGTAAGGCGTGTCGTATAGGGGATTGGCATTTTTTTTTTTCGTTATAATTTATTGTAGCTATTCATGCGAATGAAGAAAAAAAATTGGTAGGTATATAATACTTTTTTTATTTTATTGTCATTTCGGAGGTTATGCGTGATGTTAAAGGTCAAGAAATTCCAGAAATAATACAAATGTATGGCATTGAAAGTAGTTTTCTTTATGCAAAATTAAAACGAGACATCCATTAAGCTATAGGTACTGAATCTATTTGAATCACGGGCACGTTTAAAATATATTTCAACTACTTTTATCTCTAAAATATTTACAGAAAATCACACGTCTTTCGTGCATGTAATTTTTGTTCTTAAAAACTGGGTATTTAGTTCGAAAACAGTGGAATTGTTCAGTAAAAGTATGGTTATAAAGATGTCACTGTAAAGAAGGTTAAAATATGATAGGTATATGTTTCGCAATGTCCTTGATAATAAAAAAAAGTAATCTAAGTGTCGTATATAATAATCAAAATATTACATTTCCTTAAATAAATAATATAAACAGTGTAAACAGTGTATATTTGAATGTGCATGAAATATTATAAATGTCTGTTTATTGGCACATTGTTCAATTATTGTCGAAACTTCGTTTAATATTTTATACTGGGTGTCTGATTAAAAGAGGTAATTCGCTTTAAACTGTTTGTCGTACAGCTAAGAGAAAAAAAATCTGTATTTAAAAACTTGCATACGAGAAGCTGCTGGAAATTATTTTCAAGTTTACACAATATAATATCACAAAAACATCAATTTTCTATAACAAACGTACCGTTATAGTAGAGTCCGTTTCAATAAGGAAGAAGCCACCTGAAGTTGGCGTACCGACCTGCGCATAAGTCAAAATCTGTCGAGCGATCGTTCCATGCCATTGGCGTTACAAGCGATGTTTCATGCCGACAGCAATTAAATTGTTGACATTTGAGGTTGTGTTTGAAACAATCATTTACTGTCGAATATTTTTCATTTTTGAATATTTTAAGACGTTCTGCTAGTTTATTTGTGAGTGCTGTGTGTTTTATTTGATCTAAAACCATGCCTCCTACAAAACTGGTTGGTGTTAAAAGAAAAGTTATCCACAGTGAAGGCCGACAGATTCTTGAAAACGTTGCAACTTTTATGGAGTCTGAAGCTGAACATGGAATCCAAATTCCTTTAAAAAATCATCGGTAAGTCAAATAAGAACGTATAATAATCCAATATATTACTCATGGCATTCAGATTGTTGTAAAATATATGAAAGAGTATACATTACTTCAAAAATAATTGAATTCTGCTAATAATTCATATAGTCTGCTGCACGTAGCAGTTATTTATATGGTTCTAATACTTCTAATTTTGTGTTACCCTACAAAATGTGAAAACGTTACGCTACTGATTTAGATTAAAATATCAATTTTTAAATATGGCGCTGGTTTTGACATCAAGGTCGCGCATCGACTGCAACTTCAGGTGGCTTCTTCCTTATTTAAATATTCGTAATCAATATATCATTTCACGTAAGTCTGCTCCAGTACTTGTTCCTCTATCTTGTAAAATAACTGGTAGGGGTGAGTGGAAAAGCTCACTAGATAAAACAGTTATAACTTTTTTTCCGTTTTATGGATTTTGACAAACTTAGTATCATTTGAAAGGGAATTCAATACCTAATAATAGCTATTTATCAAACTGCAGTTATGAAATGCCTCATTTTGTGTAACGAGCGGAGCGAGCGAGTTCCCGCAACATGACACGAGTTACACAAGAAAGCATTTCATAACGTGTTTCATACAAGATTTTATCTAAAACACATATTTTAACTAATTTTCTTACAAACTCCAACATGGCTGTTTACATGCAGGAACTCTAGGCATTTCGATTCGAATGACAGTTTCCATGCTATTCATATTAATTTTATTCATTTGGCTTGACAGTTCGTCTGCTCATTTTAATTTGTTGCTGCTTTAAGTATTAATGCCCAGCTATTTTGCGAAAATATTCAAGTCTACTATAAAAAATGTCCGATTCAGACTCAGATAGAGTAGATAGAGTACCAAGCGATATAGAAGAGGCGGCAAAAAGTGCAATATGGACTTACGTAAAATGATGTTTTTGTAGCGATGAACTTGAAAATAAATTCCTGCAGTTTCTGGGAAACAGCGGGTTACCTCTTTTAATAAGACACCCAGTACATCTGCTACAGGGTGAATCGATAATTCTGTATCTGTATCTGTATCTGTAGAGTAGGGAGGGTGAGTGTAGGCTCACAGCACTTAGGCCACATGTGACCCATTGTACATCCTCCCGAGGAGTTGTCTTCCTAGGTCATTGTCCATCCTGTCCTTCTCAGGAAGGTGGACAGGTCACTAGGAGACATCTCCTTTATATCGGCAGGTGTAGGCCAAGACTCACCGAACACACACTCTCTTATTGACGATAACTCCCGACACTCGCATAAAACATGCCTGACAGTTTCATCTTCCTGTTCACACATCCTGCATAGAGGTGTGTCCACTAGCCCCATAATCGATAATTATAAACACACTTTGTTTGTAACTCACAAAACTATTCAGAACTTTTTACCTGTGAATCGACGTCTTGTAGATCTACTTTTGTTTTTTCTTTTGGTACCAAATCGGGATTTTATGAAGTACGATCCCACCAATTCAACATTTTTGTTACTTGTGTGAGATTACAAAAAACTAAAATAATATTCAGTTCCTTATTTTAAAGTACAATTTTTAAAAAATAATTTTTTGCACATGAATCATCAAGACATTGAAATATATTTATGAACTATTTATAAATTTAAATTATTATGGTTTAAGATCACGTGGAAGTTGTGGAAGTTACTTTCACGGCGCCATCGCATGTGGGTCATCCACGTTAAGATTAAATCGTGAAGATTGAAAATAAGAAAACGAATGATATATCATATTTTCTTAAAGAACTGTTTTCAAATAGTTTTTTTTAAGCAGTTAGTATTTTCAAAAAGAAATTTTTTGATATTTTATATTATTTATAAAGTACAGATATAAAAAAAAAATTTCGAGTAGAGGTCGTTTATGTTATATAGCATGTTTTTTGAAATCTTATTATGTTGTTTTGAGGTTTAATCTAAACAGTTTACAAAAAAAATCATCAAAATCAGTCAGTGTATGAAGAAAGGACTATTTTCTGTATTTTTTAAAAATTTTAGGTCTAATAGTTTCATTAAAATAGTTGAAATTAACCTAACCTAACTCGAAATTTGAGAACCTCGAATCGAGATCGAGAAATTGCCTTCGAGATGAGATTTCTCGTCTTATGAATATTTTTTAGAAAAAAGCATTTTTTATGGATTTTCATGTTTGAAATAGCAATTTTTATCGATTTTCCATTGGAAAAAAGCATTTTCCATCAATTTTCATGTTTAAAATAGCAGTTTTTATTGAAAAATAGGATTTTTCATAAATTTTTGTGTTCAAAATAGAAGTAACTATTAATTTTACATTGGAAAAAAGTTTTTTTCATCAATTTTCCATTTTAAAATAGTTTTTTTGAATTTTTTATTGAAAAAAAGCATTTTTCATCAATTTTCATAACTCTTATGAATATTTTTTTATAAAAAGCACTTTTTTTTAATGTTCATGTTCGAAATAGCAGTTTTTATGGATTTTCCATAGGAAAAAAGCATTTTTCATCAATTTTTATGTTCGAAATAGCGGTTTCCTATTAATTTTCTATTCAAAAAAGCATTTTTTTATCAATTTTCATGTTTAAAATAGCAATTTTTATGATTTTTTCATTAAAAAAAAGCATTTTTCATAAATTTTTATGTTTAAAATAGCAGTTTCTATGAATTTTACATAGGAAAAAAGCATTTTTCATCAATTTTCCATTTTAAAATTGCAGTTTTCATGAATTTTCCATCAATTTTCATAGTTCTTATGAATATTTTTTGGAAAAAGTATTTTGTATGAATTTTCATGTTTAAAATAGCAGTTTTTATAAATTTGTTCGATGCCCATCTATTTTTCAAATAACTCTAAACCTATTAATTTTAAAATAATAATAAAAATATATTAGTGCAGCTCAGAACAGCTTCTTTCATTTGATATGTCACTTTAAACAGTTTATAAAGCTTGTTTCTGTTTTCTGATAGGTTCCGAAAAAGGGATCAATTTTTTTAATGGTACAAGCCAATGAACGCAACATTGTAATACAACAAAAAAATCACTCCAAACACTAATTGGAAAACTAAATAAAACTCAAAGAGTAGTAAGTACTTCGCAGGCCCTTAAGAAAACATTTCTTAAAGGATAAAACAAGCATTAAAATTCTTTCGGTTTTCTTTTTAATGCTATTCAAACAGCATTTCAGTTACCTGACTATTAAAATAGTTTCGACAAAAAAAAAATATCGTTCTACTTAACAAACAAATAAAAATGTACGCACAGGTTAGTGACATCGATGTCGATCAATGGAGAACCCATCCGAGCCGTCATTACAAGACACCATTGTTTTTCTTAATTAGTTTTTTAAATATCTTCCAGTGAAGCGTTTACTACAAACTGAATTATACGTTTTGATAAGTCATGGGTATCGTCGTAGTAAACGCAAGCGGTTTCCATTCTCTATGTTTGTAAATATTTACTGCTTTTTTTCTTTTATTTTTTTTCATAAATGATAAAATATTCGCTTGGGAAAACTGTGATGAAGGTAATGCATAAAAATATGAAACGTGAAAATGTTTATTGATCTCATTGGGCAATACCGATGTCCGTCCCGCGGTCAGAAAATTGAGGGTTTAGGAAAAGGGTTTTTAATCCCCGACCGATGTCCGTCCCGCGGTCAGGTGGATACACAGGTAGAATGGGCAGGGTAGAATATTATTCCTAGAATAATTAGTATGATTCGTATATTATCGACACCCTTCCACAGACCCTTACCTATAAATAGAGGAATATTTTAAATAATAGCTAGTAGTGCTTCTCGTTGTTTCGCGTGTGATACCGTTCGACTTTTGGCTTAAAAACGCACCACTTTAATTGGTTAGTGCTTTCGGTGTGCTACAGAGAAATGGATGTCATGGTAAGTCAGTTTTTTTTGTGTTACCTATTGACAACTGGATTTTCATCCACTCCATTTTTTTAAACACGCCAGAAGGAAAAGGTCAATTTTGGCCATTGCTTCTGCCAGTCCTAAGCCTGGAAAAAGTGTGAAGGGAAAAATATGAAATAAAATGTAATGGTTTTAGCATTACAAATAAAGTATCTACTACATATTATATCTTATATGTATATATAATATATAATATCTGCAATATAAATTATCATACGGATCCACGGGACGGACTTCGGACAAACGTCTTGACCCTTTTAACCGCGGGACGGACCTCGGACGTACCTGCGTTTTACCCTGACCGCCGGACGGACATCGGAAACACCGATCTCATTGGTTGTCCATATAATATAGTCAAAAGCCCTTTTATCGTGAGGGTCCAAAGGTCACTAATCATATGTATCAAATCAAAAAACACAGAGGTTACCAAAATGTGAGATTACAAATATACCACAATTTTGATTTGTCAACATCCGTATATCTTTTTAAAAACTGACTCACTATTTTTTGCTGCTCACATAAAAATCTTCTGTTACAGTCTTTTTTATAGCGAAACCCCAACTTTCTTATTAATTTTGGTAATGATTTAAGTCGGATTGCCAAAACACCTCGAATTTTTAAAGCGTCGGCCACGTCGTTTCTCGACTTTGACATAGTAGGTCGCGTGACAGTTTAGTCGAAGGGCTTTTAACGCCTGGTTGTTAATCCATTGGTGAATAATCTCCTTAGTGAGGTTTTTTGCAATTCCACAGGAAGGCTCTGGCCCTATCACGACCACAGTTGCTCCCTGCTTGGCTAATTCATTGGCCTTTTCATTGCCTTAACTAGGAAGAAAAGTATCACTTTTTCTTGCAGAACTATTAGTGCTTTATGGAAACATGACTGAGCTGACGTACAAGATATAAACGTAATCTTTGGTTTATTTCATGCTGCATTGGACCAAATTCCCTCTTTTGAAGGTGAAAGAATGATTTTTATAGCAAAACTAAGTATACCCAAAAATCCCATTTCAAAAATTTCCACAATTTGTTTCGTCAATTCCCTTTGCTTGTAAATATTAATTCATTCGTATCCCCTGAATCGATTGGTGGTCATTACAACGTTCTAAGTCATCAATTAGTTATATTTATACCTTTTCGTTCAAGAATGTGTGTTTTTATAACCTTTAAATTTTGTGATTCGCATAAATAAATTAATTACAAAAAAAACTTACATTTCTACAACAATTCAACTGATTCCAATCCAACATTTTACTATAGAACCGCTAAACAAAGTCTATCAATTATTATAACTTTCGACACTTTCCTACAAACCCGCCAACATATTCACGTACATCTTACACTAACTAACTAACCTACAACTGCGAAATTTATCTTGATTCAACAATGAGCATTACTTTAACGATAACATTATTTAAACAAATAATATTTAAAAAAAGATGACAAAGCTGTCAGTTGTTTATAAAAATTTATAAAATCCCATGGAAGTGTTAGTTGGTTACAGTGGCGTATCGATTAGGGGATTTATTTTAACAATTTTTAAGTTTTAAATAGTGAAAAATGTAATTCAAGAAATAATTTACGATTTCAAAAATTAAAATAATATAATTTTTAAAATTTGCAAAAATTATATTTAAAAAGATGATAAATACGAAAGTTATTTATGAAATTCCGACAACACTGATCAATGAATTGTATAAGAACATTAATCAGTCAACGTGTTGGTATTTCCGTGCCTGCAGATTCAAAAAATAAATAAATAAATTTTCGCAGAACAAATAATAATACCAGGCCTTGAAATCACTACAACAGCATGTTATAATTATTGTTGCATTCTTCAAACTGTAACAACTAGAAAAACGGTGATGCCACGTTGCAATCCCATTGTTTCTACTAACAAGGTTACAGATTCATCTCAAATGGAATAAACAAGGTTTATCAAATTTTTTTTATACAAACACACCAGATCTTTATAGATAACCGCGTTGTCGGCGAAATACCAAGAGTTATTTTTTCTTTCTCTATTATTTACGTATAAAATGTGTGTAACAAAAAGATTTTTGTCCATCCAGAAAATGTTTAAACCTTGAATTACCATTTTTCCATGTTTTGTATGTGCTCCTCACTTACCTCACATACTGTCTAATGAGCTAGCAATTAGTGGTGACAAATTATCGATAGTACAAATTATCGAAAACTATCGATATGTATCGATAGTAAGAAAACCAGACTTGACAGGCCGTAGCCCTACCAGTCTGAGTGGATTTGGGATGTCCAAGAGTGTACAAGCATTAAAAAAAACTGAAAAAGATACCTTTTATACTTTTGATATCTTGTCCTAGAAAAACAACCACTCCACATATAGCCTAGTCAAAGTACACATAAAACCTCACAAAAAACTTGAAAAATTAAAATTGGGTATTTAAAAGGGTTGTGTTTAACATGAGAAAAACTTTACGATGCTAGGCTTGCGATTTTCCAGAAAATCGTCGAGTGAAAATTTTTGTTTTTGTTTTTTCGCTCTATTTGTTTAAATAATAAATATACAGAAAAACTTCCAAATCAAAATTTGTAGCTGATGCATTTGTCTACAAATTATGTCTGAAAAGTGTTTCTGTAAATTGAAAAGTTTACGAGATAAAATTAATTTCAGTGGTATTCAATTCGCCAAATTTATTAACCGCTCGACTTAAAAGTTAATAATTTTGAGCTTATAACGTTCTGAAAAAATAAATAAACTCGTGTAAAATAAGATCTCAGCTTTTAGATGGAAATACTTTCAAATTTGAAAAAGTAGATTTTCTGACTGTAATATCAGTTTATTATAATTCCCATTTAATTAATACTTATCCCAGCAAAAATTCCTTTTGGATTCAGCATTGCAAATGAGCGTAAAACATTATTATTATAAAAGCAAAGCCATCAGTATTTAGAATTTTGAACGAATGCTTCTTAAAAATCTGTTTTTTTACATGCTTAATTTTACTTGTTTTTTTTTAGACTTCATTCAATTAATATCTTTTTTCGAAATTATTATAATTCAATGAAACTTTACTACTAAACACTTTGAAGCATCTACTTTCGAAACTACTATACAGTTTTTCTATAAATTTAAAATTTTTAAAATAATAGACAATTACTCCAGTCAGAATAGTTTGGTAAAATGAGCCAGTTTATCAGTTATCTCTGAACTTTGATTGTAGATAGATGATTCTGTGCCGGATTAACTTTTGGAATTATGGATAAGTTCATTTTTCAGACTATCAATAGTGACGGTACCAACTATCGATAGTTTGTCACCTCTACTAGCAACCAATAAAACACTGCCATGACCAGAAATTGTAACACATGAACAGCAGTACGACAAAAAGTGAACAAATACGTAAAAATTAAGAATACATTTCTGTGAAATCCTCTTTTACCTTATTTAGCATAAAGATAGAAAACAAGCACATTCTGCTTCATTTCAATAAAACCATCAATTCTTTTTTATTCATTTAAATCGTTATAGATTGCATGATCTGGTTTAGAAATAAAATAAACAATTAATTACCTCGTTAGTTCACCTTGGACGTCACTGGCAGCTTCTCTATTTAAGTATCTTCGATTTCAGTGGTGCCAGACTGAGGATTTTCTAAATCTAAAATTTAAAAAAAATATTGTATTATTTTTAACTATTTCCTTCTAAAAATTGATGGTTTTACCAGCCGATGCGCAATCTACGGATATTTATAAATAACGCGAATATTAAACAAGACGATTTTTTTTATGAAATTTCCCTTCCACGGTGTTTGTTTTTTTTTACCATCCTGTAACGATCGACCTCTAGACCTAGTAATAGTAATCCGTCGACCCTGCACTGTACTACCTCCGGTGTGGGTGCAGTGCATTTTAAACAATATTAAAATGTTATTCACCATCTTTTACATTGCAAAACTCAGTTTTAAAATGTCAACCGATATGCAATTTCATTTGCGATTAGAACACGAACGATTGCAAATTAATCGTACACAAATATTAGCATACAGAGTTGTCAAAAAGTATGAAACTTTACAGACACGTTTAATCGAGAATCTCACAATTTACGTCCAAATGAGATTTAGCCACATTTTTTTAACTTTTGGTGGAATAAACTGATTATTAGTTGAAAATTAATAAACGTACAATTAGCAATTAACGAACAAATTACAACAAAATTAAACTGAATCATTGTATTTATTAAATTAATGAACGACTGTTGTTTTAAAACAGTTAAGACTATCAGTTCTGGTACGATAATAAAAATCAGCTTTATGTCATAAATTATATCATGGGGATAAAAAGAAATTACGTGAGTCGCTTCCTTGTTGTATATTAGACAGTTTTAATTTCGTTTCCTATATTTTATTATTATTTACAACTGTTTTAATCGGTTTCGGTTAGTTTTTGGTAAACGTATAATTATTTGATGAGTCAGTTGTCTATTGTAGATGGATCTCGATTAAATTTGCAATTATTCTTCAGGTCATGCTCCTGTAAATTTTTTTGAGAATACCCTCCTGAAATTTCATTTCAATCTTCCTGGTTTAGTGGTATTTACAAATCTTTTTACATTTAAAATGCGATTTTTCGAACATTTCACGACAGTATTTGAAGGTGAAACAATGATTTTATTGAAAAACTGACTGTCCCAAAAAACCCCTTATTATGAATTGTCTGGTCGCAAATTGTTTTTTGTGGAAAATTATGAACAAATTGCTCTTTGCTAACTCCCTAAAGGCAGGGTCACACCGGCATCCACCGTCCGATGGATGGACGTCCGACCTCGGACGTCCACGGAGCGCTCCGATTCACACCGAAAGCATCCATCCAGTGGACGAATGTTTTCATGAATCTTTTCATCAACGAATATTTTGTTCACTTGTGTCAGTAGCAGTACAGTCAGTGCATAAATAATGTCGTTTAATGTGCCTTGGTGTGAAAGTGATTTGTCAAAAAGTATTCCGTGGCTTGATGACTGCAGCTCTAGTGACGATGATGACCGGGCCTAGAGCTCATGTCCATCCATCCATTGGACGTTTTAAACGTCCAGCGGACGGAAGGATGTTGGTCTGCGTTGCGCTATTTGCCAAGCTGGCGAGCGATCTTTTTTGAACATTCAGCACTTCCATCCGAAGCATGGATGGATGTTTGGTATGGCTTGGCCTTGCTTAGAAATATCGTCCCAAAATTCAATCATACAAGTAAAATAGTCCCCTGAATCGATTGGTGGTCATTACAAAGTTCTAACTATCGAATTGTAGGAGTTGTTTTATGTTCCAGTATTTGGATTTTTGGGTGTTTTCAATAGTTCCGTCAAGATTAATAAAATAAATACTCTTCAGGTTATGGTATTGTGAACAGTACAGGAGCCATGAGAACAACACCAACCGCGGCAATTACTGGTCTTACCCCTCTGGACTTGTACGTTAAAAAGGTTGCGTTAATCGCCATGTTACGATTGCGCACGGATGGACTATGAATTCTTGGACCCGGCAACACCTACGGCCTGACGAATTCGATAATTGCGGAACTAGCTAAACGTTGCACCCATGCTCAATCTCTAAAGAGATGGGATGAAATCAAAGGATGCAGTTTTGCCAGGATCACCCTGGGAAGCTGGAGTCGAAAACATATTTGGCGATGACCAGGGAAAACCTATGTTTAACGGTAGGATTTCTGACTGTCCACTGTCAATTAAGGAAACACCTCCATACGATGGGGCTAGTGGACACACCTCTATGCAGGATGTGTGAACAGGAAGATTAATCTGTCAGGCTTGTCTTATGCGAGTGCCCAGAGTTATCGTCAATGTCTTGGTCTACACCTACTACTACTCCTAGAGATCTGTCCACCTTCCTGGAAAGGACAGGATGGACGATGACCTAGGAAGACAATTCCTCGGGAGGATTTACAATGGGTTATATGTGGCCTAAGTGCTGTGGGCCTAACTCATCCTCCCTACTCTACAGATACAGATGGTATTGTGAATTTTTGCCAGTTAAATATTCATATACCGTGGCTGGTGTATTTACTCCTCCTAGTAAGAACCTTTTATACTTCTATTAACAAAACTATCAACTGTTTTGCATAACGATAATGGAGATGTTTTTAATCTAATTTTAAATAAACTGGCTCTATTCTGCACTACATAATATACCAGTTTGTAGGTCAAACAATAATTCGTTTTTATTACGTCATTCTAGAAGAACTCGGAAGATAATATGTCAGTTCTTAAAATCAAATACACTAATAACAATCTTTATACATACCCAGCTTGGACTGGTATTTCAAGGTTTTCGACCTTGTTCTCTATTAAATAAAATACTTTGTTTTAAAATGTTTTGCTATCGATTGTAGGAGGATTATGATAATGAAATTCGTTGCTATTTTTGTTTCGAATTTAAATTACAGATATTTGAGAGATAAAATGTTTATTTATTGACAAGCCGCTAAGTAGTTTGTTAATTATTTGTTTGTTAAATGTTTTTGTTGGAATAAGGAAATATAAAAGTCAAAAAAGCTGCTTTTTATTCTCAACTTTGGAGCGTGCAATATTTTATTTTAGAAATTTTTAGTTCAAAGAAAGTCCCCTGAAAGTTTTTGACACTTAGACCCTAAAAAAGTGTCTAATTCTACTCATGAGGATTAAAATAGCTTCTCCACTGATAAATCTGCACCGGTACCAAAGCATTGTTTTATTTATTCAAAAAACATCAAAGAGGAAATTCTAAATCTAAAATTAATGACTTTTCATAGAAAACAGCAATAGCAGTTAGCCATTAGGAAAGAAAATGTTCATTGAAGTGAAAATTGTTCCTGGTCATTAAAATTTACATACGAATAGAATAAAGTTCCGTTTTATATACAGAGTTAGAAAAAGCGAGCTACTTTAAGCAGTCGAGCATAAAATTTCATATAATATATTAAGTAAGCAGCTGCCTGACCCACCTCCATAATAAATCAAATAAAAGAACCAATTTGTCGGATGATTAATTACAAAATAATTAAGTTTATAAAGGGTAATTCACAAATCTTATCCAGTAGATTGTAAAACGTTTGACATTAAAGCGAAACCAAAAGGATATAATTTTTTTATGTAGTTTATCCTTTCTTAAGAAACGTTTATTGTTCAAAAAAAAGTGATACGATTTACACAAGCACGGAATAATATTAACAACACTGTTTGGAAGAGAAAGACAAGCATTATTCTACAGATTGCGAAAATTACATCGGAACACTCGGATTACACAAGTACGACAGAAAAACAGCTGAAAGAGAGAGAAAGAATAATTATGCGCGGTCATTAAGGCGTGTACTTTGTTTCACCTTAGGGGTTTATACTTATTTCCCGAGACTGGCCGAATGCTCATTGCCCCCTTATTTTAACCGCTGTTGCCAGAAGCGCAGATTAATTTGTACAAATGATATTTTTGTCTCGTTATCGTTGACTTTTTTTCGAGGGTGAAAATACAGCACGTTTGTGCCAGCATTACGCCAAATAATCTTAGAGATATGAGATCAAATCGACAGATTTGGTTATTGTCTGGCACAGGAAGGTGGTTTATTTGGGCATTTAATTCATTAAAATTATGTTTACCTTTAGAATGGATTTTTATTTTTATTTTTTCAGGAAGTTTATATTTTATGTTTAGAATAGGTGTAGGTACCTACCTACTTATTTTATTTTTCCAATTTAATTTATTAATGGAAGTGATTTTTAGTTTATTAATTATGGTTCTCTCAAGAAATGCTGTTTTATTTTCAAGTTACAATGGCTAAAATAATATCCTATTGTAGTTAGAAATTGTCAACTTGGTCTGAATGTTGACAAAAATGAATTTTAAGATGTACAGGTTACGTAATAACGATTGTATTTTTTTATTTCTTTAACAACCTCGCTCCTTCCATGTTGAGAGCATACTGAATATCACCAACTAGTGAATTCTCTCTGTAAAGGACCATTCGGCCAGTCTCGGGAAATAAGTATACACCCCTAAGATGAAACAAAGTGATAACCGCGCACAATTATTCTTTCTCTCTCTTTCATGTAATCCTAGGCGAGGGTTCCGATGTAATTTTCGCAATCTGTATGTGTGAAACTCACAATTAGACCAGTCCCCTCTACCAAAACAGATGGGCGTGTGTTCATTGCCCTTTTTACTTTGTGTTTTGGTAGAAGGGGATCTAATTGTGGGTTTCACACAGAACAATTCTTGTCTCGCTCTTTCAAGCGTGCTGTTCATATGATCTTTGTCGTACTTGTGCTCATTCGCAATCTGCATTTGTATAGAAATCGGATCTAACTAATAATAGAAGTATTTTTAGTAGTGTTGGAAATCTCCCTGTAGTTATTCATGCAGTTAACAGTTGTGGATATAAGAAATTAGGATTTGCTAATTTCTTATTGTTAGCTTATCGTTAGTTGTATCAATGACATAATTTCAATTTTTGTAATTTAAGGAAATATACGTAGTTATAACATAGAATACCGTAAGAACAATGTTACTTACACCATGATTTTTTTTATATCTGACTACATGATTTCAAAACCAGAGACTTCCTAAGGTATTAAAAAAAAATCGTTCTCTTGTGAAATAGTGTCATGAAATTTTAGAAAAAACGCATTTTCAGCATAAAGAGTCTTGTCAACTTAAATTTTATGAGAGTACTCTTACTGATGATTCATAAAATGGAAACCCTCCAATCTTACTGATGATTCATAAAATGGAAACCCTCCAATTTGTGCTCTTGTAATTTTTTTCCTATTAGACTGGTCACTCCACAAGGAGCGTGAGTTAAGCCCACAGTAGTTTGGCCACATGTGATCCATTGTACATCCTCCCGAGGAGTTGTCTTCTTAGGTCATCGTCCATCCTGTCCTTTCCAGGAAGGTGGACAGGTCACTAGGAGACATCTCCTTAATATCAGCAGGTGTGGGCCAAGACATTGACGATAACTCTGGGCACTCGCATAAGACATGCCTGATAGTTCCATCTTCCTGTTCACACATCCTGCATAGAGGTGTGTCCACTAGCCCCATTGTATGGAGGTATTTCCTTAACAGTGGTTAGTCAGAAATCCTACCGTTAAAAGTAGGTTTTTCCTGGTCACCGCCAAATATTTGTTCGATTCCAGCTTCCCAGAGTCGCCCAGGGTGATCCTGGCAAAACTGCATCACTTGATTTCATCCCATCTCTTTAGAGATTGACATTGGTGTAACGTTTAGCGTGTCGCCGGGTCCAAGAATTCTTCTGCTGGCTAAAGAATCAGCAATGCTGTTACCTTTACTCCTGTCGTGCCTCTTAACCCACCTCAGGACTTTTGAGAATACTCTTCTGAAATTTCAGTTCAATATTCCTGGTTTTGAGGTATTTACAAGACTTTTTAAGTTTAAAATGCGATTTTTCGAAAATTTCATGAACTATTTGAATTTTTAGCTCTTTTTGCTCAAAAATATCTATTTAAAATTCACTCACACATGAATTATGAGTACCTTTTGGTTTCAAAAAGTGGATTTTCGAATATTTTCACGACTTTAACATTGTTGATTCATAAAACGTAAACCCTCCAGGCTATACACTTGAAAATATCCACCCAGAAAGCGAGCAAACAGTTTAATTTTTTTTCGTACTCAACAAAATAGTTCACGAGTTATCAAACAACCATAGTTCTCTCTAATTACCATTTTACCGTTGTCGGTAAAGCGTCTAATAATAAATGAGAAAACAGTAATTTTCAACGTGTAGGTGTTACATCTAAAAAAATACTAAATAACCATCTCTAGCGCTGACATAAGTTTCATCTGGAAACATAATTACGCCGTTATTTACTAATTAAAATCCCTAAGGCTTTTCAGAAATCATATACTGACAACGATATGTTCGATTGAATAAAAAATAAATACAGGGTTATACGTAATGATGGATTTTTCAGGAAAAAAACATAAATAGACAATTTACCCACTTATATATAACTTATAATATAAACCAAAAGTTTTGGGATGAGAAAAAGTTGGCAAGATGATACTTTATTCATGTGAAAATTTCTATTCGTAAACCTTGTAACAATTGTTACCTACGCTACTGTTTATACCTTAAGGAATTGCAATAAATTCAGTATTTACCGTAAGTTTGTTGATATTGTTATTGCTTCGTATAGCTTTGCATAAAAAAAACTGAATATGTGTGACATTGTGTACATACTGAAGACGTCCGTAAAATGTTAATATTACATGCATCTGGCATTGAAAGATATGGTTTTTAGTAAGTAAAGAATGAGTTTCGACTTTATTTTCATGTCGCAATTTTTTTTTTGTAGGAAATTTTGAAATATTTCGCGATTTGAATTGCTCCCTGCTATCTCCCTCAATGTAAAATGTTCCCCTAAATCGAATGGCGGAGACTAGAACGTTTTATCTCTCCAATTAGTCAAGTTATGGATACATAAAGTTTCAGAAAGGGAATTTTCAGTACTTTCACGATTTTATCTGCTATATCCCTTAATGCTTGGAAATGTTAACTTAAAATTCATTTCTATGTGTAAAATGTTCCCCTGAATCGATTGGTGAAGGCTAGAACGTTTCATCTTTCCAATTAGTCGAGTTATGAGTATTTTTGGTTTTAGAAAGTGAATTTTCGAAAATTTGATTACGTTATTTGAAGGCGAAATAATGACTTTATTAAAAAACAGACTGTGCCAGTCGATATTTTGTCCCAAAAAAACCCCGGTTACCAATTTATAGCCAATTTCATGTCGCAAAATTTTTTTTTTGTGGGAAATTTTGAAGCAAGGGGTAGGTATGGAAATATTTCGCGATTTGAATTGCTCCCTGCTATCTCCCTCAATGCTTGGCAATATCAACTCAAAATTCATATCTGTATGTAAAATGTTCCCCTGAATCGAATGGCGGAGACTAGAACATTCTATCTCTCCAATTAGTCGAGTTATGGATACATAAAGTTTCAGAAAGGGAATTTTCAGTACTTCCACGATTTTATCTGCTATCTCCCTTAATGCTCGGAAATATAAACTCAAAATTTATTTTTAGATGTAAAATGTTCCCCTGAATCGATTGATGAAGACTAGAACGATCTATCTTTCCAATTAGTCGAGTTAGGAGTATTTTTGGTTTTAGAAAGTGAATTTTCCAAAATTTCATTACGTTATTTGAAGGCGAAAGAATGACTTTATTGTGCCAGTCGATTTTTCGTCCCAAAATAACCCCGGTTAACAATTTATAGCCAATTTCATGTCGCAAAATATTTTTTTTGTAGGAAATTTTGAAGCAAGGGAAATATTTCGCGATTTGAATTGCTCCCTGCTATCTCCCTCAATGCTTGGCAATACCAACTCAAAATTCATATCCATATGTAAAATGTTCCCCTGAATCGAATGGCGGAGACTAGAACGTTCTATCTCTCCAATTAGTCGAGTTATGGATACATAAAGTTTCAGAAAGGGGATTTTCAGTACTTTCACGATTTTATCTGCTATCTCCCTTAATGCTCGGAAATATAAACTCAAAATTTATTTCTATATGTAAAATGTTCCCCTGAATCGATTGGTGAAGACTATAACGTTCCATCTCTTCAATTAGTTGAGTTATGGATACATAAGTATGGAACGCTTCAATCATCTCGAAAACCAATTTTCTATAGATTTTGTTGTGCAAGAATCCTATGGTGGTATTTACATTATTGTCAGATATATCCTTCTATAATAAATCATTTTTTTATTTCATATGGATCACCCTGTATATTTTTAGCCTTTTTAGGTATTACGACTTAGGAAAATGTATGCTCAAACCCAGTCATTCTAATAAACAGAAACCTATAGAACTTATTTTACTTTTAATTTTCATCCCGCACTAATTCTATGTTACAGTTGTAAAAAAATAGGAATTGTACACAGTAGAATAATTATGAGTAATAGTATATATAAACATGTATCGTTATTTATTTTTAGATAAGCATTTTATGGAATACGATAAGATCTTGATGCGTATTAAGATAGGTTAGTAGCCGTGAAAGCCGCGAGAATCTTCAAAAAGCTTCGTCACGTATTTTTTTAATGCCTTTTGAAAGTAACTCACTCTCATGGTGAATTTATTTACCAAAAATCAGACATTTCTTTGTATACACCTTGAAAGAAATTTGGTATTGTACAGGATTAAAATTCTCAATGCCACTGGGACAACCTGTATATTTTCTGTAATTTATAAGAAAAGGACTATTTTTTTTTAAAATTTTATGCCCAGAAGTTTTGGAGAAAATAGTTAATTTTTATTTTTTAAATAACTTTAACTATTACCACTATTTATTTTAAAATTCTAAGATCCCTGAAACAAGGCTTTTAATTTCATATGTCATACGGAGCGGTTTGAAAATCTTTTATTTTTATTTTCAACTTTGTTCCCCAAAAAGGAACCTCTTTATTCAAAATTCATATAAATACACAATTTCACAATTTATGGGCGAGATAAAGAAATCTGTATGCAGAAGCAGAGCCGGTTTCAGACAAATTTTTCATTATTGCAGAATCCCGACGAATAGTAGTTTTACCGAAACTATTGTCAATTATTTATTCTTTCAGCAGCTTCAAGCTTTGACCCATTATTTGCTTGTTTCAGTTGCCTGTTCATATTTTGTATCATTGTTTGCTTATTATATTCACTGCGACATGGAATCAAGCAGAATAAATAAATGAACTTTGACATTGTTTACGTCTGCTTACTCTTCTAGTATATTCATTGTTCGGAACCTTCCTCGTCGAATGGTCGCCAAAAAGCCATAATGGTGAGGAAAGAGATGATAGTCGGACGGAGCCAAATCTGGTGAATAAGGGGGGTGTTCTAGTAATTCAAACCCTAAATCACGAATTTTTGGCATGGCAACATGAGATTTGTGTGCAGGGGCGTTGTCCTGCAAAAACAAAGCACCTTTGGATAGCTTCCCGCGTCTTTTCGCTTCAATTTTTTCCCGTAGAGTGGTCAGTAATGTCGAATAGTAATCTCCAGTTATTGTTCTACCTTATCCAAATAATCAATCATGATTACTCCATGGCAATCCCAAAAAACTGAAGCAAGAACTTTTCCAGCAGATTTTTGGACACGAAACTTCTTAGGTCTTGGAGAACCAGAGTGTCGCCATCCCATCGATTGTTGCTTTGTTTCTGGATCGTAGAAATGTACCCAAGTCTCATCCATAATAACAATTCGGTTTAAGAAGTCTACATCATTTTCAAATCGAGCACAGATCGAACGCGATGCTTCTACCCTTGCACGCTTTTGGTCAACATTCAAACATTTGGGGATCCATTTTGCAGCAATTCTTCTCATGTCCAAATTGATGTGAACTATATGATGAACGCGTTCGTATGAAATATTCAGTGCTTTAGATAACCGTTTTAGCCCAATTCGACGTTCTGATAAAATCATGTCATGTCATGAACTGCATAGATATTTTCGGGGACTGACACAGAAACTGGCCTTCCCGATCTTCATCCATCTTCAATGGAATATTTACCTCTTTTGAAGCTTGCAGTCCAATTTTTCACGGTTGCATACGAAGGACATTGATCACCAAGGGTATTAAGCATATCTTCGTAAATCTGCTTACCTCTTAACCCTTGTAAATACAGGTACTACAGGTACTAGGCTCGATACTCCAATTTTTCGATTTTCACAATTTCGGTGGACATCTTTTTTCTTTTAATTTATTGCGTAACTCTGGTTTACTTTTTTGACGTCAAACTTCACACTGACACTTCTAATAAGTTATTGTTCGTTGCTATGGTAACGCAATATTTTGTTTATGCATGGAACTGGTCTAGGCTAACTAGATATCAATACATCCTCGTATATAATTTCCAGCATATCTTTTACTTGAACTATACAGTCCTGGTTTTTTCTAGTTATCCAGCCAAAACAACATTTCAAAAAGATATACTCAGTGGAGTTTAAATGTTGTCGATATTTTTTAATATCATTCAAATTAAAATGATGAATTAAACAAAGTAAAGTCATGCTCAATTGATTAATAAATTTTTCCTGTGATTGAACGCGAATCAAATCAGTTTTTTATTGTGGTTAACGATTAAATATTATTTTAACTCTCGAGTCTATCTCTACGTCTATAGAAAGTAGACTTGAAGACGTCACGTCAATAATAATCGATTCACCATACACTATAATCGCCCATCAAATTTTTCTAGTCGGTAACGAATATTTGGCCCGATTTTACCGGCGATTTCTATGAACTTTCGTGAAAATTTTATTTAGATAACTATGCCGATTGCGTTAGATTCTAAAAATTAACATAAATGGAAATAAGTATTGAGGATGAAGTTGAATTGAGCCGAAACGTACTGTCGGCACGACACCTTAACAAGTTCAAGCAGTGTTACTTGTTAACAATGTAATCATAAATTAAAATGTGCTTACAAGGGAAATTATGTAAATTTACATCTGTTCGAAAATAATAAAAACAACAATATTAATATAATTGTTTCGTCTATTAAAATCCCATAAGATTTGATCGAACGTAATTATTTAAACAAACAAAAAATTTCGGTCACCTACTTTTTTAACTGCATCTAACCAAAATCACAGGATGTTACGACCCAAAATCCATATCGATACCAGACCTCGTACTCCTAATAACTAATTCCGAATTTGTTTACAATCGAATGTGACTTGAATACGGCCTAGAAAAGGCCGAAACATGATCTAGGCTTCTAGTTTCAAGTACGCGATTTGGCGTGACTGGTAGAGTGAACGAAAACGAAGACATTTATGCACTTCTATAGACAGTTCGACGTGAAATTTCATAGCTAAATATTGAAAAAATATAACCAGAATTAAAATTTGCTACAAAGGTATAGTTGTTAGTAAAATTAGTTTACACTGTTTCATTTATCAATGCACTTAATCTGTACAAGAGAGAAGAAGAAAATCAATCATCAAACTTAAGTGAAATGTAAATAAACCGGTAATGGCATATACACTGGCGAGCAAAAAATTGAGGTCACTTCAGAAATTGCGAATAATTTTAGCGACAATATTGATAATAGTATTAGAGGGCGTTAAAGCAATTTTTTCCGAGACTTGACAGCTGTCATTAGCTGTCATTCGATTTATTAGAGTACGACTTTTATGTGCCTTTGCGCTAATTGAACATTCACATTTTCCTTGCCTGTTTTCCACTTCACTGTTGATTCTTTGTGTAAAACCTATCGATTGCATAGTGTAGTAGATTTAACACTCCCATAATGCCTTTAGATCCGATTGTTGTGGCAAGAATTGTTGCGCTGCTACAAGATGGTCAGAGGCAACGTGAAACTGCAAGAATTGTTGGTGCTAGTCTTTGTGGTGTGCAAAGGGTGCACCAGCTCTTTCTGGAGACTGGCCTGATCACTAGAAGACTAGAGTCTGGGCGAAAAAGAGTTACCACTCAACGAGATGACCGTTTTTTGGTGTGCACAAGTGTGCGGAATAGGACAGCTACTGCGGTTTCACTGCGAAACCAGTTGGAAGAAGTGAGAAGTGTCAACGTTAGTGAATGGACCGTTAGAAGAAGACTTCATGCTGCTGGTCTGTCATGTAGAAGAATGGCTACAGGTTAGGCTACAGGTCCAGGGATGATGACTGGAGCGGGGTATTGTTCTCAGATGAGTCGCGTTTTTGCCTCACTGGGTCAGATGGACGTCGACGAGTGTGGCGAAGACCTGGGGGAAAGATACGCTGAAGTTTGCATTGACGAGCGTCTTCTATTTGGCGGTGGGTCAGTTATGGCTTGGACGGGAATCACTGCACAAGCTCGTACAGAGTTGGTCATTATAGAAAATGGCTCCCTAACCTCTCACAGGTACATTACGGAGGTGCTAGAAGACCATGTTATGCCTTTCATGATGACTATGGGGGAACGTGGCATTTTTATGCAAGATAATGCGAGACCACATACAGCCAGAATTGTCAGGGAGTATCTGGATGAGGTGGAAATTAGGCGGTTTGACTGGCCAGCCCGCAGCCCAGACATGAATCCCATAAAACATGTCTGGGACGAGTTGGGACGACTGATCCTCAGACACACATCACCAGCACCAAGAACTGCCCAGGAGCTGAGAAGTTATTAGTGTCAAGCTTTTACATTTTGTTCGTTCCATATTTTCCCTAACAACAAAATGTTGAATTTAGACCAAAATGTTAGTACGTTGCTTTTTCAGAATAAATCATGAAATCCAAGAAAAAAATGCATTTTTCTTTAGTATAGAGTATCACATTCATTCATTCTGAAAAGGTAAAATTTCAAAAAACATGAAAATTTTAAGGTGACCTCAATTTTTTGCTCGCCAGTGTATATTAACTTCAATCAAAATTCACCATTTGTTGGTACGTGAAAAATAAGTTCAACTGTATAATAGTTTGTTTTCTTTTTCGTGAAATTGAAATGAATTATTTAGAAGTCCAATTTCACTCGCGACAACGGTTCGACAACAACAAATTTCTTATTTAATCTGGTTCTCATCGAACTTACTTACAGGAAGAGAAATAAGGTGCGTCCAAAACGATTGTCATTTAGATTTATTTCGGTATTTCCCCACGAGTTATTTATTGTAACCTAAATTTAATCACTTAAATGATATCGTTTATATTAACTACTTTGTTAAAACGAGGGTTCTTATTCTTCTTAGAAGTCTTCTAGGAAAATAACATACAGGGTGAAGCATTGACGATCAAATTTACCAGATTTGCATCATCAGGAGTGTAAATTAGGTGAATCTTTATCTATAAAATGGTACAAAATAAGAATAAACTAATAAATAACAAACTATCTTATTATAAACAGTCTGACTAGAGATCCGCCGGCGTAACATTACATTACATACCTACTTTACCGCCGTCCTGAGGGCCCCAGGGGCGGACGGCTGACATTTGATACCTAAATTCAGGCTAACGGCGAAATAAAGTTTATTTTTTCAAGAATTCCATCCGAGCTCCATTTGCTATCAGACTTACAAACACAAGAAAATAAATTTAATATTATAAACACATTATATGATGATATCCTTACATTGTGTATTTGAAGAAGGGAAGGGAAATATAATCATTGCATTCACCCTTCCCCTTCAAATAAAATAAAATAATTCTAATCCAAATTGCGAACGGAATTCTTACAAAATTAAACTTTAGCCACACTGTAGTACAAAAGTAGTTGTCACATTCCCTTTTGTGTATCGGTATCGGTCTACGAAACGAATCAAGGCAAAGGTGCATTACTTGTAATTCATAAATAATAAGGTGTGTTGAAATTTGTAAGTGCAATGAGCAGACTCGACTCGGTTAATATTTCAATTTGAAATGCATAGCAGAAGAACGAAATGATATACGGACGGCTTTCGTCATACATTTTAATGACGTTTCGTGTGATTTGCGCACCTGTAGAAGTATACTTCGAATGTCGTGGTTCTTATCTAGAGCGGTACGCGTTCGTAATAGTTGTTTAAATAAGGGATAACTAAAAGGATAGTCAAATTAAATTCAGAAATTAAAAAATCTACGATTAAGAAATTATTAAAGTAAAAAATGACTCTCCAAATGTCATTCGGACTATTGTTATTGTTATCAGCATCAACCCCACCAAAACCATCTTGATAGCCTTCACTAAGAAAAGGAAACTGAACCTCAAAACCATTAAACTTGATGGGAACGACGTTGAATGGAGACAAGAAGTCAAGTATCTAGGTTTGACTCTAGACAGCAAACTCCTGTGGAACAAACACGAGGAGATTACATACAAAGCAAAAATGGCTCTAATGGTGTGCAGGAATCTGGCAGGGAGAAACTGGGGTTGTAACCCAAAAATCCTGAGCTGGATGTACACTGCCATAGTGAGACCAATTATCACTTATGGAGCCATTGCGTGGAGTAGTAGAACTAGCCTCTTGACGACGAGAGAAAACCTCTCTAAAATTCAAAGACTAGCCTGTATATGCATAACAGGAGGAATGAGTACATGCCCAACGGCAGCAATGGAAGTGATTCTCAACCTCACACCATTACATATGGTGGTGGAGAGTGTTGCAGAAAGAACAAGATACAGACTAAGTAGAGAGGGAATCATTAAAAAGAAAACCACCTTTTCACTTCTTAGAAATCAGACAACCTGGGACATGCCACAAGATGGTATGATGAAAAAGTATAACTTTTCAAAGAAATTCGTTACGGAATTAAGCAACAAGAAGGAATGGGATCCAAATACCATTACCAGACTTGGAAAGAATGCCATTCAATGGTACACAGACGGCTCAAAAGCAATAGAAGGAACTGGGATAGGAGTGTACGGGCCCGGCACCAAACACTCTGAAAGCTTGGCAAAAACCCCAAGTACCTTTCAAGCGGAAATTCACGCAATAAGAAAGTGTGCCCAGTTCAATATTGACAAAGGATATAGAAGGCAAAGAATTATCATAATGTCTGATAGTCAAGCAGCCATTAAAGCGCTGAGTTCTGGTGTAATCAGTTCCAAAATGGTGTGGGAATGCCTTGGCAAACTTAATGAACTAGGCGAGAACAATATAGTCACCTTACTGTGGATTCCAGGACACACTGGAATAGAAGGAAACGAAATAGCAGATGAACTAGCAAAGAGGGGGACTGAAATACCGTTTTGGGGGCCGGAACCTTTTTGCGGAATCAGCTTCAATGTAATATTGGAAGAAATAGGTAAAGCCGAAGAAAAGAGAAAATCTGACAATTGGAAAGATCTAGTAGGGCTTAGGCAATCAAAGATTCTTCTGGGTGACTACAACCTGTTGAGATCAAATGAATGCATAAGTCAAAGCAAAACTGCACTAAGAGTTTTAACAGGAATCCTAACGGGACATTGTCGCCTGAATGGGCACCTTAAAAAGCTCAAAATAGTGGAGGAAGAAGATTGTAGGTTTTGTGGAATGGAAGAAGAATCCTCCATCCACATACTTGCGAACTGCACAGCAATTCAGAATCCTAGGGCACAGCACCTGGGAGACTACTGGATAGAAGAGGGACAGTTACCTAAGTTGAAGCCTGCAGATATCCTAAAATTCCTCGGGGAAATAGGACTAAAGGAGCTACTAGTCTCTGAGACTTTCCTCAGGAACTAAGTAGAAGTAAGGGGGCACAATAGATCTTTTAGGTCTCAGTGAATGTTACCCCAAAAGACATACATACATACATTGTTATTGTTATAGACCTGTATTTAGATAATAGCGAGGCACTAAAAACTAGGCAAACATAGCTGTCAAAGTCGTATCATTCGATACATGAATCAAAATAGTGAGACAACCTGTATAAAGAAAAAAAATCACTACTAGAACCGTAGAAATTCTTTTGGTATTAATATAAATTAATATCGGCATTTTTACCAATCGTCAAGGTGAACATTGAGAATTTATTACAAATAATAATTCATTAATTATTATTTTTTGATTTGAAAAACAGTATAATGTGTAATTAGCCGAAATTAAACAACACAATATTCATATATATGTATACAGTGTCAATCTAAATTCTGATGCGTTTTTAGTTTAGAATACAAATAACATTCCAATAAGAAGGTTGAGCACAGATAAATATTCTTAGCATCCTAAAACTAATAATTATATTATAGTGAAAATTCGCTACAAAACTCACTACGCATTGCCAAATCAATCAAAAAATATGTCTTATAAAACCATTTTTCTTGCCAAAATGTTGTCAAAGCCAATCACAGAAATCGAAAAGTAGTGCATTCGTTCAGAGGAGGCTATTGTTTTAATGGGAGTACAAAATTGTTAGGAAATATGACTCACGTCCAACAAGTTATTAACAGGACTTACATAGTATCCCGCATTTGGCCCTGCCACCTCGATGGCCCTACCACAAATTCATCGAGCATGCACAACCTCAAATTGTTTTTTTTAAGGATTTTAAAAATATTAATAGTATTAGGATGGAACGTATTCCAGTTGCACTTCGCAATAACCTAGTTCTACTTGTTGTAAACCAAAATGATTATAAAACTTTGCAACTAGATGTTACTTGGACGCTAATTAAATGCCACTCTTAAAAGGTGCCGTGAGTGGCCCCACGTTGGGCGCCGATTTGTAGGTAACCAGCTGTTGCTTGGGGGCAAAAGATGCCAAGATCAGACCCTTCTCAAGGGTGGTCCGACTCTATGTTTGTATTGCTAGGTTTAAAACTATAATCGCATTGCGCAAAAGGGCAAACAAACACTTACCTGCAAGAAAAAAAAATCAATTTATAACATACAAATATTAGGTGACCAAAATCGTTATAAAGACGCAGCGAAGACAAAATAGATTTGTAACAATAACCTTGATTTGATATTATCAAATTTAATGATAGCCAAAAACACATGTTAACGCATTTTTTTAACCTACATTACTTATATGTGCGTTATACAAATGTCAATCAATATATATATGTATCAAGAAACAGCCAATTAATAGATTTTGATGTCTCGCTTTTTACAATCTGATAAGATTAATATATACAGTGTGTAAAAGCCAGGCGTAAATTATCCAACAAATTGGACAAATCTTGCATACCGAGCGGCAAAGGTATGGTAAGTCGGTGGTGATTGACTATGCATAGAGTTATTTGGAACCTTCCCACCTCTAACATATAAAATACGATGAAACTCCTCATTTGTTTATTACGTATTTTTTATCGAGTTTTTATAACATTTTTTTGTCAACTCAAACAGTAACCATCAAATTATAACTAATGTATATTGAAATATTTACATTTCTGGTATATTTTTTCTTCAATTGTTATTGGTGAACAATAGATTTTATAATATTATTCCACCCTTTGACGTCAGTATTATAAGATGATAGTTAAACCCTTACACATACGGCACGCCTAAAACTATTGTTTGTAAATTAAGAACAAAATTTAGTTTTTAATATACCCACGAGAGGTCCAATAACTCCAAACATAATGTTAATTAGTTTTAAGATAAAAACATCAACTGATTTTTTGAAAAATACACTTCCATAGGCCGATTTTCCATGTTTTTTACTGTAAAATTTTTATTTGACGGTTTTAAATTATAATTGTGATGGAAATGCAGCTAATCATGGCCGCCAATTCAATTAACAATATCACTAAACGGGAAATTCAAGAGTATTTGTTAAAAAACACATGTGGCATCAGCTAAAAACCAGAGTTAGATCGGAAAACGTTTCACCCACATTAAACTCGAGTGTTATAGTACAGTTAAGAAGGTAGCTGGAAAAATTCGATTAAGCATTATATTAAGGTTGAAGGTACATATCAAATTGCCAATGTCACAGTAGCACCCTTAGTTATTAATTTATATGAAGACGATAGTGATACTAAATTAGATTTGAAAGACTCTTAAAAGACAAGGAATAAAATTTCTTCAGCAGATAGTGAAGACGAACAAAGGAACTGGAAATGTTAATGAATAATTCCCAACTCGCTAACTCTAGTTTAGTAACAAATGCACTCACCTGTAATCACTAAAATTAGGTAGAAAAATGTACCAATATATCACAAATCTTTGCTGGAGTGTCATATATTTGTTACTAACAATGATAATGCAAAAATATTGCCATTTTTTCACATTTTACAAGTAATAAAACTTGACCTTGAAATTAATTAAAAAGCCGATTGTGATGGTAATTAAGTTCAAGGAATTTTCTATAAGGAAACTCATTTTTTTCGTAATAATTTTTCGATACATATTATTGTCGCTGATAAAACAGCAATTTGGACTGTTTTTTTTTCGCTTAAAATATGAATAATTGGTACCTATTAGACTCTAATATAAATAATTATAATGTTTTCAACCAACTCACAATCGAGGCTTTAATGGTATTACATGTTGTAGGCATGAGAAAAAGTTTCCGAGAGTGCATTGGAGCAAATAAAAGAGCTTTTATATTCGAAATTTAATTGCCCTAGTTGATTATATTATATAGGGTGTGCTACAGTTTAGAATCAACGTAAACACTGTATCAGGATCGTAAACAAACAAAGGACTGGGTTATTTGAAGTTTAAAATATTTATTTAAGAACAAGATAATTTTATGTAGTAGACATTATTCTATTTTATTAAATAGGCTCGTTTTCGTTGATTGCTTTGGATGTCTTCTTTTCTACGCTTTCCTTTATCTATTCATGTCCCCTGCTTTCCAGTTCTTCTTTGGTTCAGCCCTACAACTATTTTCTATTGTTGCTCAGTTTTAATCCTCCTTTTCTTCCTTGCTCTTGCCTCTTTTATCATTCTTATCATTCTTATTACATACCCAAACCATCTAGTTTAGGATTTATTTTGCTTTCAAATCCTTTTAGAAAGCCGTTTTCCCTTCTATCTTTCTTTTACGTCTCTTCTTTCCACTTCAGCAAAAGCTTTTCCTACAGCAAATGTGACTTCCTCCTTTTTTTCCTTTCGTTGCTATTCTTTCATTCATTCTTCTCACAATTATCATGGCTTCCAAACCACCTTGATCTGCTCCTCTAATACGGATCTATTTTGCTTTTAAAAGAATATTTTTCCTTCAACCTTCATTGGATGTCGTCTTTCCTAAGCTTTCCTTCATCCATTGACGACTCTGGCTTTCTGGATCTCTTATCTTTTCTGTTGTAGCTGTTGTTTTCTATGCTCTATACTCTTCTCTAATAATTGTGTATTTATATTCATGTTTGGTAGTCGAATGTAAGAAGTTGTGCTTGAAAAATTGTGTTTAAATTTCTTTCTTTCGAATTTCTTATGCCATTATCATAAACCCATCTTCTTCCAAAAAAAAAAGGACCAATTAATTCAGCTTGCTACCATTTAAGGTAAATAAGAATATCAATTGAAAGACTGCATTGAGCAACTCAGCGGCGTGCATAAATCCACAAAGTATTTAAGCTGGTACGTTAAAAAAAAATTCTGGCAGTAAATTTAGTTAGACAGTAAGGTGGATTCTGGTATTTCCTATTTTAGCAAAGCAGAATCGTGTATCTTTTGTTGATGTATCAGTGAATAAATAAACAATTATTTCGTATAATCAACTTGTATTTTATTAAAACTTTGTTTAAAAGAAGGGACAGCATTTTGTCTTGAAATAAATTGATAAATATCAGTTATTATCGAAACTTGAAAAGAGGAATCACACAATCATATTATATCTATTCTATTGGCGTCTTTTTTTGTGTTAGCAGTAAATAGCGAAATAGAGGAGTTCAGTCTAAGGTCAGTGTGGCCAACACAAAGTGGTTTTTCTGACAATAATGACAGTTAATGTCTACCATTCAAAATATAAGGTTTTTGCAGGTTTTTTATCATTACGAACATATAAATTGCTTTATTAAGACAATTAATACACCCCCGTGAATCTTAAAATTTAAAATGACGTTTTAGCTGAATACTCAACGCATTGGTGGCCAATATTTCTAGGAACTTCTGGAAATTCACCATTTTATTTCTGTCATTATGCCACTAGTTAGTTGTATCTCTTAATTCTTGTGATTGCTTTTTCCAGTGACATCTGACATAACTAGTGACATATGACAAAAATGAAATGGTGACTTGTCAAAAGATCCTAAAAATATTGGCCACCAATGCGTTGAGTATTCAGCCAAAACGTCATTTTAAATTTTAAGATTGACGCTTCGGGGGTGTCTTAATAAAGCAATTTAGATGTTCGTAATGTTAAAAAACCTGCAAAAATGTTATGTTTTGAATGGTAGACATTAACTGTCATTACCGTCAGAAAAACCACTTTTTGTTGGCCACACTGACCTTAGACTGAACTCCTCTATTCAAATTTCAATTAGTAACGTCTATGGTTAGAGTTCCAATCTTTTCTAATAATTATCTTTCGGAAATTCAATCTCTTATAATACCAGTTATTTAATACTCACAGACCCAAATGAAAGCATCAGCTTTCGTGATATGCAATTTCCGACAGAACTTATTGATTTTATCTACAATAGACATATATATATAAAAGTTAGGGGTTACTATATTCTCGAGGGCAGTGAGCAAAGGTCTAGACCATATCGAAATTTTGTTTTCCCACTGTTTGATGTGGATACAGGGCGATAACAAATTCAAGTTACGACAGCAAAATATTATTTGAAAATAAAACTATTTTAGAGGCTATAATCCTTAATTTTTAACATTACATGGTATTAATGATGGGATATACTTCAGCTCTACATTTTTCAATCTCTACTTCAATATTTTGTAAATAGTCTTATGTAGAAATTGCGTTTTCATTGGTGTGCATAAACTGCGACCAGAATCAGTTTGTTTAATAGAAATTACCAGGAATGGATCACAATACGGCCTGGAAATAGACGAAAACCGAGCAAACGATGGAGGAAGAGGCAAAGGCAATGAAATTAAAGAAGTGGAGAAAGATAACTAGGCTACCTACGACTGACAACATATATTGTAAAACAAGGGCGACTGATTTAGCTCAAATAATGGATCAAATTGTCTTAGCATTAGTCATGATCCACAAATATTACCAGTTAGATGATGGTAATGTCCAGAAGCCTGATATTTACCATCAATATTGAAACTAAAGTCTAAAATTGACGTTGACAAAGATTTATATGCCTGTGTATTATTTTGATAAGACCAAAAACAGAAATTTCAAATAAAATGAAAGCAAAAAATAAATACCTTTCTGTAGACCACTAATTTTTGAAATATCTCACACTGGGGGAACTCCACAAAAATATTTTCTCCAAATCAAAACACTACATCAAAAAAACTACGTATATCGCACTCAAGAAATATGACAGAAAACGTCAAAACTTATCACTTGATATATTTATAAATGTAAGACCTTAAACTTCACAATCTAACTTTTATATTAGAACTAGACAACCACAGAGACAGCGACTTTATCGCATATAAAAAACCGCATTTCCGCGGGTATATTTACGCGTACTGGATGTTCATATTATAGATGATGCTTATAAGATGATGCGATTCAGGCCATCTGTGCACTGCAGCCGGGTTTGTACGTTCGAATAGGCACAGAAGCACATAAATTCAAGTTTTGACGGCAGAGAGGCGATACACAGACATGAGGCGGCATGCCGCGTTGTGCACGAGCCCTTCAAAGCTGTTGGCTTATTAGGGTGTTCCCCAGTGTCGTAGACGTCGAAAGAATCACGAGATAATGGGAGACAGATTTTGCGCGGTGTGGATTCATATACAGCCAATAAAATTTACAATTGACTATAATATATAGTCTGAATAATAACCCTGTTTCCCCGACTATCAAGATCATCCGCTTTTTCTTTAAATTCACGTTTCTTTGCCCGTTGTATGCTACAAAAAAAAATCTATTTCGGCAGATGTTTCATTTTAATCTATTTTCGTTTTTGTGTATACCGTAAATGAGGCGACCCTAAATTGTTTACAAAATTAGTGATTATTTTCAATCGCGTTTTTCTAAATGGTTATTTGTGATTGTGAAAGAATTACATCAGGAAATGAAAGACATATTGGATATTTTTAGGTTTAGAAAAATACGTTAACGATGAGTGACGATGCAGATGAAAATTGTAACGAAAATGACGAAGATTTTAAAAATGTAAAAAGTGCAATGACACACTACAACAACTAGGTTAGTAGCGTACATTATTAGGGGATTTCAGTCCAAGCTGCCAACCCAAAACTTAAAAATTTTAATTTTGGAATTTCCTACCTGAGGGTGTAATATATGCAAAGCGAAATTTAGTACCTATAGTCTATTTCGGAAAGGTATAGGGTAATAAAATGGGGAATTCCGTCCAGTTTGGCTCAATGTCGGTGTCGGCCATAGGCGTAGGTCTTGAAATAGTATTGTTTGTAATATTAAAATTTCAAGTAATTACGTAAGAAAATTAGGAAAAGTATGTTTTCTGGCCTGAAGTGCCAATATCGAAATATTGTGTAGGGAATACTTGGGTAGTAGATTATACAGTTACGTTTTGCGTTTAACAGGTACCGTTTAACCTTCTATTAGTGCCTCTGCACTTCATCTTGGAAAAAACAAGAAATAATTGACTGGTTAACCACCAAAAGCATTGAATATGAAGATAATTTGATTAAAAAAGAACTATTAGCTGTAGCAAATTTACACAAACATCGTTTTTATGAAATACGACGTGGAAGATATAGCAGAAAAACATAGTGTAACTGTGCTGCACATTGCGAACTAAATCCTATAGAACTTATGTGGGCGCAAGTGAAAGGATTTGTGGCAAGACACAACACGATATTCAAAATGAAAGACGTTAAGCTACTGTTTCATCAAGCCATTAAGGAGGTGACACCAGAGAACTGGTAAAAAGCAGTCCAGCATGTTATTAAAGAAGAGGAGAAAATGTGAGATCTTGACTACTTGATCGATCGGACCGTCGACCCGTTAATTATAACGTCAAGAGGAGATGGCAGTTCCTCAAATGACGAAGAATATTATGATTTTTTATAATTTAATTTTTGTATAATGTATTTTTTGTATAATGTTCAATAAAAAAATAAGTGTACCTAATACTATGTACATAATGCCTAATTTTTATTCTGTTAAAATAAATTTTTTTCCTTTGGCACACTATTTTCAGTGTTTGTGAATGGATAACAATAGGCTAAACCCATATATTTACCCCAACCTGGGTGGTACTACCTGCACTTGATAAAAAGAAAGAATTTTACAATGAAATCAATGCCAAACTATGAAAGTGGCTTAAATATTCGTTGGGTCACTCTGTGCTCCCTTTGCATACCTAATGAGGTTTTATTACACTATACCTTTCTGGAAGACACAACAGGACATTCAAAATGAAAGACGTTAAGCTACTGTTTCATCAAGCCATTAAGGAGGTGACACCAGAGAACTGGCGAAAAGCAGTCCAGCATGTCATTAAAGAAGAGGAGAAAATGTGGGATCTTGACTACTTGATCGATCGGACCGTCGACCCGTTAATTATAGCATCAAGAGGAGATGACAGTTCCTCAGATGACGAAGAATATTATGATTTTGATAATGTTCAATAAAAAATAAGTGTACCTACTATGTACATAATACCTAATTTTTATTCTGTTAAAATAAAATTCTTTCCTTTTTATTAGTTTCCTACCGGCACGCCTTTGGCACACTATTTTCAGTGTTTGCGAATGGATAACAATAGGCTAAACCCATATATTGACCCCAACCCGGGTGGTACTACCTGCACTTGATAAAAAGAAAGAATTTTACAATGAAATCAATGCCAAACTATGAAAGTGGCTTAAATATTCGTTGGGTCACTCTGTGCTCCCTTTGCATACCTAATGAGGTTTTATTACACTATACCTTTCTGGAAGACACAACAGGACATTCAAAATGAAAGACGTTAAGCTACTGTTTCATCAAGCCATTAAGGAGGTGACACCAGAGAACTGGCGAAAAGCAGTCCAGCATGTCATTAAAGAAGAGGAGAAAATGTGGGATCTTGACTACTTGATCGATCGGACCGTCGACCCGTTAATTATAGCATCAAGAGGAGATGACAGTTCCTCAGATGACGAAGAATATTATGATTTTGATAATGTTCAATAAAAAATAAGTGTACCTACTATGTACATAATACCTAATTTTTATTCTGTTAAAATAAAATTCTTTCCTTTTTATTAGTTTCCTACCGGCACGCCTTTGGCACACTATTTTCAGTGTTTGCGAATGGATAACAATAGGCTAAACCCATATATTGACCCCAACCCGGGTGGTACTACCTGCACTTGATAAAAAGAAAGAATTTTACAATGAAATCAATGCCAAACTATGAAAGTGGCTTAAATATTCGTTGGGTCACTCTGTGCTCCCTTTGCATACCTAATGAGGTTTTATTACACTATACCTTTCTGGAATAAACTATAATTTTTTCATCTGAAATATTTTGCTTGTAAACGATAACTAGAGAGACATCCTGCATATAAATAGTCGTGTTCTAATAGTTTCAAACTACAAATTATGTTGAAAATTGGGGAAGTATTAATTTTGTGGAAAATTATAATAATGATTGTTCGTTTATATTGTAAAGGTATCACACGTGCCACGACCATTTCACTATATAAATATAGTGGTACTAGCAGCTGCTCACGAACCCTTCAGAATGAGATTAATAAAAATGCACCTACCGATACATCCATAGGCGGAGTAAAATATTTTTAAATATATGAGTTAACTAATAATAACTTTAAAAAAAGACAACGATATAATTGACGTAACGTGTATTTATAACTGATCGTACTAAAAGTTGAGTTTGACACTACCGCATTTGAGGTTATGCCGACCTTTAGAATATTACTCATAACGATTATTTCTATTGAGTTGACAGAGGTTTTGATTTGATTCATATGAATATTGTTGCTGACGTAACAGTCACGTGATGGTAAAGCTCCACCGTTTCTACTGTACATGAGTCATAAATAACTTTGTCAACGACTATGAAAATGCACCCATTTCAATCTCCTATAAGAATGTCCGTTTCTAAAATAGACTTGACGTTACCTACCATTATAATTTGCAGATTTTACACGTGTGCTATTTTAACAAATTTTAAGCATGTGTGTGTGTCGCTTAACTTAATTATGCACTAAAAAAAGTGTTAAATTGAAGATTACTGTAAATTATGTAACTAATTGTTTTATTTCGTGTAAAATTTCAAACTCTACATCAAAATTTCAACCACGGAATTGCTACAAATAAATTGACCAACAATTCCCAAAAAAAAAAAACACCAAAACCAAATGACTAGTTCAAGAGAAACCGATTTAGAAAATGTGTCAAATTTTTGGTGGCCGGAGTTTTTTGACAGTTAGTGTATAGATATCCTATGTGAAATTATATACCGGTCATTTAGAAAATCAAAGTTCCGGAAACTTGAAATGAATATTAAAAAAATGTCTATGTTTTCAGCTTTTGTATTTTAAATTTTAAAAAATATATATATATAGGGGGGTTACATGTGTAACTAATATCCCGGTACATACAGTGTGAGTCAGCAAAATTGTAGAATAAGCCATCTTGGAGTAATATTATTAACCTTAAAATATAAATAGATCCTGTAAGAAGGATTTAGCTACGACTATATCAAAAATTAGAATATAATGGGCCTAAAATCCTTAAACAGTATCTTTCAAGTGAAGCTTAGTTAAAAAGGAGAAGAAATTATTGTTGGGCAAGTTAATTTCATTTTTTGTATACAGAAATCATGAATGGAAGTAAAGAATGTTTCTGGAATTTCTATTATACGACGTATGTATTTGATAAAAAAATTCCTACAATAAAAACTGTAATCGATTTCCCTTCAAATCTGTCATTTTTACTTTCATTTAGTTACACATTCGATGGAAATATATTTTAAAACTGTCAAATTTGACAGATATATGAAACTTTCCAACAATAATAAGAAAAACACTACTTAAACCAAATAATTTTTCCGTCAATCTCATTTCATTAGAAAATCTGTTTCTCCTACTCACCGGTAATTCCTATGCTCTTCCACTTTAAAATACCTTCACTAAAATCAACACAACACGGAATTCCTGAGTAACTTTTGACTTAAATGTTACTGTAATAAATTAGATACATTACTATTTATCAAACAATATTCACAACACTTATAAAAACACCACAAATCCTATTTTATTGCGTAGTCCTATCCTACCACATTTTGGTCTGTTCCCGAGCACCGTAGAACATCAGTTCATTCCACCAAAACTAAACATCTAAAACACTTCCTTGTTTTGAATGCAGTTACGTCGCTAATTAGGGCAGAAATTGTTCAATAAATATTAGTATATTCTGTAACAAGGTTAGAATGAAAATTCGATGCGTGAGGAACCACGAACATCACGAATTTTCATTCTACCCGAGTAGCAGACTATACTTTCTCCACGATCAAAGATTTTAAATATATATTTTTCAATGGAAATGAACAATTGCTAACACTTTTCTTCCTCTGTGGTTACTATGATACGACACGGTGAGAGAGTGGCTGTGACAATAACTGTCATTTGCTGTTGTCAAATTAATTCGTTACGAAATCCGCTAGATTTTACGTGTGAATCAGACCGTGGTGTGAATATTAGTGTTCAAAGTGACAAAAAATACTTGCCTCCAAAAATAATCGATTTTTCAATCGGATATTAGTAATTTTTGGCAAAGTAATTTTGGCGAATAACTGTCAATTGCCTCGCCAGCTTTGCAGACTCGACTATTAGACAGTTTTTCGTCCTTATTGCTATTAGTATGTAATTTTGTTTCAAATACACTCCCAACTAATTTCAATAAAAAACCGAATTATATGAATTTACTCACATTCCACACTGTATAATATAAAAGATACTTTAAGTTACCTTTCAGATTTATTTTTAGTAACACAATTTCAACATACTAAGCACTATACTATACTTTTTTTTCTTCATCTATATATTTTAATATAAAAATTAAAATAGTAATTAACAGTAATAAAATTATTTAATACAGTTCATGCTTGAACAGTTATTAATAACAAACACTAATTATTGTATGAAAATACCACGAGAGAATAACAACTGCTAAGTTAACAAATTTATTAGAAATTGTTTACTCTAACAAGTAAATAAAAATGTTTTGTTGATAACGTGTAAGAAATACATTTGGAATTACAGGTGTGATTATTACATCAAATATACAGTGTGACTGTATAAATACTTGAGGGTTGAGGCATTTTACTTCATACTTATTTTTTCTTTCTTTGTTTTTTACTGGTTGTCTGTCTTCAAATATTTTTAATTTGTCAATATTTGAATATATCTCATGTCTAACAGAAAGAAGAGCATATTTTTAATCAGACTTGATATATCAACTAGTGAATATTAACTTTTGGTGGAATATTATCATTAGTATTTCAGCGCACGCCTCTTATTTTTCCGCATAATCCGCGCATCCTGGAATCGATTCGGGATATTCACAGATTTTACACTGCGACCCTGCATTCTCTTTCATAGACGGATCCTAAAAAATTAGCTTCCAGCATTGCTCAAATATATCACAAAAAATATAGACTTACCTATTAATAACAGACGTAACATTATTGTTACTCATTTCTTCATCACTAATCGCCGTTATTAATAGAAACATTTCCAGGGTAAAGGCTAAAAAGTAGCTCTAATTTCAAATTTTTCTGGCAAAATTGTGGAAACAGGTATGTTTGGTTGCCTATCAAAATCATTAATGGATAGATTATGATTTTGTGTATGTTTGGTTGCCTACACCAAAATCATTGATTAATAAAATATTGTGTACATTAATACATCTCAGACACTACATTTTGTGTACCTTAACAATTCCCAACACCAAAATATTTCTTCAGGTAATGATAAATATATTAAATTAAATGCATTATAATGTAAGCCAAACATTTATTTTATTTCACAAAATAAAGGTTAAAATTGTTATCTGTATAGGTATCTCCTTATATTCGTTCTTCCCAACCAAAATATGACGCAAATTCGATTGTTGGTTTATCTGTTAATCCACTTCGTCAGGTCTTACTGGATGGGTCAATGGTATAACTGATTTTTGATTTACATCCCTAGAACAAGCTTTTCGCATGTCTAAAAAATAATTGATTAGATGTTTGCTTTTATTGTTTATTCCTTGATAGTTAATATTAATTACCATAAGCATCTTCATCTGGATCACCTGAATAGTATTCCAAAACTGTTCTATATACAATATATCCCAAATTATTATACATTCTAATAGCCACTTTGTTGCTTACTCTTACAAATAAATCAACAAAATATGCTCTTTTTCTGAAATCAAAGCATTAACCAACAATATAAAATATATAAACTACTTCAACTAACTTTTCCGAAACATCTTCCAAAAAGTTCATTAGAGATGCTGCCAGACCCAATCTTCTGAAATCTGAAGATACAGTTAATGCTGTAACATGCCCATGCCAGTTTTCTCCAATACCTTCAGCTTTTCCCATTACTGAAATAGTATACAAATTTTAGTTATTTGACTAAATTCTAATATCAATATCCAACAGTATAACTTACTATAACCCATAATCTCCCCACTTGGTGACTCTGCAACTTGGAAATACTCTGGCCAATGTGCTAAATACTGCATATAGAAAGATAAGCCGTAGGTTTCAGTTAAAGGATCTAAATTTCTAAAAAAAAATCAGTCAAAGAATCGCCTTCAAACATTAATTACCCCTTACACATTATTGAATTTATACATATCGTCACATGTAAACGGCCGTAGTGTCGTCATTTTAAAATATTTTGTATAATTAAATATGCCAAATAAGTTTGTAAGAATTACTGGAAAAGCAAAGCATGAAATATTCAAAAAATTGCAGATAAAATAAATAATAATGAAAATCTTCTTCTGTCTTTCTTCTTCTTTTTCCTTTATTGGGTCATATATTCTTCTGTCTTTCTTTGGTACAGTGTCCTCGTGATAGTTGCCTTGTCATATTTAGTTCAAGGTAATATTGTATCTCAACTCTCAACATTATGTTGAATGGTCAACAATCTCAAAATAAAGCAGAAACATTAACAGTATTACAAAATACAAAGTAAATTCTGGTATCATAACATTCATAACTTATAACTTTCATTTTACTATGTATTACAGCAAACATATTCGTGGTCCCTGGCTGCAGAGTTTATTTAAAAAGTCCTTAGAAAACGTCAATGACGGCTGTTCACCTTCACACTTGTCGCTTGTCAACTTAACAATTCGCAATATTGATGGTGGAAGGTGATTAGGTTGGGTTGATGGATAATTCATAGTTTTTAAGGTGGAATTGGTTTAAAATACCACTTAGAATTGAATATACAGGTAAATTTACGTTGAAAGAGATTGTATCATATGAAAATGATCGATGTTACGACGCAGAATTTTCTACAAGACGAGGTAAGTATACGTGCGTTGTTTCTCATCGAATATCTTACTACTTTTTGTGCTATATTTACAGGTATTTCTTATTTTTAGGCCAATATAATAGAAAATGTAACATCAGTGTATAATAAACGATCTTTCCACCTAACTCGACAAATCCATCTTGCCAAAACCATGCAAGAGATAGTCCCAGGAGTTTATCTCGGCCCATTTACTGCTGCACAAAAGAACACTCTCATGGAGAATGGTATTAATCATGTTATTTGTGTTCGACAAGATTTAGAAGCTAACTTTATCAAGCCTCAGATAATTGATCCAACTTTTGCATATCTCACCCTCAATATTGCTGATAATGTGACTGAGAATATCATTAGGTTCTTTCCCAAAGTGAAACAGTTCATTGACGACGCTCTTTTAAATAACTGCAAAGTGTTAGTTCACAGCAACCAAGGAAATTCCAGAAGTGCTACACTAGTATTGGCCTACATTATGGAGAAGTTTGGATTAACTTCTAGGTAAATACTTTGGATAATGTTCTAAAATATATCATATAATTTAATATTTTTAGTGAGGCTTTACAATTTGTAAGAACTAAAAGAGCAACAGTTAATCCCAATGAAGGTTTCCGAGCACAGCTTGTTGAATATGAACCCATTTACAAAGCCCGGCAAATTTTAGCAAACGGTGAAACATCTCATGACTCAAGATCTAAAAGAAAATGTGAGCAGCTTACAGAAACTGTAGATTATAACCTAATTCAAAGACCACCAAGTCCAGTTTTGGAAAACAGTGCAGAAATAAGTGTTAAGGTTTATGAAGATTTATCCAATCACCTTTATAGGCTTTTAAGAGGCAGCTAAAGGAATAAAAGTATTTCTTTTTTCTGTAAAATATGCCTGTCCAAGAGGTGATCTTCTAGCAAGGATGAACAAGACTGAAGTTTGTACCAAATTATTCAGGTAAAAGTTTGCTTTCATATATTTACGATATTCACTAAAAGAATTATTGTTTAAGGGTGTAAAAGTAACAACCACTGATTTTAAATTGTAGCTCTTTATATTTACAAGAATTATGAACCATTTCTTTAATTTTACATCTATGCTAGAAGATTGTATTCAATTGTGCCCTGTGCATATTTTAATTTAAATTATTTTAAAAAAACAGGCTATATTATGGGTACTTATTTGGATAAAAAGGAGAAGAAAGCTTCTGATTTCATAAAAATTCATATAATAACTCATTGTAATTCTTCCAGTTTTATATCTTGAAAAGAATCTGTAATTATAACTCTTATATGAAGAACATATTGTTTCGTTGCATTTAATTTTTGTTTATTTAAATAGTACGATAGTAAATTCTTTGGTCTACCAGTGATTTCCACAGAAAATTAATTTTTATTTTTATGGTAAACAGAAAAATTATTCACAAGAAACCACCACAATTTTACAGTGAAAAAAATATTTTTAACTGATTTTGAATTAGCATTAAAAAAAATCTTTCTATTGAATTAGGTAATAAAATTCTCTTTGTGTGTTTCTCCGTTTGATGTTACAAGCATTTCGATTTTAAGACTAAAAGTTTATAAGTAAGTAGTATACTTAATCTTAGTTAAACATTCCTGTTATATAAAATGTAGTAAATTAAAAGTGATGTCTCTTTTGCAAATTCCTTTGCTGGGGCTATATTTAGGAAAACATACGAATTTCTGATACCACTAGTGTATTTGACTGCCTTGGGTTAAAATTATACTGCACATCACGTCTATACTATACTAAAGTCTTCCCTCTCCACTACATGTAGAATTATTTGAGTGAACCTAATGAGGTACATAAATATGAAACTTCTTAATCTCTGTAAGGCATAAAAAAAATTTGACGTCCTAACCTCCAGTTACCGATTAAAAGCTTCCAAGAATCTATTCTCTTCACTAGAAGTGCTGGTTAGTTTGTGGATCACCCTGTTGATGGAAGAATGTATTTTGACATTTTGGTTAGGACTACAGTGTGCAACAAATGCTATTTATATAACTTTCGTCATGCCTATATTTATCATTTTTTGTATTTTTCAAAATTTCGTAAAACGTTAGTTTGGAAGATAGACATCACTTACATCTAATTGATTTTTATTACAGCCCCAATATTTCTTGACTTTTGTTATATTGTAAATTGTTTTTATCAATGGACTAGTCAGTTTTTGTTATTTATTTTTATAATTTTTCTGTTAGTAAGACGTAATAATAATAATTATAAAATTGAAAATTTTGTACAGAATCTTTTATTAAAAAAAATTGTAAATATTAATTCTTTTAGTGCCTATATGTATAAATTTTTTTTTTGGATTCTTTAGCCTAAGGAAGAAATCTATATTTTTATATCTTTGTAAATTTTTGTTTTTGTTTCATGTAATATAGTTATGGTTATTTTATGTGGTTTAATTTGTTATTACCAATTAAGAAGGGTTAATAACATTCATTAAAATGAATCACACCTTACTAACGTCATTTTTAAATACTAATTACGTTACAGTATTTAAATAAATACTTAACAATATCATATAGTGTGTTAATTTTAAAACTTACAATAGGGAATGTTTACCAACTGTCAAGTTGACAATAATGACAATCGTCCTGAGGCAAAACAAAGTTGGCAGAATTGAAAAATGTTTAAATAATAAATACCACTTAGAACGCTAGGTTGAAAATAAAAATTTTCCCGAAAAACGAACTAAATAATAGATACACAATTATAAGGAACAATTTGGGTTACTCACTATATATATTATTAACTTCTATGGTACTGAGAGATATCACCCTAAACAAAGATTGAAGGAAAAAATATTCAAAAAAGTAAACACTATTTTAATCTTACTATAAACAGTTTATTAAATATATAATGTTAATACATAATGAGTATATTATTCAATGTATTACATTCAAACTTAAGTCTGACAGATATACAATTAAACTGTCACTATTTTCGCTGGAATTACAACGCACATAACAAAGTCTCCATTCTCGTCTTTGAGTTTCCACAAAATGTCAACAGTAACCTGAAAAAAAATAATTTGTTCAAATCAAGTTCCACGTGTCGTCGCCCTGATGATAAACAAGCATTCTTTCCACAACACGCGGCTCTTACAGTTATTTTAATCGTGTTTGAGCTCATTTAATTTTGATTTGGTGCTTTCTTTGACATTGTTTATGTATTTTAAAAGCTTCATCTTACTGCCAATACAACACAAGCAAATTACAAATCATTGTTTATCCTCAGGTCGACTGTCATTAGTGTCACACGTCCTATAACATTGTTTAGTCTGTATTTATACAAACCGCCTGCGAAGAATGCACCTAAGGACCGCAGCAGATGTTAGTTTTGTTTGTTATCCAAATACTGTATGGCTCTAATGTTAGTTTCGTGAAGCAATTTGAATGCAAATCAACTTTAGAAAATAGAGTGAAGTGTGCCCGGGAAGTAGTTGTTTCTTAGTTGAACGGTCACTGTTTTTGAAAAATATTTTCACTGAATACACAATTTTACAGGAAACTGTAATAATTCTTTAATTAATACTTACTCTGGGATATATAGTTTTTACTTCAATTGTATTTGTATACGTGTAGGTTTCCCCCGATTTAATTGGACATACTATTCCGACACCTTCACAAGCATTGGGATTTGGTAAAGAGAATTTGGTCTGCACATTCAAAATTTCTCCATATACAACGGCGGTAAGGCTTTCAGCATTTACATCTGTAAATTTATATGTTTTATTCAATAAACGAAACAAATATTTACATGTAATTTATGTACAGAGTAAATCGAGACAGAATATTTCCTATATCGGGGTCATAGGGCCTGGGTCGAGTCATCATCACTTTACTACTGATTAATATTAGTCAGCTGTAATCTTCGTGTGACTGATTTCAAATACAATATCTTTGTATTTATCAAGTTAAGATATGCCAAAAAGGTCACGGACTAAATTATATTTAAAAACAGATGTGAATTCCATCTCTATATTAGGTTGATTCTAATGGCATGTTTTTTTTTAAATGAATTTACAAATAGATAGCGATCAACACAAGGTTTTAAGCCTAATCAGAATTACTTTGTTCTACAATTGCTAAAAACCTTGTTAGTATAGAACAGAGGTCTTGTCTAATATTAAAATAAAAAAATAATTTTAGAATACAAAACTACAGTAAAATAAATTGTTTATGGTTATAATGAATTTTCTAAAATACTTACTAGATTCAAAAGTTATAGACAGAGAAGCATTTGTACCCTTCTTCAATGGACATCTTTCGGCTTCACAGCCATGAACAACAACATTTTTAGCAATTCCTGCTGTTGAATCTGAAAAACATAATAATTGTTAATTGTATAAGTAATCTGGAAGGATTTTGCTATCTTAATATAAGTTTATCAGAATGATGAAAATTCTCAAAAGTGACACTTTCTAACAAAGTTATTTCTATTCAGTTGTCCAGTGGAAAGTTGACAAACACTGAAGTAGGTACTTAGATACTCTAGAGAGCACTTCCTCTGTCTGCACAGGTTCGGTAAAGATAGCTACAACGGTGCTCAGTTGGAAAAGGGACTGGAATGAGATCTTCAGACTCCATCTAATCAGATGAGAAACTCATTTGATCCCTACAAAACTCCAGGTCCAGATGGTATATTTAGTTCTGTTACTACACAGCAGCCAGTTTGAGAGGTCAAATGTTGATGTTTATTCCCAAACCAGTGAAAGAAACGTACACACAGGCTAAATCCCACCAACTGATTAGTCTGACATAAATAATAATGGAAAAAGTTACACTTATGTATTTGCAAAAACATACTCAAACTACAATGGGCTTATCAGGCAGGAAAAGCTGCCCTACATAATTTGTCGCAAGTTTCGAAACAAGTCTGAATCAAAAAGTAGTAGCCTTTGCAGCATTTCTAAACACCGAAGGTTCTTTTGTCAACAAATTGATGTCATCAATGAACAAATATAAGAAGAACCACTAGGAATCGTGGTCAATGAAGTTAGTCTTGGATCCAAACTGAATTGGAGGGCACTGCTGGAAAAATATATAGTTTACTACCAGGGCACAGATGGTTCATGCTCCAGCCATAGGCAGGGGACTGGAATTTACTCCAGGAACCCAAGGACACAAGTCTGTGTTCCATTGGGTAAGGGTGTGTCTGAATATCAGGCTGAGGTATACGCTATCTTGGAATGTGGGCAGATTATACGGATCGACGCATAACCATATACACTGACAGTCAATTAAGGCACTGAGTGGATATACTATCAACACGGCTTGCTGCTGAATGTCATGAGCGCCTTGCTAACCTAGCAAGGCGGAAAACAGTGTGGCTAGAATGGATTCAGGCCAACTCTGGTTTTGAAGGCAACGAAGGGGCGGACGCCCTAGCTGTGGCTACTCCCTTTAACGTCCCGGGCCCGACCTTGGGCCTCACAACACAAACAATCCGTAAGGAGACGAGGAACTGGTTGAGAAACCAGCACCTTGGGGTAATACTAGCTGAAACCAAAATTAGTTTGGATAGCATGATACTTGAGAACATATTCACTGAGCGAATGGATGTACTTAAGTGAGTTACTTTTTAAAATATTGTTGTGTGTATTCATTTTAAGAATTATGGATTTTAAGAAATAATAGCGTAAAATTATGTCTCAATTTGTCCCATTCTCAACTAATCTATTGATATTCTTATATTATGTTATCAAAAAGGTCGAGTTAATCAGTAAGTTCAAGTTCAAAAATTAAAGGAATAATTTCATTTTCGATAGCACAATGATTATTGTAGAAAGTAAATTCAGGAGGATAGTTTAACTTCCCAAACAGATACAAAAGTCATTTTTACTATTATTCTAACTACACATTTTGTTCGACAGTTCACTTGGATTCATTTTAAATGTTTTCCCGTCATATATTTTCTATTTTTCTTTGGTAGATCTCCACTTTTTCTAACTTGTCTATTTTACCCATGTTTCCTTCTGTCTACATTCATATGAATTGATATTCTATTTTAATTGAGAAAAATCTACTATCCTTATTAATATTTCTATATAATGCATTATCCTTTGTAACGATACTGTATTCTTTGTATCAGGATTGCATTCTATCAAATCCTGTTAATGATTGTAATTTTCTTTTAATAATAATTAATAAAGTATAAAGCTTTTTACAGTCAACTATAAAAAATTGGAAAATTGATTTACTTACTGCAAGGCTTCCACTTAAGGTTGGTAGCAACCGCACTGCTGAAACAATAAAACCCAACTAAAACGAGTAGGATTTTTTGTTCCATTTTAATTTTTAAGTAAAATGTGGGATGAAAAGTTAAGTTAAAAATTAGACCGGAAAAACGTATTTTTATAAGCTCATTATTTTTAATACATAGACTTTATTAAAATAGATGCGCACTGTACAAAATTTATATGCAAAATGGTAATTTGTTCTGGTTAACTATAGATTTTATACAGCTTTGTTGGGAGTATGAACAACTATCAGTTTTAAACAGTAAAAGCTAATCGACAATTCAAATATTTAATTAACTATATACGTTGGTTGGTTATCGACGAAATGTTTGAACTGTTGTAATTATAATGATAATATGGATGCGAAGACCACGATCGACCTTATAGACTGGTTAATATTTCGGAATTTATTTTAAAATTTCTTAAGAAAATAGTAAAAGGTCTTTCAAATTATTAAAATAAGAATGTTTCTGTTGATGTATCATTCTATATAAAGATTAAATAATGTCAAAATTGTGTTGAATTGTATTCACTACGAGTATATATTTATTTTATTTTTAAAAAAGTAATTTTAGGGAACAGAAAAATAATTGGCGCAGTCAGTAGGAACGTTAAACAATAATAATATCTAGTAAAAATTGAAGAACAGAAAAGTAAAAAACTTTCGTAATCATATTCGAATTTTGTCGTCATAACTGGTCTATTTTGTTGATATAGTTAACCAACCTAACGTAAGGTATAAAAAATAATGAGAAAAATCGATTTTCATGTAGGTATTTCATAAAATATCAAGGTTGGGACTAAAAACACAACTTTATCGACTTTTCGTAATTATATAGTTCGAATATAACAAAATGTATGCAATTTATTTATAAAAGTCCTTTATATCTGTCCATAAAACTTTATTTATTGATAAAAAATGCAGCACTGTATCAACATTATTTATATTAATACACAGGACGGTAGTGGTAAATGACTAATAATAAGGAATTGCCCAACTGTCGCCATTGTACAAAGGGTTAATAAAAACAATAAATTTTAAATAAATATATTAAAAGTATACAATGTTTAGTACAATCTCTCTTAATAAACTAAAAGAATTGATGTAAGTACAGTGTAGAAAAGAAGATATAACCTCGAAATTTTACACCCACTTGACCTGACACTGTTGCACCGTACATATACAATGAATATTAGTTTCATTCGCCGTCGGCCCTTATATAGACATGCCGAAAAGCTGTCGCTGAAAAACGTAGATACATACTCACCTTCGTAGCACACCTACAAGCGTCCAGACAACACATTTACGGCATTTTATTTTCAATAAATATCCCGTAATTATAATTAAATACTTCAAAGCAAATACAGTCCTGTATGTATACTATTAACCCTGATAATACCTTTAAACTACAAAAGACACACTGTATCTGTCTATCGCCCGGTTGGAACTTAAAAATCCCGAAAAAGAGTAGCATCGGAGACCGAGTGAGATCGACTTTGCGCTGGGAGGAACTTAGAGTGAACCTATTATTCATAGTTTATGTACGGCGAAAGTTGCGACTCCGAACAATGTATAAGTTCAGCCTTTTTAAAATCAGTCTTGTAACAATTATTTTTGTAGTTCATCCTGAATTTGCTCTAAAGTTTTCCCTTTCGTTTCAATTACGTAAAATACTATAAACACTATGCAAAGTCCACAAGCGCCTGCGAAAATCAAAAAAAGCGCACCTATTCCTATAGACGTTTGTACAGCCTTAAAATAACGAGCAATTAGAAAACCTATAACGTAATAAGTGAATACCGTACACGCCATCGACCAAGACTTAACTCTAACCGAATAAACTTCACTAGTAACTACCCAACAGAGAGGTCCAATGCCGAAATTATAACTAAACATAAACCCAGCTAAGCATACTATTGGTACGAACTTCAGTGATGATGAAACTTTACTTTCGTCCTCTAAAATACAATAAACTCCTAGTAGTACTTCGAAAAATATCATTGCAGACGCGGATAGTATCATCAGAAATTTTCTGTTAAATCTGTCGACGATAAGAGGTGCTATAATGCCACTAGTTAACTGCAAAGCACTCAAGATAATTGAACAAACAGCTGAAGATAAATTCGAACCAGTTTTGTCAAAAATCGATTGACTGTACATCGAAATACCGTTAATACCAGTAAATTGCTGGAAAATTAGTAACATATTTGCTATTATAAAGCTTTTTATAAAAGCTTTACTTTTAATAATTTCTGAAACATTTCCAGTTTGCTGTTCTTCAATTTTCGCTGCAATTTCTTTAAGTTCCGCGTCTAAATTCGCTCCCGCTGGTCTAAACGCCGACAAAGCTTTTTTAGCTAAATCTTCTTTACCTTTCATCAAATAAAAGTACGGGGATTCTTCGCAAAATATTATACAAAGAGCTATCGTTATAAAAGGGAATATACTCAAAATTATATTGAACTTAGTCACACTGATATAAGGACCAACGCAATTACAAAATAACGATCCCACTGCTATAGCAGTACCGGAAACAGTACTAATCATTCCTCGATTAGATTTACTCGCTATTTCACTAGCATAAGTCATCGATACCATATTTCCACCTCCTAAAGTAAAACCCATGATGAATCTAGCTACATAATAAACAGGTACTGTTTTAAATATGGCCATCAATAAGAAACTTGTAGCCATTGGTACTCCTAAAATAATTGTTGAGAATCTTCTTCCAACTGAATAGATTATTAATCCAAATATCCAACAACCACAACAAGATCCAAGTACAACTAACGAGGTCATCCAGGAAATTTCCGTGTCTCCTATAACCTTATCGAACGGGCTGTCATCCGTATGATTTTCAATTTTTGGGATGACTGGAGAGGACCAGCTAATAGCGGTACCGAACATGAAGCCCATGAGAGTCACTGAAAAAGAAAATTATCATAATTTTAATAGATGTTAAAGATAATATCTTAATCTTATTATACGAATTTGAAAATTACTTCCATCCAAGTTAAGGACTGTTCGCCACAAAAAATCAATTCGATTTGTATCCGTCGCTGTCGCGGGAAGTAATCGCAACGCGTCGCCGCGCTGGTCGCTCTTACTCTGAATGCTTGGATTTCATAACACTGGGTTATTTAACCGTCGACGCGTCGCTCGTCGCTCCTACTCTGAACAGTCCTTTAAACGGGGCTGGTATATCTTGTGGATATACCAACCCCGTTTAACTTGGAATTCGAATTCAACACCCTTCACGGCATATAGCCAGGGGAGTCGTTGCTGCTTCTTGGTGAACGGCCTGTCCTTTGAAAAGTAATTTTCAAATTTGTAAGGCTTTATAATATATCTTTGATAGAGTCCGACCACAATAACTTTGGGACACCACGTGATTCAACGTAGGGCCGCCGATGCCGATCTCTGATTGGCTGCGGCTTAGAGCCAGCGGCGGAGCAGAGGGCGCTTTATTTAATGTAGCATCTTCGTTTTCATTTCAGTGTTGACAGCAGACCAGACAGTACTTTGCTTTCGGTCTTCTTGTGCGATTTTGTTGTTGCGAATAGTGAATTTTTCATGTCTTGGAACAAGGAAAAGCTTTGCATTGTCAAACAAATGAAATTATAGATCGGGTTGCTGCACTTATACCCACTTATGTATTGGATGAATTGAACCCTATTGAAAAAATATGGGCATCAGTCAAAAATTGGGTAGCAGCTCATAATACTACATTTGTTTTAAAGGATGTTGAAGCCTTATCCCGAAAAAGATTCGACGAGTTGCCACTTGTATGAATGGACGAATGAAATAATATGAAAACTCACAAATAGAACGAGAACACATCCTCGATAATACGTTGGATCATTTATGTTTTAACATTAATACTGGCTCTTTTGATGAAAGTTTCTCAGATCTTGATAGCGACAGTAGTACACCTGCCCAACCATTACAATCAGCTGATGATTCAGATTAATAATGAGATTAGATTTATGATAAGTTTAAGTTGACATGTTAGATACATTTGTGAAAGTTTGGAATATATTAACTTTAGATTAGGTAAATTGTTTTCTTCCTTGCTAATTATTTAATGAATTCAAACAAGGACCAGCTTTAATCCCGTCGCCTTCCTGCATAAAGCGAGTGATATACCATTATGTAATTTTCTACAGGTATCCAAAACCATAAAGTTTGATAAATTTTTGAAATAAATTCCTAACAAAAAATTTAGTATGAAAATTAGATTTTCATATGCAAGTCAGTAACGCCACTGGCTGATACGCCACACCCTCGACCACGTGGTGTCCCAAAGTTATTGTGGTCGGACTATATTATAAATTAATCAGGTAAAGTGGGAGAAAGAACTGGGTTATCAAAATTATAGATTGGTTTTTGGAGAGGAAGTATAGCTCGACAAACTTCTCGTGGCAGAGTTGTTTTCGCCGCAGTCATCTCTTAAAATAGCTGCTAGGGAAGAGTGGGAACGCCAATTTAATAAAATATACTAACTTCAACACCGTTCAACGGGCTTTAACAAACTTACTGTCAGATTATTCCAAATGCCTTAAAGTCTATTAGTTATAAAAGCTATAAAAGAAAATATTGAAAATATAAATTTCTACAAGTAGGTACTTTGAAGTAGTATACATTATTAAAACATATAAAAAATAAGAAGCAGAACAATTGAAAGATAAGATTAATCTATAAAAAACTTTACAACATGATTTCAAATTTACAACCTTGGCTTAGATCCATTTTTCACTTAGAATCGAGATTAATCTCAATAAGTACTTATTGCAAATGAGAAAGAATATATAATTCATCGAGATCGAAGAAAATGTGTACTTAGAATCAAATGAATTGATTTTACAGATCAATTAAACCATCAATATTGACAATTAGGAAGACTCGTATTCGTCATATTTTTATCTAAGAATTAACAATAATTAAAGAAGTTTGTCGATATCTTCTAGATTTAAATTGAGTTGATTCTGATTCACATACTGTATTCAATATTTAAATTTCCCGCACTTTTTCCTTTACGAAGTTGCCACATGTAATAATAAACAACTAGATAAAAAGTTTATATTTCTCCTGATTATCTGCGAAGGCACTCTTATCATTTGCTCTGAAGTACAATTTGTAAGTACGTAGCTAAAAAGTACAACAATTTTCTATGTTGATAACACATTGTAATCTAAACAATACGGTTTATATGTATATTTTGACTCTATTTAGCTTGTCTTTGGAATTTTATCCCCTTCCTGTTGAGATTCATCTAAATTTCGGAACACAACTTTAGCTCTAATGATAATACAACCATGTGTATTCGACAAGATGGACGTTGCCACAAAATGGCGGACTACATATGTTTTTACAACCACCTCAATATATGAGCTTTATTCGGGTTCAGGCAATTACTGTTCTAAGACTGTCCGGAGTTTGCGTAGTCGAAATTGGCTTGTTCGGGTTTTAACAGGCCGGTTTGGCGTTCGGGTTTATTTTAGAGCAATTCTTGGACGGTTCGAAAACCGTTTAAGCCAGTCTCGAGCTAGGACGATTGTCGGATTACTTTTTACGCATGCACAAATCATTTGCAAAGGAGGAGGGTGGGAGCTATTTTGAAAATTCGCAGAAGAAAGAGGTTAGGTACAGGAAGAGGTTTGCTTATTGTGTGTTGATGCAGGATACATACCAAAAGGGTAACAAAAGGCAGTAAAGCAGCAGTAAACTTAAAAGACATATCGTGAACAGCTAAAATAAGAACGTACCAAACAATAATAAGACCGTCATGCGTCAGTTACCTACGCACGTGAAACCTGGACAATGAATAAAAAAGAGCAGAATCAACTAGAGATATGGGTACGTAAAATGCTCAGAAAGATATATGGTGGAATTAAAGAAGAGGGAATGTACAGAAGAAGATCAAACAGAGAACTATCAGAATTGTATAAGCACACAAGTATAACCCATATAATTAAAGCACATAGAGCGAGATGGTTGGGACATATAGGTAGAATGACATAAGATAGATGGGTGAAACGAGGTGGAGAAAGTAGTAAAAAGAGAAGAGGAAGACCAAGGAAAAAATGGTTGGAGGAGGTTAGGAGAGACCTGAGAACAGTGGGAGTAAAGGACTGGCAAAACGAGGCGAGGAACAGAGAAAAATGGAACGAGAGAGTAAATGATCTCGAAGCCGAGGGCCAGATAGGCCTGTAGTGCTGATATATATACATATAGATCAAAAATGTATTTTAAAAGGAACATTTTTTACAACTAAAAAGTTATATACAGACAGATCCAGGGCTGTAACTATTCAACAAACAGAGGCGTCATCAGACAGCCTTTTATCCTTAAATTTACAATAATACTAATAGGTAGTCCAAAGAACGACCACCGAAAAACGTTGGTGCTTCGGTGTAGGAAGCAAAATATAACTTTCCGTTTTATGGATTTTATTCAAAGTAGTACAGCTGTAAGAATCTATTATTTTGTTAGAGTAGGAGGCTTTCCTATGAGCTTAGTTTTTATTTAACTTAATTTTTATTCTATTTTCTTTTTCATAATATTGAATTAATTATTTTTTCTTATTTGATAGTTCATGTTTAGTTTAGAAAATATAGATTTTAATGGTTATATTATCTTTTTATTTTTTCATCCAAATAATAAGTACCTAATTAAAAATTAAATAAAATTACATTTATCCAGATCTATCTAGAACAATCCAACAAAATATAGTTACAGTTAGGGAAAAGAAGAAACTACTATAATGATTAAAATACTTACAAGCCACGACTGACCCAACCAAATTATTTATAATACTTGTTTGTATGATCATTTTTTTCAAAAAAACCAACTTTTTTCACTTAAAATACTGATACAAAAGAATATAATTCTTTGAGATGTTTTATATGTAAGTGTTTGAAATACTTCATCTGTACATCTTATCAATCAAATCGGGATCGTAATACTGATTACTGTAAGTGATACATTATTAATTGTGGATAAATGACTATAACTGGTTCAGGTCGAAAACAAAGTTTGATCATTTACATTTTAATTATTTTCAACTAGATAACAACCAACATAATCATAAGTGAATACGTACATTATTCCAATGAAAAATAACAATAAACAGAATAGATTGCAAAAAAAAACAATGTTTCAATGTTAATCCCTATATCTCAAATTATATTTGTGTTTACTAGTATATTTCAATTATAAACATTTTTGTCGAATCTTAAATCTATAATTTGTACGTTAATTTCACCATTAAATAAGAATTCAATGTCGAATTGTATCATACAACACAATGAAGTATGCAACTAGTAATGCTGGTAATAATCGGCTTACTAGTATATATACAACACACAATACAACGATGTTTTTTCAAACAGTAGACAACACAGATCACGTACATCTCTAGAACGTTTTGAGCTAACAGTCTTGGACAAGTTTGCTAACGTTAAAAACAGTCAGACTAGAATATTCCTGTAATTTTTGGCGGCATATTCAAAATTTAACCCTATCGCTAACCCTACAACCATCCACACAACACATTTACGGCATTTTATTTTCAATAAATATCCCGTAATGATAATTAAATAATTCACAGCAAAGACAGGCCTGTCTGTATACTATTAACTCTGATAATACATTTAAACTACAAAAGACACACTGTATCGCTATCGCCCGGTTTGAACCCGAAAAATAGTAGCAGAGTGAGATAGACTTTTCGCTAGGAGGAACTTACTATTAATTGTTTATATATTATTTGTAAGTTAAGCCTTTTTAAAATCAGTTATTCTTTTAGTTCATCCTGTATTTGTTCTAAAGTTTTCCCTTTGGTTTCAATAACATAAAATATAACAAAAAGTATGCAAAGTACACAAAAACCTGCTAAAATCAAAAAAAGCGCACCTATTCCTATAGACGCTTCTACAGCTTTAAAATACCGAGCAATTAGAAAACCTACAACGTAATAAATGAATACCGTACACGCCAACGACCAAGACTTAACTCTAGCCGCATAAACTTCACTAGTAACAACCCAAGAAAGTGGTCCAACGCCGAAATTATAACTAAACATAAACCCAGCTAAGCATAATATTGGTACGAACTTCAGTGAGGATGAAACTTTACTTTCCTCGTCTAAAATACAATAAACTCCTAGTAGTACTTCGAAAAAAATCATTCCACACGCGGATAGAATCATCAGAAATCTTCTATTAAATCTGTCGACGATAAGAGGTGCTAAAATGCCACTAGTTAACTGCAGAGCACTCAAGATAATTGAACAAACAGCTGAAGATAAATTTGAACCAGTTTTGTCAAAAATCGATTGACTGTACATCGAAATACCGTTAATACCAGTGAGCTGCTGGAAAATAAGTAACATATTTGCTATTATAAAGCTTTTTATAAAAGCTTTACTTTTAATAATTTTGGAAACATCCCCAATTTTTTGTTCTTCAATTTTAGCTGCAATTTCTTTAAGTTCCGCGTCTAAATTTGCTCCCGCTGGTCTAAACGCCGACAACGATTTTTTAGCTAAATCTTCTTTACCTTTTAACAAATGAAAGTACGGCGACTCTTCGCAAAATATTATACAAACAGCTATCGTTATAAAAGGGAATATACTCAAGATTATATTGAACTTAGTCACACTGATATAAGGACCAACGCAATTACAAAACAACGATCCCATCGCTATAGCAGTACCGGAAATGGTATTAATCATTCCTCGATTAGATTTACTCGCTATTTCACTAGCATAAGTCATTGTTACCATATTTCCACCTCCTAAAGTAAAACCCATGATAAATCTAGCTACATAATACACAGGTACTGTTCTAAATATGACCATCAATAAGTAACTTGTTGCCATGGGTACTCCTAAAATAATTGTTGCGAATCTTCTTCCAACGGAATAGATTATTAATCCAAATACCCAACAACCACAGCAAGATCCAAGTACAACTAACGAGGTCATCCAGGAAATGTCCGTTTCTCCTATTTCCTTATCGAACGGGCTGTCATCCGTATGGTTTTCAAGTTTTGGGATGACTGGAGAGGACCAACTAATGGCGGTACCGGACATAAAGCCTTTGAGAGCCACTGTAAAAGAAAATTATTATAAATTTAACAGGTAACGTGAGGGAAGGAACTGATAGAGGAAAGTGGGAATGCCAATTTAATAAAATAAACAAACTTCATCATCATTCAACGGACTCTAACAAACTTACACCCTTATCCAGAAATATCAAATAACGGTATCGTTTCCCCTCCCGTTTGAACGGCTTCGTTTGGTATATTCACATCTTAATCAGTCGAAACAAACGGACACACTATGGCAACATTGTGTCGGTAACTAAATCTGTAACGTAAATGTCAATCATACTTCAACTTCAAACTATAACTGACTCATGTTTTTGTTCGTTTGATACAGATGCAGTTAAATAAATAAATAAACAAAAAAGAATAAGTAATGCCCCAAGGAACTTATAGAAGATAATAAATAAACAACTTAGTTTCCTTAGAAACCACTAACAAAGATTTTATATTGAATTTTATTACAGAGTGATAGAATTTTATAGACATAGATTTGATATATTAAACGTCAAAAAATTGCCGCGACAAGACAAAAAATTGCCAGTTCAAAACCGTCAAATTTTGTCAGTTATCAATTTAGTGTGGATTTATGCAGACACATTTAACAATTATCAATTAGCATTTAACAATTAACATTTATCAATTATAAGTTGAACTACCCATTTCACTATGACTCCATTTATGCACACAATTAACAATTATCATTGATCATTTAACAATTACGAAGTTGGCCAACTTTTAACTTCTTAAATTAATTGTACCGAATTTTCATCTAGTGCGCAACTAGTACGCAGATCCTGAAGTTAACTTCACTTTTTTCATAGAAAAGTGGTTGACAGGTTATATTGTGTTTGTTTGTTTTGTTTATTTTTAATTTTCAAGTTCAATTCATCTTCAAAATTATTCCAATGCACAAATGTACATGAAAATGTAGGGTTAATGGTTATTGTAAATAACTAGAATCTCGGGCTCGTGCGCATGCTTACTATTTTCTCTTAATTTATAATTGTGTCTGCATAAACGATGGCAGTTTTACTAATTGTTAATTGATAAATGTTAATTGTTAAATGCTAATTGATACTTGTTAAATGTGTCTGCATAAATCCACACTAACTCTAGTGAAAAAGTCTTACTAAAGTGAACTCTTTTATACATTACCAATCTTTCGGAAAACTTTAATTCCATTTTCAATGATAAAATATTATAATAATGGAAACCAGGACAAAAAATTTGAATTTAATTACGAATTATTATAACTAAATTAAAAATCTATTTTATCTTCGAGATATAATTTAGTTATCATAATGAATTCACGAATGAAAAATTACCAGAGAAGATAGTAGGACAAATGATCAAAGATGTTTAATAGATGTGCTGAATTAATTGATGATAAATATGAAACAAGGACAGGATGAATTAAAGAACAAAATGGAACAAGGATTAACCAAAACAGAAAAGGAATTGCATGGAAATGGAGAGAAATGGAAATTTGAAGAGCCATAGAAAAAGTTGAATTGAAATATAAAATGACAAATTATGAAAACTGCGAACAAATTAGAGAAGAACTATTTGAAGAATAAGATAAATTTGAGATTGTGAAGTAATAGAAGAGTTGGTAAAGAAACAAGAAAGAGTTAAAGAAGAAATTATAGAAAAAATGAACGAAAAAGTGGTTTTAAGACATGAAGAGGTTCAGGAAGCAGATAAAAGTAAGTGTAACAGAAAATTTTAAGTAAAATGAAAACGTCAATATAAAATGTATAGAAAACCAAATCAATTTTTATCAGTAGCGTAAAATTAAAAAAATAATAATAATAGAGAAAGTATTTGAAGACCGGAGAAGCATTTAAATTTAGTTTAGACCATTATAAGACCGAAATTTTGATATTTATATGAATTAGATACTTAATAATATTCTAACTACAAAGTCAATTCTTTAAAGTAGAATAATAATTAATTAATAAATTTTAAATTTTCTCAAAATTGGCGAATAAATAAGGATATTTGAAACAGAATTTGATTTAAAAATAATTCAATAATTAAACCCAACCCTGAGATTAAAATTTTCTTAAGTAAATTAACAATTAAGTAAAATTAAAATAAAAAATTTACATAAAATATAGAATTATAGAAAATTCAATATATATATACCTATATATAAATTATGAGAATATATTGATAATTATTTCGATATTGACATATCATGCTGACGTAAGAACGACATCTCAATATCGAAATAATTATCAATATATTCTCATAATTCACATAATTTATTAATTAAAATAGTTAAATGAATTAAAAACAATTAGCTCGATTTATAATATAATTTCATAAAGTAAGGGTTAAATAAATTAATAATTTAAAAAAAATTAAATAAACTTTCTTAGAATTTTAAAATTATATTTATCCAGAACCATCCAACAAAATGTAGTTACGGTTAGGGAAAAAAAGAAACTACTAATAAATTAAATACTCACAAGCTAGAACTGCCCCAACCAAATTGTTTATAATGCCCTTTCGTATGATCATTTTTCTCAAAAATTCAATACTGATATAAAAGTGTATAGTTCTTCGAGATGTTTTATATACCTATAAGTGTTTGAAATATTTTATCTCTACATCTAATCAATCAAATCGGGATCATAATACTGATAACTGTATAATTATTGATACCACCGAATATAAACAAGACAAGAAGGGTCACTTCGTGTCGGTACTTTGATATTGGGTCTACAAAAACGTACCGTCGTCGTCGTATTCTGATTAAATATCAAATTTGAATGTAAAATATAATATATTCGCATTTTAATATATAGTAATATGAAATATTCATATGGAAAATATTTACATGGAAATTTATTATAGATTCCAGAATGTTTAGAGAAGGTAAGTACAAAAGTTGAGCCCCGGAAAACATGCGAAAAAAGAAAGGTAATCGCAACGAGCAAATCCTGATCTAATGTTAACGATTATACGAGGATGTATTGATATCTAGTTAGCCTAGACCAGCTCCATGCATAAACAAAATATTGCGTTACCATAGCAACGAACAATAACTTATTAGAAGTGTCATTGCGAAGTTTGACGTCAAAAAAGTAAACCAGAGCTACGCAATAACTTAAAAGAAAAAAGATGTCCACCGAAATTTGAAAATCGAAAAATTGGAGTATCGAGCCATCATCAAGTACCTGTATTTAAAAGGGTTAGGAGGTAAGCAGATTTACGAAGATGCGCTTAATACCCTTGGTGAACAATGTCCTTCGTATGCGACCGTGAAAAATTGGACTGCAAGCTTCAAAAGAGGTAAATTTTCCATTGAAGATGATGACCGATCGGGAAGACCAGTTTCTGTGTCAGTCCCCGAAAATATCGATGCAGTTCATGACATGATTTTATCAGAACGTCGAATTGGGCTAAAACGGATATCTGAAGCACTGAATATATTTCATACGAACGCGTTCATCATATATAGTTCACGTCAATTTGGACATGAGAAAAATTGCTGCAAAATGGATCCTCAAATGTTTGAATGTTGACCAAAAGCGTACAAGGGTAGAAGCGTTCGATCTGTGCTCGATTTGAAAACGATGTAGACTTCTTAAACCGAATTGTTAGGTATTATGGATGAGACTTGGGTACATTTCTACGATCCAGAAACAAAGCAGCAATCGATGGAATGGCGACACTCTGGTTCTCCAAGTCCTAAGAAGTTTCGTGTCCAAAAATCTGCTGGAAAAGTTCTTGCTTCAGTTTTTTGGGATTGCCATGGAGTAATCATGATTGATTTTTTGGATAAGGGTAGAACAATAACTAGAGATTACTATTCAACATTACTGACCACTCTACGGTAAAAAATTAAAGAGAAAAGACGTGGAAAGCTATCCAAAGGTGTTTTTTTTTTGCAGGACAACTCCCCTGTACACAAATCTCATGTTGCCATGCAAAAAAATCGTGATTTAGGGTTTGAATTACTAGAACACCCCCATTATTCACCAGATTTGACTCCGTTCGACTATCATCTCTTTCCTCAACTAAAAAAAAGTTTAAAAGGACGTAAATTTTCTTCCAACGAGGAGATAATCAAAGCTATTGAGGTCTGGTTTGCAGAGCAAGAAGAAACATTTTTTTTGAAAGGTCCAGATACGCTGCAGGTTCGCTGTAATAAATGTATCCAATTAAGAGGAGAATATTTTGAGTAATAATATTTTGACCTTGAAATTTGGTTCAATAGTAGGCTAAGAATTTTTCAATATATCCTCGAAATAATATGACCAAGTGACTTTATCAACATACATCAATTTCAGTGTCTGTATCAGTGTTGTCAATGCGAGGATAATAATTATCCGATTTTTACATGAAATTTGAAAATATAGACATTTAGGGCAGATGGTAGTTTTAATTTTGGTCCAATATAAATTGTTATTAGATAATAGATGTCGAAGAATAATTATTTATATTCAAACTTCATGCATTTTTGAAAAATGATATTTTTCAAAAACAGTGACCGTTCAACTAAGGAGCAACAACTACTTCTCGTGCAATATGCACCGCCGGATATTGAATTACACCACAAAGTCAAACGGGGTTGGTATATCTACAAGATATTTTAAAACCTACCATTCTGGTTTGCGATTAGAGGGGATAACACAACTTGTAGACCGGTTTCGGCATATTTGCGCCTCATCAGTACAAGGTATGTGCTATCCGTATGACTAGTTTAAAGTAATTAAAATATTACTCTTATAATCTCCCAAATTTTGTAACAGAAAGATCCTTATCGCTGCCACTGGTAGTTTCAGTAAATATTTCCTTATTTCATTTATTTATCAAGTTACAGAATTTGTTCCAGTTAGAGTTTTCACTCTGTATATTATTATAATATTTCCATATCTACTCCTTGGTTCAAAGTTTTCAACAAAAAAAAACCCTTTATTCTCCCAAATGTTTAAATGACTTTGAATATCGTTAACAATCAAATAGTCTTTAAATTTGAAAATTATTATATTTTTATCTTAAAACTTGAACTTTCTTGTTATTGCTTCAAATGAGATAAAATTATATTTTTCACCCTGTATAATAAACAACTGAGTAAAACCAACAAAAAAAATAATAAGTTTAAATAGCTATTAGGGTTTTTTGTGTAATTAACTATTATACCATTAATATTTTAATCAAACATATTTCTATAATTTATTACTGGAACATTGGAAATTTCTCGTTTATCTACCCTAACTTTGCAGTGTTTGTTTATTCGCTCTCTTAAAACCGCCATGTTTTTCACAATTTGTATTAGGATCGCAGAAACGTGAGGAGGTATCAGGAGCAATAATATAAGATTTATAGAGAGCATACCCCTGGCGCCATCTATGTGGAAGTAGCCGAAGTAGTCCTTTGTCCATGGTAGTAACCTACCACCAATTCTAATTTCAATATAAAGAATTATTATTTATGTCACAAAATGCAACAATTATGGAGTTTCAAATACTTGTTATTTATTCACAACATTTTCAAAAGCTAATTAATAGAATTTTCTTGCACTTAATTTCGAATTTCATTGAAATAACATACTGCGTCACCTATGTGGGAGTAGCCGAAGCTACTTTTTGATCAAATGAATTATCGGCAATTCTAACTCCAATATCAAACCATTATGATTTTCGTCACTAAATGAATTAGTTGTAGATTATTAAATTTTTTGTAATATACTTATAGTATTTTGAGAAACTTATAGAGTATTATAGAACTATTAATTACTATATTCATGAAAGTAACATACTGCGCCATCTATGTAAAAGTAGCTTCTTGTTCAATAAAACTAACTGCTTCATTAAATATACTACTACTACTTCCTCTTCTTTTAGTTAGATGGCGAAAGCATGTTGTTTATAATAAATTTTAAGAAATAATTCTTAAAGATACCATTAGCTATTTAGGTTTCATTTAAAAATATGTTGAACATTTATTATTATAATAATATTTATATAGTAATTATTACGCATCCCTGCTCATTACAATTATTTAAAATGTTTTTATTTGACAGTGACATTTGTGGGCAAAGCCATATTTTTGCGATCTAGCGTCTTAAAGCGGATTAAAGCGATTCATTTTCGCGAATAAGTAATGACGTCACGCTTAAAAACGCTTGAAGCGGAAACTGGCGTGGTCGGGAGTGCGCCAGAAAACTTTGAAGCGGTAATTGACAGCATTGAGAGAATAAATTGATAGAGAGTGGACCAATGGTGTAGCTATTTTTTGTTTGGCAATAATATCATGAATTTATCAACAAACTCATAGATAACAAAAAATTTTATTTGAAATTTTTTTTCCAAACATTTATATCTCTGCGGGGTCGTTGCGAGGTATCAAAGAACGATTTTGGATTGTCTGAAGGAATGTATAAAGTTGACCTTAATGGTATAATGTTGGAAGTAGACCAGGAAACCTTTTTATTATTAAAAAGGAAGTACTGCTTAAACTCCAATATTTTATTTGATAGTTGATGGAAAGTTTTATTTAGGTATAATATTATTTTGCTTATTAGAGATTAAGAATTTCAGAAAGAAAAAAATAAACAAGTACAGTATATGTGTCATGAGAGAAATTTCAATCCTCGAACACATAAATGAATAGGTACTATATACAATAAAATATTTCTCCTGTATAAGCCGGGTAAATTATTCCCTGTTAAAGAAAAAGAAGAAGTTAACAGATATTCCTAAGTCTCTTCTTCTTTCCGTGAATCGCAGAAATATATAAAGGTAAAATATCCCTTCTAATACATGTTAATTGTGTCGATATATACACTGCTCGCCAAAACGATACTGAAAATAGAATTCACAATAACAATTTTCTTGTAAATTCTTAGAATATCCTAAAAAATTGAATTTATGAATATTTTCTAGAGCTTTTCTACTTTCCCTGTGTACAGAAAATATCAAAAAGAATAGAAAAACGTTTCTTAAAATAATCTATACTTATATTTTTAAATAGGGCGGACAGTGTATATTGAATTCACATAGATGTGTATATTATCTCTGGATGACAAACACTTGTTTATGACGAACGGTGTGACTAATGAATAAATTTTAAATCGCTCGCTTTCAGTAACGAATTAATTGTTGAATCGGATGGTCGTGTCGGGAGTGTATATTCGTAATTTACGGGAATTTAACTGTGTTTTCGAATTTTCGGGAGTGTACCTTTATTCGAAATTATTTTCGGTAGTGAAACTGTGTGTGTCTACGGAATTTTCGATAGTGTACCTATAAGTGTATAGTTCGAATTTTTGGTGGTGATTTCCAAGGATTATAATAATTCTATATATAAGGTAAGTCTTTATTTTATTAAATGGTACTTACTTATTATATACTAGCACTAAATAAATACTGTATTTCTTCATTTTCAATATATTTTTTTCAAAATGAGACATAGGTAAACTATGTTGATTTCTTTACTTTACCAATATATTATCCTTTCTCTAGTAGCAAAATAAATGAAAACAGTTTATTTAACAAGTTTTTATAATATTTTGGATCTTTTATGAATAATTTTTATACCGATTCATAATTTATCAACAAATTGAATACCTATTACTTTTGAAATAGTTTAGAACATTATTCATATCAATAGAGTAAGTTATATACTTTTCGAATCATTTTAGTTATTGTACAGTTGAGCATATATTTCATAAAATTTTTTCTTTATTTATCTATTTTCCAAAAACTTATAGGGTATAGCTTTATTGTTGTTTCTTATATTTTCCCAATATATTATCCTCTCTTTATTTTTCATTTCTACTAGTACTAGCAATAAATAACTACACTGTATTTAAAATATTTTGGATCTTTTACGAATAATTTTTATACAAAAAGTTTAACCGATTAAAAATTTATCAACAAATTTAGTAAGTACTTATTTCATTTTAAAATAGTTAAAAACATTCATCAATAGAATAAGTTATATACTTTTCAAATCTATTTAGTTACTGTTCCGTCAGGTATTGATATTATAAAAATTTTTCTGTATTTATTTATTTCCCGAAAGAAATAGGGTAGCTATGCTTTTAACTATATTTTCACAATATCCTCTCTTTATTTCCCACTATACAACTACTAGCAATAAATAAATAAAGTGTTCCTCCAATATATTTTGGATTTAAAAAAAATAGTTTAACCGATTCATAATTTATCTGAGTACTTATTATTATATACTGCATGCAAATAATTGCTTACTGCTAATTATTGACATATATAAACTTGGAATATTTTTACAAATGATGTATTAGAAATTAAAACAGTTTATACACTTAATTTTCAAAAGACATGAGTATAAGCTCTATATTGTTTTCTATATTTTCCCAATTATTGAGTACTTTCTTATTTGATTTTGAAATAGTTTAGAATACTCTTTGATACAGTAAATTATATACTTTTCAAATCTTTTCAGTTATTGTACAGTTGGTTACATATTTTATAAAATCCATTCTGTTTTGATTTATTTCCCAAATATTTTTAAGATGTTGTTTCCTAAAAATATTATCCTCTCTTTATTTCTCACTACTACTAGCAATAAATAAATACACCGTATTTAAAATATTATGGATCTTTTACAAATAATTTTCATATAATAAGTTTAACCGATTTATAATTTATCAACAAACTGATATATGAGTACTTATTTGATTTTGCAATAGTTTAGAACACTCTTCGATAGAGTAAGTTATATACTGCATGTAAATAATTGCCTACTGCTGATTATTAACATACAGGGTGTACCAATCTTACAACAAACTTCAATATGTGGGTTATTTTAAGAGATTTCAAAAAATGTTATCAACAAAAATAGTAGATGTCTTTAAGGTCCATATTTTGACATTATATCGAACTATACAGAGTGCTGCATAACTCCGTTACAAACCAAACATGATTTTTTAAATGAGAACCCCCGTTTATTATACCGAATTCGGATTGCTCACATTTTTTGATGCTTTTGATATAAGGTTTTGCTACGTTATACAAAGTCCTTCAAAAGCTATGAACACGTTTAGGTGAAAATCGTAGGTAAATCATCAACGCTCTGTAGCTTGTTGAACGTTGGAGGAAAAAATTTTATTTAGTTTCGTAATATATGCAATATCTCCGTATTTTATTAAATTTTGATTATTTTCTTTTTTGTATACAGGGTGGACGGAATGTTAGTTTATATATTTAGTTGTGGAGATGTGGCTATTATCACATTCTTGGCATTCCCTTCACTGGGTTTAATATATTAATTTGATTTCAGCGTTGTCTTCAGTCCAGGATTATGCTCTTAGAGCTTCTGGACGAATAATATCCACCTTGTACTGATGAGAGGCGCAAATACGCCGCAAGTAATATTATTCCTTCTAATTTATAAACCAGAATGGTTGGTTCTATATTTTCATAATATACCAACCCCGTTTATCTTGAAAGTGTAATTCATTATTGTCTGGCGGGGCATATTGCCCGAGAAGTAGATGTTGCTTCCTGGTGAACGCTATATCCTTTGGAAATTAATTTTCTAATTTGTAAAACGTTTTAATAGTATTACACTATTATTTTGGCGTCTATTTGATATTCCGTTTTTATAATTCCTGACTTGGAATGAAAATGTACAAACATGAACAAATGAATTCAAACACTTTGCCATTAAAGACAAACTTCTAGTAGGGTGCAGCTGATAGAAAACATCCTGAGCCGGTGGGGAATATTTTCTGTCGGTTGTAGATTTTTTGACCGATTGATTATATTTTCTACTGGCTGGGGTCATCTTCCAGCCATGGGGGACAATTTTCCATCTACGCAAGGTAACTTTCAGCCTTAATTCCTTAACTTTTCAAAAGTAATCGATGTCTTACCTCAGTTTTCTAAATATTGTCCCCCATTTCTTTCACAAGTTGGCTATTTTTCAAAAGACATAGGTAAGCTATGTCGTTCCTCATTTTCCTAAATATTGTCATGCCTTTCTTTTTTTAACAGACATCGGTAAGCTTTTTATTTTACCTGTCAAGGACGCCACATGTAACACATGGTTGCCTACGATTGACTTTTTCCTTCACGGATGCACGCAGTACCACACTGTGGGAAAGTGCTCGTTCCTAGGATGTCGGTCAGTCTCGTTTGCAAAGCGGGCGGTCATCCAGATGGAGCGAGTGCGCTTGAGTGTTTTCCGTTTGTTGAATGGGTATGGATTAACAAGTTGGGGAAATTGTTGTCCAGTATGGGCTATCAAAATATCGTAGAAGCCAAAGGTGATACATGGCTATTTGACAGTTTTTTAAAAATATTTTTAAATATTGTACTACCTTTCTTCTACAAGCTGCTTATTTTTTCAAAACACATAGGTAAGCTATGTCGTTCCTCATATTCCTAAGTATTGTCCTCTCTTTCTTCTACAAGCTGATTATTTTTTCAAAACACATAGGTAAGCTATGTCGTTTCTTATTTTTCTAAATATTGTCCTGCCTTTCTTTCACAAGTTGGTTCTTTTCTAAGCAGATATTGCTAAGCATTTTATTTTACTTGTCAAGGACGCCACATGTAACCGCTTGTGTGCTTACGATTGACTTTTTCCTTCACGGATGCACGCAGTACCACACTGTGGGAAAGTGCTCGTTCACTAGGTTGTCGGTCAGTCTCGTTTGCAAAGCGGGCGGTCATCCCGATGGGGCGAGTGCGCTTAAGTGTTTTCCGTTTGTTGAATGGGTATGGATTAACAAGTTGGGGAAATTGTTGCCCAGTATGGGCTATCAAAATATCGTAGAAGCCAAAGCAGTTACATGCAAAATGGCGATTGGAAGGATTCTGACTAACTACTAACAATTTTTTTCAGCGCTTCCTTTTCAGCATACTAACACTCTCTTACAGGCTTCAAGATTCCATCGGATTTTTGTTGAATTTTTTAATTCTGTTTGATTTTCTGTTCTAGAAATCTTACCAGGGATGATGGATACACTCTTCAGAATTTATTTGGAATACTTGCTGGATAGGCCTATCTCAGAAATAATCAAAAAATTTTAGATAATTTTTCATTCATTAATATAAATTAATTTAATTTTTTTTCAGCGCTTCCTTTTCAGCACACTAACACTCTCTTACAGGCTTCAAGATTCCATCGAATTTTTGTTGAATTTTTTAATTCTGTTTGATTTTCTGTTCTAGATATTTTACCAGGGACGATGGATATGCTCTTCAGAATTTATTTGGAATATATCGATATATTTTAACTTGCTGATAGGCCTATCTCATAAATAATAAAAATGTTAATTAATAATTTTTTTTTATCAATTTAATTTTTTGTTCCAGAATTTTTTTTCAGGAAACGATTTTTTAGGTTACAAAAGTTAATACTTATTTTTGACTTTTTCAATTTGGAGCTACCGATTTTTTTTCCAGCACTATTAATAAATCAAAATTTCTATTCTGATTCATTTTATATTGTTTGGTAAAGTATTATTTGCATGTTTATTTTCTTAACTGCATGGGTTTAATATTTGCATGCTCAAGCTTGAGTGTAGTAGGGGGTTGGTGATGTTAATTTTAAAATATCTTTTTGCTGTGTAATTTATGTTTGATATTTTTGGTTAAAATATTGTAATAAATGTATTTTATAGATGTTAATATTTTGTTGATATTCGATTTTTTATAATTGTTGATTTAGAATGTATTTGTTCCTGATTGTATATTTTTATTACTGCACTTTGTCAGTAAAGACAAACTTCTGGCAGGGTGCAGCCGGTAGAAAACATCCTGTAAGCCGGTGGGGAATATTTTCCGTCGGTTGTAGATTTTTTGACCGATTGATTATATTTTCTACTGGCTAGTGATATCTTCCAACCATGGAGGACAAGCGTTCATCTACTAGGAGCAGCTCCAGCCACAATTTTAGTTATATTTGTTTATAAATATAATGCTTTGTGTATTTTGTTAGGTTAGGTTTAAATATTGACGGTAGCATTTCTACCCCTTCGACGGCACCGAAGCGATTTTCCCTTTGTGTGTAGTATCCTTATTAGTACGTACACCTTTTGTATAAATTTCAACCAGTCTTCCTGTTTATTTCATTATCATATGTCAGAATATCGCTAGATATTTCCATTTTTGCGAGGTTAAGCGTGACGTCACAATTATGACGTCACGCTTAAGCTACACTGTTAATCCGCTTAAAGGCGCTAGATCGCAAAAATATGGCTATAATCTTTTATTTTGACGTTTTACATATGCTTTGGTATTCAATAAAAAGTTAATAAACGATACAAATTATTTGGTATATTAATTAATGTTTCCATATAATTACCTAAAATTAAACTGGAAGGACTAAATGAATGAACCATTTTATGGTTACTCAATTGAATTTGTTTCCAAATCATGGAGTTAATAAAGGAAACAGTGCCTACACCTACAGAAGAAGGTAAGATAATATATTGGATGACTATGTAGATTGATAATTTTGTTTATGTCTTAAATAGTGGAAATCTATTATTTTCAATTGAGTTAAGGAGACTAATATTTCCTGTTTAAAATATCAGCAATGGCAAATAACCTGGAACATGATACATGCTGGTTAAAATAAATACTTGTCATAGAATACCTAGGATTATTTTAGAGGAACATGTTTTTACTAGGTACTAGCAAATAACTAAGTGAATAATTTCTGATAGTAGATTCCAGTATGAATTAATCCGTTCTTACCTGTCATACATTATCCAATACTTTTTTTAGATAAAGGGAAATGAAGCAAAAAATTATACAAATACTACTGGACTAAACAGTTCGGGAAATCAGGAGTTTCATGAATCCCTCCTCATTATCAAATTGGAAGAAGTGCCTGTCATTGAATGTAGTGTACATGATTTCTACAACAGATCAAACGACCAGATATGATATTAAATGGAAGAAAATCTGTAGATACACCAGCTGAGAGATGCCAATAAGAACGATATTGTTGATCTGATGCTGCTGTAAAACAGATCCTATGAGAAAGTAGACAATATAGTGGTTGTCTCTGGTTCTTACTGGAAGCTGAATGATGCACCAACTTGTGGACTCAATATTTATAGTACATACTCATTCAAGCAATCTATAGATACTGTTATTCTTTTTTCAGAAAATGTATTCCAGGTTTTCATTGTCTTGAAGACACTTTAATTATGAGAGGAATGTTAAATGTTACAAAAAGAAAAACCTGACAAATATTCCCATGATCATATTGTTGCTGTACATTATGTTTGTCAATAAAAACATGAGGATTGAAAACGAAAGTCCTATGTGTTGTTTAATTTTGAATCATATTTTAACGTTTTTATTTCTAAACTATTTGAACATGTTTTAAATAATAAGTATACCTACCATTCAAGTCTACATTATGTTGTTTTATTTTTTTGATACTAAATTGGAGGTTTATTTCGTAGAAAATACTTCAAGAAACTTGAGAAATCCACTATTTGATTTTCTCAACTCGGCTACATTGAATACAAAATATTTTGGCATGAATAGGAAAAGCATATAGAATACACTATTTAAATATTTTATCGACGTTTAATTTATTTTTTTAACATTTATATATAGTTTAATCATATCTCTAAATTAATATATAGGAAATTTACTAACGCATTACAAATTTTTCATTTTTCTAACCTAAAATTCACTCACAAACATTACACTCTATCCGGTTGCTTAAAACCGCCATGTTTTTCGTATTTCGTATTAGGATCGCAGAAACGTGAGGAGGTATCAGGAGCAGGAGTCAATATATTATTCATTAAAATATAAAATTTATGGAAAACATACCCCTGGCGCCATCTATGTGAGAATAGGCCAAGTAGTATATTCCTAAACGTAGGAACCTATCGACAATTCTAAATTTATTTTAAAAAAATTTGATTTCTGTTCCATAACTCGTCGATTACAGTTTTAAATGATTTTAAGTGAATTTATAATATTTTAGGACCGTAGTGGACTTATAAAGAACTCCATTAATTTGAAAATTAATAAAAATAGCATCCTGCGACATCTTTACGGAAGTAGTCAAAGTAGTCTTTTGTAGTTATCTCTAGGTTGATTAGTGATGTTACATAGGTACGAGACCCCACTATATTTTTGAACAAAATACCACTTCAGCTACTGTTGCACAGAGGGCGCCAGAGGTATGTTTTTAATAAATTTTATATTTTAATGCATATTTGTCTACTCCTGCTCCTGATACCTCCTCACGTTTCTGCGATCCTAATACAAAATAAGAAAAGCATGGCGGTTTTAAGAAATCGGATAGAGTGTAATGTAAGGTTTTTGGTTAGAAAAATGAGAAATTTGTTATGTGTCAACAACGTTAGTAAATAACCGTATATTTATTCAGAGATATGAAGAATCTTTTGCTTAAACTATATATAGTTGTGAAAAAGTTAAATAAACGCAAATAGTATTTGACAATTTTTTTAAATTTAACCTTATCTGCCTTATTCATGCTAAAATGTTTTGTATTTAATGTAGGTAAGTTGAAAAAATCAAATAATAGAGATTCATCAATATATGTCTCAAGTTTCTTGGAGTATTTTTTATGAAACAATTCTTTAACTTAGTATTTACGAAATAAAACAACACATAGTGTTAAATGGGACTTTTATTATTTAAAATAAAAAAGTTTAGAAATAAATACATTAAAATCTGATTCAAATTTAAACAACACATAGGATTTTTCTTCTCAATCCTCATGTTTTTGTTGACAACCATAATCTACTTACAGCAACAATATCATTATGGGGATATTTGTCGGGTATTTGTTTTTGGAACGTTTATCATTCATCTCAGTTAAGGAGTCTTTAAGACCATGGAAACCTGGCATATATTTTCTGAAAAAAGAATAACAGTATCTATAGAAATTGCTTGAATGGCTATATGAATTAGATATCGAGTCCAGAATTTAAAAAATAAAAGTATCTCTTCAAAACTAATAAATGAAAAAATATTGTTATAGTCAACAGAAGAAGTTGGTGCATCATTCAGCTTCCAGTAAGCACCTTCAGAGACAAGAGTACTCTACTGTCTACTTTCTTATAGGATCTGTTTTACAGCAGCATCTGATCAACAATATCTTGCTTATTGACATCTCTCAGATGGTGTATCTATAAATTTTCTTTCATTTAATATCATATCTGGTTGTTTGATCTGTTCTGGAAATCATGTACACTACATTCAATGACAGGCACTTCTTCCAATTTGATAATGAGGAGGGATTCATGAAATTCCTGATTTCCCGAACTGTTTAGTCCAGTAGTACTTGTATCATTTTTTGCTTCATTTTCCTTTTTTATCTAAAAAAAGTATTGGATAATGTATGAGGGGTAAGAAAGGATTCATTCATACTGGAACCTATATTATCAGAAATTATTTACTTAGTTATCTTCTACTATCTAGTAAAAACTACATCCTCTAAAATAATCCTATTCTATGACAAGTATTTATTTTAACAAGCATATCATGTTCCAGGTTATTCCCATATCAGTGATATTTTAAACTGGAAATATGATTATCCCTAACTATATTAAAAATAATAGTTGTCGACTATTTAAGACACACACACACAAGTATCAAGCTACATAATCAGCTAATCTATGTTACCTACCTTCATTTTTAGGTAGGTACTGTTTCCTATACTAACTCCATGATTTGGAAACAAATTCAATTGAGTAACCATAAACTGGTTTATTAACTCAGTCCTTCCAGTTTAATTTTAGGTAAATATATGGAAACAGTAAATATACCAAATAATTTGTAATGTTTTTTAACCTCTAATTGAATACCTACCAAAGCATATGTAAAACGTCAAAATCAAAGATCAAAGCCCAGAAATGTCATTGTCAAATAAAATCATTTTAAATAATTCTAATGAGCAGTGATGTGTAATAATTACTATATAAATATTATTAGAATATTAAATAATAAATGCTCAACATATTTTTAAATGAAACCTAAATAGCTAATGGTATCTTCGTATCTTTAAGAATGATTTCTTAAAATTTATTAAAAACAACATGCTGTCGCCATCTACGTAAAAGAAAAGGAAGTAGTATATTTAATGGTGCTGTTAATTTTATTGAACAAGACGCTACTTTTACATAGATGGCGCAGTATGCTTTTTACATGAATATGGTTATTAATAGTTCTATAATACTCTATAAGCTTCTCAAAATACTATAACTATATTACAAAAAATTTAATACCCTAGAACCTATTGATTTGGTCACGAAAATCATAATTGTTTAATGTAGAAGTTGAAATAGCCGATAATTCTTTTGATTAAACGATAGCTTTGGCTACTACCCTATAGGTGACGCTGTATGTTATTTCAATGATATTCGAAATTAAGTGCAAGAATATTCTATTAATTAGCTTTCGAAAATATTCTCAATAAATAATAAGTATTCAAAACTCCATAATTGTTGCATTTTGTGTCAAAAATAATAATTCTTTATATTGAAATTAGAATTGGTGGTAGATTACTACCTTGAACGAAAAACTACTTTGGCTACTTTCGCATAGATGGCGCCAGGGGTATGTTTTTCCATAAATTTTATATTTTAATGCATACATTGACTCCTGCTCCGGATACCTCCTCACGTTTCTGCGATCCTAATACAAAATATGAAAAACATGGCGGTTTTAAGAAATCGGATAGAGTGTACTGTTAGGTTTTAGGTTAGAATAATGAGAAATTTGTAAGTTGTCGACAAATGGTTTGTATTTAATGTAGGTACGTTGAAAAATTCAAATAGAAGAGATTCATAAAATTATTTGGGATACTTAAGTCAGGAAAGTACAAATAGAATACTTAAACAAATCTTATTAAGTATATTTCAAGTAAGTTGATTATAAACTTTGGAAATTATATCAATTCTCCTACAGGTTCAATGGTAAGTTCCGCTATCTAAAATAGAAAAAAAATTATGTTGAAAACTGTATTTCCTTCGCTAAATTTCGGATTGAAAAAAAAATTGATATATTTTTATTATTCTAGTAATTTACGCTAAGTATATAGATTGAATGGATAAGTTCTACGACGGCAACTTTGATTTTTCATCTTCCTGAAATCCAGAAACTCCAAATTAGTAATGGAGTCAACAAAGAAAAATTGGTTGCCTATACAGAGCCGCATTTTTTCCAGAGTCTAAAGTACAGGGTGTTTCAGAAGATCAATCTTATCCAAAATTTAGTGAAACTTCAATAAGTACTCACATTAACGGATGCTGGCGTTGATAAAACATAAACTGCAGCTTCTGCAACATCAACAGATTCCAGCATAGGTACCACAGTAAGTGCTTTGAATGTTGCTCCATCTACACGATCTGCAGCGGATCCAGCTTTCCTTAAATCTGTATTAACCATTCCAGGACTCAGACTCTATAAAAAAATCAAACTTAATAGGGTTAATACTTTTGCTTTCATAGACTTACAGTAACTCTAATCTTAGAACCCGATGTAGCAAGTTCTCTTCGAAGAGATTCGGTTAGCGCTGTAAGAGCATGTTTACTAGGAGGGTATAAATTCAGTACGGGTCTGTGAGGAAGTCTGTGTCCACCGATACTGTTAATATTTATAATTTGTCCGTGTATATTACTGTCATTCATATGTTTAATAGCTTCTCTAGTAGCAATACAAACTCCCAAGACGTTTGTATCAATAATGGCTCGCCAGCTTTTCGTTTCACCTGAAGCTAATGGACCCCAAATGGAAATACCGGCGTTGTTGACGAGAATACTAACTGGGCCGATGTTTTCTTTTGTCCATTTGAATGCTTCTACAATATCTTCCTCTATGGTAACGTCTCCAACGAATCCATAAAATGTTCCCTTCTTAGACGACAGTTTTTCAGTCAGTTCGTCTAATCGTTGTTTTCTTCTGGCGAAGCCAACGACCTATAAAATGATGTCAGTGATTAAAGGGAAAACAAGATTATTCTCTTGGAGAGGTATTGACTGAGAGGGAAATTTGAAATGATGTAGATATAACTGACTGAATATTCTAAAATTCATTTGATTTCTTGACGGAGCTAAAGAAAATGGCATGTTTTTGACATATTAACCTGTATAAAACTAGAGTTTTTATATCTTGGGATATACATGGACATCCTTGGAAGTGGAAGTTAGAAGATACTGACCCAAAATGGATTATTTAGAATAGAAGCCTAGGAGAATCAATATTTTTAGGTCAAATATTTTGACGAAAATGGACGTTTTTTCAAAAATTATGTACAATTTAGTAAAAGAAATATACTTCACTTAATAGAGCTGTAACAAATTTAATGTTATGGAGTATGAACATAATTTTGAATTATTTTACCTTCAATCCATGTTCTACTAATTTTTCTGCTATGGCCTCTCCGATTCCAGCTGTAGCTCCTGTCACAAAGGCAACGTGTCCTGTCCACCTCTCCATATTAACTGATTTTCGAAATAAAGTCTAATTACTTACTAGTTATCGCTTTTTAACCATCCGGCTAGCAATTTATTATTACCGGGTGTTATTTAAAAACATAACCAAGATAAGAAAATAATGAGATGCTTGAATCGAAATTAAATATATATTCAAAATAACTTACAATTAGCTTGATAACAATTGTAATACGTGCAAAAATGGAAATTTAAAAAAAAAAAATTCAATTAAAATCGTCGTTAACTATAAAAAAAGTCGATTAGATATTTTCAAAACATTCCGTCCTACTTTTATCAACTGGCGACCTTACATTATGCTATTTAGGTGCGATTTTAAAGCCACGCTATTTTAAAGCAATTTAAGGTTTCGTTTTACACTAAAAACTAAGCTGTTTTCGAGATAGTTTGGTTTATTTTTCTTGCTTAAAAATCGCCACAAACTAGCACACTCACACGCGCTCTGTTTATTTTGTTATTAAGGTGACCTTACATTATGCTATTTAGGTGCAATGTTAAAGCCACGCTATTTTGAAGCAATTTATGGCTTCGTTTTACACTAAGCTATTTTCGATATAGTTTGGTTTATTTTGTATAAAGCAATCCAGTGTGGCAAACTTAAAAATATTTTTAGGTGATGTTAAATAATGATGAAAATAAATTTTTCCACAATTTTCTGGTAAATCGGAGTTTGGGTACATTTCTGAGAGACTAGCACATATTTCATGTGCCTTATTTCTTGTATCTCTATTGTGATAATCTTTTCATCTCACGTCGTAAAGACAGGGCTTGCTTTCATATAATAAAATTAAGTGTGTGGCCATATCGGTACTCCAAATATGTTTGCTAAAATAAAAATTAATTATTACATCTATTTTATACCAGATAAAACAAGATAACTTACTTTTCTCCATTTTGTTTTTCTATATAAACACGATTCGAGGTTTGAGTTTCTGCTCTAATATTTTTAGGGTTGGTAGCAGAATTATTACTACAAATTTCATGAAAATAGAAACTGTTCTAATTATTTTTCTTGCTTAAAAATCGCCACAAACTAGCACATGCACACGCACATGCGCTTTGTTTATTTTGTTATAGCATGCAACTTGCATTGCACCTAAATAGCATAATGTAAGGTCGCCTTTATAGCATGCAACTTGCATTGCACCTAAATAGCATAATGTAAGGTCGCCTTGCTTATGTCCCAATGCTATTGTCCAGCTATTGATATTTTGTCGAAGTCTCGCTGATTATTTCCATATTTGTTTATTATTTAAGTGTTTCTAGCTCAATGTTCCCATTATTAAGGGCTCTACGATTTTTCGACAGTGTTATAAATAGAAATCCCTCAATTTGACTCATTACATTACGAAAATGCCCATAAAAGTTTCTAAAATTTACAATGAATTTTTTTTTCGAATTCTTACACCCTTTTAATTATCGTACTCATTTATTATTCTATATAATTTTTGTAAAACGTAATCAATTATAGCTACAACCATGTAACTAAATGTTATAAATATATCTTATCAGATGTGTGGGAAACAAGTAGAAAAAGTGTATGATAAGCGAGTTATCACTTTTTTTCAATTAAATCTTACCGATACGAAATTACAATGTTTCCTCATCATATCATACATAGTTACACTAAAAAATTATTATTTTAGAGTTAAAGTCTGCTTAGGGAGAGGGCGGGGGTGGAATATATAGCTTAAAATCGAAGATAATCAGCCCCCTTTACATTCGCAGATGTTTCCATAGGGTGCAGTGTCCAGTCACCAGGTGTCGGTAACTGTCTTCAAATGTCTCTTACTCAGTTTCATCCTGGTTGAGAGTTGCTTGTCTACCTTTGTATGGAGGTGCTCCATTTGAGCCTAGCTAGCCAGTTCCCGATTTCCCCTCTTATGCAATCTTTTGTGTCTCCTTTAGAGCCTTCTTTAGCTAACTGGTCAGTACTGACTCATTTTTTAAAAGTACTTGGCTTTCAATGGATTTGTCTGATTGACTGTTCAGGTTGATTGACGTTTAAAACATGTCATTTGATTAGAACCTATGAGCTAAACGTCTGGCATGGAGTCGGAAGATATCACTAAAATATTGTACACCACAACGTTTCGAAGAGATTACTGCCCAAAACCTTACACCAAGTAGGTATATGTTAATACACAAAAAAATTAACGAATTTCAATGTTTACTACTTCGCAGATGCAAACAAGTTCGGTGCGAACAAGAATTTAATGATCCGATTGCAGCTGGTTTTGCGAAATTTTTAAAAATTGATGAAAAAGTTGAACCTCCCTTCGAGGATGGAGATAAATATTTGGAAATGGTAAGATTTATATCGGAAATATTCAAATAGAAATGTAATAATTTATCTGGAAATGTATGCGGAGACAAAAAAATCATCAAACAACTTAAAAAAAAGAAACATTTCGTGGTTCTGTCCGTCCTGTCCTTTCCAGGAAGGTGGACAGGTCACTAGGAGATATCTCCTTTATATCGGTAGGTGTAGGCTAAGACTCACCGAACACACACTCTCTCATTGATGATAACTCTGGGCACTCGCATAAGACATGTCTGACAGATTCATCTTCCTGTCCACTAGCCCCATTGTATGGACTCATCCCTTGATTTCATCCCATCTCTTTAGAGATTAAGCATGGGTCTAAGGTTTAGCTAGTTCCGCAATTGCCGAATTCGTCAAGCTGTAGGTATCGCTGGGTCCAATAATTCTTAGTCTTGCTGCTTCCCTGGCTAAAGAATCAGCAATACGGTTATCTTTGCTCCTGTCGTGCCCCTTAACCCACCTCAGGATAATATTGTGATCTACCGAAGCGTTAGCTAAATCTCGATGGCACTCTCATTTCGTGGTTTACAGACAAAAGACAGAAAAAGTAAGAAAATCCAAGAACTTCACTTCAAAGAACCCTTAGATCATCTAATAATTAAAGAAGATACATTATTGGAAAATAAAACGGAGTACCAAGTGGATTACTGTCATATAGGTAAAAATATACAATAATTATTGTAATTAAAATTCGAGGTGCGGTAAAATTCTTAAAAGAATTTAATTACCAAACAAAAGGGTTCAATAAAACTCAAAGTCCAAACTACAATCATTTAATTTTGTCCAACAAAAGGACAAATTATTCTGCTACTAGTTTCAGTACATTAATTACCATCATCAGGCTACAATACAGATGGTATACTTAATAAAATGATCTCACAAACTTTACATTTAAATATTGTTGAAATACAAAATAGACATTAAACAATTTTCAATTACAAAATCTGATAATCCAAAGTTATAAAGATAATACAATAAATTTAGTTACCTTCATGAAACATGGAATAATTGGAAGAATATTAGGTTGTTGCCATTAAAAAATACTCTAAAGTACGATACTATTAATTAATTTTTTTAAAAACACTAATTGCAGGGGCGCCGAAACTTTTTAAAACCGGGTGTTGAGTTGTTATATTAAAAATTGCAATATTTTTGACAAATATAAAGGGTACATACAGAACAAATTTTTCGGTTGCATTTGTAACAAATGCAGTAAAGTCTTCAAATTACATCTTTTGATAGAGCAAACACATTAGTGCGTTGTGTATTTCTCACAATGAATTCATCCATGAGTTTGTCCATATCAATTTTATCTGCAGATTCAAAATTGCTACATGATTCAGTCGTTTCTGACCCATAGTAGAGCGCAAATAAGATTTCAGCCTTTTTAAAGTGGAAAACCTCCTCTCATTCGTATGGTATCGTCATTAATAATTTTACGAATCGAACGAATTCTAAGACAAGACTTTTGCACCATGAATTTTGTCGCAAAAATGCCACAATGTCTCCCAGACTCTTTAATTGAACTGCTTTTCTGCGAGCCAAATCTAAGAAAGTATTTCGATCGCCAACTAGAGGATCTTTTTTTGAAATCATTCTGATATAATTCGACTATTTCATCTATACGAGAATCCTCGCCCAACACAAAAGCTTCAAGAGAACGAAAAAACGAACGAATCTGTTCCAGTGGACGCTTTTTTCGAATATCGCGGGGAAATTTCCCGTGTTGAATTCCACACAGGGAATTACCACGCGTGTTGAGCTCTAAACACACACAACAGGTCTTCCGGCGTCCCTGACTAATTGCATGTGGTATGGGAAGAAAAAGAAAATTGGAAAAGAAATAATATCTAGGAAATAGGCAATGTGAAACAAGGATTTCGGTGAAATTTAAATTTAAAGTGTCCAAATGGATATTTTTCAAAATGAAGTAGGACGAAGAAAATACTTCATTCATTTCATTTCATTTCAGGTCGTATTTATAGTAAAAACCAAATAAAGTTGCGTTTACGTCACCAAGGTCGTATTTCTATCGCATGTGTGGCTACATTTTTATCTAAAAGTGCATATACTTAAATCTGTTAATTAATCGGTTCTAAAGATAACCCAATCAATAAAAAAACTTTTGTACCAAAATAATGTATAAGCAATATAGCTTTATTGGGTTTAGACGTCCCTCGATGTAAAAATTTGTGTTAAAATGTTCATAAAGAAGCCTCCAATTATTGACGGTAAATTAGTCACTGCCAGAAATAATGTCATGTTGCCGCGTTGTTTGTGACTTTTCTACTCGTGTAGTGTCATCGATTTTTGAGGTTATATAGTTACGTGCTTTATAAAATTTTCTTGTGACAAATATTTATAAAGAAAACTGTTTTCTTTCAAAACAACAAAGCATTTTCTTCTGTGATTGTTAAAATGTCCAAACAGCTGAATAGCCGATGCAAAGAACTTGTGGCTTCATTAGTAAATTATTTTGAACAAGGAAGGAATAATAATGGTTCTTTGTTGCTCTTAAATGCTGTACAAGAGGTAGGTAATACGTGAATAAAATATCCTTTACTTTACGTTACGAAAATTTCTATTATTTTAGCGTGTAGCTGCTGCTTTAAAAATCAGTGTAAGAACGTCTTCCTCCTTACCATTGCATATTCAACTCTATCGAATTAATTTGGGGCATAGCAAAAAATTACTACAATAGGCATACTGGTAGGGATGGTAACAGTGCGAATAACTGCCTGAACATGTGGAATGAGGCACTGCACGTGATAACTCCTGATATGTGGAAAAATTCTATACAACATACTGAAAGAGAGAAATTTAAATGGTATGAGAGGGAAAGAATATTTGATCGTCCAGAAATTAGTCCGATAGTTATAAATTTTAATAGTGAAGAGAGTGACACTGATGTTGAATAAGATGAAGAAAATTAACAAGAATTTGAATCTGCCTAGTTTCATTTCACAATATGTTGATTTGTTTAATGTTAGTTTTTGTCTTTGAAAATACGTTCATTATTAAACATATTTTATTTTATTGCTTGTATTTTTATTATATTTATTAATTAAAAGATTTGGCAACTCAGTAATAACCTTACCACTTTTATTCTAGAATTCCTAACTTTGTGAAATCTATTCATAAATTTAATTAACAAAAAACGTAAATGAAAAAACTCCACACTATATTAAAACGAAAACTATCAAACTATCGATAATTTTGTAGTTTTCATTCATAATATTGTGAAATTTTCTACATTTTTTCTACGTTTTTTGTTGAACAATCTGACAACGCTGCAAATGTTCACAATGATGACGTAAACGCAACTTTATTTTGTTTTTACTATAGACGATTATCGGCAAGAACTAAGACGATATAATTTGAAACAAACTATACCTAGTTATTCTAGAGAAATATCGTAAGTGTACACTGTGCGTATACAGCTTAGATCTTTTCAAAAGTATCGCTAAGCAAGGATTTTTAATAAAATAAAATTTATGGACCTTGAAATTAACGATGAGCTACTTGACGATTGCATGACTTTTGTTATGTAACAATTCTCTTAATACCATAATTAATTAATTGACTATTCAAAATCCGATGCCTGAAATCATAAGCGGGGAAAAACTTGGAAAAGTGGACAACTCAACAACGAAATATCGAAATCTTGATTCGAGATTCGTTACCTTAATTCGCAAACCTCGTATCTCCAAAATCTAAAATTTTACAGGAGATAAAAAAACTGTTTCTTGTTTTTTATTTGAAATCTTAGGAACAGTTTTTAATACATGTATTCTATATGTCTGTTGATATTGTAATAATAATGTTCTGAGCTCGTAATACTTTTACTGAGTTTTCAACGGAGATACGTGGTTTTCTATTATGTTTTTATAGTAAACAGGAGTTACGAGGCAAACAAACTTTATTTCAAATAATGAAATAACAATTTATTTACCGAAAAGAACTAAATTTTAACCTGCTTTAAATAACTGCAAAGTGAAGAGTAAAGAGAGTAACCATAGAAGGAATAACAGTAGTTTTCCAAGCATGTGTGGTGCGGGATTCTAGGCGGAGAAATAATTTGGCCTTTTTTAATGAGACTGCTAATGGAAAAAGATATTTAAATTTTTTAAGCAACGAATTGCCACTTCTCTTAGAAGACATACCTTTGGTCATTCGTCGTGACATGATCTTGCAACATGATGGGTGCCCGACACACCATTCTATAGATGTTCAGAATTTCTTAGATCAATCATACCCTGGAAGGTGGGGGCGAGTAAAAGATTTCGTTTATGCCGATAGACCCGCAACAAGAGCTGACATGGTTGAAAGGATACGACAGACAATAAGAAGTATTTCAAGAACAGAAATTGAAGAAATTGAACCCGTCAGCGTCAGTTTTAGTTGCTGTAACTGTTCATACTTATCTTTTGATATTTTTCAATAACCAGGCACTAATTAACAACAGAAAACACACATTCTGATTATTTGACAATAAATATAATATCGGAGTTACGAGATTTGCTTTCATATTATGATGTTTTTTGGAGATACGAGGTTTGTGTCTTCTTTTCATTTTCGTAGTTACAATGTTTTCTAAGTACCGTTACCATGGTCGGAGTTAGGAGCTTCTCTATTTCTGGAATTAATGCTTTAAAAATAAAATTGGAGTTATGAGATTTTCGAGTAGCGTTCGCTCAGTGCCTTGCTGGTAGATGGCGCAAAAAACAGGATTTCGATAAATTCTGGAGTTACGTGGTTTGCGAATTAGGATAACGATATTTTGAGTAATATGCTAGTGATAAGACTTAGTTGTCGCTAGATGCAGTTATCTAAATTATGTCATTTATTAGGTATATTAAATTTTATTTTTTATATTTTGTCAGAAAGTGAAGTAAGAAAACAATTATTAGAAAAAGAAAAGAGAAAATTCAGTTTACCTCCGGACTGGACAACTCCAGAAACGACTCAAAGAATCGACTACAGGGATCCAGTTCTAATGAACAAACATGCTTTGGAGCCGCCTCTAATAATTATTACTCCTAATTCTTTAGGAAAAAATGGTAAAACTGCTTTAATAATAATTCTATATTAACTATTTTATATGATTTCCGTAAAGAGCTTGTTGTCAATGTATGTGCAAAAAATTTATTCCAATCGGATGAGAATCTACCAAAATTTAAAGAAAAACGTCAGATTCCGTCATCCTGTGATGTCGGTGAAGTGATGGGCTAAAAGTTTGATGAACAGCTGATATAAACACTTTGCTAAACGAGAAAAGTTTCTTGATTCATAGACATTGATTAGAAAACATTCCAGACACTGAACACTTTTTATAAACTTGGGATATCAAAAACTAAAGCACGCAGTGCAAACAAGAGCACGAAAAGCATAAAAGCTGAGGTGACGATGATTCGAAGCCTCTGACTGGTGGTACTCTAATTGACACTTTGTCTGTCGATTCCATTCCAACTCCAAATATTGTAGACCTAACAAACTTATTTCCAAATTATTAACTTTATCATTTTTTGTAAGTATATTGTTTTTTTTTTAGAAAAAATTTATGAAATTCTTAAAGTAAAAACGGGGACATCTACTTATGAAGATACAATTGGGCAATTAGGTGGCTTTATTGTCAAAAATCAAATGCATGGTAAAATAAATCACTGAATCTGAATTTATAAATAAATACAATATAATTAAAAAAAAATTAATGTTTTCTATTCCTTTTATAATTCCTTTAAACTAACTGTCCACCATTATGATCTAAGCGAGCTTCACATTGGTTAAAGAAAGAAAGTTAATGGAATATAATCAACAGTGGAACAAGAAAATGGAGGTAATTTACCATGATATTTAAATTATTCACGGTATATAAAGTTACGCCACTGAGCCATCATTTATTAATATTGGAGAGCGTTAAACATATCATTTATTAGATTTAGATGAGTTATTTCAATGTTATCCCAGCCAACAATTTCGAATAGTTACGACTAATATTTTCTCTATCGATAATTTTATTCAATTCCATATTATTTAACAATGGAAAGGTGGGTTGATCAAGTGGCTTTTGTCTCTGGAACCAGTGCAGGAATAGGAAAAGCGATTGCAGTACAATTAGTTGAACATGGATTAAGGGTGAGATTATTTTTAAAATATTTCTTGATTATTTTATTGTTAAACATTATTTATATAATATGAAATAGAGCTAAAAAAACAATAATTAAAAATAATACATAAATTACTATACCTGCCAGACATACCCCAAAATGTAACCCTTCACTCACTAAGTTTTAAGGACTACGTGATTTACACTGACGGATCCAAAACCAGAAACGGGGCTGGAGCATCTTCAGCAGGAAACCCACGGTTGAAATCACAGCCAACCTGGGTAGGTACGCTACCGTCTTTCAGGCTGAAGTATACGCCATTGAACTGGCTGCAAGAGAGCTGATGAATCAACCTGTTGTAAAAAAGAGCATACACATCCTGTCAGATAGCACTGCGCTCGAATAGGATAAAATTTAATATGTCTAACTGTCTACAATCCCTTGAAATACTAGGCAAAGAAAACAGAGTCATTTTGACCTGGTTGCCGGGGTATAGTCATAGCCATAGTACCTGGACGGAGAGGAAAACTGGGTAGACATACCGGGGCTCTCTCACTCGAAGGCGTTCATATACAACCCTTCGAGTACAAAAAATAAGCTGACCCTGGAATGGAGTAGAACAAATCTACTGCTTTTACAGGACATTGTCGACTAAATTACCACCTAAAGAAGATGAGTCTGGTTCAGACCTCGGATTGTCAGTTCTGTAATTTGGAGGACGAACCTGCGGAACACATATTAATTTCCACAAACGCTCAATTTTTCAGGATGAAAAATTATTATTTTCAACGTGTTTTTTCGGAAAAATTAAATATTACATACGAAAATTTCCACTAGTAGAATAATGAGAACCATTCCGTAACTCTTCTTCACCAAATAAGGTCACCGCCAGGCCACTTGACGAACTCTTCACCTTAACCTAACTACCAGCATTTCCAGTAACTTACAGCTTAGTCAGTCTCCATTAGAAGTTGAGCGCATCTTCGCAAACAGTTCCCATGATTCCAATAAAAACCTACTTTCAGTGATATGTTAATCTAATTTTTCTACTACTTACTAATAGTTTCGTGGATGACAACTTTAATCTTTTAGCTTTAAACACGCTTCAATATTATTTTTTATTATTTTAGGTAGTTGGATTTGCTCGAAGACAGCATCTCCTAGACGAACTTGCTGTTGAACTTTCCTCTAAAAAAGGAAAATTCTATCCATATGCTGGTGACGCTTCTAGAGAAGAGGATATTTTAAAAGCTTTTCAATGGACTAAAACTAACGTAGGACCAGTAAGCATCGTTATTAACAATGCTGCTGTTGTAAATAATGCCAAATTAACAGAATCCGAAACTAAAGTATGGCAGCAACAACTCGATATTAACGTGTTAGCACCTTGTATTATCGCTAGAGAAGCTATCAAACAGATGAAGGAAAATAACATTAATGGACACGTTATTAATATAAACAGCATTGTAGGTCATAAAATTCTTGTTAATGCATCTTTAAACATATACAGTTGTACCAAACATGCTTTGACAGCTTTAACTGAAACCTTGCGACTGGAACTTGCACAAGAGGGATGTAAAATCAAAGTTACGGTAAGCAATATTCGTGGTATAAGATAAAATTCAACTTTCTAGAGAGCAAAGAGTATTTTTTTTCCTTCAGTTAGATAGTTTTGGCAAGCCAAATTACCCAGATCAATTTTTAGTTATTTATATTTTAAAATTTATTGCAGCTCAATTTTTTTTTTAATTATCATTATTTATTTTTTTTATTGTGAATTTATATTTATTAATATACGTTGTAGAGTTTAAGTCCAGGATGTGTAAGAACAGAGATGCTCTCCAATGCTAGTGAAGGACTTAACATACCAAAGGATTATACAAATTCATTTTCAACGTTGGAAACTTGTGACATTGCGGATGCTGTTTTATACGTCCTAGGGACACCAGCTACAGTAAATGTAAGTACCGATAAATATATAACCTCTCCTCCAAATTTTGTTTTTATTTTGATTATTCTCAGAAGCTCTGAAGTTATTTGGACAGTCCAGAACTAACGGAATATTATGTTGATTTTTTTGCAGATTACTGAACTGACTATACAAGTGGTTGGAGAAAAAATGTAAATTTGGCAACACCAAGTATTTACTAGGAGGATTTTTCTGGATTAAAACACATAATATTCTTCAATTATATATCATCAAAATTATTAGTTTTAAGAAACAATAAATGTTTTTTTTTTGGTTGGGATATTATTAATTTTTAATTTTTTTTTGGTAAGCGTGAGAAAGGTCAATAAAACTGTATAGGATCTAAATACTAAGTATTCTATAGTTATTTATTGATGATTCCTAAAACGGAAGCCCTCCAGGTTATGATGTTGAAAATTTTTTTACCAGTAGACTGGTCTTGCGACAGTACAATATTCCTGGTTTGTGGTATTTACATGTCAATGCGAAACAATTTCTTTATATGATTATTTTCCTTTTGATATATAAGGTAGTCTGATTTGCCGAAAGGAGAGACCTTTTAGACAAAGTTGAAAACACACTTTCTTCAATTCATATGCTGGAGGACATTTTAAGCGCTTTTCAATGAACCACAACTAGGTCCACAATGCTGCTGTCGAAATTCACGTACTTTAACAACATACGAAACTAAACTATGACAGCAAGCACTCGACTTTTATCTTAATATTTTATTATCTTATCTATATATTTTTCTGAAAATGATGCTAATGATATTTTATCCAAGTGCTCATAAAGGATTTGTGTACTTATTCAAGGTTATTTAATTTTGTAAGCAAATAATATAGTGGCCAACGAGAAATGTGAAACCAAATATTTTGAATGCAGTCAACTATGGAGAAGTGGGTAGGACACGTTGCTTTTGTCACTGGATCCAGTTCGGGTATAGGAGAAGCTATCGCTATACATTTAGTTGAAAACGGTTTAAAAGTAAGTAATTTTATTTTCTTAAATCAATTTTAGTAGAACGTGGAGTTGCTTTTGTTTTAATTTTGCAATTTTGTCATGTTCGATTTGACATAAAATTTTTTTTAGATGTTGAAATTTTCTATAAAGGTAAACATATTTTACTTTGGTTGAATTCCAACCAATACACCTAGAACTGCCATGTAATTCTGTGTGATACGTCCTTATAGATGCGTTAGCAAAACAAGAACATCAGAATATATAGCACCTTTTCTGATTCTTTCTACTTACGTCATATCTATATTCAGACCGTCAAGTCGAACCCTAAAAATTTCCACTTTAAAAAATGTTTAGATAAAGTGCTATTTTCGTCGATATGGAAATTTTTCATTTAATATTAAGAATCTAATCAGGGCTTTTCTGTAATTACAATCAGTGAGCTGTTTTTATCTAATTTAAATTTAATTCTACAACTAATAGTATTATAATATATGGCGGCTGATAACATTAATTATGTATTATCTTTATAACACTTTATTCGTTTTTTTTTTAATTTCAGGTTGTTGGTTTTGCTCGAAGGAAGGAACTTTTAGACAAACTAAAAAAAAAACTTTCATCTAAAAAAGGAACATTCTATCCATATGCTGGTGACGCTTCTAAAGAAGAGGACATTTTAAAAGCTTTTCAATGGACCAGGACCAACGTGGGACCAGTAAGCATCGTTATTAACAATGCTGGTGTTGTAAATCATGCCAAATTAACAGAATCCGAAACTAAAGTATGGCAGCAACAACTCGATATTAACGTGTTAGCACCTTGTATCATCGCTAGAGAAGCTATCAAACAGATGAAGGAAAATAACATTAATGGACACGTTATTAATATAAACAGCATTGCAGGTCATAAAATTCTTGTTAATGCATCTTTAAACATCTACAGTGGTACCAAACATGCTTTGACAGCTCTAACTGAAACCTTGCGACTGGAACTTGCAAAAGAGGGATCTAAAATCAAAGTTACGGTAAGCAATATTCGTGGTATAAGATAAAATTCAACTCTCCAGAGAGCAAAGAGTATATTTTTTTTTCTTCAGCTAGATAGTTTTGGCAAGACAAATTACCCAGATCAATTTTTAGTTATTTATATTTTAAAATTTATTGTTGCACAGTTTTTACAGCGACCTACATTACGATTTATCAATAGGTGAGTATGTATGTGTCTGTAGCTGCTCTTTTTACTAAAATAATTTTTTTTTGCAGCTCAATTTTTTTTTTAAATTATTATTATTTATTTTTTTTATTGTGAATTTATATTTATTAATATACGTTGTAGAGTTTAAGTCCAGGATGTGTAAGAACAGAGATGATCTCCAATGCTAGTGAAGGACTTAACTTACCAAAGGATTATACAAATTCATTGCCAACGCTGGAAACTTGTGACATTGCGGATGCTGTTTTATACGTCCTAGGGACATCAGCTACAGTAAATGTAAGTACAGATAAATATATAACCTCTCCTTCAAATTTTGTTTTTATTTTGATTATTCTCAGAAGCTATTTGGACAGTCCAGAACTAACGGAATATTATGTTGATTTTTTTTTGCAGATTACTGAACTGACTATACAAGTGGTTGGAGAAAAAATGTAAATTTGGCAACACCAAGTATTTACTAGGAGGGTTTTTCTGGATTAAAACACATATTCTTCAATTATATATCATCAAAATTATTAGTTTTAACAAACAATAATTGTTTTTTTTTGGTTGGGATGTTGTTATTTTTTAATTTTTTTTTGGTAAGCGTGAGAAAGGTCAATAAAACTGTATAGGATCTACATACTTAGTATTCTTTAGTTATCTAATGAACAAGAGTATTAATAAGGGCTATTAACAATCGAGATATTTTATGTTAATGGTTGATATTGTTAATCGCCCTTTTAATACTCGTGTTAGTTACAAAACTTTTCCGTCGACTGTACAACTTTTTTTCAAAATTTTGAAAACTAAGAATGTTTATTTGATTCATAGGTAAGTACTGTCAAAAATAAATCATGACATTGAAAGGTCACAGAGGCCACCGGTTGAAATGTCACTGTTTTCTTTTATCAAACTCTTTTTTGAATGTTTTAACATTAATAATGATAATAGTTTTGTAGAATAATAAAATAAAAACTATAGGTAAGTTAAAAACTACAAGTATTCTATACTATAAGTCAGTATTTGTTGATATCATTGTATGTTTGGTTGCCTATACCACAATAGGTTATTAATGGAAAAGTGTTGTCTCTATTGATAATTTGATTCAATTCAGTATTATTTAACAATGGAGAGGTGGATTGGTTATGTAGCATTTGTTACTGGAACTAGTTCGGGTATCTATAGGAAAAGCAGCGTTTTTCCGAAAATTTCATGACAGTATTTGAAGGTGAAAAAAAAATCTAACTCTGCCAGTCGATTCTGCGTCCAAAAAAACAACATTACAACTTTTTAAGTCTTCAGTTAATCGACTTATGAGTACCTTTTCGTTTCATAAAGTAGATTTTCGAATATTTCCACTACTTTAACATTGATGATTCTCAAAACGGAAACCCTCCAGGTTATGATGTTGAAAATTTTTTTACCAGTAGACTGGTCTTGCGACAGTACAATATTCCTGGTTTGTGGTATTTACATGTAAATGCGAAACAATTTCTTTATATGATTATTTTCCTTGTGATATATAAGAGAGTCTGATTTGCCGAAAGGAGAGACCTTTCAGACAAAGTTGAAAACACACTTTCTTCAATTCATATGCTGGAGGACATTTTAAGCGCTTTTCAATGAACCACAACTAGGTCCACAATGCTGCTGTCGAAATTCACGTACTTTAACAACATACGAAACTAAACTATGGCAGCAAGAACTCGACTTTTATCTTCATATTTTATTATCTTATCTATATATTTTTCTGAAAATGATGCTAATGATATTTTATCCAAGTGCTCATAAAGAATTTGTGTACTTATTCAAGGTTATTTAATTTTGAAAGCAAATAATATAGTGGCCAACGTGAAACCAAATATTTCGAGTGCAGTCAACTATGGAGAAGTGGGTAGGACACGTTGCTTTTGTCACTGGATCCAGTTCGGGTATAGGAGAAGCTATTGCTATACATTTAGTTGAAAACGGTTTAAAAGTAAGTAATTTTATTTTCTTAAATCAATTTTAGTAGAACGTGGAGTTGCTTTTGTTTTAATTTTGCAATTTTGTCAAGTTCGATTTGACATAAAATTTTTTTTAGATGTTTAAATTTTCTATAAAGGTAAAAATATTTTACTTTGGTTGAATTCGAACCAATACACCTAGAACTGCCATGTAATTATGTGTGATACGTCCTTATAGATCCGTTAGCAAAACAAGAACATCAGAATATTTAGCACCTTTTCTCATTCTATCTACTTACGTCATATCTATATTCAGACCGTCAAGTCGAAGCCTAAAAATTTCCACTTTAAAAAATGTTTAGATAAAGTGCTATTTTCGTCGATATGGAAATTTTTCATTAAATATTAAGAATCTAATCAGGGCTTTTCTGTAATTACAATCAGTGAGCTGTTTTTATCTAATTTAAATTTAATTCTACAACTAATAGTATTATAATATATGGCGGCTGATAACATTAATTATGTAGTATCTTTATAACACTTTAATCGTTTTTTTTTTAATTTAAGGTTGTTGGTTTTGCTCGAAGGAAGGAAGTTTTAGACCAACTAAAAAACAAACTTTCATCTAAGAAAGGAAAATTCTATCCATATGCTGGTGACGCTTCTAAAGAAGAGGACATTTTAAAAGCTTTTCAATGGACTAGGACCAACGTAGGTCCAGTTAGCATTGTTGTTAACAATGCTGCTGTTTCGAATCACTCCAAAATATCAGAATCCGAAACTAAAGTATGGCAGCAACAACTCGATATTAACGTCTTAGCCCCTTGTATCATCGCTAGAGAAGCTATCAAACACATGAAGGAAAATAACATTAATGGTCACGTTATAAACATAAACTCCCTTGCTGGTCATAGAATTGTTGCAACTACTTCTTTAAACTTATACTATGGTACCAAATATGCTTTGACAGCTTTAACTGAAACCTTGCGACTGGAACTTGCAAAAGAGGGATCGAAAATCAAAGTTACGGTAAGCAATATTCATGGTATAAGATCAAATTCAGCTTTCTATGGTACAAAGAGTATAAGTGTAAGTACATGTAATATTCTACTGATTTAAGTACACTTTGTATCACAGGAAATGTCATTTTTATGTAACTAAATTTATCATGATCAACCTTCTTTATAAATTACGTGTAACAATAGTTATTGTGAATTTAATTTATTAATATACGTTATAGAGTTTAAGTCCAGGATGTGTAAGAACGGAGATGCTCTCCAAATATGTTGAAGCACTTAACGTATCAAAGGATTCTGTTGATGCATATCCAGCGCTAGAAACTTGTGACATAGCTAACGCTGTTTTATACGTATTAGGGACACCACCTTCAGTAAATGTAAGTACCAATAAATAACCTCCTCAAAATTTTGTGTTTATATTGATTATTCTCAAAATCTCTGAAGCTATTTGGACAGCTTACAACTAACGAAATATATGTTGAATTTTTGTTTGCAGATTACTGAACTGACTATTCAAGTGGTTGGAGAAAAATTTTAATTTTGGTAACACCAAGTATTTATTAAGATAATTTTTCTGGATTAAAATAATTATTCTTTAATTACAACATCAATATTGTTAGATTTTTGATATAATAAATGTTTTTTTTTTGTTTGGGATGTTATTTTTGCTTCCATCCTCGCAAGAAAGAAAGGTATACAGTGAAAAAATACAATTTTTTTTTTGATAAACTGATTCAAAATGTGCGAAAAGAAAAAAACTGAGTTTATAAAAAGTATGTGCCGTCACTGGTAACAGTGGTCACTGATTTACCCAAAATCAGAATAATTATTCCATCAGAGAGAGAGAGAGGTGGATTGGTCATGTCGCATTTAAATTGCTCAGTACATATAAATTTTTTCCTGAATCGATTGGACCACATACCGAGTAAGTGGTGGAGTGGTTACGCTCTCGACTTGCATTCGGAAGGACCGTGGTTCAAATCCCAGGTCCGCCTGACCTGCTATGAGTTTTTTCATAGGTTTTCTCGTAGCAATAGGCGAATGCTGGGTCAGTACACACCTCTCAGGCACCTACCACCGTTTCTCCCACTCCCATCCCCTGAACCAAACACAATCCTTATTCCTTCCAATGTTGGCTGAAGAGGCTCCGGAAAGTCTATAGCGGTCCGCTCCCCTTGAGGGGGGAGAATGAAAATCGATCTTTCCTTGATTGGACCACTAGAACGTTCTATCTCTCCAATTAGTCGAGTTATATGAGTACCTTTTGGTGGTAAAAAGTAGATTTTCCAATATTTTTACTACTTTTACATTTATTATACATGAAAGGAAAATAGTTAGGATCTTGTAAATTTTTTTTCTAAATAGACTAGTCTTTTAAAAATGCTTACCTGAAAATTCAATTCAAAATTCATAGTTTTGTGGTATTTACAAGACTTATTATGTTGGAAATGCGTTTTTCCATAATTTTATTACACCTTTAGAAGGGTAATGAATAATTTTATATAAAAAAAGACTGTACCAGAGGATTTTAAATATTTGCATAACCGAGAGCCTAAAATATCGAAAACTTTTAAAGGGCATGTCCACCAAATTACAAGTTGACACTAATGACAGTCGCCCTGAGGATAAACAATTATTTGGATAGATTTTAAATTTGTAATTTGGTTGTTTTATTTGAAACAGTAAGCAAAACTCTTCAGCCTATTTTTGGTGTTCATATGATTGGTTTTCCGGTAAGGAAGACGAAAAATATATTAAATTTGTATATCATATTATTAGTATAGTATTGTCAGTCGTTTTATTTTTTTTTTTAATATTTTTTTGTGTTTTTATTTTAATATTTTATCTGTTTGTCCATAAAATTGTAAATTTTCAATAGCTATTATTATGTATACAATTTAAAGTCTAATCTACAATAATAATGAAAAGATTTAATTATTACCTAAAAATAAAAATATTAAAAATTGTGAGTTATAAAAAAAATCGTTTTAATTTAATTTTTTTAAACACACAGTACAAACAATCGGAGAAACAATGATATGTTTCATACGGCAGAGAATCAGATTTATTCCCTTGGCTAGTTTCATTGCCGAGGCGGATGCCGAGAAAGTAAATCTGTCACTTTTCTGCCTAGTTGAACAAATAACTATATATTTCGTAATTATCCCAATTATTAAATGGAATGAAAATAGTATATTACGTAACAAGAGTTGTAAGTTGTAACATACTATACTTTTTCTACGCCCATCCATTTTCTTCTGAGTGCTCATAATTTCATCTTTTTCTCTACTAACAGACATATTCGTAGGTAAAGTTGAGAAAATGTTCAGATACTATAATTTGTTACAAAAATGGACAGCATAAATGAGATGACGTTTATTCCCATATCAAGAAAAACCGAATTATTTTTTTTGAATTTGTAAAATGTGTTGCCGGCATTTAGGGGCATCGCTCTTTTAATCTAAAATATATTTCACTAATGCTAAGAGCTTTTATGTTTTGCAATTGATTAAATGTATGTAAATAGAGTAGTATGTAAATAAAAATTTGATTGCAATTTGATTCAACAAAGGAATTTAAATTTTTTTATCTAAACGCACGTGTATGTTATGAGATTATCATTACGTGCATGTTATTGTTAAATGTCACTTACAAGGAATGTTGTCAGTGCGATTTTTGACGTTTACGGACATGGGCGTACAAAACATTTTTTTTTCTGTTTGTATTTATACCGAGATCAATATCAACAGACATTGTAAAAAAACCTTCTACCAAGCGTGTGATGGAAATGTTTAATTGAGATTACATCACACATATTTTTGTCAAATCATTAATAGTCGATTAAGAAATTTGGTAAAAGGTATACATTTTGTAATTCAAGTATTTGCTCTATCGATTTTTTAAAAAAATACCTTTTATCTGGAACTCTTTGTTTATTCGGGTTGAGTAATTACAGATAATTTTATATGTATAGTAAAAATGATTTATTTTAGATCTACACCACCATTATTTTCCTGACGCTAATTCTCACTGTTTGAATTTTGCAGAATGATACATTTTTGGTAGTAAAAAAATTCCAGTTTCCCTGTTGATTGTCAGTGTTACTAATAAACAAGGAACTCGAGAACCGAGCATCATGAAATTTCGTACACACATTGTCAGGAGTACAGAAAATGACATTTATTCAAATTTTTCATGGATTTTAAAAAGTATTGTACAAAAGTGGAATGCGATACTTTTAGGAGCCTTGGCACATAATTAGTTAAGGCCCCCCTACATTATATGGGTTATTTTACTGGCGGTACGGTTATGATAGTTAAGTTTAGTTGAAAAAAAGTTTGAGAGCTCTGTGCAAAATGATCCAGTTCTCCGTAGATAATTGAACCAGATTGAACTTAAATGTTAAATCTGCTCATAATTTTCACTTGAGATTTAAAAACGAAAAGGAAAAAAATTAAAATTTTAACATTACTTTTCGAAATTTACAATAACAAAAATTTTTGTGACATGAAAAGCGTTGAAAATATATAAAATGGGTTTTTTGGGACCCAGAAATAGACTGCTCGACTAAGTTTTTTGATAAAATCACTTTTTCACCTTCAAATATTGGGGAAATTTCTAAGAAAACGTATTTTCATCTTAAAAATTCTTGTAAAAACCACAAAACTATGAATATTAAACTGAAATTCCAGGAGAGTACCTACTACCAAACGACCAATCCACTGAAAAAAATTTCAAATTGCCATAATCTGAAGGGATTTCAGTAAAACTAATGAAAACAACCAAAAACCCAAATTTTGGAACATAATCCTAATCGATTCAGGGGGATATTTCGTACTTTTGGGGTAGTTAACGTGCTAATCCCAAGAAGTATACAAAAATGTCACCCAATAATGTATCTTCTTATGTTCATATTGTATTATCTTGTCTATCTATTATTCTGAAAATGATACAGCATATATGTTGATGAAATTTTCTCTAGGAACTCATAAAGCTTTTGCGCACTTTTTCAAGGTTATCCAATTTTGAAAACAAATAAAATAGTGGCCGACGTGAAATGTGAAACCAAATATTTTGAGTGCAGTCAACTATGGAGAAGTGGGTAGGACACGTTGCTTTTGTTACTGGATCCAGTTCGGGTATAGGAGAAGCTATCGCTACACATTTAGTGGAAAACGGTTTAAAAGTAAGTAATTTTATTTTCTTAAATCAATTTTAGTAGATCGTTGAGATGCTTTTGTTATAATTAAGGAAATTTTGTCATATTCGATTTGATATAAAATATTGTTTAGATATATAAATAAAATTTGTTTAAATTTTCCCTGAAGGAAAAATATTTTTCTTTGGTTGGATTCGAACCAATGCACCTAGAGAACTGACATGTAATTTCGTGTGATACGTCATTGGATGCGTTAGCAAAAAAGTCAAGTGGAATATATTGCCCGTTTTCTCGTTTTATCTACGTCACATCTAAATTCAGACCATCAAGTCTAGGCCTAAAAATTTCCACTTTAAAAAATGTTTAGATGAAGTGCTATTTTCGTCGATATGGAAATTTTTCATTTAATATTAATAAACTAATCAGGGCTTTTCTGTAATAACAATCAGTGTGCCGTGTTTATCTATTTTAAATTACTGATTCCACAACTAATAGCATTATAATAATATATAGCGGCTGATAACTTTTATGTTTTATCTTTATAACAATTTAATCGTTTTTTTTTAAATTAAGGTTGTTGGTTTTGCTCGAAGGAAAGAAGTCTTAGACAAACTAAAAAACAAACTTTCATCTAAGAAAGGAAAATTCTATCCATATGTTGGCGACGCTTCTAAAGAAGAGGACATTTTAAAAGCTTTTCAATGGACCAGGACCAACGTAGGTCCTGTTAGCATCGTTGTTAACAATGCTGCTGCTATGAATCACTCCAAAATATCAGAATCCGAAACTAAACTATGGCAGCAACAACTCGATACTAATGTCTTAGCTCCTTGTATCACCGCCAGAGAAGCTATCAAACAGATGAAGGAAAATAACATTAATGGTCACGTTATTAACATAAACTCACTTGCAGGTCATAAAATTGTTGCAAATACTTCTTTAAACATATACTATGGTACCAAATATGCTTTGACAGCTTTAACTGAAACCTTGCGACTGGAACTTGCAAAAGAGGGATCTAAAATTAAAGTTACGGTAAGCAATATTCATGATATAAGATCGAATTCAACTTTCTATGGTACAAAGAGTATAAGTGTAAGTACATGTAATATTCTACTGATTTAAGTACACTTTGTATCACAGGAAATGTCATTTTTATGTTACGAAATTTATCATGATCAACCTTCTTTATAAGTTACGTGTAACAATAGTTATTGTGAATTTAATTTATTAATATACGTTGTAGAGTTTAAGTCCAGGATGTGTAAACACAGATATGCTCGCCAAATCTGTGGGGGCACTTAGCGTGTCACAGGACTTTGTTGATGCGTTTCCACCTCTAGAACCTTCTGACATAGCTAACGCTGTTTTATACGTGTTAGGGACACCACCTTCGGTAAATGTAAGTACCAAGCTCCTTCAAATTTTGTTGTTATATTGATTATTCTCAGAAGCTATTTGGACAGCTTACAACTAACGAAATATATGTTTAATTTTTGTTTGCAGATTACTGAACTGACTGTGCAAGTGGTTGGAGAAAAATTTTGAATTTGGTAACACCAAGTATTTTTTAGGAGGATTTTTCTGGATTAAAACACATATTCTTTACTTCATCAATATTGTTAAATTTTTGATATAATAAATGTTTTTTTTTGTTTGGGATGTTATTTTTGCTTCCATCCTCGCAAGAAAGAACGGTGTACATTTAAAAGATACAATTTTTTTCGATAAACTGATTCAAAATGTGCGAAAAGAAAAAAACTTTTAGTTTATAAAAAGTATGTGCCGTCACTGGTCACTAATTTACCCAAAATCAGAATAATTATTCCATAACCATTTAAGTTTCGACTAGTGCTATCTCTATTGATAGTTTTATTAAATTCAGTATTATTAAACAATGGAGATAGGTGGATATATTTCGGAAACTGAATTTTCGGGATCATGGTCCATTTTACAGCCCCTTCCGCAAATACCGCGGAGGACATATTTTCAGAGAGTAATCTACACATGAATACCTACAAGTTGCAAAAAAAAAGTCCGACAATAATGAGATGAACAGGATGGTGGTTTTTTTTACTGGACTAATATGCCAAAAAGACGGATTCACTGAAGTTTCCTTAACATTTTTCCATGCTACACCACTTGAGAAAATTAGAATATGACCGCTATCCATAATGGCAGCCACACCACTGTGCTCTATTCGTTTGTACATCAATTTTTTTTTATTTAGCCAAATGTTCGAACTCGCGTAGGTACTTCTAAACTGTGCACGTCGTGTGAACGCCCTGCTTGCCATCGCAAATCGCAAAGCTCGTATACTTGCCAAGTACGCAAATAATTGTGTATTCGCCAACTACACGAGTCGTCCGACTCCGGCTTTAAACAACAGCAAGAACTTTTAATAAAAAGCGTGAACTGTAAACAATATTGTTTGTTGGCAACTAAGTCATTCAGCGTCATTTCCCACGGTGCGAGTTGATGCTGCAGCTCGAAAAAGTTGCATGCAGCTTGGCGTTTTTTTTCTTTGGGCGCGTCTGTCGCATGAATTAGAACTTGCTCTATTTTCAAGCGAGAAGTCGCTGCGACTTGGTAACTTTTCTGGTGGATTTTATCGCACCAACCCAAAATTTATATTGGCTGCTACGCTCTGACATTGCTGTCACAGGATTTCTTCTACGTTTTCTTCTCGTAGAGCAGCACAGGCCGTAATACTAATTACTGTTACTAAAACAATGCCCTCAATGTTTTCCGCATCCACTCTGTTAACTTCAAGACTTGATTCTAGAGAAATTACTCATATTTGCTTTATTTTCACCCGCTAATTTTTTTCACACTGTGAGGTTATGAAACCAGAACTGCCAATTTTTTAACGAAGATGGCAACACGTAACAAACTATCGATGTGTTGATTGCACTTCTTAACGCAGCGTTATGTCGCAACCTGGAAAATCGACTTAACATTGTCAGTTCCGGGTGTGTTAAAACGTCAAAAAAATAATTAACTGACAATAGACGTCAAAATGTGATTGTGATGTGTCTTCGTCATGACTTTTTTTTATTTCCAATAATTATTGTGTTGTAAAGGCTTACAAGCTTTCTTTTTTTTTTTTCTTGGTTAACTTGAAGCTGTTTTCGTTTTGAGTTGCTATAATTTTATGAACAAAGCGATGTAAAAACTCAAACAATAAAATGAGAAGATGAAATAAAATAATTCGAACGTTAATATTACATGGGAAATTTAAATAGGAGATTATCGCATTAACATCTTTTAGATCACACAAATTATACTTATACGCTTTTATTTTAAACAAATGTTTGAATTCACTTTTCCCGGAATATACGTAGGAACTCATAATACAATATCATAGATAAATGGTTTCTTTAATTTGATGTGCTATAGTGAGTTGGCAAAATTTAAAAAAATATGCAGCATCATACTTTTGTAATTTGTAGTTTACCATGGCATTGAAAGAATCTCAATAAAAAAATTTCGTAAGATGATGAATTATGCTTAAAAATGTTTCGGAAGATGTTTATATCCAACGATTATCGTATAATTTTAGAAATTCAGAAACTGAAAAGTTATTATACGTTAATATTGTGTTTGTATTTTGCAGCATGATACATTTTTGGTATTAAAAAAATTCCAATTTCCCTGTTGATTGTCAGTGATCTCTGGTACTAATAAACACGGACCTAGAGACCCGGGGATCATGAAATTTCGTACACACATTGTCAGGAGTACAGAAAATGACATTTATTCAAATTTTTCATGGATTTTAAAAAGTATTTTTCGAAAGTGGAATGCGATACTTTTAGGAGCATTGGCACATACTTAGTTAAGGCCCCTCTACATTATATGGGTTATTTTACTTGCGGTACGGTTATGATAGTTAAGTTTAGTTGAAAAAAAGTTTGAGAGCCCTGTGCAAAATGATCCAGTTCTCCGTAGATAATTGAACCAGATTGAACTTAAATTTTAAATCTGCTCATAATTTTCACTTGAAATTAAAAAACAAAAACGAATAAAATTAAAATTTTAACATTATTTTTCGAAATTTACAATAACAAAAATTTTTGTGACATGAAAAGCGTTGAAAATATATAAAATGGGTTTTTTGGGACCCAGAAATAGACTGCTCGACTAAGTTTTTTGATAAATTTACTTTTTTACCTTCAAATATTGGGGAAATTTTTAAGAAAACGTATGTTCATCTTAAAAAGTCTTGTAAAAACCGCAATACTATGAATATTAAACTGAAATTCCAGGAGAGTAGCTACTCTCAAACGACCAATCCACTGAAAAAAATTTCAAATTGCCATAATCTCAATGGATTTCAGTAAAACTAATGAAAACAACCAAAAACCCAAATTTTGGAACATAATCCTAATCGATTCAGGGGGATATTTCGTACTTTTGGGGTAGTTAACGTGCTAATCCCAAGAAGTATATAAAACTGCCACCCAACAATGTATCTTCATATGTTCATCATATTTTATTATCTTGTCTATCTATTATTCTGAAAATGATGCAGCATATATATTATATTTTATCTAGGTGCTCAAAAAGCTTTTGCGCACTTATTCAAGGTTATCCAATTTTGAAAACAAATAAAATAGTGGCCGACGTGAAATGTGAAACCAAATATTTTGAGTGCAGTCAACTATGGAGAAGTGGGTAGGACACGTTGCTTTTGTTACTGGATCCAGCTCTGGTATAGGAGAAGCTATCGCTACACATTTAGTGGAAAACGGTTTAAAAGTAAGTAATTTTATTTTCTTAAATCAATTTTAGTAGATCGTTGAGATGCTTTTGTTATAATTTTGCAATTTTGTCATATTAGATTTGAAAAAAATTTTTTTTAGATATTTAAATAAAATTTGTTTAAATTTTCTTTGAAGAAAAAATATTTTTCTTTGGTTGGATTCGAACCAATACACCTAGAACTGTAATTTCGTGTGATACGTCATTGGATGCGCTAGCAAAAAGGCCCATCAGAATATATAGCACCTATTCTCATTCTATCTACGTCCCATCTAGATTCAGACCATCAAGTCTATGCCTAAAAATTTCCACTTCAAAAATGTTTGGATAAAGTGCTATTTTCGGGAGTAATATCCCTAGTGCATTTAATTTTTCCGGAAAAATTCAGAAAAACAAGTTTCTTAGTAATTTGTTTTAACAAATAGCATGAGGGAGAGTGGTTTTAAAAATCCGAGTAGAAGACGAGGATTTTTCCATTTTCGCGAAGTACAATTTTAGCTAATACAGTTTTCATTTGCAACGAGCTCAAATGCACTGCTATATAATTTTTTTTATAAGTCCGACTCTGTACATTATTTTTGCTTTCAAATTTACAGTTATGTTAAGGACATGTTAGGTTATTAGCCCTGCAAAAAGAAAATAAATCGCCAAAAAAACAAAAAAAATATTTTCAATTTAAAAATGTACTCGTTTATTTTGGCCCACAGTGTAGAATAATAATAATCTAGCCAGGGATTTTCTGTAATAACAATCAGTGTGCCGTGTTTATCTAATTTAAATTACTGTTTCTACAACTAATAGTATTATAATAATATATGGCGGCTGATAACTTTTCTGTTTTATCTTATATAACACTTTAATCGTTTTTTTTTTAATTTAAGGTAGTTGGTTTTGCTCGAAGGAAGGAAGTTTTAGACAAACTAAAAAACAAACTTTCATCTAAGAAAGGAAAATTCTATCCATATATTGGTGACGCTTCTAAAGAAGAGGACATTTTAAAAGCTTTTCAATGGACCAGGACCAACGTAGGTCCAGTTAGCATCGTTGTTAACAATGCTGCTGCTATGAATCACTCCAAAATATCAGAATCCGAAACTAAACTATGGCAGCAACAACTCGATACTAATGTCTTAGCACCTTGTATCACCGCTAGAGAAGCTATCAAACACATGAAGGAAAGTAATATTAATGGGCACATTATTAATATAAACGCCCTTGCAGGTCATAAAATTGTTGTAAATACTTCTTTGAACTTATACCATGGTACCAAACATGCTTTGACAGCTTTAACTGAAAACTTGCGACTGGAACTTGCACAAGAGGGATCGAAAATCAGAGTTACGGTAAGCAATATTCATGGTATAAGATAAAATTCAACTTTCTATGGTATAAAGAGTATAAGTGTAAGTACATGTGTTGTGTGATGGATGTATCTAAATATACGATTATAAGTTAAATACTTTATTTGATATCTCTGACAATTCACTTTTATATGACATCTCAATCTACTTGATTTATATAACGTCTATATACTACAACATGTAATATTTTACTGATTCAAGTACACTTTGTATCACAGGAAATGTCATTTTTATGTAACTGAATTTATCATGATCAACCTTCTTTATAAGTTACGTGTAATAATAGTTATTGTGAATTTAATTTATTAATATATGTTGTAGAGTTTAAGTCCAGGATGTGTAAACACAGATATGCTCGCCAATTCTGTGGCGGCACTTAGCTTGTCAAATGATTTTGTTGATGCGTTTCCACCGCTAGAAACTTCTGACATAGCTAACGCTGTTTTATACGTATTAGGGACACCACCTTCGGTAAATGTAAGTACCAAGCTCCTTCAAATTTTGTTGTTATATTGATTATTCTCAGAAGCTATTTAGACAGCCTGCAACTAACGAAATATATGTTGATTTTTTTTGCAGATTACTGAACTGACTATTCAAGTGGTTGGAGAACAATTTTAATTTTGATAACACCAAGTATTTATTAGGAGGATTTTTCTGGATTAAAAGAATTATTCTTTAATTATTTCATTAATATTGTTAGATTTTAGACACAATAAATGTTTTTTTTTGTTTGTTATATTATTTTTGCTTCCATCCTCGCCAGAAAGAACGGTATACAGTAAAAAAAGACAATTTTAAACACAAAATTATACAAAATGTACGAAGCGAATAAAATTTTGGGTTTATAAAACAAAAATTCCGTCACTGTTCTCTGAATTACCCAAAATCAGAATAATTAGGTATTTCATAACCATTTAAGTGACGACTATAGTGTATCTCGATAGATAATACCTCAGATTAATACATTAAAAAGATACATTAGTTTACATTTAAAAGTGAACCCAACATTCCATCACATTCTAAGTTAACTTGCCGACCCTTTGCCAGAAGATGTCTTACTTTTCCTTTGAATTGCGACAACTGAATTGTAGGACACGATAAAAACGTACGAAATGAAAATGTACTTTTGAGAAATTACATAAAACCGACTTTAAAATAATTATCCTTACGGCCGTTTGCACCGACTTCTTTTTAAAGGACCGTTAGCCTAAGTGTCCTTTAAAGTACCGTTAACAACTTTTGTGTTAATGTAAGAGCCTGGAGATTTGTGAAAATGGAAGAGGTCCTGGTGGAGGATTTACTAGAAGATGATTTAGAAGTCCTTGATTTTCTCGATATATATGGGCTACACAAGGCGCATTTTTCTTAGGCCCAATTATTAAGAAGAGATGTCCCAAATGGACAAAACTTACAGTTATGACACTTTTAACTCAAATTAAGAATAAATTGGAGTACCCAGATGATTTGCTTTACTGTAAATATTTTATCTTTCATATTAATTTCAATAAAAAATTGTATATACATATTATACATGCAGTGTCTTTTATATATGTGTACCCCTCTTTAACTCTTCACATTACCAGTACCGCAGGACATATAAATGTTGGAAATCCATTATTAAATTTATACAGTAGTTCCAAATACGATTTGACTTCACCTCTTACTGCTTACTACATACTACAGTTTCATTTAATTTACTAGAACCTGTACGTGTTATCAACGCCATCTACTGTTAATGTAAGTAAATACTACTCGTGGTCTTCTCCATGGAGTGATTTTAAGTTATTAGATTTGATTTCAGGTCACCGAACTTACAATTATTCAAGCAGTGAGGGAAAACTGCTTAAAAAAAATGTAGTAAACTATCACAATTTTATGAATGAATATGTTATATATTTGTAGATGTGTGGTTTTATAATTTATTATCGGTTTTTTCCCATATCACTGAGCCAAAGAAACATTTATAAGTGCTGCTGTATAATGTATTGCATAGCTAGTAGACACGAAATGATAATTTTTTATATAATAATTTACTAGAGACTTCACATCGGAGAAACTAATATATTATTTATTCTCATATAAATTGAAAGACATTAGAAATTGACTGGTAATATAAATAATTATTTAGTTTATAAAGATCGGAGTCATAGTGACGTATCCCTGTTTGAGAACCTTGATGTTTTGGTTTGTAACACGTCACTTGACGTTTATAACAATTTTATGCCATCGTGGCTGTATATGTCATTGACGATTTGGAATAACGTTATTTTGTGTGGTAGAAAGTTGTAGGAATTGAGATTATTTTACTGTCGACGTTGCTGTGTATGCATTAATATCCCAGTATTATATCAAATAAATAGAAGTAAGTTTTATAATAATCTTAAATAGTTATGTATGAAACTGTGCGACATTTTATCTAACTAAAATTCTTTTTTTTTAGCAAAATGGATCAGATTACAAAATTTGTAGAACCTGGAAAGCAATTCGCCAAAGATTCCATTAGATTAGTTAAAAGATGTACCAAACCTGATAGGCGAGGTAAATATCTATACGTTTTGTTTCTCTGCTTAAAGACCATACCAAATCATTGAATAATGTGCATATTTACTTGAGATGCAAGTTCAAGATCATGGTATAAATAAACATATTGAAGTTTATCTCAACTTACTTTTGCTTTGATGTATCGTTTCAACCCTACAATATTAAAACTATCAACTACCTTTATTAGTAAATTACATGAAAACTATGTATATGTTAAGTAACTATAGTTTCCCAGTTTACAGCCCCAAACATGAATATCGTAAGGAATCAATAATCTTTATTGTAATAGGAAATGTAGTTTTCACCTTTACATCCTTAAACATTTTAGTTTTCTTGTTATTGAATAATTTTATTGATCTAGAACTTGGTCGAAAAATAATGTTTATAAATGTAGTTTCAAAGCATTTTTACTTGTTAATTTGTTATTTTTTTGTTATAGAGTTCCAAAAAATAGCTATTGCCACTGCCATAGGATTCTGCATCATGGGATTCATAGGATTTTTCGTAAAACTTATTCATATCCCTATTAACAACATCATTGTGGGTTCATAGATATAATTTTGTATCTATGATCATCTTAAATCCTGAACTCATCATTTATGTTCTCCATTGATTATTTAAATAGGGATACATTCATACATTATATAGATATAGATTTCATATTTATGAAGCAATGTTTTTTGCATAAAATAAATACTGTTTTGTAAAATTTGGTGATTTTATTTATTCAATTTTTGGTAGTCGATATGGAGCTAAGGTGAGGATACAAAATATGTTGACAAATGCTTCTGGATTGTTCACGCAGGAAGCAAATTTACTCAGTCCTCCTGTGTACAGATGATACAGGTTGTCATGAGTCTATATTTTTGTTTAATTTAATTTTTTATTATAATTCAAAAGTGCCAAAAGAAAGAAAAACTGTTGCATGCACTGGTGTGGGGGAGTTTTAATTACTTTTATTGAATCATTCATCTGAAACTTGCTTTCATTAACTAATATTGCAAGGACAGTGACTTCATTGAAGAAAATAAGGAGATTCGCAAGAAATAGGTTAAATAAAAAGGATATTTTATGAATAAATCAAATGTGTTTTTTGATGTTGTTTATTTTTAACCAATTTGTGAATAAGGTACAAAATTCTTGATAAAATTATATTACTACTAACAACTAAAAAAGTTGCGAAATATTATAAATAAAAAATTTCACAGTATTTCTAGATTTTTACTGGTTGAATTGTGCTTAAAACAGGCTTCTATAAATACTGTCGTTCCACACGTTTATTATATACAGAGTCGCCAGAATAAACGGAACTCACAGCTTTGTAATTACTGAAAAACTTTGGTTTTTACGAACGTAGACAAAAACTCCTTATACATCAAGAGATAATTACTAATACTGGGTTTGCGATTAAAATGGACAGATTCGTTTCTTAACAAAAGCTATATGTGTCATTTTTGACTGGCCACTCTGTCTAAACGATGAAGAAAAAAACTTAAATTTGTAATATTCGTAACTTTTTAGAATTCGTGTATTTTTTACCCGTTTTTTATTATTTGGGTAGGTAACAAGCGATATAAATCAATATTTTTATGACTTTTTTTCTTGTTTTGGAAGGGCTATATTTGAAAAATAAAACAATATATATTTAATGCCCCTTTAAAATGTTGATATATATAGTTCCTATCGAAAATGGTTTCTCTTCTGGTATTAACTTACAGTGCAAAATCAGGCAAATATGAAGGATGATTCAGAAGATATAGTTTGCCTGTTATAAAAGAGTTTTCACACATAACGATTTTTGTGTGAACTTATTGTTAGTTTTGTAAAAAAAAAGTGTGGTGGCGTTCAAATATTAATAATTGTTTTTCATAATCAATAAAAATATAACCCTTTTCACAAAATCTTTTATTTCAAAGAAACATGCAAGTATATATTCTAAGTAGGAGCCCTTTTGACTGGAAGAAGATAGAATAAAAACCGTTAGGCTTCTTAATACTTAACTTTTTATACAAAAATATAACTTTGTGTTAAAATAATGATGTGATGGCACAAAAACATTTTTCAAAATGTTACAAGCTTCTCGATAGACAAATTAGTATATTTTATCACATATTTTTTCTCAAGATTTAAGTAATTGTCTTTTGAAATTTTGATGTAAAACTTGTGCGGTTCTTAAATTTAAAAAGGCACAGTTTAAAAATAAATATCAAAAAAGGTTTGTGAACGTTTCAACAATTTTTTAATAAAAATACATCAATCGGAGATAAAAATTTGTTGAAACCGTTTTTAAACCGACGTTTATAAGAAGCACTTTTACTCCCTAAAAATACTTTGAAGCATTACGTTCTTAAAGCAAATTATTTTTAATAATTGCCTAAGTCACTAGTACAAAATTGTGGAAAATACAAAAATATTCTGTTCCAACCAAATACCTACATACAGTTTTTTTTTTATAAAAATAAGTTAATTTGAATGGAACTCGTGAATTTGAAAGAATGTATTGAAATAAAAACCCTTAATCTACAAAATCACACCATTCGTTTATCTGAGACTTAAATTAGAGTTTTCTGATACTAGTCAAGTCTCAATCGAATATAACCTTAAAATTATTTTCACTAACAACAATGAACCAACTAGCAGAAAGTGTTAGACAATTTTCAAACTTCTAACCAAAAAATAAGCTTTCAGATTCTTAAAAAATGTAGGTATTCGCCAACATGCATAAAATATTGCCTCTATATATGTATATTTAATATAAACACGTTCAAAAGTTGTGAAAATGAATAAAAACTTGGGTATTCAAAATTTTGTTTGGTTCATAACTCTTGTAAATCAGTTTTAAAAAATAGCCACTGGGTACGTTTCAAACAGGTACATAATATATAATAGATTTTTTTTTTGAAAATATTCAATACATTTTTTCAAATATTACTTAAAATTAAAAAAATTGGAAGAGAGGTACAAGACATATGTTTTTTTATACTAAAGCTAATGCAGTAAGTAAAAATAGAAAAATACATGATTAAAAAACGAAACAAAAATATATTTTTCAACTAGCACAGTTAAAAAGTAAAAATTTGGCAGTAACATCCACATTATAAATAATATTAAAACATGTAATTAAAAAATATAAAGTAAGAAATACTATAAACTATTAGTTTTGGAATGCGTTTTATGCACCAATAAAAATACAGGACGTCCCATTCAAAACTACTAAACAGGAATATCTCAAATTTTTTTCGAGATAACTTTAGTTTTTGATCGGGACACCCTATATCACAGTTATATATTTAAAAATCTTAACATCACTATATAAAATTCACTTCAGATCTGGTAACGTATATAATATAACAATGAGGTGAATATAGTCTAACAATATATTCTATATTAGGGCACATTATAAAAAATAGAAGAGGAAAAAGATACAATCCCAGACATTTGTGTAAAATGTTGAACAAAAAGTCTGAAGACTTTTTGAAAAATTTGCAAAAAGTATATAAATATTTTAGGGAATATAAAAAGGGATTTGTTTTTTTGAGAATATCTGAGAAACTATGGCAAATATCTGACAACTAAAACAAGTGCAACTCAGTATATATAGTACGTTTGAATAAAATAAATTCAATAAATATGTTGAGTGATAAAAAAAGTATCTAGGTTATAAGAAAAATTAACAAGTAGGTTCATCGAAAAAAAGTTTTAAAATCCTTATCGTAAATGTTCAATAATATAAAAAAACTACACTACGCCATACAACCGTTGTCTAGCCCTGAATTACTGTACCCTTGACTACCCGAATAATTGTGCAAACTGTAAGGGTAACTATCTAGGTTAGTAAACTGGGAAAGTTCATAATTATCATCGTTCACCTCTTCTACTATTATACTGGGCTTACTAAAATTAGGTTTTGTGTATGTGACATGATTGATTAATACACTAGAAGGTCGCGTACAGAATTCTGGATTTTGAACCCTGTACAGATTAGGGTCTACTGAGGCGGGTCGGCTATATGTGTGAGTATCCATTACTGTATTAACTGGAGGAAGCCTGTAGAGGTGTTCTCGTGTCGCTGGACCTATAAATAAACAAATTCATTTTAAAATTATGAAAAAACAAGCAACAAACTCTTTCATTTGATATGACACTAGGCAGGGCCGGACCGTGACCTTTGGGGAAATTATATAAATTTGGCATTTTCATAAAAAATGTTTAATGCGGGAAAATTTAACATTCGAAAATTGGAAAAATTAGAAATAAATTTTATATGTCATCGGGTTTTTTATTTGTATTTTTTTACTGGTTTATTATTTTATCGTTATTTTGATTGTATGCATCTTTTTCTGTTTATCTTAACGGGAAACGGCCCCCCCCTGGAACCCGGGGGCTCTGGGCTGCAACCAATTAAGCCCATACGTAGATCCGGCCCTAACAGTAGGTATAGTTTGCAAAACTTCCAATTTTATTTTCTAATTTGTCCCTTAAAAGTGATCCCCACACGCAAAATTCATTCATTTACGTCTTTGAGTTACAAATATTCATATAAGTACCAAATTTCAAATTAATCGGTCAAGCAACCCTAAGGGGTCTTTCACATTATCCGTTTTTAAACGTACCGGTAAATTGACGGATACATTTCCGAGGAAATCACTTTTGGAGATAACATTTTAACATTTTGTCTCACAATAATGGTGGCTGCTCTTCAATTAATGTCATTAAGATATCTACGACGATCTCTTGCTCCATTTCACAATGTAGCTACAACACAACTGAAAGACTGCAGTCAATGTCTTATAAAGTAACACTGACAAGTCTAAACGAGTCCTTCATGTGTGACGGACGAGTAGAAACCCATCTGTTGGTGCACACGTCCGTTTCATTTGAGAACGGAAAGCTTGTTTACATGCGCAGAGACAAATTTTCGATAGTTGCCGAGCAACAAGGGCGCCGTCGTCCATTTTCACCTTTATTATTGGTGCGGCCATATTGTTTACGCACATTACATCTGTCAGTGGTCCGTTCTCAAATGAAACGGACTTTACCAAATCGTTTTTTTACGTATATGAATACTTAAACACAAATTGGAATAGCCGGTAACTTCACCGGTCCGTTAAAAAAAACGGATAATAAGAAAGAGCTTTAAAAATCTGTATTGAAACTGTAGGTATCTTACCAATATTGTGTTGACACTGCGGCCTGTGCATCGACAGCATCTCCATGAGGGTATGTTTTTGTTGTTGCAATTCTTGCACCTGCGTTTTGAACTCTATATTTTGGGACTCGAGGATTTCCGATTCTTGAATAAGATTAACTGTTCTTTCTCGTTTTTTTAGGCGACATTTCGTAGCTGCTATTTTGTTACGTTCTCTTCGCCTTCTTCGCCTTTCTTCGTCTTCAGGTGTCAACTACAAAAACAAAGAAATAAAGATAACAAATAATGTCTTAAATACATGGAAGTATCACATGCGGAATATTAGGGGAAACTTGAATATTTGGGAATCAGGAGAAGTGAAAGTAAATAGAACGACTTTGTGGCAGGCCCTCTTAAAATTGAGTGTATGACAACGCCATATTTAAATATTGAGTGGTCCATAAAAACAATGAGAAATTTAGTGTAGACAAGTTTTTCAAAATATTGTGGGATCCTAAAGACAAAGATTGCTTTAACAAAGAGTTTACTCGTGGAAAATTTCAGCTGACGGGAAATCCGTTGGATCAGGCAAATTCGCAGTAGACTCGCAATTTGCTCGTTGATTACTACCTACTTGGGATGGACTTGGGTTACTCTTTAACATTGTGCTCTAAGTATAGTCGATTTTTTATGTTTTGCATCAAGTTTTTGCTGTCATACACTTTTTTGTTTATAATTATTGACATTCCTTTACAAAAACGATATATTTATATGCGACTGTTAGTTTTGGTTCATCTGCAGTACATTTTGTAAATGCGTTTACAACATAACTATTCATAATAAAAAAAACATACGACTCAGTTGAAAATTCGCAATAAATGTTTAATTTCAAGGTTAAAATCGTAAATTTTAATGTCGGCATACGTGTGTATTCGTCGATGTAATTAAGACACATTTATTATGGTTGTAGTTATTCTTTTTTCTTTTTTTATACTGTGAAATTAAAGAAAAAAAACCTAATTCATGTGTGTAAGGTGTGACTGTAATGTATAAAAAGACACTTAATATGGTAAATATATCTGATATTTTAGATATTTCTTATAAACCCTTTTGAGCAGATCTGTTCATGGAGGTAGAAAAACAAATTATGGGAGTTAAATCTTGGTAATTGGAATTGATTGTTTATTTTTTGAAAGGATCCTTATTTTCTTATAAATTGTTAAAATCAAAAAGTCCTTATTACAAATCTAGTAAGAGAAAAAACTGATTGATATCGATTATCTCTTATAACCTTCATTATTAAAATGAATAAAAAGTAAAGATTGTTGTCCTACGTGATATTAAACACTGAAAAGTACACTCAATTACAAGAGCTGATACATATCGACATTATTTAATTTTTTTTTGATTGAGGATTATCGAGATAATCCATTTAGGACAAAAATCTTTGTGATCATACCTATTTTTAAAAGGTTATGTTTGTAATTTGAATATTTTTTAATTGATAATTTAATTGATTTAACTTGTAGTTTCTGGACATCCTGTATATATTTTATCAAGTTATACTATAATTTCGTTAAAACGAAACGGAAAAAAAATAATCGTTCTCAACAAAACTAAAATGATGTCGTTATTTGGCCGTTGTCCAACTGATCTGTATCAGTTTGAAATTCAATATGTTTTGATGCATTTGCCAAAAAGCAGTTGATTTCTCGTACTGCTATAATATAGTTATTATCCGTTGGCACAAGATTTTCGTTTCATATTTTAGTCTACTACAATAAAAATACATTAACAATTTTTTTTCTAAATCAAAACAAGTAGGACTTCAATTTATATTTTCTATTTTCGATTTGGGGACGCCTTGGATAATATGTCATCCGTCATTGGTTATTGTTTTCTTTTCAGTTGATGGTAGATCAAAGTATTTCAGACGTTGATTAGTATTAATTGATGTTATACAGGATGTCTTTAATCAGATATTTTGGCAACGACCAAAACACTAATGTTTCGACTAGAAAACACGTCTATTTATAATTGACAAGTTTGTAGACAGGTTGGCGATAAATTCATTGTATTGTATAGTTACACAGCGTTGTCAAACCAGTTCGAATTTACATAAAACTACAAATTTTTTAAATGAAAATAATCTAGACTCACCCCACTTTCTGTTTTCACTTTATCCTCTTCAGATTCGCTGTAATCGTTCTTTTTTATCTTCTTGACTTTATCCAAATCCAGAAGATCTTCTCCTTCGCTCTGGTGTCTTCGTTTCTGTTCGATCGTAAGCTTGAGTCCAGCTTTTATTAATTGGGAACAAGTGTGCTGGACGCTGGGTGGATTTGTCGTCGGCGATTCCACCTTTAATAAAAATATATTTTTATTAGAAACATTAATTTCTATCAAATTCCACTCCCCCTAGCTCGAGGCTGTATAAGTTACAAATCGGCGCCCAACATGGGGCGTTAGTTACAACGAACAATACCGCGTCGATGTTCACATCTTAAGATTTCTGCCTCATCAGTAGAATTCTATATGGCCATATTTATTAGAGAAGTTTTGAAAAGCACAAATTTATTTTAGAAAATAAATATATGTTTAGAAGTCTACTTGATATTGTTCGATTTTAAACTACCAATGACACAAGAGTGCATCTTAGATTAATGTATGAGATGAATAAATATTAATCAAAGAATAAATGGATAATAATAATAATATTCGATGCAGGAAATGAATTATGTTCAAAAACGTTTTGTTATAGTAGAAGCAAAATTTTCTCACCTGACTGCTGCTTGAGCTGTTGGAGTCACTACTTGAATTAAAATGCCCAAAAGATGATCCGTTTGTTAGGGATCTCTTCGTGGTGGAATCGTTGAACGAATAGTTATCCATAGGATTGGTCATAGCTATGAGGGAATTGAGGATCTCTGGCGTTCGCGGGGTCGAATTGGTGCCCTCCACCAAGAGGCTAGACAAAAATAAAGGATACATATTTTGAACAAAGTCCTGGTTATTTTCAGTAGAAGATGGAATAATCAGTAGCAGTTAGATTTTTCCTTACCTGTTGACGGCGTTTTGGGCCGACGTGGCCAAGTCTACGTTTAAATTATACATATCTAATATCACTATTTTTCTTTAAAATTAAAATCACAATTAACCAGACTGGGCTCTAGGGACACTTGTCTTCAACTAATTATTTTCACAGTCAGTTACGTAGTCTCACAGGGTGTTACAAAAAAAACGTGGTAGCTCCGGAATATTCAAATCACCTTCGCGAGCTCTGATGATGTACAGGTGAAGGAAATCTGAAACAAAATAATAATACGTAAAAATTGTTGTCGATCTACTATATGTACAGATAAAAGATAATAATATTGATAAGAGATAAACTTTATTTAAATTTTTAATAATTTTATTTAATTAACTTTAATCCATATGTCGATCAATATTATTGATCCATTTCACAAGGTTCATATTCGATTACTTTTCAAGAATATCATGGCATAATTTGTTATTTTTGGGGTTTAGTAAGTACCTACTTATGTATATTTTTGCTCAAACTCCAACAAGTTTGTTATACCGGGCTGGGATAAAGTATGGAACCACGTAAATATCTTTTAAACGAAAAGAACGATATTTATGAAAATTTGCAGGTAAGTGCGATGGAACAAAATGCATCTGATGTACATTTTTTTGTTAATAATATACTTCCGGTTTAACCAGAAATGCCATCAACTTCTTTAATTTAAATGGGACACCCTATATATTTTTACAAATTTGAAAGAGCTTGTTATTTTGAATTCATACATACTGAGTTTAGTGTAAAAAAAATTGTAAAAACGAGGAATATAGCACTTTAATTAACCTCATTTGAGTTTTTTGCATTAGAGCAAAAAACTATTTAGATAAACTAATTGATGTTGTTTGTATGCATAAGCATAGTAATAAATAAACGAGTACTGTTTAGTACGTCTTTTGTTCTCCAAGTGTCAAATTCTAATTGACGGAAATACATTTTACAATTTAGAATGGTTCAATTACCTAAAGCCGCGTTTACACCGGAGTTGGCAACCAATGATTGCCGACCTTTATCGGCAATTTTGAGTTGCACGCATTAAAACAACTGCAACTCGCATTGCCGACCGGTAGTTGCAGACCGATTTTGCGAGTTGGCAACCGAAATTTGGTTTTCCGACCGGAGTCGGTAAAGATCAAAGGCGGTTGCCAACCCCGGTCGGCAATGCGAGCTGCAGCGCCAACTTGAGCTGCGACTTGAGTCTGCAACTAACCCCGCTACCCCTCCCGCCTGTCGGCTCCACGTGGTCGCGCTGCTTTCCTGTAGTTAGTATCCTGTTTACTAATTATGTGTCCAATGCCAACAATTAAACTTTCAAAATCGTCACCCGACATTCTTAAAAAGTTTTTTATACTGCCATCGCATCTCAATTCTCCCGTCAAAGGATCTGTATCATCTCGATTCAAATCATTTAAAAGATCGCTGCCGCTATACCTTGCTCTTGCCTGCAATGAAGGTCGAACCCAGTATCTTCTCGGTCTTTTACATTTTGATAAAATAACACACGCTGCCGCAGCAAGAATAACCTCTTCAGCACTCGACATTCTACATACTGTCTGATTTTTTGGTTGCACGTTGCAGGTTGCAGACATAAAAACAAACTATGTGCCCAGGTTGCAAGTACAAGTTGCAAACTTCCATCGGCAACTAGCGTCTGCAATCGAAGTTGGCAATTTTTGGTTGCCAACTCCGGTGTAAACGCGCCTTTAGTGAAAAAGAGCGTATTGAAATTTTAATGATGATCGGTTACGGTGATCGTGTTAGAACTAACTCATGAAGAAGTGTGTCATATTTTTAATAATTTGCATCCGGAGAGAAATCCTATATCACGCTCAACAGTAACTAAAACATTACAACGTTTTAATACAACTGGGAAGGTAAAAAATTTGCTAAAACCTGGAAGACCGCGGACTGCAACGAACGAAACTGTTAAACAAAATATTGCAATCGATTTAGAAGAATCACCTCAAACTTCCATCACAAATTTGGCACTAAACCATGGTATCAGTCGACGTTCTGTAGGAAAGATATTAAAAAGTGAAAAGTATCATCCGTATAAGGTACAGTTGGTTCAAGAATTGTCAGACGATGATTTTGACCGACGGCTGGAATTTTGCGAACGGCTAAGGGACATCTGTAAGGTCGACGACAATTTTGCTTCTAACATAGTTTTTTCCGATGAGGCAACTTTTAGTTCAAATTGAACAGTTAATCGCCATAACTCAAGGTATTGGTCAAATGAGAATCCACATTGGATTCATGAAGCACTTACCCAGCATCCACAGAAGTTAAATGTTTGGATGGGAATTGTCGAAAATAGGCTTATAGGCCCATTTTTTATAGATGGAAACTTGAATGGTGACAAGTATTTGGATCTGCTAAAAAACGAAATTATTCCTGCACTTCAACAGAATGGGCAATTACCACAGGAATTGAGTCAAAGAATTATTGATGAATGTGAACTAATACGTGGAGAAGTCTTGGAAAGAGTGACTCAAGAATAGGATGGCATATTGTCAGCAAGTAAACGGCGAGCATTTTGAACATTTGAAGTAATTTTGTTTCTCATTATTCTAAAATAATGACATGTACACCTATTGTACAACTAACAGTGAGTTATTCCTCGTTTTAACAAATTTTTTTACACTAAATTCAGTACAAGCTTTTTCAAAATCTGTGAAAATATATAGGGTGTCCCGTTTAAATTAAAGAAGTTGATGGCATTTCCGGTTATACCGGAAGTATATTATTAAAAAAAAATGTACATCAGATACATTTTGTTCCATTGCACTTACCTGCAAATTTTCATAAATATCGTTCTTTTCGTTTAAAATATATTTACTTGGTTCCATATTTTATCCCAACCCCGTATATTGACAAAAACAGTTGACGATTGGCGTAGAAACTTTGACTTTTGAACCTTTTTGCTCTCTTTCGTTTTCAAATACTTCACTATTTTTATAGCCTTTCAGTACATTTTCTAAAAACTGACAAGGCATACACTTAATATTTGACGTATACATTTCTAGCATAAATTTTAAAAATAGATCGTATTTTTTAAAAATTAAGTAGGTAAAATTGTTTTAACCTCAATAAGTTAATTAACGGCATTAAATGCTTTATAGTAATTTTTCTCACAGATGTGGATATAATTCTCCCAAAATTAATTTGTCAGAAACTCAATATAAATTTTCACATTATTCTGTACACTTCTAAATAATTTTTGATGAAATTAACATTCCCGAGGAAATAAAATAGTTACGTTGTGTAAAGAATGTTAAATCCAGCTGGTTTTTAACCGAGTTCTAAAGAAGAATCTCAATTCGGAATTTTACAAAACTTTGAAATATCTTCAGGTCAAAGTAAATACTATTTTTCATCCAATACACCCAAGAATGCGGCAAAATATTAATAGTAATTAATAATTATGTAATTATACATTAATTTCATGTGATTGCTCTATTTGAAAAGACCGAAATAATAAATTAAAATTAAAGCCAAGGTTGTTACGTTTGATTCGTGAAATCGGGTAAATATATATTCAAATAATGCATTTATCAACATCACATGTATCCCTTTTTATATAATAAAAAGCGGTATACATCAAAGACAATTATCTAATCCTAAAAATACTTAGCATTACTTATATGGCTGTTTATAATTATTTCAAACAGCAACAAAGTATGATATTTATTTTAATACGGCAGTGGCGACTCGCTAAATACTTAGATCAATTTAATTACAAAAAGAGTGTACAACAAAGCACCCCACTCTTTTTATGATAAATAAACATTTAAATTCTAAACAACCTTCATTAGGTATTTGTTGTTAGCGTTTACCTATGACCTATGAATTTAAATTATTTATTATAAATAAAAGGGGATCATTTCGGATGTAAATGTATACTTTTATATATATTCATCGGTCTGTCAAAAATATTGGGAGGATTCTACAATCCTATTAATATAATCTGACCTTGATGTGCTTGCATAGAGATCGTATAAAAATGTGACTGGAACACGGTTTTATAATTTAGCTCTATAAATGATTTTAATAGTGATTAGGGTGATAATTTTTATGTTTTTTTTATTGAATCAAATAATAGTTGCAAGACTCGCCAAGAAACTCTATTGTAATTCAATTTCTACAACAGCAAAGATTAACTAGTAGAAGTTTGGGCTGTGCTCAACTAAATATTTGAATCATTTCCCATATTATCTATCTGCCGTATGTAGAATCTCATATAGGAGCAACAGTGAGCACCTATTCATAAAATTGTATATGTCCAAGAGAGAACAAAATAGTTCCTCTGCATTAAACACCCACCACTCTAAACTCACAGAATGGCAATACGGAACAAAATTATTTGTCGAACCGTTTTGGCGTTTGGTAAAGATGTAAACCTATTTACCATCTTCTACGGCACTGTCTAAGATTTTTCATTATTTTGACATCTTGTCTTTATGCGATAAAATCAATATTGGATATTCGCCTACTATACAAAGCTAAATAATAATTGAAATTGACTGATATTTGCGTTATTTGCTATGGTAAGTTTTTATTTTTTCAGCTGCTGTCCTGGTTATCCTACATATTTACAAAATAATTCAACATAAAACTTGAAAATGGTATGTCGCTTATTTGTACCCATCAAACTGTCAAAACTCCAATTTTATTGTTAATGAACAATCTAAATATATATCAACAACTAATTTTCTTGAAACTAGTTCAAGTCGTTAAAGTGCTCCCCATACACATATTTATTATACAACCATCGTAAATAATATGAAAACTATTTCAATCACTAAATGATATATAACAAGTTTGCCCTCCATTCTTTTGACATTCAAGTAAATAATTGTTTAACATTTTCTTTAAACAATGCTATATAGACGGTAGGTGTAGATATATTTTAGTGTTAGGATCATTAAACAACTTATAGTGTTTCAAGTCGTAAAAAAAACTGGTATTATAAAATAATATACACGAGTTTTAGTAAAGCGACTGAAACCATTGAAGAGTGTCACCAGTTTGGAAGTGATTTTTTTGGTAGGGACTTAATTTTTTCAAGAAACCACATTTTTTGGATAAACCTGATGGAACTATTTTTCAAAATCAGCCTTCATACCTATTAAAGCATTAAAATCAATTTGGAATTACTTTTATTTAGTGTATTTTTCAGTTATGTAACCCTGTATTTGAGTATCGCTTTCTTTACATTGAATTTAGCATGTCTTTAAGTTTAGGCGGATTTAGTGGATGCATAAGCATAATTAATATTTTCATTAATGCATAATAATAACTATTACAACTTCTCTAACACATAGTGGTTAACAGATGGGTCATTTATCCATTCCTCAATTCATAAGCATAATCATAAGTGTTAGTGACAAGTGACAGTTCTATCTATCACGGAACATATAAAATTAGTGTGTTCTGTAACCTTCGACATCATTCAACAACAATAACAGAGTTATAACCTCATTTATTGATATTTCTGTATTTCAATTTCATCAAAATAATAAAATATTCATCATGAAGACCAAAAAGCCCCTTGTATCGTTATTCTCATACTACTACACATTATTAACGACAAGTGTCGCAGCTGTCAAATATGAAAAAAGAAAGACGTTGGAGTGTGATGCCTATCAACCGAAACAGGGACACTGAAATGAAAAATATTGCCCTACCTGTACACTCTATCAAAACAGACAATGTCTCCCAGGCATTCTCCATTTCCCTTTTTGTTTTTGTGTTCTTTATTTTTGAGATCTCATATACATGGAAATTTTTCAATTTCCTCAATGAAAAGCCCCTCTTTCAAATTTATACTGACAGGTTAATTTTAACAAAAATGATGATAGTGTACTTATTACTTATTTATATTTTGATTATTGATTCTGGACAAACTTTTGAGGTTAACAAGTATGACAGTGACATTTGGGAATAAAAATATGGCGCAATGAAATCCACGCAGGCGCACTTTGTATTTCGACACATCATTATCCATAAAAGTTAAAAGTTAGAAACTTCAAGGTTATGCGTTATGGAACGTGCATTACAACTAACTATTACGAGTTGGATAAACCGTCTCATTTGCAACTACAGTGTTCAACTTTTATGCATTAAAGTTATGCTAACACAAAAAATTATGCTTATGCAAATCCGCCTTTAAATAATAATAATAACAGTTACGATTTAGCTCCTCAACTAAGCGTTTTCTGTCGAGAATTATTATACACAAATGTGAGCCCAATTTGGGCCTCTGGTTTTCTTCTGCAAATAGTCAGTGGCGTGCATCGATTGTTATATTTATTTTTCATCACTTCCTGTGTGAAGTACACGAATTCTTATCTAAATCCTGCTTATATTTAAATTATATTAATCCTATATAAATGTTTAATTTTGGATTTGTTTTGTTTTGAAAACTATTCGTATATGCGGTTTATATGATTTAAGTTTTTTTTATGTCGGGTTTTTTAAAAAAAAAATTTATAATGATTAAAAAAAAGTGGTTGAAATTTTTTTTGGTGATTGTCTAAAAATAATCTTTTTGTCCAGTTTTGAACGATACTTGAATTTATAAGTATTTACACTCTAAACAATTGATTTCTGGTTGTAGGCGTTTGGTTTGTTTAAAAAGGTAACTCAACTTCCGCACTATTCATAAGATTTCGTTCAAAAGAAAACTGAAGGTTAAATTTTGAACAACCTTGAATTAAACAAAAAGTACAGGAACTAAAATAAAGTAAATAAAAGAAGTAATTAGATTAGAAAACGTGACCTAGTTAAGTACAAAAAGCGGTGCGTTACCTTTTTAAAAAATTAATTTTTTCAAGTGAATTTGATAATAATAATTTTTTTTCAACATATTTACATTAAAAAAAATGTTAATAAGAGCTGTTAGATTGTATCGAAGCAGATGTTTGTCTCAAGGATATTTTTGAAATGTTCCATACCGAGCAGTGTTTAAATAATTATTATAATCTTCTTTACAGCTGGAAAATATATTTTGAAACGAATTTTTCGGCCAACGATTTAAAGCAGATGGCCTTAGAAACTTAGCGACTAAAAGATGTGTTGATAATCGCCAAATACGTTTCAATAATGTCCACTTTTTTTCTATCGACCATACAGTATTATAATAGTTATTCTACTTTTATATATTAATTAGGAGCAATAAAATTTAACATTTTTCGTATCTTCAAACATAAAACTCAATGGAATTTCCTCTACACGCATCAAAATTAGAGTAATAACATTTTACAACCATATAATTTATGTCAAAGCAATTTCCTGTTGCGAGATTTAAGGCTCGCCCTGTATTGGTAGGTAAAATATTCACAGAACACAGAGACGAACTCAGTATATAAACCATGTAGACAGAGTTTGACCAGAAAATACAGTAAAAAGTGCGTTATTTTTTAATGAGATCTCAGCTCATGTTTTGATTTTAATTGCGGTATTTGTATGTATGCATCGTCATCGTATGCACAGATTACATCGTACGATAGCTTTACTAGGATGTCTGCCTTTTCATTTCCTACAATGCCCGGGACCCACTCTATTATGCGCAGTCCCAGAACAGTCTAGATCTGATCAGGGGGCATGCTAAAGATTTTATTGCTGCCTGACTATCAGAGAATATAAGGATCTTTTGGCCTCTACTCCTCCTTTCGATATTCAATTGCAAACACATGTCGATAGCGTAGATTTCTGCCTGGAATAGAGATGGAAGATTTCCCAACGATGCAATGGATAATGCACCTGGGTCTAGCACCATGGACTCCAGCTCCTGTTCCAATGTCAGTCTTTGATCCGTCTGTGTACCACACCAACGTTCCTTCCTGACTGCATGCTTCCAATCCATCCCAATCCTTAATTGAAAGAATAAAAATTTCAACGATGCCAAGTATTTTCATATACCACCGTCTATTGTATGTGAAACTATCTCGAAAAGCTTCAATTCATTCCCAAATATGTTTTATTTAAACTGTACATACAATAAAAACATTTTTAATATTGTTATTTTATGTTAACCTACAAAATGTGAAAAGGTTACGCTACTGATTTGAAGTTGAATGTCAATTTTACAATATGCGCATATGACTGCAACATCAAATGGCTTCTTCTTACTAATCACTAAGCTTGGGTGAGTTACTTCTGGTATATAATCTACAATTACAGCAGAGGTATATTTAATTTTAAGTGTTTTCCTGATTTTTTTGTTATTGTATTTATTGATATCAATGAGTACTTAATTATTTACTTTACGATCAAAGCAAACATTAATTTTATCAAGTTTAACAAGATATCGTATCATTTTCATGAGAATTCATATTTCTGTTTAAATAAAAAGTATTAACCTCAAAACGCCAGTCGCGAATCGATAGAAACATTAATTATTAACTGGTTAAAATAAATTACTGAGATAGAGCATGCTAAAGCACTAATCATTAATCGAACGTTGAAAATTATAAGGTAAAAAAAAATGTTTAGCGTGAACCACACCTACATTTTTTTAAATAAACAAATGTTCATTGGTGTAAATTTTAGGTTTTTTTAGGGGAACTTTATACAGATACAAGCAATGAGTAACGGAACATAGGGAATATATTCTCCGATCTAAATAGTCCACCATCAAAAAATTTCTATAAATATACTTCAATAAATATCAAGTATTTAGCTGGACAGCTGGATTCAGAACTACTGTAAGAAACCCCGCCTCTTCTCCCTCCAATATTTGTTAGTTATGTGCGTACGTGTGATTTAATATTCATGTGTCTTTTGATTTCTTTTGGCCATAATGGCTTCCAAAATAAAAATAAATTCGTAAATAAAACAAAATAAGATACTTTAAATTAAAACAAATTGAAAATAAATTCCGAAAAACAACTTAAAACGCTAAAACTGAAAAATTAATGAATTAAAAGTTCAAATAGTCCTTGTTGAACCAAACAAAAACCGAATATATTGAACAAAGATAATCTTGTATATCTGAGCTGATTCGGTGTAATATTTGCACAATGTTGGACCAATTTTCGCCCTTAATTCTATCAAAAGTGTGCCGATAAATTTCATTTTAAAAAAACCCCATAAAAAGAAATCATTCGGGAATAAATCTGCTGATCTTGTGAATGACCTCCAAACTACTATGATAAAATGTCAATTTTCTTCTGAAGGGTGTACATTCTGATTTCTCTACGAATTTATTTTATTTTGAATAGTTATGTGCTTGAACAGTACTCGGATGCTGTTTACTGACTGTCTGACGCTAATTAAGGACAGCCCACAGTTGAGACTACGGAGTGGTGGGAATTGTACGATATGTTGTAGGCAGCGCTACCGTTTTGAGAATAATTACTCCATTTGTAAGCAATTTGAAAGATTCGGAGTAATGAAGCATTGAAAGCATTCTGACTCTGACCTATGACCTGGACTACTTGCTTCCTTATTTGTTTCGTGCGAACATGGATAGATAGCAGTCATGTCATGTCTCAATTCTCATGTCGTGGCACAGAACGACAGTACTCGTTACAGTCACACCTCAATATAACGAATTCCTTGACATAACGAATTTTTTCAAATCCCCTACAACTATCCATAAGAATCAATGTAAATTTCACCTCTACATAACGAGTAATCCGTACTCATAACCTCAATATAACGAATGTGTAATACACCCGGTAAAAATAAATCACCCTCGATACAATGAATTTTTCGTAGTTGGAGCCTCGATCTAGCGAACTTCACCTCTATGTAACGAAATTTCCACGACTGCACCTCATTATAACGAACGTAAACAAACGTACAGTACAAAAAATAATCGTGTCTCGACTTGAAACACGACCGAGGGCGTTTGTGAACCTCGATGTAGTGAATTTTCAGCTAACCTAACCTCAATATAACGAACCTCATTGTAACGAAATACTCGATATAACGAATTTTCGGTTTGGTCCCTTGAGATTTGTTATATCGAGGTTTGACTGTATTCGTTAACTATTCGCGTCTTTGTCTATGTCTATTGTCTATACTATACCCTAATCCTGGGGTTTTCAAACTGTGGGTCGCGACCCCCAGGATAAGGAGGAAAAAAACAAATCAGTCATAGCCATAGTCCAAATGAACGATTGTAATAATCGTGTTTTTAATCTGATATTGGTCGACTGGTTCGAAAGCAATTCTGATACAATGCTTAAAATCTCTATGTTCCATTTCTCATTGCAAGTATCTGTATACCATTAATAACTAATTATTATAAATGAAAAAAATTACATATCACTCAAGAACTTTCTAGCTGTACAATTAAAACTTGATAACAAATCATTAATAAAACATTACCCGTAGGGGCGACTTTATTGTTTTCCATTTTAGGCAAGAAATTTGCAGATAAATAATTTTATTATGGCTTCCGTTCCGTCCTTTAAAGGAAGAAGTTCATTTCGAGTATCCTGTATATACAGGGAGTACAAAAACTTAATGTCAAAAATTCGGGAGCGCGCAGATGAGGTGAAATTAATTCGTTTTTTTTAGACACTCTGTATATTTTTATTATATAGACGAAAATGTTTAAATTGTAGCAATATTCAAGATATATTCGTTTTTATAAACAAAGCGGAACATTACTTTTTTAAATAGTTTGAAAGTTTCAGTTTATATAAATATTTATCCAAGCTATGAATGAATCGAATATACTGACCGTAACTAGATTATATTGATTGAGATTTAATAGGTGTGGGATAAATGGAACATAAATATTAATGAATACATACATGAACATTGTTCAAGATTCACGCGTCTTCTTTGTTTCAATGAGATCGCGTCTTTTCTGAGACGTCCGCCCAAGCTTTTCTGAATGAAAGGTGTACCTCACAGTACATCTGGAATCATGTCCATGCCTTCCATGAGTAGTTTTCGCTAAGAAACGCCAATGAAAATAGGTATTTAGACAGCAATCAAGGAATAGTAATGATAGAGGTAGAAAAAAGACAAAAAAGAAAAAATAACGGAAGCAAGAAGCATACTAATAGGAAAGAAAGCAGACAATACACAAGAAAATGCCCACCTTGATTGATTGATTGATTAATTGGTTCAGCACCACCAGTCAGAGGTTTAGAGTTCTCGATACCTTAGCCTTTATGCTTTTTGTACTCTTGGTTATGTCGTTTATGTGAAGAAACCAGTAGTCCTTATCAGGCTCAACAGTATTTTCACTAGGTCCTTCTACCCGTCACTATCCTTATCTTGCCCCTGCTATTTCGTTCGTCAGCGCATTCGAGGGTTTTTTGACCAGGAGGTTCCTGTGTTCCTGTTTTGGCACGTGTCTCCAGTACGACTGATGTTTAGTTTGAATCCACCGAGATGTTCAACCACGTGCAGCAATTTTTGATATCCCAAATACTGGTTCAGGACCAGTGAATGCAGTCTCAGACCCTAGCTTTGCTAGGATGTCTGCCTTTTCATTTCCTACAATTTCCTTGTGCCCCGGGCTGCTAAAGCTCATTTTCTGCCCTTGTAACACAATATACTATAGCAGGAATTGTATTCATTGCACGTAATAATGAATTTGTTCCATAATTTAGCCGCGCACTGTATAAACCCGAACGCACCGCGCTATTGAGAATAACATACCTTGGCCTCATAATTTTATATAAAAATCGTGGTTATCGAACTCCGTAATCCATAATTAGATATTTTAAATATAGTTTCTTAATAAATATTAAAAATTTATATACAATATACGTATAATATTTTTATTTACAATCCTGAAGTTGTTATTAAAATAATATAAAATTAGCATAATGATGTAATAGCCTGTAATTATAAGTTTTTTTTTTTAATTAATTTATCTTTACGATGGAAAGTTTTCGTCTTTAATATTCTGGTATGACAATTTTTCTGCCGCGAGAGCTAAGAGAATCTGCTGATACAGAAATTAAAGATTAGGGTAAAACAGAATGTTGTTTATTGCCCCAGAGCAGTGATACAAAAAGTGGTCCAAATCGATTTCTAGGGGGTCAATTAAAACCTAAAAGGAACTGGTAAAATCTAGATCTTCAACTCTATCCATGCAAAGATTCACGAAGATCTGTTGCTTACTATTCACACCTAATATCTAAACACAGTTACTGTACTTTATTTAATATTATAGGTCAAAAAAACAATATTAGGATAGGTTGTTTATTTCTCACTCAAAGTTCCTCCAAAAATTTGAATGTTATACTCACTTAAGTAAACAGACAACCTTGAAATGAATCTATTATTTTTCGGTAATTAGAATTCACATAATGTAACGCGTTTCCCAATAAACTATTCTCTAAATTAACAAGCAGAATTAGTATCAATATATATATGTTACGTCCCAAGCCCGATCTTGTACGGAGTCGAGCTTCGTACAATGAATTTGTACGAAGTCCGATCTGTACAAGCCATTTTGTACGAAGCCGAGATTGGCGGACTTCGGACAGAGATGATTGTATGAAGTCGACTCTGTACAACGCTGGTTGTACGAAGTCGGAGCATCGATACTCACTCGGTAATGAGCGCGCGGAGGAGGGTAGGTTGGGTTGGATTTCCTTCGCTTCTAATGCACTTTACAACATTTTGGAAAATATCCATTAAAAAAGTGTACGGAAAGCAAGCTTTTCTGTGAATTATACAATTCCATTTTTCGATTTGGGTTAGGGTTGGGTAGGTTGGGTGAGGTTTCTTTCGCTTTCAATACACTTCACAAAAATGTATGAAATTTTCCTTAAAAAAGTGTATAGAAAGCTAGGATATCTATGAAAAGAACATCTCCTCGCTTTCCATACACTTTTTTAAATATATCGTTTGAAAAAGTGTATAGAAAGCAAGTCAATTCCTAACCTAAACCACCCTACCCTACCCTACCCTAATCCGAATCGAAAAATTGAATTGTGTAATTGACAGATTCGTCCTAAGTCTGCGCTAAATGTGAAGGGGGATATGTTTTTTTTTTAAAGAAGACCTGATGGGCCGATAATATCAATTAAAAACCCATAAACACCCACCAATTATCTTTGACAGCGTAATTCTACCCTCCTCCGCGCCTTCGAGTCAGATAATGTTCAAATTATAATAATTTTCAATAATAACCCAACCAATCCTACCCCTACCAAACCACCTTCGTATTTTTAGTCAATTTTTGAAGAATAAATTATAATAATTTTCAATAATAACCCAACCAAACCTACCCCTACCAAACTACCTTCGTATTTTTAGTCAATGCTCCGACTCCGTACAACCAGCGTTGTACAGAGTCGACTTCGTACAAATTCATTGTACGAAGCTCGACTCCGTACATGATCGGGCTTGGGACGTAACATATATATATAAAATATACAAAGGCTGCGATTAATAGAGAACAAAGTGTTTGATATGTTTTTGAAAAAACATTCTGAGATCTGTCGATATGTGGTGGTGGATTTGCCTCGCTCTAACCGACCATGTCTTCTACTGAATTTAATATAAATAAAGTTTTTTTAATTTTTTGACACATTCTAGATATTCCCTAGATATATTTTATTTGGAAAATGACCCAAAAAAGCGTTTTTATGTAATGTAGGCGTTTTCAGATACAAAAATTGTTCAAAAACAAAATAACAAACATAAAAAGTTAACCAAAGCGAAATTTAACAAAGATGTGACTCAAAACAATGAATTTACATAAAATTTGTAGGCGTACCAGTCAATGTTATTTATTGATATTTATTGTTGTAAAGGAAGAACTGCTAAAATTTTTGGATGTGGCAGAGAGAGACAACACGCACCGCACCCACTTAAAAAGTAGGTACATATCATAGGCGTAGATACCATTAATTTATTTGTTTTTATTGCATATTATTTTAAAAGTATGTTTCAAGTACGTACTTTAGATTAAAAGTCAGGATGAAATGTTTTTTTATGATACAGAAATATTTTTACGCTTAAAAATAATAGTATTATTGAGCATAATATTGAAAATTGAAGTTGAAGCTTTTTATTAGTGTTTCTTTTAATTTCTTATGCTTTGGGCACTGTCTTCAATAGGCTATAAAACGATCCTGTCCATATTTGAAGAGTTTTGCTTTTATTTCTTCCTGATCTTTAGTCCATTTTCCACGGTGCTAGTTGACGCTGCAACTCGAAAAAGTTGCAAATTGGCGTTTTTTCGCTGCGACTTAGTAACTTTTCTGGTGGATTTTGTCGCACCAATTTATATTGGCTGCTACGCTCTGACATTGCTGACAGAGGATTTCTTCTACGTTTTCTTCTCGTAGAGCAGCACAGGCCATAATACTAATTACTGTTACTAAAACAATGTCCTCAATGTTTTCCTCAACCATTCTGTTAACTTCAAGACTGGATTCTAGAGAAACTACTCCTATTTGCTTTATTTTCACACGCTAATTTTTTTCACACTGTGAGGTTATGACACCAGAACTGCCAATTTTTTAACAAAGTTGGCAACAAATTTGTCCCAGCAACAAGTCGCTGCGATTTGTCGCAACGTGGAAAATATACTTTATTTTTTCTTGTAAACAGCACTCGCCACCTTTGACAATATCAAATAGAAAGTGTATGACATTTTTGTGGTTAAAATAATATTCCAAAAAGTTATAAAAATACTTTTGCAACTACAATTATTGCAAAACGGTATTTTCATTACCAAAACAATACTGCATATGAATACTGATTTGAATGTAGGATAAAAGGTAGTCACTTACTTTTTAATGAATTTAGGTTAACCACAGACATTGCTAATTTTATTAAAGCCATTATTAAACGAATATAAATTGTGAAAGTTACCATGTGAATTAAATATCAACAGAATTTCACACATTTCCAAAAAAATGCCAATGAATCCAAAAAAAAATTCACAAAAATGCTAATAATTTTTGAAAATTTATAAATAAGCAAAAAAACACGTAAATGCCAAAAAAAATTTAACACTAGTTTTCAAGAGACGAATTTTTTACATTACCACTTTAAATATACTTCGTTATACATACATGGAAACTGGTAGGCGGTCTACTGAAATTTATATTTACATCTAGCTCTGTTATGATAATTTAATTTTCAAAGCTACAACATTATAGATTTTTCCTTATATTTGATGGTATTTAGATTTCATAGGTGGGTAATGTAGGCGAGTCACAACAAACAACAAAATTACTTTTTTGTTATTTAAAAAAATATTTTCCATTTCTAGGATTTATATTTGAAAATATTTAACAACGAATTTATTGAAAGCCCGTCCTGTAAACAACTTAATTTATCCATATCCACCAACAGCATGAAATATGCCGAGAGAATTGTATTAGTCTCGCCCATTTATCCATTTGGGACCCACATAACCATAGCAGCAAAAAAAACAACTAATTATATACCATATAAGCGGAACACATACGAAAACTTGAATAAAAATTGTGGTTTTAAGCCGAAACAAACCTTATTGTATCTATCGTTTGGGTAAATATTTGATAAAACAGCGTCTAATTGAGAACACACATCACGAAGAAAGGATGGCTATGGCGGCGACCTTGGATTTGAATAAATATTGGTAGCAATTTACAGAATCTAAACATTCAGCGTGTTTAGTTATTTTATACTGGTAAAAAAAAACTACTAAAAATAGCGAACGAGGAGTAGGAGATAATTTTTTTCGATAAAAAACATTTTATTAATAAATATTTCAGAGTTTTAACATAAGACGTGCATAAAATTGAATCAGGTATCAAAGTTTGTTCAAAATCAATGGCAGAAGTTAAAGAATCTGCCTGTATATTTAAATACAAATTCACACATGAATAGTTTAAAACAATGTTAAAAGTTTTAAAAAATGTACAAAAAATCAACAATAAACCCAACCAGTTTATAAAAAGGCCAAAAATTCCCGAAAATTCAACAAAAAGTCATTTAAAAACTCGTTAACACCAAAAAACTGTTATAATAGTATCAATAGTACCAATAACATGACAACAATTTCCAAAATGTTCATAAAATATCCTATAATTACGCAAAAATGTTCCCAACAGATTATGAAAGTCCCGAAATTTTAATAAAAAGTCGTTTTAAAACTCGTTAACCTCAAAAATATGTTACCCTAGTATCAATAGTACCAAGAAAATGCCAATAATTTCCAAAATGTTCATAAAATATCCTAAAATTACGCAAAAATGTTCCCAACAGGTTAAGAAAAGCTCGAAAATTCAACAAAAACTCGTTAACTCCAAAAATATTTTATGCTAGTAACAATGGTTACAAGAAAATGCCAATGATTTCCAAAATGTTCTTAAAATCACCTAAAATTACGCAAAAATGTTCCCAACAGGTTAAGAAATGCCCGAAAATTCAACAAAAACTCGTTAACACCAAAAGTATGTTATGCTAGTATCAATGGTAACAAGAAAATGCCAATAATTTCCAAAATGTTCATAAAATCTCCTAAAATTACGTAAAAATGTTCCCAACAGGTTAAGAAATGCCCGAAAAATCAACAAAAACACTAATAAAACCACGAAAATGTTTAAAAAAATCCGTAGAAGTACCAATAGTTGAAAAAAAACGCTAAAAGGTTCAAAAACTTCCCAAAAATTCAACAAAAATTCAAAGAAAAACTCAAAAAGTAGTGACAATAGTGCCAAAAAATAGTGCATTACCAAAAATGTTCATAAAATATTAAAAAATTTAAAAAAAATGCATGAATAAAATAAGAAGGTTTATAAAGAATCATGACGAAAATAGTGACTAATAAAAGGTTAAGTATGTTCAGTTAACCCTACCCTTGTTATCTTGACGTTATCTAATATATTTTTTTTAAAAATATATATATAAACAACGAAAATTTCATAAGTCCATTAAAATATGACAAACCCAATAAAATAAATTTAGCATGTCTTATAAATCAAACATGTTTTCAATATACTTTACGTTTAGCATTGTTGGCACAGGATCAAAAGGTTGTGCTCTGCCTGGTGTCCACCCATATAGTGTAATTCCGATAATTTTATAAACATAACTAACCTTATTATTCATTTCGTTAACCTCTCGTTACGAAACCAGCTGATTTATATTTAAAATCTCTATAAATATTCCGAACAAAAATGATTTTCTTTCGGTTTGGTGAAGAAGGAAAACGACAGGAAAGAAGAACGTACAAGGACATGAATATAAAAGAAAACACGATATTTTTCACAAACCCAGCTAATCAGAAAATGATATTTTCTTTCTTTTCAAGCGGATTTTCAACAAACCTAGACCTTGAAGCTTTTTATTTATAGTATCGAAACAAAACTTTCCTTTCTTAAATATAAACATCTTAAATTTATTGATAACATCGAAAAACGACTACCTATTCTCAATCTAAGATGTTTTTATGAGTAGGGAATATATATTTAAACATGGAGACTATATAAGGAGATCTAACTCCATGTATTTTAATTTCTGGTAATGGTAGAGGGCGCCAGTGCTAATACCATACCAAAAACATCTGGCTGCAGAACAATAACAGCCTACCATGCGCCTTGCATACACTTTCACAGTACCTATGTTAGGTAAGTGAGGTTAGGGAACAGAAATGAAAAACTGAACAAAATTATATAAGGAATGAGGGGTCCAGCTCATTTACTTTTCGAGATAAATGTTTTTATTTGATAACTTTAAAATGGATGGATAAATTGATTTGACATTTTGCAGGTTGTTTTGAAATGTAAAAGGGCAATGCCAATGCTACGAAGTGTTGTGTGAAACTGGGAAGAATCTGACCAATCAGAGGTCTACAGAATTGCCAACTTAAGTTCAAATTACTCCTCCTGGTTATTAAATGAGGTATATAGTCTCCACGTATTTAACGGTCATTGTCATATTCTGTGATGTAATATTTGATATGTTTACGAACGCTGTCGTTTTCACACCCCATAGATACCGAACGTTGACATAACAATTGTGAATTTTAAATACAAAGTTATTTAAATACATTATTTGTATTAGAATCACGCCTATTTTCTTTGAGGCCGACCGACTACACGACTACATTTTAAATTTAAAATCATTCGCGTACTAGTAACATGAAACGTGCGCATAAAATTTAAATACAAAATTCCCCCAGGCCTCTAATTATTTCGCCGATTATAGGTTGGCAGTACTCGGTTGTTCATTGTAGGAAGAGAGAAAAATGTTGACCTAAGCGTTCCCCATGAGGTCAGATCGTTTAGCTGCATCGATCTGATTTTGATCATTACGATTGCCAATACAATGCATATAATTACTCAGTAATTTAATTTTTTTTTCATAGGTGCGATTAAAATTGTTTATAGATGGTGCAATTAATAAAACAGTGTGGACGAACAGTTTGATTAAAAGTTGCTGCAAGTTTTCAAGCAATATGTGATGTGCCACAGTGTCAAATGCCTTTCTATATCCATAAAAAGACCAAAAACCTTCTCGCCTCATAGATTAACTGTTACTTTACTTGAGGAATTCGCTTTACTGGTCTATTAACTTTGCGTGAGGACGTACGCGGCAAATTTTCATTTATTTCTGTTTATTTGCACTTAATCCTTAAACATTTATGATTTATCACTCAAAATTTTCAGGTTTTCTCACTCCCTTTCATTTCTTTCTGTTTATTTCCACTTAATCCTTAAACATTTATGATTTATCACTCAAAATTTTCAGGTTTTCTCACTCCCTTTCATTTATTTCTGTTTATTTCCACTTAATCCTTAAACATTTATGATTTATGTCTCAAGAATCGAAAGGGAGAAACGAAACCTCAGGAAGAATAATTATTGATTTTAAAGTGATATTTCAATAACAAGCCCACAGAGCAGCAGTTTGAATTGGACGTATTCCCGCGCATTTTAATCGAGCATCTGTAAGTTAGTAGGCAGCCTATGTACTTTAGGGACCCTGCCTCATTCGTGTTCGTGCTCAAGTCTGTACGCGGTCTTAGAAATTTCCAAATTGTTCCATTTTCCATTAAAACGTTTCGACTCATATATAAATTGTTCTCAAAATTGCAGTGTTAAAAAATGTAGACACGATAAGGAAATTGTAGATACATGATTTTGTTTAACCGCTTTTAGGAAATTCCGAAATTTTATTTAAATTATCTGCTTGACCACATTTTCCGTTACTGAAACGTTTCACAATTCTAATAAAATTCGGTATTTTCTATAATCTGCCAAACGAGTCATATCTAAAGGAAATGTGAGTTTACTTTTTGAAACCAAATTTTATTTAGATAACCTGCAGCTAACAATAATTTATTTTTCTACATCTGTTCAGTTTTTCTAGTTTCTGTAAGACCTTTTGAATCTATTTGCCACTTGATTAGATTACAAGGAGCTAGGTCTCATTATCCCAATGCAACCTATAAGATCTTTTCTGTATACCCAGACTTGTTTATTACTATCAAGTCCTTTAAAACGAACATAAATTCTATACTCCAGAGCTTTTAAGACAGTCTGGATATCAGACGCAATCAATAATTTGGCTGATTTTAGGCGTTTTTGCTTCTTGCTACTAAATCTAAATATAAATTTTGCTATTTATCCGTAAATCCAAGACTGTTTCGTGAACCTATTCACATCAACAAGATTAATATCGACAGATAACAAATAAACCATTCTGTATCTACCTTAAAAAAACAAGTTTGTTATAAAGTTTAAACATAATTTACTGCCTTTTGTTGGAAATAACTTCGGTTGGTTCGTTTGTTAACAACAATGTGTGTATAGCTGAAAATAAAAACCGCCATAACGCCAAAGTTTTATGGATCATGTAACACATGGGCCATTTCCTTCATTTAAATTTTAAATGTAACCTTGAATTCTCGGCTATAGCGCTTTCCTGTATACACATTTTTTTTTTGTAGAATAGACAGAGTGTGAGAAAGAAACCAAGGATTTTTCGAATTCAAGATTATTCAGTTTTTAATTACTAAGCGAAATTTTAATAAAAATTGCAACGTTAAGATGATTTATCATGTAAATAATAAAAAATAGGTACTGTTGGACTATGTTTCCAAGACGTTGAAATAGTTTGAGATTCTATACTCTGTTCAAATTTCGTTTACGCCGCATTAAGACAATAACCCTTGAAAACAGCTCCAGCTGCAGACGTATTGCGGTCGTATTGGTGGATAAAAATAGTTTGGTGAAGGGTAACGAATCCACCAATACGAAAGCAAAGCGCCTCTCACTAGAGCTCTTCATTCATTCAATCGATTGGGTTGTGCTCAACAGACCAGACACTTGCAATTTAGTGAAAATTTCACCTAGTTAACCATTTTTAACGCACATTATTGCCAACGTAAAATATATGTCAAACTCAGGCTGTCGTTCGTCTGAAACTTACCGGTTCAAATTTAGTTGACGTTTTTGGTCCCTTTATATGTAATGATAGCGTGAACGATCTTGAGCATTTTGGTGATGAATATTCGTAAATGCAATTTTAATATAAATTTTCGTATTACCTTGAAATATTTACAATATTTTTAAGGCCGTACCGTTCCCAATTGAAAACGTAAACAACACTTATAACTCAGTCACTTATTCACCCACTACACCTGCCTCGATTTGAATATTTTTAATAACAAAGATACATAGTACGCACCTTGAACACATATTTGACTAATAACGCAAAATTGTTTATAATTGAAACCCAGCATCTACTATTTAACTTAACCGATTGGCAACACTTTATCATGGTTCATTAAAAATGTTGAATAGAAATTGATCTGAAATGCGCGCCACCCAACTCCTACGCTAAACGGGCAGTACTAACAATTATTCGAAAGATATTACAGATAAATAATAGTAGTGAATAATTACTCACCAATAGAGCTGACCTTAGAAATGGATAAGATGAGCTCATAGTAGAAAATATGCGCAAGCAAAAGTGTACAAAAAAAAATAGCATTAAATTTAGAAACTGAACTGAAGTTTTATTTACTTAATGACAAACAAACAACACTATTTAATTTGGCACTGGAGCATGTAATGAGAAACGTGAAGGAGCGGGGGCCAGATAGTCGCATATGCAGATGACATAGTGATAATGGCAGCTAAGAAACTACTAAAAAGCAAACTATTAACAAGATACACTAAACTTAACATTTACAACACAATAATAAGACCTGTGATAATGTATGGAGCAGAAACGATGACACAAAGAGATGAAGAGTAGAACGAAAAATAATGAGAACAATTCTAGGGCCAATAAAAGCTGGCGACAATGAATACAATCAACGTATGAATCATGAAATACTGAGAGAAATGAACGGGGAGGATATAGTAAAGAAAGAGAATAAAAAGCCAAAGAATAAAATGATAAGGATAAGGATAAGGAGAGCGCGCAATCGCTTGGTCAATGTTACAGTGGGAACCAGGTGGTGGGAGAAGGTTAGGTTAGAAGACCCAGATCTAAGTGGCTGAAGGAGGACTTGAGAAGGATAGGAATCGTTAGATGGAAGGAAAAAACGAAGGATAGGATAATATGGAATAAAAATAAGCGGGAAAATAATGAAATGATGGGATGATCCACCCCAGAAAGCGGCTCAACCCCACAATATATAATGACAAACAAACTTCTCGCTCTAATACCGTCAAATTAAGACAGAACGAGAAAAATGTCAACTTTCCAGTAAGATTTTGACGTTTTGAAAACCTATTTTGGATAGAATTTTTCCATTTATTCGTCACGGCATAAACTTTATTATTTTCCAAGTTACAATTACTCTTATTTTATAAATAAATTATTTACATGAATCTCTCTCACACTATACTTACTTACATAAAATTATAAAATTACCAATTCTTTAATTTATTACCGTCTAATAACACAACATTTAAGTGTAATCGAGTACACCCATAAATTTATTGGTCCTCCAGAACAACAAGACAAGAATTTTAATTAAAGAAGAGTATTAATTTTTTTTTAAATTATAAATTAACCTTTGAATAGTTTTTTTGGGTCAATGGCGAACATTTTTGAACAGATAAATATTTTACAACCAGATAACTATAAATTCTGTTGTAATTTTTTTTATTATGGTAAATAAATTGGGAAAATGTAAATAGTTGTTCTAAGAGTCAACAAATTAAGTTTAATAGAGGAGTTCATTCTAAGGTCAGTGTAGCCAACAAAAAGTTTCTGACAAGAATGACAGTTAATGTCTACCAACTTTTGGTATGTTACCATTTTATTTCTGTTATTCTGTCCCTAGTTATCTCAGATGTCAGTTTTATTTGTTTTTATTGATATTCGTTTAATCGTTCATGTTTATTTTCAATTAGGCTTTTCTAGTTCTAGTTAGTTGTATCTCTAATTCTTCTCATTGCTTTTTCCAGTGACATCTGACATAACTAGTGACTTGTGACTTGTGACAGAAATGAAATGGTGAATTTCCAAAAGTCCCTGAAATATTGGCATCTGATACGTTGAGTATTCAGCTAAAACGCCATTTTAAATTTTATGATTCACGCTTTGGGGGTGTATTCATTGTCTTAATAAAGCAATTTAGATGTTCGTAATGATAAAAAGACCTGCAAAAATCTTATGTTTTGAATGGTAGACATTAACTGTCATTATTGTAAGAAAAACCACTTTTTGTTGGCCACACTGATCTTAGACTGAACTCCTCTATTTACAGCGTTCCGGTGGTGAATTCTAGCATTTCACTGTAATGTACATATTAAGGTTCCCACAGACCGGCGCGAATTATTCGCAGCAGCAGCGATAGCGAAAATTTCGCGACGATAGCGGCAGAGAAATTCGTCTAGTACTTCACACCGTAGCGAATAAATCGTACGAACATTTATTTATTCAATAATTCTCAACCAGTGACCACCGTGGAAGACAATGTACTCATCATCTGATGAAGAAGATGCACTTTTGTTACTTGCCTTAGAAGCTGAAGAAAATGTCGAACAATTTCACTACTACTTACCTATTTCATTTAATTCTCTGCCTAACTCATTCCATATTTTGTCTTTCTTCCCAATGTTTTTGTAAACCTCATGTTTTAAATCGTATAGCATTGGGTATTTCTTTTAACAATTCCTAACAAAGCTTCCGTCTTCGACATTTCGTTTTGCTGGCAAAACAGGAATCACGCGATATAAACGCTGTTCACAGCGAAACTAAAATCTCGACGAAAAAAACGTTGCAAAACCGCAGTTACTACGGCAAACTTACACTATGTACACATGAAGGCGTTAGACGCCGCGTTGAGCGCGCGTTGGCAAATTGTGAAACCGTACACATGAGGGCGTTGGACGCCGAGTCGAGTGCACGTTGGCTTACAGCGCAAGACACGGCATCCGGCAGTTGGACCAGCGTACTCAGTGCGAACACATGGAGTTAGAGGAGATTACTTGTTTTTGGTTATTGTACCGTAGATACAAGGCTCGGCAAAGAAGACAAAGACGATGGTGGGTTCATCCCCTAATAGATGACCGGTTAACCATGGGTTCATTTGTGACGCTATACCCAAAATTAAGGGTTTTTCAACTACTTCCGTATGAGTATAAGTTATAACAGATCAAAACAATGGTAAGATCACTCACAGATCACACAATTCACGTCAAAACCGAGCAAAAGCGCGCGCTCGACTGAGCACATGTGTACGTTCTAATGCCCATTATAGTAACTCGAAGCGAGCTGCAAACGTAGCGGTTGAAGTGAAAACTACAAGCGTCGCGTTTTGGCGACGTTGATTCAAAGCGCGCGTTTGCATGTGTACGATACCATTTGTTTCTATGTATTTGGCTAACGCGCGTTTGACAAACGAGCGCTCAACGCGGCGTCTAAGTTAGACGGTCTAACGCCCTCATGTGTACAAGGCCTTACGCGCATGTCTGAGCGTTTTGATAAGCAGCAATAGAATTACAATGAAGCGAATTTTTGGCCGAGAAAAATTCGCTGTCGCTTCGAATAATTTGCGTTGATATGAAGGAACCTTTATTATGTAGTAGTATTTGAAAGTAAACTCAAAATAAATTTAAAAGCGACAGCTGTCATGAAAGAATTTCAGCATTTTCAATTGATATCAAGAACAATGTACTTGCCTACTTGTAAACGGTTGGATTGTTTTTTGTGTAAAAATATTTTCACGTTCTCGAGAACGTTCGCTAATAAAATATCAAAAGTATAACAATGGAGTTATTAAGGCTGCAGTTCATACAAACAAAGCCATAAAAAAACGTGTTTTACTTATACAAACACTTTTATTGGCATTATTAATTATTGCCTTTAACATTTTTAGAACTCTCGATATATTTTTTTTTTCGTAATATATTTATTTGGGAAATTTTAAAGGAACTGTCGTTAATTTGTTCCATAAATATGTATCGTTAACAAATAGAAACCATCTTAGCACGGGGTATGCAATGCGCATTGCTATTGTAACTTTAGTTTCAAGTTTAATTGAGATATTCAGATAGAAGGCATTTGTGCACACAGTCCATTCTTAGTTTTCTGTGAAAAAGCCGTTAGGAATTAGGTCGGGATTGTATTGAGGATGGTCTAGCAATTAGATGTTTTCTTGCTTTGAAAACTCAATCGTTGTTCTAGTTGTGTGGGAACGTTCGTCGGTTTAGGTTCATCTTGGAACACCCATGTTTATTTTCGGGTTCATGAGTAAATCCAGGATTCAACAATACTGTATATATTTTTCAAGTTTTTTGCGTTAAGCCTATTTAAGAGTTTTTTTTGTCAACAATTTACTCTAATAAATGCTTTTTGTTCTTCTTCTTCTTTATTCACTAGTTCTTTTTCATGTAAAATTTTTTGAATTGTGGTGTTTGAAATGCCCAATGATGCTCACATTTCACAACGTAACGTTTTCTCAGATCAGCTTACGTACAGCATCAACGGTTTTCCGGTTGTCTGCCGTTGCTGGTATAAACCAAATTGTTCGGAATATAATTAGAAATTTTGAGGTTAAATACACAGATAACAAACTACCCACTCTAACTTATTACAGGAAACACATAAAATCCTACATATCTGTAATTATTGTTTATTTTGAAAGAACGTACGTAGCCAAAAAATATTGAGAACGCTAAAGATTAAATTTACAGTTGTTCCTTAAATGCATCCCTACTAAACAATGCCTCAAGGAATTTTTACATGAGTAATAAATGGAAATATATTCTTGATATATTTTCAAAAGTGGTTTATCTTTGAACAAATCATTATATTTTCAAATTGACAGGAAGTCAAGCTCTAGTTCCGTCAGAATGTGCGTCTAAACCAATTGAGATATTGTACAAAGTGGTGCAAGTGCAGGGAAGAAAGGTGCTCGACTGAATGCTCTGAGAAAGAACAAGCAAAAATAAAAACCACAGAACTCTTTTCAGTTCTGTGGTTCTAGAAAAGACAAACTCACCTCGGCCTAAAAGAATCATGATTCTCACACCACGTTTCACTAATGATATTTTTCTAACATGAAATCTGAGTAAAAGTCAATTTTGAGTCTGATGTAAATACAAAGATATCCTGCCAAGGCTACAATCTATTCGGTTAATTACTGTTTGATTAATAATCAATTTAATCATTGTATTTATATAAATCTTACACCAAAAGATATTTTAAGTATTTTTATAGATAAATAAAACCTTGCCTTGAGCTAATATAACAAAATACCTTCGATAGCTGGATAGTATTTGTTTTTTACCTTCGAATTGAAAAATTCTTTTGTTTCTCTGTTTGTTTATACTATTTATTATTCTCAAGGACAAATTTATTTTGTAGAACAGAATTTTCTATTTGGAAATAAATTATTCGGACAAAAAATGGCGATCTTAATTAAGATACGAATACACCACGAATCTTCAAAGACTGTAAAGACACGTATACACCTAACGACAAATCGCTAGCTGTTCTTAAGGAGTTGATTGTCATCCATTGTAATCAACAATAATCAAACAAAACTAGGGAGAAAGAAAAGAGGAAAAAAATTGATAAACATTTTAAGAAACTCATTAATCTATGCAATTTTTTTATAATAATCTAGCCATGATCTTTTGATCATTAAAAGCAACCTCAAAAGCTGAATTTTATCGTTTTAAAATTGATGGTTTCACTTAGCTGCAACACTAATTAAAATTTATTATATTAAGATGTTACAGCAAATTTGTTTGTATTTAAAAAGCCAGATTAAAGAATTTTTACCAATTCTATTATTTAAAAACGTATCCATTTATGTTAAACACCCTGTATAAACTGTAATGGAGTCTAGAAAATGATTTTGAGTTTGTTTATATTAATTTTTTAGCCATATTTAAGATTTATAGTGACAGGGATTACCTACTCTAATCTTTAAACAAAATGGTTTTACTATGATATTTCTTCGATTCTTCGTGTGTAATGGTAAGATTGCGTGTTTATAATGAATTTAGTTTTCCTAAAAATTCCATTTAGTAAAGGTTACCAGTCTATTGTGAGTTATTTGTTTTTTTCCTTACTTCATTTTATGGATGAGAGAACTTAAAATGTATATATATTTCTTCAAAAAGTCGTTAGTGGTGAAATATGGAATAAAATTTTAGTTTTGAGTATAGTTCAAGCAATAGTGACAATTATCCATTTCCAATGGCAACTTTGACACAAGCTTTCACGAATAGAAAAAATATCTTATTCTTAAAATTGTCACTACAACCAGAAACAACCAAGAGGTACGAGCATTATTGTTTGATTGTCGAAGAAAATAGTCCTGCAAGCTCTCACACTTTTGTCTTATTTTCGCAAAGTAAGCGCAGATGGCAGTAGGAGCAAGGCATTTTTTGACACAACGTCAAACCTTAGAAAACAAAGTTTGTTTAATGTTCTAAGCGGTAAAAGTGACGTGCCAAAGTCTTCATCCACCATTGTCGTTCTGATGTGTTTGCTTAACTTTGTTTTGTTTGTGGTTTTTTACTAAATTTAGTGTATTTTTAACAATTAACGCTCTTACTTATAAACTTTGTAACAGTGGGTTGCTTTACAATTATTTTAGACTTTTGTTTGATGATTAGTTAGTGTGTAAACTGTTTTCTATCGCAATCGATAGCCATTGAAGTTAAAAACGCGGTTACATTTTTATTTTTTAATTTTTTTGATTCGGTATGGCTTCAGTACGATGCTGTATCGCTTGTGGAAGCAGTGCAGAGGATACACTAATAATACTACATCTACACAAAGCATAACATAAAAGTATACAAAGCAAACTAGTCACAGCTATTCAATAATATTAAAATAAGAAGCACAAAAATTTTCATATACACCCACCTTTTTAAACTATTCAATATACAAAGTTTTTTTTATTTTGTGTTTTTTTTAATGAAAGAAATAAAAAAAATAAAAGGGCTTACGCGCGGTTTTTCAAATTTGCAGAGAAGCGCGAGCGCCATCTCCACTCACTGTATAGTCCAGTGGGACAATTAATTATTGTCTCCGCTACAACATAAAATTTAAACAAATTTTCTGTATTGATTCCATTTAAACGTTGAATAAAATCGTGACTCCTGCACTGAGCTGAATTCATTGCCAGTATTTTCACCCTCGGTAATAATAATTTGAAGTCAACGGGAGCAAGAAGGCATTCGATCATAATAAATTTGTGACAGTTACATAACATTCAACGAAAATGATGAATACGATGCGGGTATGTCTGAAAACAAAATTATACTTTCGAACGAACATGAAATATAAAATGTAGTTAAATTTAAGCCAGTAAAGATAGAATGAAAAATAAGTACTGTTTATTCGATCAATATTTTCAAGCATCCGGAGAAAAAACGACGACAATGTGAAATTTGGGCAAACATTTTCATCAAAAAGAATATTTATTTAGAAAAACTAAGAAAATTTGTGAAATCCCTATAGCAGAAAACTTTATGGCCTCGGTATTTTGGGAATATTCATCGACAATCTTGAAAAGGGAAATACCATTATTATAATATAGCGTTATTGCAGCGTTTGAACGTTTTAATTTTATAAAACGTCAAAGTAAGGGTAGTAAAACCCAAATTCTAAAACAAAAAACGCTAATATTTGAAGCGTGCATTTCCATAACGTTGTAGGTGCCAAATTACAAACTTTTCAGGAGGAAGAAAAAACATATTTGTATGAAAACAGTTTTTATTTGAACTTTCACAAATTAAAAGCAAATAGCTTTCAGGATATTATGTAATAATAACACGCCTTAAAGCCATAATGAGCGGTAGGTACTTGAAAAAACAATATAAACTTAAGTTATAATTCCACAACGTTGTATGTGCCAACAGAGTTGCAAGTAAAAACGTTGTATGTGCCAACTTTTTAACTGGTATTTTCTGCAGTAGGGATTTGATCCGCATGTCTTAATTTCTTCTCAAAGTACTGCTTAGCCTCACCGTGAAGATATGGAAGCATTTTTTCAATATCAGATTTCTTTTTTTCTGGAATATCAATATGACTTCTAGTTTTTGGGAGGTGTATGTTCTTAAAATCTTGTAATGTAACTCCAGATTTGAGTATGTTTATCTCATTCCATACAGGAAACTCGCCAAAATTTTTAGCCACCATCACCACACCAAAATTCTCCTTTGTAAGACGAAGCTGCGTAGCTGATGAAATTCCTAGTTTCTTCGTGTTAAGTCTGTCATAAGCAATGGTTTTAAAATCATAAAAGTCCTCAACCACCCTGCATACGAATGGATTTTTCTGAGCCGCACTAGTGATAATGCGAACAATATCCATTAGGGTATAAGCCTTGCACACTTTCTTGCGTTTCTCTATAATCGCGAAATCTCTATCGCAACTAAGGAAGGTGTGTCCTTTTACAGGAAATTTGTGAACGATTTCATCAAAAACATCGTTTGCTAGCAGGGTCAGGTACATAGCAAGATTGAACTGGTTTTTATTTTGTCCCCCGCAATTATCGGACCACAAGATGAGCTTTCTCTTTTCGCGACTGTTAATTTCTTCAGTAAGGTAAGTGTATAAGCAGGAGCTAATTTCCAGTGAACCCCTTCCTCCAAAGTCTTCTGTCCACAAACACATGAATCCCTTTCCTATGACAGAATCGTGGATTCCTAAGTTACATACTGCAAGCTGTTGTGAATAGTACATTTCTGAGTGTGTTAATTGAGGAATGTACATTTGCTGCTGCATATCGAACGCAATAACATAGCAATCAGATGCATTTGCATTTTTTGTGTCACTTGACATTGCCTTAGTAGCAGCCTCTGCCTGCCGATGGTGAAGTTCTTGTTCTCCAACAGCAGCCCCGTCTCCCAATTTTATTTTAACAGCCAAACTGTCACATGTAGAACATGTGTCTACTTTGGGCCTAGCAAAAGATAAGTTAAATTTTGATATAAAAATTTCGTTATACCATTGTCGAGTCACAGGTGGTTTGTTAGGTGGCTGGTATTCAGCACAGTATTTCTCCAAAAAAGCACGATACATTCTGCTTACGTTTAAATCTGGTGACAAGAAGAGCTTATCCGGGGTTTTCATTCTTGCATAGTGGCTCTCATATGTGGGAAAACTGGCAATATGTTCCATAATTTTGTTAGTCCAGTCCGTTTTGGTAAAGGTATGTCGCACACCTCCTCGTCTTTCCGACACGTCCATTTTACCAGCAAGAATTTTTTCTCCCAAAAGTTGCACTCTTCTGGGAGTTATGCCAAACGTATTGCAAAATGTTTTAAGGCATACCCTTACGTCTGAACCTCCAGGCATTAATAAACAGTAACTAAAAGAGTGACTCCTCCTACTTTCAGAGGGATGGTCATACTTTCCATGCCGTCTCCTTTTGATTAGTTGAGGATGAATAAGGCTTTGAAGATAACCTTGCTGCTTACTGTAATCGGACATTTTGTAAAATTCCTTGAACAACTCAACACGGTATGTTAAAGTTATGGATCGGCATGCCCATGAACACTTGCATGTCACCTAAAGCAATACAGCAAAATTAAAAATAAAGCCCAAGAAATTGCCCTATATTAATTTACCTGAGATGGGGGAATTTTCTCTGGAACCGCTTTCTTAGAGCCTCGAGAAACATATGCTTCTCCAGAATTCCTCTTTTTTTTTGTTGCATTCTTTTGCCAACTCTCTACACATCGGCGTCTCTTTTTAGAACATTTCTTTAGGGCACCGGTTTCATCCATGTCAGCTTTTAATTGTAACGTAATTATTTTATTTTAACGGCACCAACTAAGTCACGTCTGCACATAAAAATAATCGATGAACTAACCACGTTGTTACTAGTGAATAGAGTTGCACTACGGTACTTACAACGTTATGACTTGCAGAGCCCGTTTATCCCCACTTTTCCCGCCTTCGGCTAGGAATATACGCGCAAACAAATTTCAGGTCATAAAACATGGCACTTACAACTGATTTCTCGAGAAAAACCCATCTGAATCATTTTGGCACTTACAACGTTATGGAAATGCACGCTTCATTTTGAATTGAAACCGCTACGATTCTCCAAAATCCAAGAGACAAAACCAACCAGGAAATTAATAATCAACAGCAATTTGTTAATGTTTCACTGATGACTTTTTTAATGTATCAATACTAATTAAACAATTTTATGAAACAAACAACTTCAATGTAGTTAAAAATCTTTGAAGGTCACACAATTAATAGATTAGGTATGTTAATTTCGAAATTAAAGTAATTTCGGTTTAATGGATGTTTTGTTGCGGTTTTTGCATAAGAATTAAGATGTCTGGAAGATTATTTACAAGAAAAATACCTATTAAAACAAAACAAAGCGGAACTAAAAACAATTATCTTTAAAAGCAGATGTTTTATTGAAAAGACAAAATAAAAATCTTTAATTTCGTCTTCTGTGTATAAAAAATCAGTTACGTCACAATGCAATTATCACTTTGACTGCGGAAAAAAATACCTGCAACTTTTTTAGCGGTCGTAATAATTTTTGTTGATGCCGCAAATTGTAAGATAATTGATGTATTTATCGATATCTCCCCGTATATAGCATACCTTTAAACATAAACTAATCAATTAATGCATAATTCAGAGCTACGATTTTATTGAATTAGTTAAGACGTTGCAGATAAAATGAGTAACTTTTCCCAGTATCCAACTCGCTATGCTTACATCATTCTAAGTTGAAAAAAATATTGCGGTTTAAAGCGTCAAGCGGTCTGCCAAAATATTTCCGGTATAAATATCTAAAGCTAAGTAAACGGGTCAAACAAAAATGTGTGATTTAGACAGCCATTTTAATATTCAACAATAACCCTACTTTTACCACTGACACTTTAATTCTCGAGAGGTTTAAAGATGTCGTTTCACTCCGATATGAAGGCGAGTTTGTTTTCTTGTCACTTTTTTCGATGCTACTCTGAGAATGCGTACTACACTGCGGTCCGAATGGGGCGAGTCCACGTGATGTCAAGTCCTGAGGAATCTGATGATAAACAGGTAAGTATTTTAAAAGCTGGATGAAAGGATCATTAAATCAATACAAAACAACCAAATTACAAATCTAACAAAATAATTGTTGTTCCTCAGGCCTATTGTCAACTGTCAGTTGGTGGACATGCCCTATTGTGCAATGCGTAACTCTAAAAATAAAATAAAAACGATTTTTCAGGTGCTGTTTACTTTATGGTAAACAACCGTAGGACAAAGGATAGACGGCGTTTATACAACCCCAAGTATATGTTTATTATTCACTATTATAGGAATTTTATCGAAATTCACCACACATTTCGTTTTATATTTATGATTTATAATAACATGCAAGCTGGTAATTTGAGCGGCAGATCTAACAAATACATATAATTATAGCAATAATTAGTTTGAATAGTGAAATAGGCTATTCAGATGTTTATTGTCACGTTTAACATTAGATCGGAGTACAGAAATAAGACTTTGATGTCATAACGTTACTCACAAACAAATAATTACATCGATCCCGGCAACGTGGCAAACTGGATCTAAAGCTAGTGATTCTGTGATCCTTGAAAACGTATGGAGAGTTTGAAATAATTTGAAATTAAATACCTAGTTAGTGGAAAGTATAACATGTTTTGACAATACAAGTAGAGAAAACCAGGTATAAAGAAGAAAACGTTTTGTTGGGTGACAGTTATTAAAAGAAGGAATGAGTTCCATACACATATCTGTCACTAATCATTATTAGTTTTCAAACCCATCCAACTGAGGAACTAGTAGCAATCGAGTTGTTGAAATAGAAAAGGCAGCAAATGCCACAAAACAGACTCAGACTAACCTATAGAAGTAAAAGTCCTGTGTCAAGATATAAAAGAAGAATTTCACCGATCGAGCTGTGGTTGCGTTCAGAACTATTTCATAACGGTTTTTTTTCCAAATGGGATCTATATTTGCCGTAGAAATATTTTTACATACAAAACGATGGCATGTTAGATGATTTCAAGAACTTTTTACTAATTAAAGTCTGTCATTCGTTGTTTACCAGTAAACAATGAGAACTAAGACATGAGACATGAGAGCTCACAACAATATGGCCGACCTATCAGTGACGTCGTTCTGGAATGGTCCGTAAGCAGGGGAAAAACTTTTAGGTTAGAAAACAGATACAAAAAAAAGATTGTTATATTCTAAAATGTTATTAATATAATTTTTAACAATTAAAAGAAAATGGACACTTGAATCAAACGATTCAATGTATTATTTAAATTATGTTTGTGCAGTTAAGGTGTAGTAATTAGCATTGTATAGAAATGAAAAAATCAATCTATAAATAGATATTGACTCCGAGCCCTTGATTGTGAAAGTAGTATTCGGTTATAGACATTGTTTACACGTTCGATATATGTATGCAGTTGTAGTTGACATATTTTGAAGCGATTTATCAATAAATTTTGTTTAATAGAATTCTATACTGTTTAAAGAAAAGCGGCAACTCTGTACAAATAGAAAATAGATTGAAATTTAGATACGGAGTACACTGTCGATTAATGCAAGACTCGTTTAATCAGTATATCCTTTTAAAATATGTGCAAATCAATATGATCGATTCTATTATTATCTGATAAGATTTTATACTCTCCTTCAAGATTTTTCTACATATAGGTAGTTACTTCTGAAACGTTAGAAATTGATTTATTACGCTTGCGCATCGCTATTTCCGACTATAGACTGACTGCTCTATTTATTTGATCCAGATGTATCATATCACGAGCGTGTTGCAGTACAGCAACGTATTGCTTCAACTATTCTATGAGATTTCTGTGGGACTATCACTTGAGAATGATTAATTGTTTAATAAATATTTGCCAAACATGAGATCGTAGATATAATTTTTATCTTAACCCAAATTTTGAAATGTACACATAAAGTCTGCAAATAAAATCACTGTAAAATATGTACGAGTGTGTACCTATTCTTTTTAATCGAAAGTTGATAAATCCATATACTTTTTCATTATGGAACCGAAATTAATTACGAAATCAGTGGAAAGTGATGGATTGCCTCCCATATCTTGTGTAAATAAAGGGTAATTTTACGAGTGGGTACTCCAAATATCACTAGTGAATCGTTAGTTATAGGCATGGATCATCGTAAGATTAGAAAAACATATTTAAATGTTATCCTTGTGCGTATTTTGACAGCCATTATTCGACCAATTTTACTTAAAGGTATCATCAAACTAACTATTTGTTGGTATCTATTTTAGCCGTTTTTGGTTAGTGCGAATATTAAATCTTGAGGAATTTTTCAGGGTTTCAATGTTTTCTTATATTTCATATCCTCCAATATCTGTGAAATTACGAACTACATCTTAATATATAACTTCTTCTTTCATGGACAGCTCTATGATACCGAGCAAGAATCGTTATTTACCGAGCATTCATTTTTCTCACCGAGCAAAAATGGTTTTTTAGCGAGCAGTTATATTTCTTACCGAGCAAAAATGGTTTTTTAGCGAGCAGTTATTTTTCTTACCGAGCATTCATTTTTCTTACCGAGAAAAAATGGTTTTTTAGCGAGCAGTTATATTTCTTACCGAGCAAGAATGGTATTTTACCGAGCAAAAATGGTTTTTTAGCGAGCAGTTATTTTTCTTACCGAGCATTCATTTTTCTCACCGAGAAGAAATGGTTTTTTAGCGAGCAGTTATATTTCTTACCGAGCAAGAATGGTATTTTACCGATCAAAAATCGTTTTTTACGGAGCAAGAATCAAATAGAATCCAAAATTTTCAACAAAAATTTTTTACTGGTCTATAATAAACAATCGTTGTCGAACACACACTAGACACACACCTACTACAAATTCCCTTGAAATCGAAGAGTGAACCACTGACATTTTGTTGTATACTCAAACCGGCCTCCTACCTACCTATTCTATAAATTATTGTTTATGGAGTTTAACAAATGAAAAACTAAAATTGTTATATTCGCCGTACTAGCTACACAAACATTATCATTATATCCCAACGTAGCCTATAAATCCTATTCGATTTCCAATTTTTTTTTCATGCTGTGAAGTAAAAATAGATTTTATTTAATTGTTTACAGAGTTGCCAGACGCACTAAAACACCGCATCGGTATTATCGAATATTAAAAATTAAACTATAAGTATTTTACGGACCTACAATGGGCGTTTGACAACATACAACTGGGAAGGATGATTGACTTTAACGAGTATTAGGTTAATTAATTTCTCTTTTAACAGTGACCAATTAAAAAGCGATTTGTGGGTGGAGACACACGATTCATTAGGTGTCGATGAAATAAATTTGTTCAAATTTAACAGTGTGTCTAATCTAGAGGATATAAAACAATACGCACTTGATATTTTTTAGTTAGAAAGAACTTAATTTTTCGGTACAAAATAGATTCCAATTCTCCTAAAAATATCGTTTTGTCACTTTCCTCAATGTACCTTTATAATCCTATAATAATAATAATTTTTTAACCCGGAGCATTGAAAATTGCCTCGTACTATACAAAAGGAATTTGGTTTGAACTCTATTAAAAGACATCAGATAATGGGCAATTGTACCTTTAAGATTTGTGTTAAATGCCGACAGACTTAAGTGGACAATTACAAAGCATGTGGGTTTCTAAATTATCGAAAGAAAAGTGTGCCACTCGCTGCCCACATACATTAATTTATTTATTTATTTCACAGATTTCATTTAAAATATTTTTACTACAGTAAAATATAAACACAGTGTTCCAAGAGTTCGTACTAACAGATGAGAGATTATAGAAGATACTCCATCAAGCATGTCTATCTCGATGATGTAAAAATGTTGATAAAACAGCTGCAAGTAGTGATTTTTCATATCCATTAATTGCAAATGGTTTGTATTCAGCAATTATTTATTCAAAGATTCACAATAAATACTATGCGTAAGTCAATAATATGAAACAATTGTTTTTTGTTTGAGGTTGGGCCTCACACGTGTGTAACAAATATATCTATAAAACATAGAACTTAATGGTACCCATCAATGAATTCGTTTAGAGATATAGGTCAAATTTTTAAAGCTACAACAAACTAGAAGCACTTTCGCTACGAAGAAAAACTGATTGGTTGTCGACTCCTCTTGCGTGGACTATTTTGTTAACAAAAGTAATGACATTTTCCACAAAAAGTTTAAAGACTGAGGTGCCTCTTCGTTGACTCGGTATCTGATCTGGATTTAATAATAAAACAGTAACATATCCGTAGTCGGTAAAATTTACTATTATCAACGAATATAGACCTATATAAATATTCGTTGCTATTATTTTATCAGCCAAACATTTCAGTTGTAAAATGGTCATACTATCAAGCATTATATATTCGAAGGTGACGGGTTTACTCACCGGTCACTGTACCCTAAGGAAGCACAAACATATAATCGGCATATATAAGGAGGAACCTATCTGTCGGTTGTGCTTGGAAGAGGAAACAGCGTCTCATTGGAGATCCAAGGGAGGATTTCTCCAAGAAGGACCTAGTGAAAAGACTGTTGAGCCTGAAAAGGGCTACTGGTCTCTTCATATAAACGGCACAACCAAGAGCACAAAAAGCCTAAAGGCTGAGGTGCCGAGGACTCTAAAGGTCGATTCAAATACATCAGTCACAGTTCCGGCGCCGAACCGAACAATTTGTTGCCGAACAGTTTCCAAGCAGTCAGGCTAAACTGTTCGGCAACGGATAAATGTGAACGCCGCTGGATATTTTTATTAAAGAATATTTTTTTATGACGGATTGTTCGGTTCGGTTTGGCGCCGGAACTGTGACGTGACGGGACCTTAAGCATCTGACTGGTGGTGCTGAACCAATCACCTGCTATGGGTTTTTATGTTTAATCAATCATGTTGGTGTAAAATTAAAACGAAATATCTTGGAATGGAGTGTAGTAGTTTCTATATTTACTTATAAAATACATTACAACCAGTATTTCTATTTTATGCGAGTGTATTGGTGAAACAAACATACCACCAATCTAAGTTTCTATAAATACTGACCTTGTTCGTCCATTAAACATTCGTTATCTGTGTTTTCGTGATTATTTTCGTTTTCATTGTTTACTAAAATGAAGGTCTTCCTCACCTTTTACTCTATAAATTAAGTAATTGAGGGGATAGTTCAATTAAAAGATCAAGTAGTGCTTTTTTTTGTGAAGATAAAGATGAAAATAGATATTTGACTTTTGTTGACATTTTTATTTATTTTTTTATGGAGAATTTTTAAATTTATTTGTTGTAGATAATAATAAAATCGAAGACTTTTATTGTATAAAGCGGTTTTTAATAAAACTTGAATTTTGTTTTTATTTCTCTTTTTCTAGTAAAAATTTACATGAAATTTTGTGACAGTCTAACATTAAATCAGCATTTATATCCGGTGTTCCAGATATTCACATTTTTTCGAACATTCTATCCAAGCTTATTTGAACCGTTGAAATATCTACTTTATACTCGTATAAATAGGATATAAACGAATGTGCTAATATTGTCCTTGTACTTATCGATGTAGTTCTAATTATTAACTTCATCTCAATTTTTAAGGATTGTTTACTTACAAAATAGTAATAATAAATAGATTTATTTTATCAATTATAGATTATATATTACTTTTTAAAGAAACAGGAAACTGCAGAATAAGAAACTGCCCGATACGCATGCCACTTTCTGGCGTTTTAGATTGAGCCTTAATTCATTCTTTTTTTATCTTTCTAATTAATAACATACCTTCTCTATCTATGTTATTTTGATGGTATTTAGTTTACAGTTCAACCAGCTAAACTCTCTTTTTGTAGTGGAAATCAAAAGTAGTATTATATAATGAACCTTTCTATTAACATATCAACTATAGTGATAAAAATAGTAGGTTTTATGGTAGGACCGTAAAAAAACATTTTTAAATAATAATTTGACTTCAGATACTTCAAATTGTATATAAAAAATTTTCTGTATTTATTTCTTCGTTTCAAAGATATGCATTTTTCCTGAATGTTATCAACGGTTTCTTATCTAATCAAGCTGCTGTACTCGTAAAAATAAAAAGGTACAATATGCAATTTCGCTTTTTTAAATACTTTTCTGCACACTGGATGAATAAAATTCACATTAATGGTTTGTTTGAGAGTCACACCAGCAAACACCATCAAATTATTTTTATTGTACCAGGCAAATCACGTAGGCGTGTAGCGTATATGCGTCTATCGCAAAATCTATCCGAACATGTTATAATTTGAATAAGATTTCTTTATCAACGAATTCAATCTTAATGTGATTTTTTTAAAGTGTACTTCCGTATTGGTAGGTTTTACTTTTTTTATGTAGTTTATTTAGGACGATAATATTGTATGGACCTGTTTATGGCGTGAACTTAATTTAAAAATACATGGTGATTCTATCACGTTTCATGTTTCGATATAATCAGCTATTGCAAGAAAATGTATCAAATTTCTTTTTCTGAAGAATGTAGGAAAAGCAAACAACAGATTTAACGTATGCGCATTTTGTGTGTAATTTGGAAGAAATAGGACTTGAATAAAACCGATTGCAATCTAAATTACGCATATGAATCGTTTTTACTGATCATTCATTTTTCTCACCGAAAAAAAATGATTTTCTTGCGAGTATTTATTTTCATTACCGAGCTAGAATCGTTTTTTACCAAGGAAGAATCGTTTTTACCGATAATTCATTTTTTTTTACCAGCAAAATTTGTTTTTTACCGAGCAAGAATCGTTTTTACCGAGCAAAAACCGTTTTTTACCGTGCAAGAATAGTTTTATTTCGACTGTTTGGTCTTGGCCTTAGTGCATTCATTTTTCTTACCGTCCACGAATCGCTTTTCCCCAGCATTCATTTTTCACACCTAGCAAAAATGGATTTCTTGCAAGTATTTATATTCTTTAACCGACCATGAATCGTTTTTGACGAGCATTCATTTTTCTCACCGAGCCAAAATGGTTTTCTTGCGAGTATTTATTTTTTTTTACCGACCATGAATCGTTTTTGCCGAGCATTCATTTCTTACTGAGCAAGAATCGTTTTTTACCGAGCAAGAATCGTTTTATTTTGACAGTTTTGCCTTAGTGCTTTGGGTGTATGTGAAGAAGTAGATATGTAGCTAAGAAAACTTCATAATTTTATGGAAGTGACAATAGAGTTTAGTTAATTTCACTTAATTATGATAGTTTTTCATACGATTATTGTATAGATCGTTCTTTGACAACTTTATTATGTATAATAATAAAAATACGTATATTTTTACATCAAATATACTCTTTTTCTTTTCGTGACCGTATTGTTTATAATTTTTCTCAATTCCTGGGATACGGGCATAACTTTTCCTTCGGTAAACCCTTTATTTATTCTTCTCGACCGGTCGAAAACCTTCAGTGGGTTTTATTTTACTCTAAAATTATAGAGAAAGCATCGACATTCAATTAGAATTATTTGTCCACTCTGTAAATACTGTAATTGGTAAAATTTTTGAATAATTGAATGTTTGAATCCGTCGGAGATGTGACATACTGTGATGGTCAAAAGTGCACTATTAATTCATATAAATAAATAAAATTGGCAGAGAAACAAAATAATTGCAATTTGTTCAAACCTATATGCTGCGTATTTTAAATTCTAAATGTAGGAACTGGTAAAATAAATTTTCAATTGATAACCGCAAATTTATTGAATTTCTTGTATTTTAATTATTAGGAAGTGAAAATGTATCTACAAAAACAAAAGAAAAGCGAAAAGGTAACAGCGTAGGCAGATTAAAAAAGGGTAAATATAAATATTTACCTCATATAAAACCACCTGCTGCAACAAAAATCAGAATCACTCAGCGAAAATGTGCCAATTTCACGAAATAACAGTCTCTGACACTCGGCAACGTTATTTATTTTATCATTCAAACACAATTTCAAACAATCCGAGCATTCGTCGTCGTAATTGATAAACATTTCATATGTATCTGCCCGCCGTCCGCGCGATCTAAGCTGAACTCAAACTTATTTGAAACATTTTACAGTCCCATGTGCGGTTTTCATTATGCCAGAGCTATTTTTAGACCCTGATGTCATACATTACGAACGCGATTGGTCGGCCATGACATAATACAAGGAGATTTCTGGATGGAAGGGTTAGCCTCAGTTTATGATTAAAGCACTGTTGCCGTCCGAAGCGTATTTACAATTCCATTCAAGAAATTTCGTATCACGCAGCTTGATTAAATATAAAATACCGATAAGAAATAATACTGGAATGCAGATTATAATTTTATTCTTTATAATTATGTAGGTATAGTACGAGAAAAAGATATAGTGATGCAAAGCGATGCCGACAACATTATTCGTCTATTATTAAATCACGCATTAGAGAGATAAGGATCTACTATCAGAAATGAGAGCTACGCAGAGTCGAAATTTAGACCAAAATTCATCTAATAGGATTAAAAAGATAGAAATATGGCAGTAATCACAATACTTTATGGCCATATCTCTCTGTTATAGTGTCTTTAATAGGTATATTCTCAAACATTTTCATTTGCAGGACTATCAAGAGTTAACTATATTCGCTCTTGCGCGATATAAGACACATGTTCGTTATAATACACAGTGATGGATTTAAGCCTAGGGGGTTATTTTCCGATATTCCTGAACAGTACTGCCTAGTAAATTTTGTCATACCGATTTTACTGAAATTCACTGGTAATGATTTGGCGCCACTTTTCAAGAGACCCTGTTAGAGGCTAAACATATACTGATACTACTGTTACAGAAGTGGTCATGCACTCCCAGTATCCCTTCCCCAAAATGAGAATAAGTTAGTTTATGTATTTGTTGAGAGTAGGTGATCTGTGGTTGAGAGCGTTGAGACAGATTTTTTTATTAGTAATCTATGCAGATTTTTCTGAATCAGTATCGCTATTAGATTAATTTCGATCATCATTTCACTTCACTAAGATAAATAAATGGGTTATGTTTTGTTTGTTCCTTTTCAAACACTGTTACTGACCAATACGTTCCGAAAATCTTCAGCTGTTTAAGATTACTGCTACTGTAAAGCGTTCCGAAATTGCTTGCTGTAACCAGTAATACCAGCAATATCGGAACATAACCTAAAAGGGCGACGTATCAAACAGGGCCTAGTGGGGCAGGAAGCCTAAATTCGCCACTGATAGTACGCCGGTTAAAATTGTTCTTGTTAATAACTGGCGGAAGATGTTATTGGTAACGTTTTGCATCACTATATCTCTTGCTTGCACAATACGTCAACTTTTTCTTCATCTTTCTTCTGTAATGCTTCCCGAGGACCAAATTAAATAAATAAAAACCATTGATATTTTTTATTATAAATCAGACCAAAAGAATGAGAAACGCTAATTTGAAATAAATTTTATTCGTCTATGGGCCATCAAATGCAAAACAAAAGACTTCCACTCTATTCAAAAACAAACTGAATTACACAAATTGTTGTGAAATGACGTATGTCAATTTTTACTATTATACAGCCGAGGGTCTGACATCGTTTATGAACCGACCGGTTAACCATTAACCAACCGAAAAAACCATTCGAAACCGCCTTATGATACATATACAATAAGTTTTTTCGATACAAAAAATTAATGTCTTCCCCGCTTGAAGTCTGACAACGCCGCATCGATAGATAGATGTTTATCCGCCAATGCGCGAATATTACATATTCAAAACAAATGATTTTTTTTTCAAGTTTTTAAGGATTAATGAATTGAGGCGAGCTAGGTTAGGCATAGCATCGTCGGCAGCAGCATCGCACCAACTAGATTGGTATTTATTTATGTTCACGTAACTGGTAGATAGAAATTTGGTTAGTAGGTTTTTTATTACGAGTGGTATCGGTATTGTTGTTTTAAATTTAAAATATCTCGAAATTAAGAATAAATGATTGCTGGTAATATAAGGAGATAACTAGAACACCAAGCACATGTTAAAACTTATCAAATTCCTGTAAATTATCTTTTGATGAAACAGTCCTGCTCGCTAGAACTCGTCAATATTTTTCTTTCGACTTTTTCTAGCTCTTAGTGTAATTTAATGCCTATGCTGAATTCTGTTGATTTGTATATAAGGAATATGTAAAAGAATGAAATCAAATAAAATTTCTGTTCATAGCAGATCATTGAAGTAGGAGCTCATAAGTGACAGGCGGTGTACCTTCGTAGGGGCAGACAATAGAAGCTCAAGCAGTCAAGATACGTTTGTCGCTTATGGCACATTTTTTTTTAAAGGAGCCTCAGCCTCTTGGGCTTATTGTGGATTCTCCTAATGTTCCAACTACAGTCTATTCAGCCAATCCGTTCCCTGTATTAGCTCATACATGTTCTTTACTGGTTGGTTGTAGAAGTCTTCTGGAGTCATTTGGGGTCTTCCATATCGTTTTTGCCTCCTGTGGTCCAGCGTCTCACAGTTGCATAATATGTGCAGAGCTTAATCGGTGTCCTTTTTGCATCTTCTAGATGTAAGGTCTCCGTTATATAGCCCTATTTTGTTCAGGTGCTCCTTTGTGGGGAAGTGTTCCGTAAGAAGCCCCGTTATGGTGCGTAGTTTGTTCCAGCTCATTGAGAGCAGTTAGTTTAGCTACTTTTTCTGATGGTTCTTTTATGAATTTCTTCCCATGTGTTTGCCTGGGAGTATTCTTCCAGTGTTTTTTGTTTTGTTCTTTTACCCACCCTTTTAACCATGACCTAGTGGAGCATCTGGGGATGCCCACAAATGGTTCGGGTCCGTTCATCAGTGTTGACGATCCTGCTTTTGCAAGTTCGTCAGCTTTTTCATTGCCAGCGATTCCTTTGTGACCTGGGACCCACTCCAGTGTTCCACTGATCCGAGTCGCTAGTCTTCTAAGTTCTTCGTCGCATTCCCATACCAGCCGAGATGTTACCTTAGAGCTCTGAAGTGCTTTAAGGGCAGCTTGATTGTCACTGGTAGATCCTGATCTGCCTGTTGTTGTAGGCTCTCATGTTATTTGCCCTTGAACATGCAAGTATAGCATAGACCTCTGCTTGAAATACCGAGGCATATTTACCAAGCGAGACGATTCCTTCATATTTGCTCGACTTGCTGTACCCGCTATACCCGATCCGGTGCCGAGCTCATTCCTTGATCCGTCTGTATACCAGATCAGTTCATTCGCTCCTCTGAATATAAAACATTAGATATATCTGAAAATATAAAAATCCAAGTTGGAATATGACTCCTGTCTGTGACCACCATTGGTTTGATTATTTTAGTTTGTTAATGTTGGCTGCCTTAACGGTATATAAAACTTTTCTATTCTACTATTGGTCACAATATCTCTGTATAAAATTGGAGAAACAGAATTTCGATGTTGGCCCTACGAAAAATTCGTAGGGCTCAAATACGGATTGTTAGCAGTCCATTCCATCTCATTTTCTCCATCCATATTGGCTATACATCATTTTAGAAAGAATATAATCTATATGCGTAGTGAATAAATACATCATATGATATCAACTCCAACTTCTAGAATATAAGTTAGGGGGCTAAATTCAATTAGTCACAGCATCCCTGAAACATAAATCTGCATAAAATAAATTAGTAAGCTTATTTTTTAAAACTAGTCAAATGGTATTATCTAACAAATAACTGAATCATAAATATATTTTTTCATCTTGTAGATGAATCATCTAATTTACATTTTCTAAATTACAAGAAGCGTATTGAAAAACGTGCATCGACGATATCAATAATCGCTAAATGTTTATCCAACAGCGAATTATTAGTTCCGGTTCAGGTTTTTGCATCAATTTTATTTATAAAAAAATGATACGAGACATGCACTGATGTAAAGGGATCGACACAAAAAAAATTGTTTTTTATAAAAATAAGAGTGTCGAAACAGGTTCGAAGATAATTAGGAGAATAAGTGGGAGCAAAGTAACATCAAAACATCTGGAGTCTGGAGTCACGTGGTATGGTAAACAGTATTGACAGTTGACGATTAATATTCAAGGTTATTATTTAACAACTCTGAAAATTCCCGAGTTAACTTTTAGTAATATAAATTATAATTTTAAAAATGTAAATTAAAAAAAATGCGAAAAAAAGCAAAAACCCGCCTCTGCAGTTTAGTTTTGTTGATTTACAACCGAGATTATAATCTATCCACATTACAATGTAGTTGACTTGATGAAAAATGGTCGATCTAGTGACTTAACTATTTCTTCACATCCTGTCCTTGAGTTTGTATAATTCAAATTTAAATAAATAGCCCTAATCAGATTAGATTCAATGATAATAAACGCAATACCACAAAAATTCAAACAACTGTGAAACTTTAAATTAAATTGGAATTGTATGTTTTACGGACAGTAATTGAAACTTCATACCAACTAGCTTGCTTGAAACACGCCGTATACCACAGCACACCCTTGTGCATCTCCTGATCCTACGTACCTGTGATTGGACTCCTGAAATTTTTCTCCTTTGTGTATCGTGTTATCTGTGGTATAGAGAGCAATTATTTCTGTAGATTCATGTCACTCTGAGTTAACGTCAAACTCGAAGCATATTTATCTGTCAAAAGTCAAAACAAGCGGAAAAGCTGAGTTGGAAAATGTTTATTTGTTGAAAATTTAAATATCAATTTATGAATATTGTTACTACCGTCACCAAAATTATGGCTTCAGCAGTGTCAGATAAAATCAAAGAAAAACGTAACCGAGTAAGTATATTTTGTTAAAAACGTTATCAGTTGTGATACACCTACTTTGGAAAAACACCATAACTAGTCATTATCCTTGAATACAATTATAAATTAAGAGCAATATTCCGTAATTAATTATACGTTGTATGACATAAATAAGCTGCTATAACTAATGCATTCAATTTTGCATGTCTTAATTTTGATCAAAGATGATTAATCATGTAAATATTTATTATTCAGGTCCTACTAGGTCCACTTCCTGAAGATTTTCTTTGTGTTAATACATCAATACAGGAACAACAAGAAGCAGCTGATAGACAGACAGCTATAGCTCTTCAACAACATTATGCAGGAGGTGCTATGTCTTATGTTATTAACCCTGCTGGACGTCTTAGCATTACTGTCGCACAAGCTAAATTGGCTAAAAACTATGGAATGACTAGAATGGATCCATATTGTAGACTGAGAGTAGGTCATTCTATATACGAGACACCAGCAGATCCAAATGGAAGTAAAAACCCAAGATGGAATAAAGTTGTTTATTGGTAAGTTAAAATAGTTTCAAATAGTGAATTTTTTCGCTTCAAAGAAAGGATGATTCTTAAAACCGTTTCAAAGTATTTCGTTCACCAGTTATTACTTTCAGTTTTTTACCAAATGGTATAAATACAATTACAGTAGAGATATTTGATGAACGATCATTTACTATGGATGAATTAATTGCATGGGCCCAAATAACCATTCCTCCACAAGTTTTAACTGGAGAAACACATGAAGATTGGTACCCTTTAAATGGTAAGCAAGGAGAAGGCGTGGAAGGCATGATAAACCTGGTATTAAGTTATGCTGTGAGTATTGAAATTACTAACAAATATACATTTCTCCTAATTATGTACATTCAAATTTTCCAGAGTGCTCCTGCAAATGTATATACTCCAAGTCAGCCTATAATGGTTGTACCTAGAACCGGAGGTGGACCTGTTAAACCAATGGCAGTGTTCCCAGTACCAGCACCTGAAGCTGATGTAGCACCTTCTATTCCAGTTTTAAGTGAATCTGAATTGAAACTGGTAACTAATTTATATTTGTTTTGTTATTGAACTCGTTTTTATTACATTGTTTCTCTTTCAGATTGAAGAAATGTTTCCGAATATTGAAAATGAAGTCATTAAGACAGTATATGAGGCTAACAGAGGAGACAAAGAGAGCACTATCAATTCTTTACTCCAGATGGTTGATTAATTTTATGTTTGATTAAATAGGTTAAGATATAACTTATATGTGATTTTTACACTACGGAAACCTGATTTTAGAATTCCATGTGAATGCTTGTTACCGTTATTACTTTATGATTTTAGGTTTTTGCTTTGTATTTATAGAATTTTGGCCATAACCATAACTTCTAGTCGATAAACAAATTATTGCGAGGGATCTTGTTACATTCAAAAATTTGTGCCAATATATGTTTTATTAGCAATCTATCGATATTGTTTTATTTTTTTAAACTGAATTTAATCAACCCAAAGCAGAAGTACTTACATATTTTGTATAATACCTTCCAAAATTTCCAGAAAACCATAAAAACACAGTTCCCGCCGAATTTGAAGAGCAAGTAAAGAGAGCAAATCATTGAGAGATCACCTTCGATTAGGACAAATTATTCTGACTCTTCCAACTAAGTTCCATATCAAATAAATTATACATAAGTAGAAGTACAAATTTATTAAACTATATTCCAATTGAAATATTGAAAACCAGTAGTTATTTGAAAAGCCTTAGTCGCACCACTACCACTAAAAGTTACTACATTAGTTACTAAAGAGCATGTTCCGAAATACGAGATGGTCGTGTTCAGCCAAGCATTGATAGCCTTTATATTCTAAAAATGATTTACAAACTTGTTTTATCACGGTAATAATGGAAATAGTGAACAAACGTGAATCAACGTGTCTATTATAATCATAAGTCTCCGTTTTTGATTCATTATAGAATTAATGTACTTGTCACCGTTTACTAAATTCGGAACGTAGCTAATGTCATTTCAGCGCAAGCTCATTATGATAACAGTTAGTGTCTAATTCGTTCCCTAGTTGTAATTATCTTAAATGGCCAAAAAATTTACTTTTATTTGTTTGTGGTGTATGAAAGTGTGTGATTTAAAATTGTAGGATTATCCTCCTAAATTGTGTGAAATATGCGTATTTTAGTGTCTTAGATTTTGAAGAAATCACCTAAATGATTTCTATAGTTCAAATTTAGCGCTTGCGTATATTTGTAATTTGTACCGGTTTTCATCCAATAATCACGTCATCAGCCATGATGCAAGGAGGCAATCGCGTCCCTTCTATGAAAATGGCAGAAAATGATATAGACTTGTATGCCGACGATATAGAAGACTTTGCACAGGTAAGCATAAAATTTCATATTTTTATATAAAGTACTCCATATTCTTTATCAACTATTAACAATATGTAAATCGTAGAAGCGGAAGTATTGATTTTTTTTTATTAATTGTCCACCATGTTTATGTTGCCATTTTCTTTGCTAATGATCATAATGAAGACCTTTTGATGTAAGAGCATTTGTAGTATTTTATTATTTATCTATTCAACGTCTATCAACAAGTATACAAAGTATTTACATCTTATATTGTAAAATAACAACTGGTCTCTGTTTAAATTCTACAAAACAATGAAAAACTTTTCAAATTTGCGAGACATGTAATCAAGCTCAATTATCGAAATATTTAACAAGGTTATTTTCATTTTCTAGGATGATTTCGGAGGAGAAAATGTAGATTTATACGATGATGTAATTTCTGCTCCTCCCGGTGGTAATAATTCAGACAATCCCGGAGATTCTAATCATCATCCACCTCCCGGTGCAGCTGACGATGGTAGCGGCAATTTTTCTGGAGCTACAGTTTCTACTAACAATGTAAATGCATCAACAAGAAAACATCAGCTGTATGTTGGAAATTTAACTTGGGTATGTATCAGATGCTGTAGTTATGTTGTAAAAGTAATAATCGTCTTTCACAGTGGACTACTGATCAAGACATTGAAAATGCAATTCATGATATTGGTGTTAATGACTTCAATGAAGTTAAATTCTTTGAGCATCGAGCTAATGGTCAATCCAAAGGATTTTGCGTTATATCCATGGGTTCAGAAGCTAGCATGAGACTTTGTATAGAACTTCTTCCCAAAAAAGAGATCAATGGTCAAAATCCTGTAGTTACCCCTCCTACGAAACAAGCACTAAGTAATTTTGAAAGTCAGTCTAAAACACGTCCCTCTCCTACTAACAATGCTAATTCACGTCCTCCCCATCCTAGCCATCCTAATAATAATGTTCACTCAGGTCCCATGCAAAACTACGGTGGTAGAATGCCAATGAACCCCAATATGCGACCTATGCCTCCTGGTATGCAAGGAGGTCCAAGAATGCAAGGACCTCCTGGTTTTAATGGACCCCCAGCTATGAATCAGCAACCTCCTAGATTCCAGGGTAATCCACAATGGAATGGACCAAGACCTAATGGTCCTGGACCTAACATGGGTATGAGATCAATGGCACCTCCTCCTGGACAAGGGGGTCCACCAAGACCACCTATGGTGAGTTTTATTTTACATAATTTGAATTTTGAATGTGAAAAATTGTATAGGTTCTACCTACTTTTCAGAAAAGTTTATTTATATGTAATCGTGTAAGTAATTGACACAAGATGTACATTATCAAATAATTATTTTGAATGTTTATTTTTCAGTTGTTTTTAGTTACTGTTTTCATAGTTGTTATTTCCACTTACCATTTGTGTTTTAAGATTACTCAATTTTTGGTGTAATTTTCTGATGTATTCATTCTATCTTCAAAGTTATATTTGTTGCAAAAAAGTTGATGTTGAAAAAATCGATTTATAAACTTATATTTTGTACATTTGCTCAGATAAAAATATCTACTTTGGTTTTATTTATAATTCTAAATAGATAAGTTTAAAATATTTTAAGAGGTACAAACGGTATTTGTTAAAAATGTGAGGTTTGATATTGGAATAGGCAGTTTATTCTTTCAACGTTTCCAGAAGTTTATGTTCCTATTGAAGTAGTTAAGCTGCTTTCGACAAATTTAGGAGCTAGATTAAGATTTTCTTGGATAAATATGTAATAAAATCAATTCTAACTTATAAAACAACATAGAAATGTATCGTATTGTAATATGTTTTGGTTTTTATCACATATCAACTTATCTATTTGATATTTTGTTCCTTAATATCATTCATATTTTTATTAAAACTAGTAGAAATGTCGGTTCATATTGATCTGTGTAATTTTTTGCAATCGAAACATTATTTTTTAACTGTATTTAACTGCCTAGTGTGATGGCGAAGGGAGTAGATATTTATAGTTTAGGTACAGTTAAAGTAGAGAGTATAGAACGGAATATTATTTAAATGATTCCAAATATTGGTCTTTTTATTAAATGGAACATTTAAAATGTAATTTATGTAGACATTCATTTTATGTGTATACTAATACAAATATATCGAAACACATGACTTGAAGTAAACATACCGTAAGTCTATTCAGACTTCAATAAAGTAAGGTGAAGTACAATAAACAAAAGTTGTTTCTTTTATGTATATTTTTAGCATGTTAATATCGGTTGAAAATTGTTGCTGAACAATTTATCAATGAAAAACGAAAGACAAGAATAATTATGAACAAATTAAGCAAACTGCTCTTGGTAAAAAGTTTAATTTGGTTCGATTTTCACGAGAAAAAAGTATTTGTATCGTTTCTATTTTAACTAGCCAACAAGTAAACATTTTTATCAGGCCTGTCATAATCCTAATCCTAATTTAATGGTCCGCATTGTTAGGAAGACCTACTCTGCAAATTCTTCTATTTGTAACTTATTTATGCCCTTTGATATCACCCGAACATGATTATTAAATGTGAACAAAAATCTACATACTAGATTTTGTCAAGATGTAACATTTTTTCTTCTAGCATTGATGGTAATGGCTGTGGTTAATTATTTTTGTTTCGTGAAAAGAGTTTGGATTATAAAAAATTTTCTTACGGTTTTTAATAATGTGGGATGTAAAAAAGTATGTTTGAGGTTGAGTGAATCTTCTAACTTACTTGGGATTTTCTAATTTTGAGATATTAATTTGTTTTTCTTGTCAAAACTTCTATAAGTCAGTTCTTCCCCATTTATTCCATTCATGTCACTGAGCACTCTTTTTATCTCATTTACATTAATTCAAAGTTTCTTATATTTTTGTATATTATGTACTTACAACTTCTAGATTAAGCTCATTTTTAAAACCAATGTCTAGTTGTACTAATATATTTACTCAAAGGCATTAAAAAATTGCATTTTTTGTTACTATAGATTGTCTAGTCAATAAACAATATATTCTGGAACTAAACTATGGAATTTTAATGCATTTCGAGTTATTGTATGAAAGCATCGAATAAGAAAAAAATGTTAGTTCCACCTAGCTTTTTTTTAACAAGAAATAAGAATTTCATGAGGTCTTTTATAATTTTTATTTATCACTGGATATAAAAACTCTTCTATTTAATTAAATGTGTACTCAATATTTTTAATACTCTTTGAGAACCTAACTATGGAAATCATTGGCCTGTGACGAAATTTTTGCAAAAAAATAATTGATTTACTTCCAATTTATTAAATTGTTTGTAAAAATTTACCATAGGCGTAGATTGAAATATTTATTTGTAAAAAATTCCTTGTTGCATACTCATACGACCAAATTTTTTTAAGGGATTAATTTGTTTGCGAAAATTTTCGTATCATGGGCGTACGATGAATTTTTCAAAGAGCGTTCATTTATTCATGTTTTCACTTCTGTATTTTTAGTTTTTGTTCTGCTTAAGAACAATTTTAATACCAAAAACGATTGTTTATGTTTCTAAAGAGTATTAAAAAAACTGTATTATAATGAAAACATGACCTACCGATATATTTTTTATGCTGAGGTGGTTGTGCATTTGGATGTTTTCAATAGAAAGATGTTAGAAACTGCTTATAAGTAATTATCATTGGCGTACTAAAACAATATAATAATTTAATAAGTGTATTCCATTATTCTGACCAGGATAATATGGATATACAATAATTAATAATTTATTTCTTGTGTATGTTTCTATTCGTTCAACTTCAATACGTAAAATCAAATTTTAATATACAGCAATAAAATATTTATACCCAGATGCCTAAATAAAATTACATTGAAAAATTAAAAAATATGATAAATTATGGAAAAATTTCAGTTGAGTTCAAATAAAATTTATTTAGAATATATGAAATTGAAAAAAAATTATAAAAAGATTACTAATTTTAATTATTTTAAAGGAGTCCTTCAAGTATTACATAAGCAGATTTTTTTAACTCTCCCACTCCCCCGAATAAGCGTAAATAAGAAAATCACCCCCCCTAAATGATGAATATAATATTTAAAAAATTGAGTATAATTATATCAAAAATATTTTCATTGTTTGGCAATTTGATTTATTAGCTTATTAAGATTTACAAAATCCCCTCACACCATAAGTAATAAAATATGAGAAAATATTGTACCCCTCCTAATCCTTGTTATGTAATACTTGAACGCTCAGTGTTCGAAAAACGTCCTCCAGGCGACGCTGGTGTGACGCGAAACTGTGATATATATATACAGATTGCGAAAAGTCTATTCGCGACATACGATTAACACAAGTACGACAAGGATAATATGAGCAAAACTACTTGAAAGAGAGAGAAGAATAATTGTGGGCGTGTAAAAGTTTAAATGCGAATGGACTGCTTAAGTGTGACGTTATAAGAGGCGTGGTCATAAACACTTTTCCAAACACACCGAAAACTCGTGTAAATTATCAAGAAATGTTTGCAAACCTTACCTTGCAGATTTTCGTGTAAAAAAGTCTCCAACTGATCTCTTTTTACTTATCTCTAACAACGATCACTCTTATTTTTATAACTATTTTAATAGCAAACCGCAAATTAAAAATCTGTTATGACATTTCACACGCGTTATCGATTTGTTTGGAAAAGTGTTTAGTTTTACCTAATAGTGCATGAGCTCGAAAAAAAAGTTAACGATAATGAGACAAAAATATCATTTGCACAAATTAATCTGCTCTTCTGGCAACAGAGGTTAAAATAGGGGGGCACTGAACACACCTCCAAGTGTTTTTGGTAGCTGGTACTGAACACACGCCCATTATTATTCTCTCTTTCAAGTAGTTTTGCTCATATTTTCCTTGTCGTACTTTTGTGTCACTGAACTTCTCCTTGTGTGCGTTCAAAATATATATAAATATAATCAAATTGTTCAATTTTTAGCAATACTTCTCAATTTACTGATATAAGAAAACATCTATGTACTATAGTTGAATAAAGTAAGATAAAATTTTCGTTGTAAATAAATTTATCTCTCTCGACTTTCAATTTGTAACCTATTATAAGCAGGGGCCACCACAACAAGGTCCGCCTAGAGGTATGCCGACTCAAGGTCCACCTCCGATGCGTCCCGAATGGAATCGACCGCCGATGCAGCAAGGATATCCGCAGGGTCCGCCGCACATGCAAGGTCCTAACATGGGTCCAAGAGGTCCGCCTCCGATGGGACCTCCGGGAGCACCGCCGCCGCAGGGTCCCGCACCGCACGTTAATCCAGCTTTCTTCCAGCAAGGAGGAGGACCACCACCGCCGATTCAACATATGCCTGGACCAGGGCCCGGTATTGTAAAATTTTCATTTTTTCTCTTTAGATGTGTAGGAACGATTATTTTCGAAATGTATCGGAAGTGTTTGTCGCGTTGGATGGCCACTTTATTATTTTATTATTCACAAACAGGTATATCAATTGAAACGTTTGTTTACTCAATTTTACCTTATTTCTCTCAGTTAGGTGTGAATTAATGGATTATTTCTCCAACTTTTTGTATGTTTCATATGCGTAAGAATTGACTGATTAATGGTAAATTTGATTAAACAAATTATTCCTTATTGCGTGTTTTTTATAGTATGAATCACTTTCGTGAATTTTTTATTATAGAATCGTAAAATTTTAATTTGCATAAATTGAAAATTGGCAAAAAATAAAGGAAGAAGTAAGTAGAAGAAAAATAACTTGAAATTCTCTTGAATAGCTACTGTGTTTTTTAATAGAAGGCGATATTGGCGCAAATTTGTAATTTGCCGATATTTTCATTAAAAAAAGTCGATACCACATTGCCAAATGATAAACTCGAAAGATTCAATAGTGATTCATGGTATTTTATTTTGTCCTAATAAGTTTATTTCATTGCGTCGTTATTACTTGTTGGTTTTGGTAGAAAAAACTATAAAATTTTCTGCAATTATGAAAAAATTCCAGTATTTCACTGACACGGCTTGTAAGCCCAACAAAAATCGAAAAAAAGTGTCAAAAAGCTTTAAACAGATGGATGAAAAGTTTATCTTATATTTAACAGACAAAAAACTTGTAGATACATCAACATTTTTAAAACATTGGCCACAATCCATAATGTTTTAAATATTTTGTACTTAATTACGAATCTACAATATAAGCTTTATGTTGAGATAAACTTTTTGGAACACACTGTATAACTCCGAGAGTTTAAAACTCCGATTTGTACTAATTTCTTATACTTTATATACAAAACTTGAATTTTTTTCTTCCAAAACTCCAAATTCTGTAAAAAAACGTGAAGGTACCACATTTTATCGAAAAATCGTACTGTATATTTATTTTTAAAAAAAGTATGCAGTGCTAAACAGTTTTTGTACATCTTAGCCCTTTTAACAACGGATCAAAATTATTTTCGATGACATAATAGTAAAACTAAAATTTAAATGATTAGAAAACGTTAAAATTTATTGAAAAAAATAAACACTTCTGTATATATGTATCTGAGAACGGAGACATTCTTTAAAAAAAAACAGCATAAATTGTTTTCTAATGTATCGACATCGTTTTAGTTTTACTATTAGTTAACCCGCCGTGTTTATTCGATACTTTCAAACCCAAAAACCTTGTTTTCTACAAAGGGATTAGTTTGTTTATAGATATGTTACTGTTAAACAATATTTTGTTTATAAAACGTTAATTGTTGAAGAAAAACGAAAATAAATAAGAAAATTTCAATTTGAAAACGTTCAAATTTTGTTGAGGCTGGATCAGACCGGCGGCAGTGACTTGTCGTGGAGATAATTTCGACTACATCAAACTGGTTTTCATCGAGAATGTTTGACGACAATGGCATTCTATATAACATTAAAAACAACCGATAATCAAACGTGCAGGCACACAATACGAGTTTAAACCATAGAGATACTACAGATAAGGTAACAAGCCATAGGCCGCTGTGTAAGTGGGAATGTCCGACTGAACTCAGGTGAGACAGAAAAAGACAGACGATCAGAGGTTTTTCTGTTTTTGTCAGTGTATATAGCATGCCCGTTGCCTCTGTCTGTATTATCTCTATGGTTTCAACAGAAACGTGGTTTAGTTCTTGTCTATTCACTGGTACAAAAATCACAAACGTACTCCCTAACAACACATAAACTGATTTGTGTAAGCGTGTCTGATACCCACTATGCTTCGGATATTCTTTTGATTATTGCCGACATTTGGTGCAAAGACAGACCGGCGGCCTGGACAGATATTTTTAGTGCCAAATCCTTGTTTGGTGAAGCTTCGGCTTTATATCGTTAAAAAATGGCTTAGTTATTTGCAATAAATCCCATTTTGGAACTGATGAATTGGAAGTTCCAGTTTCAAAACGTACAGGCTTCTTTTATCGCTTTAAATGAATTAATTCTTGAAATTTTCTTGTTTTAGTATTTTTTTGTGACAAACTGATCCTTTTTATAGCTACATTTTGATGATGTACTTGGCTGGTTATCTTATAAATTTCAATACCTAATGCAAATTTAATTTTATTAATTTTTATTTAATTTGTATTTTAGTGGCCATCCTAGTGAGACTATATCGTAATAATTTTACTGTGTCATAAAACCCCGTTTTATAATTTTATAACTTTATCCATGACACTCGCTACAATATAGGTAGCGAATTGTTTTTCTATGCGTGGAATGAAAAAATGCGTAAATTGGTCTATTTCGGTCGTGATCTTGAATTAAATTTGAAAAAAGTAGTTGACGACTTGTACATAATTAAATAATGGAAAAATTGAGTTGAAATTTACAAATAGGAACTTTAATATATTTATGCATTAGGCAATTTCTGTGATTTATGAAATTTCGTCTGTGATAATTTAAAAAAAAATGTATTTATTTTAACTTTGTCCTAAGTGTTGTACTCTCGAGTTTTGTAATGCTTTTCTTACTAATTTTTCGTTTATTCTTGTTTTTTTTTTACATTGTTGCCATAAAAATACTGATTTCTTTTAAATCGATCTCAATTTTCTTAATTCAGTACAAAAAATATTCCTTTAAATTCGAATTTTGTTATAAGTTCCCGAATTTTTGAGATATATCTAAAAACCAACTGCCCAAGTATTTTTTTATATTAAATTTTGAGAAATAAATATCAATTTTAAGTTGATAATTAACAATATAGTGAAAACATGATTCGGGTTAGGGGGGAAGTGATATTCTTGATATTTAAACGTTTCATTCGAATGGCATATGTTGGAGTTTAAATTTTTACCCTTTTGTCCACTAATTTCTCCCTACTGGAGGAGGGGGTGGGGTTGATATTGAGAAACTGATGGTGAGGTGATATTTCCGAGAGTGAGACCTTTCATTAGAGTGGTCACATGATGGGATTAACATTTTTTCCCGTTTTCACTCAGTTTTCAATACAGGAGGGTGATATAGAAAAACTGGTGGTGGAAAAAGTATAGCAAAGTTTACCTAATTATAAAAGAACCCTGATACAATGTAAATTTATAAAACTCGAGACTACTGAAATTTGTATCTATTATGCTGAAGATAGCGATGATGTTATGGACTGATTTATTTTTTTAAAAACAAAATTATATTTTCATACTATACTTGTATTGATTGTTAATACAATGTTATAATAAAAAAAAAAGAATTACAATTTTTTTTATAACTTTATTTGAACCTTTCTGTCTGTCGAGTTGCAATATGTACAAGTTGTACCAAAAAAAAAAAATTTTTTTTTAAAGTGTAAAATAGTTTTGTACCACTTAGATTAAATTTGTTTATTTTTAACGCGTTCTTTGAATTTTCATTCAATTGAATTCTTCAGCTAATTGTCTAATACACCAACATTCTTTAATTATCATTTCTTTCGAATTTTTTTTTGACATGTGACATTCGTTGAGATTAACTCAAGTTTATTCATATACAGTTTGTGTCACGATGGAGTTTCTGTCAAAAATTACTCATTTTATCGAAAATATTTTCAACTTTACTGTTTTAATTGAGTCATTATTGACATTTTTCCATTTTTTTGACAGTATGTTTAATTATAAACTTGATAGTGTACTAATGAAAACGGTAGTTTTATGTAATTTCCAAAATATCCCTTGGCGCCCTTAGAACTTTTAATATTTGATATCCCATGACCCAAGGGTTTTATGTTTTGTATTGAGACCATAAATTTTCAAATGTAATATCATTTTCTTCGTCAAAATTTTCTGTAGTTTCATTAATATAAGTAACTTTATCCTCAAACTGTGGTGTTTACCTAATATTTATTGAAAACCATTAATAATTTACCACAAACAATTTATTTAGACTCTTACATTTTTTCTGTGTTATTAAATATATGACGGCAAATGTGTATATTTTAAATGTCGATTATTAAATGACAACTTTGGCACTTGTAAATAGTTTATGTCATTGAATGATTGGCTTAGGATAGTTTTTATGTTTATTTAAACTTGAAAGTATTTCATTTACTTTTTACACACCATTTTTGAAGTTGACACTTTTTTAGCCAAACTAACCGCCACCGTGTTGAACTCTCTTTTGATGGGTAAATTTTTTGTTAAAAATTTCCATTTACCATGGGAGTACGATAAAAAAATTTTAAAGGGGGTAATTTTTTGGTAATAATTCCCATATACTAGGGGAATATGATGAAATTTTTCCAAGGGGTTCATTTAGTATTCTCACTTCCATTGCTGTCTATTTATTTGATGTAAAATGAAATATTTTTAAGTTGATTTATTGTGTTGAATCTTATTTTAACGATAACAGAGAAATTCACATCTAATAAATGTTTTTATTATTAATTTCCATATTTTCTCTGTTATCATTGCTTTAAACAATTTGTATTTTCAATTTTTAAATCGAAATATCTTCTAAGCATGCTTTTTAAAAAAAAACTTAAATTGTTCGGAAAAATTGACGTAGTTTGTAATGGTGTTGAAATCAATATTGCAGTCATGCCGCCTCAAGGACCACCACAAGGTCCTCCTCACGGACCTGTCGGACCACCCCACGGTCCCCCGATGGGCCCGACCAACGTTCCACCTCATGGCCCGCCTCATGGATATGGTCCACCTACATCTATGCCGCAACCTCCGTACGGTGGTCCGCCTCCTGACCACCGCTCCGACATTCCTCAGTTAACAGAACAAGAATTCGAGGATATTATGTCCAGGAATAGAACAGTTTCTAGTTCAGCGATCGGTAGGGCTGTCTCCGACGCAGCTGCCGGCGAGTACGCCAGTGCTATTGAAACTTTGGTGACCGCAATATCGCTTATCAAACAATCTAAAGTCGCTAACGATGATCGCTGTAAGATTCTAATCAGCTCTCTGCAAGATACTTTACGCGGCGTCGAAGATAAGAGTTACAGTTCGAGTCGAAGAGACAGATCCAGATCGAGAGATCGATCGCACAGAAGGACGAGGAGGGAAAGATCGTCGTCGAGATACAGAGATAGAAGCAGGGAAAGAGAACGCGAAAGGGATAGAGATCGCGACCGTGAAAGAGATAGATATTATTCAGATAGATACAGCGAAAGAGATAGAGATCGTGATAGATCGCGAAGCAGAGAACGAGCTGAAAGAGAAAGAGAGAGGGATTACAGAGATCGAGAACCTGAAGAAACGTGAGTAATTCTTTTTTTCTCATTTTGAAAATGCGTAAAAAATATTCTACAAATTATTCTTCACTTTATTCCATTAGAAATAATCTGAGGTATGTTTACAGTTACTCAGCAAATCGTTTCATGCGATCATTCTCGGATATTCTGATTCACATATTGCATCTCGTAAAAGTTTATATTTTGACCAAATTTTTTGTATTGTCAAGTGTGCTTAAAGTATTATTTGTAGAATATTTTGTTTTCTTCTCTAAAGTTCTGGGTCTATGAATAATCCATAATTTTTTGTGCGAAAATTTATATTTTGGATTTTTCATTTCCTCTGAAAATAAGAAGTAATCGGTAAGTGCTTTTATGTTTAAAAACTATTTTCTTTTTTTTATTTTTTCAGAGATAAAGAAAAATCTAAAGTGTGAGTATACATCTTTTTTGGGGATTTTCAAAAAAATCTCACAAGCAGCATCATCTGAATAATTTTGCTCTGATTTCTTTATGGTTACTTTATTTTCTTTAACAAAATTCTTCAAATGTTGCTGGCAAAAGCCAAAAAGGTTCAAAGTTTTTTCTTGATAATCGGTTACTTCACAGATCCCGTGTCTCTAGGTCTAGGAACAAATCACCGGATCCGGTGGAAGCCAGTACTGATGTAACGAAATCTTCTAGATATTACGAAGACAGGTATCGCGAGCGCGAACGAGAGGGACGAAGAGAAAGCGATCGTGATAGGGAACGTGACAGGAGAGGTGATGACAATCACAGATCTCGACACTAACTTAAAAACATTTAGTTCTGTAGATCACGAAGACAAACATTTACATCGATACGTAAATTTTTTATAATTTACAGCTGAAATTTGGAGAAAATCCAAAATATTTCAGGTCACAGATTGTTGAAAATACAGTGTCGATCGAAATGATTGTCTGTGACCTGCTTTTTTCACTATATTTTTTTTAATGTAAATTGGTACTTTTTTAATGTACTAAAATTATGGTTTGTAAGTAAGTTGTAATGTAGTGGGAATCTGCTGTTCAAATAATGATTTCTGTGTGTAGTAATAATGAAGTTGAGTTACGTATCCGTGAAATTTGTTTACGCATTATTAAAAAATTAGGTCGAATAATAGATCATGTGTAATAAAGTAAGATGATAATTTTCATATTGTTCGTCGTATTCTCATGAAAAAATCATTTATGGTTAGATGTTGGAATTTTATCAAAAGAATTGGACGAAGGTTTTGTGCGTTTTGTTTATTTCTGTGTTTACTTCAAAAACAGCGCGGCAGTTGACAGGATTTCGTGGTGTTTGTCGAAATCATCTACAAATTTTGGTCACTATCTCGTAATTACATCCTTTAGGGCTCTTTCACACGGTCTTAGCTTTCGTCCGTATGAGCGGGTGACACCTGATGCTCTCTTTAATCGACTGCCAAGATCTGACCCTCGTGGTATTGTACTTCGGTTTACCACTGATTGGTGTAAGATTTTGTGTGTTTTGTTTATTTCTGTTTATTCAAAAACAACGACAGAATTTCGTGGTTTGTTTGTGAAAAGCATCTACAAAAGTTAGTCACTTTATCTCGAAATTACATCCGTTAGGGATCTTTTACACGGTCTGAGCGGCTGACACCTGGTGCTCCCTTTACTGTACTGCCAAGATCTGGCCCTCGTGGTATTGTACTTTGATGTACCGCTGAACACGATGGACAGTAGAAATCGAACCTAACACTCTGACCAAGTGAACATTCATGATAGATTGCGGTAGTTCAAGCGTGAGCTCTAGCGGGTTTATCTAGTCTTTTTTTCCCGGACGGAGCAAGTGTTTATTGTGTATTAGTATTGGAAAACGCCTGGATCATGTGAAAGAACGCTTACACCAAAGGTTCAGGGATCGCATTCTTGACTGAGGGAGTAGACTTCACGAGAGAACGCATATTTTTGCTTGGTTCTGTTTTCTCGGATAGCTTCACTACCTTAGTCAAGAAACTGGCTATTCATTTCAAAAAAATCTGTCATGGAGAGATATTTGCCTGCGCTGTAAATGAAGTTACTCACCATAGAAGTACGTCGGCGAAACGTCACAAAACTGAACTTGTTTATTGTTAGTAAGTGTACCACGAGTAGTTCTTCGAAACGATAATGAATTTTCGTAAGAATGCGACGTAAATGTGTTGGGTGGTTTTATTTTCCTTTTACAGTACCTTAAATCCCTTGAATAAGAAAGAAAAAATCATTTTTAAAATAATCTTTAATCTATTTTAATGAACAAAAAAAATAAACAATACATAGGAAAAATATAGTTTAAATATAGCCTTCATTTACATAGTAAAAATTAAGAAATTTATTTTGAAGTCTTAACACCATGAGTTTGCTGAGTAATATTTATCATTCGAGGGGGTCTTATTGTAAATAATGTTTCTTTTATTTGGGGAAATCGCATTTTCATTTCCCATTTTTTGACAGTTGATGGACGAGGGAGTAGCTTATGAATATGGTCCGTATGTCGCGTCGCCAAGAATTACAGTGAGGCTGATGGCGGTTTTCAGATTTTATGGAACCTGTTTCGGATATGCGGATCACTTGTCATTTGTCAATATTACTTTACGTCTATTTCTATACCTTCCAAAGACATTTGGGTGAATAATATTTTATTTTTTCCTGATCAGATACTTTTACTTTGCAATAAACTCATCAGAATAAAAGTACGCTTGCTCTGGTGATAAATAACGGAGTTTACGGAAATGATTACCGCTTTTTTGGGAATTTAATGTTTATGGGCCACCTAGTTAATAACCAAAGATATATGCGGACCATATACTATGAATGTTGGATAAGGGTGCAGGCTTTTGAGAAATGACAGTATGGGAAACAATTTTCTGACAAATTTCAGACGAAGGAAGCAATTTCTTGACAAGTAACTGACTGTAATTCAGTGGCATTTTATTCGGTTTGTTTCAAAATATTACACAGTATTTGAAATGATAAAAATGTGGATTATAAGCGAGTATCTTCGATTACGATTAACAAACTGTGAAGTTGCTTTTAAAACGGTTTAATCAACAAAGTTTGCATCGATACGTCAACTGCTACGAAAACGCTCAAGAGTGACCTGTGCGCAACTAGCGCCGCTAAGCCGGGACTCCAGCTAAGTTTGGCCGGCTGTACTGCAGTGATGAATAGTTAACTTGGAGTTTTGAGCTAGACGTCACAATAAACTGAGTTTGCGCACGTAGCATGACAGTTTCTAGGTTATAATGGACGCTTCTTTGTTAAAAAACGTTTTAAAAACATCTCGGTGTATTTAAGAACACGATACGATGGGTAAGAAATAAAATCTATATATACAAATGCTACACGTGATTTATCTTTGAATACAAACGTGTACAAGGAATTTTCATCACGTTTTTAGTAAAATACGAATTGAATATTGTCAAATCAACGCGCAGCAAAACATAATTTAAAAAAAGGGTTTGGAGAACTTCACGTATATAATTCTGCGTAACTTAACAAAATTCAAAACCCAATATCGATGGTCCAAACATTAATTTGTACTTATTTACATGAAAAAACATTTAGGATAGATATATATATATAAACATCTAATATACTGTATATCTGTAGTATATTTTTCAGTCACCCTGTTTCAAAAAAAGTTAATAAAAGGGGTGATTATAAAATTTTCAATATGGGATATTCAACGATATAAATTATTTTCCATTTGAAACATTTTAACATCACTAAATGTTTTGATATTTTTATTTTGGAAGGATTATTCGTGCTGGTTATGAAATAAATAAGATTGATGGATGGATGGATGAATTTATATGGAGGTCAAAATGGTTTTTGTTGGATTGAGAAAATACTCAAAATTTGTTAATTATAAACATAATGTTCCTTTAACGGTGGTTAGAGATAAAAGGATCAATTTCAACTAAAATTTCATAGAACAGATATTTCCCTAAGAAACTTGCCCTACAACTGTGGCTTTGAATTATCCCAAGGGCGCGGAAAGTTTTATTCCTCCGTGTTAGCCTCTATGCTAAGTGCACAAGAGTCTATTGACAGTTTCCACTCTAGCTGCGACTATCCTGGCAATTTCCTTTCCCCTGTTCGAAAAATATCCAGTACTTTGAATTCCACATAAAGTAATACTTTTCCTGGTTAAAAAATGTACCTATGCAACATGATTCATTTCGCAAAACAAAATTTAAAGCTTTATTGGTTTAGTTGATAAAGTATCCAGCACCAGCATGTGCAAACTTTATTTATTCTACGCACCCACTAGTATAACAGAGATTATATACCTCCATCCGTTTCTAACCAATCAAATGCCATTTTGCGACCAATCAGAAGCAAATTATACTGGATATTTTTTGACATAAGTGAATATACAGCCAATTTTTATTGTCACATTTTTGTTAAATCAATTTGGTGATGTTTGAATAGAAAATATCCGAAAAGACCATACGATAAGAACAAAAAAGTACACTCCAACCGGTATCTCGTGAAATGAGGTGACGATGCGCCGTAACAAATTTGAAAGTGGGGATCCAGCAAAGCCAATCGTGCGGTAGACGTTATGCAGTGGGCAGCTCGATATTTTTACACTGTTTCATTTACTCGCGTTATTTAAAGTTGTATTGTAATGACATCATAATTTTATTATGTATTGTTTGGTAAATATTATATTTTAATCAAATCATTATTTTTGTTTTCCTTCTATTCTACACAAAGTTTTAAAATTTTTGACCTGATTATGGATCTACAAGTCATGCAGATCTTTTTATCGGAAATAATTTTTTTTGTGAAATGTGAGATAAACTTTCTCTCCCTTATAACCAACATTACTGTGATCATCCACATATTGACAACATTGTATAAATTTTAATATCTAATGTTCGGGTAAATTCCATCCCAGTCTGGCCGAATACGTTCTCTCTCTGCGTACTGGAAGCTCCGCCTTGTCACGAGATACCAGTTTAAGAGTACGTATGGACCCAGTTTGAAGAATTCTGCGACACACGTCAAAAATTATTTTTAAAGAATTCGCGAAATTTTTACAGAAATTTTACACTAAAATGTCAAAAAATATTCACCTCTTCTGATATACCTAGTGAGTACGTTGAGGTATAGGTAGGCACTGGACGCAAGTCAAAACTGGGGTTAGAAAATTTCCAGTTAAAAAGTGGTACTACTATTGATGGGAATGAAGATATTGTTCTTCTACTCTATTTTTAATAACCCCGAAGATTCTAGGTAATTTTGATGGATAATCGAATCAAATCCGCGCCTAGAGAGGAAATGCCTTCAAACAACACTTTGTTTAATAGTGGATGGTGGAATGTATGAGGGTTATTGTGCCTTCAGAAAAATAAAAACTTCAAGTATTTTCAACAATCCAAAAACTACGACACAAGATATACTTCAAAATACATTTTCGATAAACTTTTTTTAATTTTTCGAGGTAACTCAAATATATCTACTTAAGTAATACGTTACTTCGCATTTTTTTTTTTGAAATATTGTTTAACACTGAATTGATTTGATCAATCTCGTAATCTAAAACGATTTTCCTGGATCAATTTCCACAGGCAACTTTCAAACGGCGTTGTAATTTCCTAATAGAGTTTTTCTAGAATAATAACTTCTTGCGGTTTGGATATGTACATCTTTTCAAGAGTTTTCGAATAAATGTCGAGTCGGAAAGTGAGAAATTGCGTCCAGGAAACCGTACGGAGTTTCTGTTTAAAGTACCTTGATTTGCTATATTCTACAATGACTTTCTTTATACAATTGAACTAAATATAAAAATAAATGTTTCTAATGTAACTAATAAATCAACATATTGTACAAAAGTGATACGAGTATTTTTTTTTAAATTACAGGTCTTTTTCGAAACAACCACAAATCCATACCTGCATTTTTGATTTTATTAAAATTGGGTGTTAAAAAATAGGTGGGTTTTACGTATATATTTGAAAAAAATGTTTCTTAATATTGGATGCTCTAAATATTTAATGAACGAGTTCTATACAAAGAAAAAGCAACCATCCTAACGAATAAAAAGTGATAAAAGTCTTTTTAGTTTGGGGTATTTTATATCTTATAGTTGACAAAAATTAATAGTGTCAGCTGTCAATACATATACGCCCTCCAGTTTATTGTTGTTGACAGCTGACACTGGTATTTTCAACTGTGAAATGCAAAATTCCCTAAACTAAAAATAACTCTACTTTTCAAGTAAAACTTAAGTGGTAATAGTATATTGTGTCACAAGTGCATAAAATAAGCTTTACCTGCACGAGCTTTAATGTGACACAACTGTTTATTGCCAACTGAAAGAAATCCAACAGTCCCGATTGGGTCAGAGTATAATTATAAATCCGATTGGGAGGTTGTTGTCTAAATGTTTTAAAAAGTGCATAGAACGTTGTATATCCAAACTTTACAAAACTCACCTATTTTAAAACGACCGCAAAATTTCTATACCAACGAGAGCTGAGAAATGACAAAAGGAAGTACAATTTTATTTGTGGAAAACATAAATTTATGAGTACGAGGGCGCTCAAAATATTGATGGTATTGTTGGAAGTAAGATTGAGTCTCAGGGTAGGGAGGTTTTGAAATCTTGAAGAATTTGACCGTAAAAAGAAGTTACTGAAGCATTTTTCAAGCAAGGTATAGAAAATCGTGCACAATTTTGCTAAACTGAGTTTATTCCAACAGTAGAAACGGTGGAGCTTTACCAACACCTGACCCAATCTATGATTTATGCAACATACTTTCTACATACTATATTCTTCTATCAATATAATCGAACATAATAACGTACGATCGATTGTCTTCTTTACAAGACATACGTAATAGAGAGACAATGATATAATTGACGTAACGTGTATAACTGATCGTACTAAAAGTTGAGTTTGACACTACCGCATTTTGAGGTTATGAGAGTTTAGTTTATTGCCTTGTTTTTAACGAACTTTTGGATTGAAAGTGTATTTATTGTTGAAATCAGTTCTTGTAAGAACTAATGTGACTTTTTATTCCATTTGACATTGGTAAGTACGAATATAATACATTGTTAACTTTTGACATTTCATAACACTTAAAATGCCGTGAGTCGGGAATATTACACTGCTTATTTAATATTAATTTTGGATTTTGTAACTTATTCACCCAGTATATCGATAGTTTTAATAAATATGTCGATGTTAACCATATAAATACAATTAAAAAAGTTGAATTTCTTGTTTAATTACCAATTCGTAAAAGACCGACCTTTGGAATATTAGTCATAATGATTATTTCTATTGGGTTGACAGAAGTTTTGATTCATATGAATATTGTTGCTAACGTAACAGTTACGTGATGGTAAAGCTCCACTATTTCTATTGTAGGTATGGTAGAAATTGCAGCAAAGAAGTTGGGAGACAAAAAATGGTATTTAATTTGATATTAACCACTTGGGTGATCATTTTCATATGTTTTCCAGCAAAAAAAATGCCTAAATATTGTGCCCAAAAGTATATAGAGTCTTTGATAGAAGAAACGAGATTGACAGCCTTAAGTCAAGCTTAAGATACTACAATTCGGATATTGTCAAAAACCTTCCAAATTTGAGGTATTTGAGAACAAAACTTTTGCACAGATTCTTCTACAGTTCAAAGTGATTGAAACTGAATTAACGTAGACCCGAGTTCTTCGGCTTGTTATAACATATAACAGAGGATGTACAATCGTTAGAAAGATTTTTAGACATTTCTCAGATCTAGTATTGCATATACTCCAATTTTAGCTGCAATCTTTTTGTTCCTTTTTAAATGTGGTCACAAAAAAATACAAATTAAAATATACGAATATCGATATTTTTGTGTGATGTTCTAAAAGATACATATTTTTTTTTTAAAAACCGTTCGGGATAAAAGCAGTACTATTTAGAAAATATTTCGTACGCTGTTCGATAGAAAGCAGATATATTTTTAATTAAAAAAATTTGATTTAATGTTTAATTACCCAGCAATTTCACGACGTAAAAAAATTAAATATCACAAAACGTCGTCATTATACGCAGAAAAAAATTAAAACAACAATGTAAATGAATTAAACAACAATTTCCAATTAACCAGGATTGATTTTGCACTGGACATCCATTGAATTTATGTGTGTCAATGAATAAAATGATGTTTTCCAGTTTTTGTTATCGCTAAAACACATTATTGTTAAAATAAAAACAGGTATATGAAGAATATTACACAATTCTGCGACAAAAAGTCAGAGGAAAAATTGAATGAATTTTTTTCATAAAAATATATTTAATAATACTCAAACGCTGTCTAATAAAAACAGTAATACCTATTTATTGTTCTAAGGAACAGCGTACATATCATAATAACAGCTAGCACATATAATATTACTCATATTCTAGCACTTATCGATATTTTAAAAACATTTAATGAGAATAAGAATTTAAAACTATTTTCTTATCTTCTTTTTCAAAAATAAAATTTAATACCTTCTAATCGCATAGTTTCTGAACACTCTGTATATAAATTTGGAGGAAATGAAATTTAATTTACTCCTTTGTAATCTGCTATACCGATTCATAGATTCCAAAATCAAATTTAAAGATTTTTTTTTTACTTTCGTAATTTTGGGAAAAATCTTCTAAATTTTTTAAATTTGGTCTTACAATTTCGGAAAAAATTATTTACTGATGAAATCGGTACAGAAGAATACGGAATAGGCTAGGAAAATTCGATCTAATTCTTCAATATTTGTATACAGAGTGTTCGAAAAATATAAGATAAGATTGAGATGGATCAATAAATAAAAAAAAACAACATTGATAATAATTTAATTCGATAAAACCTGTGGAAAATTAAAATTTGATGAAAATTATTATTAATATTTTAACAAAATTTCAATCTCTTTTTGGACCGCCCCAATTTTTTAAATGCATTTTTAAAACGTTCGATAAGTTGCTTTTTATTTTAAATTACATTAAGTAGGTAATATTTTTTTCTTCAAATATGTTAAATATTTACTGACAGATGAAGATGGATAAATTTACAAGATGGCAGGGGATGAACAATGAGTGGAAAAAAAACAATAAAATATTACATTTCTAAAATATAAAACAATATACAACTATATAATTACACAAAATATCTACCGGATGATCATCTTAAACATAACCCCCCTGTAAATAATTAAAATCAAAATTTGAAATTAAAAAAAAAACGTAAAATTCTTTGAATTAATAGTTAATGTGCATTTATACAATGGCGTACCAAGTTTTTTTTATTGGTGAATAAATACTTTTGATATTTTGAAAGTAATATTTAAAAAATTACGCCACTGGACCAGCTAAAATAGAATAAATATTATAAACTGATCGTCGAAAATATTCGGACTCCAAATTTTTTTGACTTCCGTATATATGACTACTTAATATTTTCTATTTATCATAAATATTAAATATAAATTCCATAAATAACGAAAAACTATCTTACAGAGTATGGCCAGCTTAAAAATATCACCCGGTACAAGATAACTGCAGTGTTCGCTCGATCACACACTTCTAGTCTGGCACAATGAGTATCGATTTTTTTTATACATGTATATCACAACTTTACTTAAAATGTTTTAGCTCAACAGCATCTCGAGTTAAAAACGTACACACTCATTTATTTTTAACTTCAAACTAATTTGTTTCGTATGGAGTCTTCTTCGATAAAATTTGCTTTGATGTAGTGGCGGCGCTGCGGCTTACAAAATGCAGCAAGACGTCGAACAGCAACTACTGTTACCACCCTTGCTTTTTTGTCGTTGATCTGAAAAACAGCAAAAACCACGTCAATTAAAAAATTAATTCAAACAAAACCGGATCTTCCCAGTCAAAAGTTCAGTGTTCTTTCCACTTAGTTTGTAGGAAGTTATTTCCTAATGAATAGACGGTTTCCAATTATTATTGAAACCATGGCAACATTAATAAGTGAGTGAAATGTAGATAATAATTAGTAAACAAAAAATCCCTTCCATTAATAAATTAAATTGAAAATATAAAATAAGTAGGTAGATACCTACACCTATTCTAAACATAAAATATAAACTTCCTGAAAAAATTAAAATAAAAATCCATTCTAAAGGTAAACATAATTTTAATGAATTGAGTGCTCAAATAAACCACCTTCCTGTGCCAGACAATAACCAAATCTGTGATAAAGATTTGATCTCATATCTCTAAAATTATTTGGCGTAATGCTGGAACAAACGTGCTGTATTTTCACCCTCGAAAAAAAGTCAACGATAACGAGACAAAAATATCATTTGTAAAAATTAATCTGCGCTTCTCGGGAAATAAGTATACACCCCTAAGGTGAAACAAAGTACACGCCTTAATGACCGCTCATAATTATTCTTTCTCTCTCTTTCAGCTGTTTTTCTGTCGTACTTGTGTAATCCGGACGGTTCGGATGTAATTTACGCAATCTGTATGTCATACGTATAGTACAGTCGAGGTACCCTATTACGATACTTGGTACATGAAAGAAAAAAATCGACTATTGTGATTTTTTTTTTACCTTGTGAGTTAGGCTCTGGAAGGGTCTCTCTCGGAACCAAATGCATTACAGTTGTTTTTCCGAAAGGCAGTCCTAAAGCACCTAAAGTAACGTTACTATGAAGAAAGCGTCCCTGGTAGATGAGTCTGAGTATTTCGGCCTTTGAGACAGCTTCTTGGCACCAATCTGGAAACAAATCATATATTATTAAGTTGATATTTGAACGGTTAAAACACATCACTATCAAAGAGCTGTGATGGATTTAGGTCTAGGCCCGAGCCTTGGGCGGCATTTTAAAAATTGGTTAGGTGGTGTTCTTTAAATTTAATAAAATTACGTTCAGTTGAATCTGTAAGAGAGGCAGTCGAATATTTTCTACTTTGCAAGTACTAATTTCTTCTCACATCGTTACGCATTAGAAAGGTAGTAGTCTGGAATAATGTATGCACTGGAATTCATTGCCGAGAGCAAAAATAAGAAACCGGATAAGAAGTTTCCACTAAAAGGGCGGCGTATCAAACCGGGCCTAGGGCGGCAGGAAGCCTAAATCCGCCACTGTCAAAGAGGAGTGCTGAAACATTCTTTTGGGGAACCAGAATGTGAACAGAGTATCCCAAATTGGATGGTTTTTCAAGATATATCGAAAATTAGAATAGATATCAATTTATTGCAGAGGACAATTTATTTTTACATGGGACACCCTGTATATTTCGTGTGACATGATATATGTCTATTTCTTATAACTTTTACTACAGAGTGACATAAGATGTTTAAATTCCTTTGTTTTAATGCTGATCTAAGTTATATTGTAAATATTTTTCGCTTTTTTTGTGAATGTCTAAATTTTTAAAAATATATCAAAATTTATTCAACTCGAATACATCGCTAAGGATGACGGATAGCGAACAATAAAATCGGCATGAATTGATAAAAACTTACCGTCTGGCCAATTGTCGAAAACATGTTGAGCAATGTCCCCGGCAGAGTCGCTCGGACTGAACAAAAACTCTTTTGTTTTCCCGCTAACGAGAATCAGGCGCAGATTTATCTGAAACAAAAATATGCTACTGTTAGTTTTGTTATTGTAGAAACATGTTACGAATACTATAATACACACACACACACACACCAGTTGGAAAGTTTTTTTGTTATTCTGAGTTGAAATTAAATTGATGAAAGTATACACCGTGACCCAAATTTGTATCAAATAGAACATAGAGTTACTATGAGTTAAACGTAGGTTTTTCTTGGTGGAATAACACTTGGAAATATAAATTCAGCCTTTTCATTTTTCGCAAAAATTTCCGAGTTTCTTTGGAAGAACTCGTAATACGATTAAAATTTCTGAAAAAAAAACCGATTGACCAAAATTTCGACTCTAGCCTTTTTAGAAATAATTAAAACTCGTTCTAGAGGGCGCCACAGCCAGCGCTAAGTTTTGAGGTTAGGTCACTTTTTTCAAACCCTTAGCGAGCCGCTACAGGTTTCCCTAGCCTCTTCAGCCAACATTGGAAAACATGAGAATCACTGGCTCAGTTCAAGTGCACAGTTTCTAAATTGACTAAACCATTTTTTTAATTTCGTCTTGGACCTCATTTAATTTTGAAAACTAAAAGCCTACAGAATCGATGAACTCTTATTGAAAAAAAAACCAACTTCCTGTATTACTTAACTGCAGTTTAACTGATATTAAAAACACACTAACAAACCGTTGAAACATTTTATATGCCAATTAAAATGTTGATTGAGTACGTTTCCAATTCCAAAAATAATTATCTCTCTATTAAAGCGGAAATTTCATATCGTTATCACTCAGTGTCTTGTTCCTTTAGTAAACCGTTCTGGATACTTTGGTTTAACGAGAGATAATGCAGAAAAAAGAGATGGAAACGTTATTCAATGCAAATGAATATTCATTTGAAGTACTTATATTGGAGCGGATACTAAAATTGAATCTAAACCTCCTGAAAACGCTTCAATTTGCGATGGGGCTTCATTATTTGGGACAAATTGCTTCCACTAGAGCATTCTTGAGATAATACTGACTAGAAATGGAGTAGTAGAAATAGCATATTGAAGACGAGAATTAAGCTCTCCAGAACTCCAAGACTAGCCTGTATAAACTTTGCAGGAGCAATAAAAACATGCCGAACGACGGCCCAATGGAAGCGATTCTTAACTTCTCGCCACTACATATATGGTGGTAGAAGAAAGAACAAGATACAGTTTCGCTTTTTCAATTTTCAGCTTATTTATCAGAAGTGGGATTTGGTCGTCTGGCTCGCCAGGGCAGTCAAGGCTCACGACCGAGCAGGAGAGATAGGTGTACGCACAAACGTCAAGTCCAAGACTCAAGGTACTTCGAGGACGAGGAGCAGAGCAGGATGGCAGGAATGTAGGACGTACTTGCGGTAATGGTAGCTCATAATGATCGAATAATTGAAGGGTGAGAACCGTCCGTAGCGCATGGGTTACGTAACGGTTTTGTGGCTGAGGAGGTTCGAATCATTTCAGTTTTGCTTTTTCAATTTTCAGCTTTATGGTCTTAAAAACTCGTATATATTTTCTTTCCATCTCTACCTAATATTCTATTTTAATGGCCCAATTGGGAGAAAGAGCGAGTATCGATAACAACAAGTCGTTTCGATGCGTTCATGAACAGCGCCGTTGGTTGGGCGGATAATAAATTCGGTTATCACCCTCGTATGAGTCATACACTGCCTCGTCTAGTTTATTAAATAAAACTGTTTATGAATACCTTGCGACAATGGGTCGTCATACGATGAGTGGGCATTTTAAACGAGATAAAATTACAGAGAGAGCTTTGTCCAGCGCTTTAAACGAAGAAATTTTTTTCTTTGAAAATTACATTTTCATTATTTTGATTTAATCAATAGATTGGTTTGTTGAACTGCATGACAAATAAATTCGTGAATTATGATAAAATTTTTATTAAATATTGCAGTACAATATTTGGGATCAAGTTTCGTTTAACTGAGTTCAATCATCTGTTCAAAATATTCATGTTTTCGTACCCCTTAGTTATGGTACGCAACTGAGTTTTTCATGATGCATTAATACAACTTAATGTCAATCAGACAGGTTTTACATTTACGTATACAGTCACCGATTATAGTATTTTGCATTGGCACTAATTAAGTCGGTTAGTTAGTGTTGTGGTCCACTGTGTCGTTAAAATGTTTTACAAAATCAGTTTTACATGTAAATTATACATAAAAATATCCTGTCTGTAAATCTCTAGCGATACGTCTTTGCGCAGTGCCTTCTGTATTGAAAAATGACACATCTTACAATTCTCTATTCGCAAACGGATGCCTTCACTATATAAAAATATTGAAATAAGAAATATTCATTCTGATGACGGTATAATAGAGAGACTGAAACGTTTTACTGTCAATTTCCTATTTATCATCTGGATGTGAAAACCTGTACAAAAAAGAACAACAGACATAGACATTCAAGTCAGTATGCCTTAACTGTATTTTCAAGTATAAAGTTGTTGAAAGTTTAACTTTTGGAAAACCGCCAACCCCTACGACAAAACGTGTGAATTAACACAGTTTATATAATCTCCTCCTCGGTTTGCATTCCCTTTCATCTTCCTGGAAAACCATCTCGTGTAGACAGGAAAAGCTAGTTACTTTACAACGGGTTCTCTCTAAATAAAACATTGTATCTCTCTCATCGTCCGCAGTGATATTTGCGGCTTTCCGCTCATCTCCCCGATAATTGCATGTCATGCCACGGCATGATTCACGATTTTCGGCACGATGCACTTGCACCAACTTGTCACCGATCGACGTTAGTTCTCTGTCAGATTAGTCCGGCATTGTTGCCGCGTGCCATTGTGGGCCACACACAAACTAACAGTGCTTTTAATTTTGTTTTCCAAGGCCGATTTTACCAATGTTATCTTTTTCATTTCGTAAATTCTGGCTGCCGATCCTAGAGCTTTACGCAATACGCAATAAGAATATTTTTATTGTAGTAATTTTTATTTGGTAAACGGTTTTAACAAAGACCCCGTATGGTTAATCAAATTATTGATTCGTGAGAAACGCGGAAGTTGAAAATAAACATGTACGGCGAGGTGATAAAAGCGACAACAATAAAACAGGTGAGTTAATGGAACTTTTTCACTGATTACTGATTAATAGTAAAAGCTGGCAACGCTGGCGCCTGGATATTTCCCGGTCTAATGTTGGACGTGAATAAAGATGAGGGTTTATTGTAGAAACACAACGTAGGAGAGATTTTCATCAATAGAAAATTGGCCAATTATACACTTACATGAGGGAGGTTGATGCAGAGGCATTGAAATTTTGTTATTATTATACCAATAAATTAAAATTATTTTTCTTCACTAATTAATGAAATAAGTTTAATTATTTTATACAAAACACTATTTACCTAATTTAAGTGAAGCCTTGGTTTGACTGCTGCTCAGAACGTGTTCAGTGTGAACCACATACCGGGTGTCTCAAGAATATTCTTACGTTTGCACTAGACATGTATATTTTTGGAGTGAACTTACAATCTAACTCGTAGTGACCCGGGAGTACGTTATAAGTTACGACTACCAACAGGTTTAAAACGATCTGATTCGTTTTTCTTTTGAATGGACAAAAGAAATCCTTTTCAAAAAGGTAAGTTCGACAAAATTTTGTTAAAATAAAACAGAATTATAAGAATTTTCTCATAATTTCATCATTTTCTCAAATAATAAGCGAATTAATAAGTTTAAAGCATCAGAGAGACTTTGCCTGGGTGCTGTTTAATTTTTGCGCCCAACGTAGGGCTTTTCTTCATTTTTTCTTATATGAATTGTTGCTGATACCGCAAAAGAGTTTTGGTGACCAAAATAGCAGTATCTGCTTTTTAATGACAACATCTAGCGGTTGTTCTATGTAAAATTGGAAGGGACTGGGATATGAGTGCACAGGCAAGGAACCGAATACTTTGTTCGATGGAAGATGGTAACAAGTAGTGAAACACATTGTACTATATAAACTTTGGGAGACGATTGGAGATTACCATAAACATGGTCGTTCCTTTTCGGTATTTATAGATCTACGAAATAGAGAATTTGGGGACGGAAATATTCAGAATTAGCTCAATACTACATGACATTTCGTTTGTATGTAAAAATAATACTTTACATATAAGTATAGAAGGATTTTGACCTATTTTACATTAATCCTGAAAACATAAATACGTCTAACGATTTCTATGAATCTTTTTGTATGAATTCAAACAAACAAACATTACAATTTCTATTCAGTTCACAGCGTCGCAACGCTAACAATGTTCATCCTAATGAGTAGTTACACAAATACACGTGGCACAGTTTTTGTGTGCCATTTCTTGAATATAATGGGTAATCCACTAATCTTGTTAATCGCAATCTTGATGAATATTTTAATTAAAGTGTATTATGTTTTGTATGTCCTGTCAACGCGGTCAAACATTTTGGGAAAAATAATAAGTTGCAAAATACATTTTGAGGAAATTCTAGCTAGATCATCAAGTAAATTGTGAGACATGGTAAAATTGTAATAACTGTGGTTGAACAAAGATTATTTTTCGAAGTATCTGATAAAATTGTAGATTTTCTTCTATTTCGAGTAGTTATGTTAAATAGTTGTTTAATTATTAATTAAATTCCTCTGCGCTACCTTCGAACAGTGATAAATCCCTAAAATAAATATTATCTCGAAGTCTAACTTAAACTAATTTAACTGAAATTGAAGTTCTTCGTCGCTTGCTACTTTGACATTTTGTTTTTGTTCGTCTCAGAAACAACGTGAAAATCCAACAAAAACTTTTTACTTCCTATCGATTTTAGTGTTCCTTTTTCTTCATTAACAACTACCAGTTTCAAAAGATATTCGTATTGAGAAAGTTTTATAGAGCCCGAGGAACTTGGGATTTGGAAGACGTCCAATATACAATTTTGACTCTTTATTATACCTTCGAATCGTTTTAAAATATTTCACACGCTTTTTAAATAATCTGGGTCCTTGGAAATCATATGTTGGAGTCCTATTATTAGTCTAGAGGCGACCAACTTATCTTAACACTTGAACAATAGATGCGCAAAGACGAAACTCTTGTCTAAGCGCAGAAAAACGGTAAGCATCTCAGTTTCCATCGTGATTTTCCATTTGTAGCTCATTAGAACAAAGAAAAAAAATTTAAAACCGAGTATATGGCAGTAGAATTTCTTCTAGATCATATTATAAACAAGTTTGTCATCGACAGTGAAATTGGAGTAATAATATTTCGAGAATAATAGTATTTGAAGCTTATTTATTTTCCTGGTTGCAATTCCCGAACTTCTTTAACTGGGATTTTGTTGAAATAAAACAGAATTATAAGAATTTTCTCCTAATTTCATCATTGTCTCAAATAAATCGCGAATTAATAAGTTTAAAGCCTCAGAGAGACTTTGCCTGGGTGCTGTTTAATTTTTGCGCCCAACGTAGGGCTTTGCTTCATTTTTTCTTCCCATATATGGTATTGTTGCTGATTCCGCAAAAGAGTTTTGGTGACCAAAATAGCAGTATCTGCTTTTTAATGACAATATCTAGCGGTTGTTCTATGTATCATTGGAAGGGAAGAAAAATATTTCTTTTTAATCTATTTGGTAGGGTGAAAACATTGAAAAGTAAATGTTCGCCTCACAATAAGTTCAGTGGAACTTCACTTTGTGTATTAATTCAGTTTATGCTAAAATAGAACAAAATTGTTCTATAACGACTTGTTAAGACAATGGACTATTTGCGGATATTGCGTCACGCTTTAAAACGGAACTAACCTTCCACAAACTACAGTTAGATACATTGTACTGTTCTCTACCACAGTAACTGACATAATATTCGAGTTCTCGAATTAGTAGCGCAATCAAAATACTAAATTTTTGTTGGTGAATGTTCTTTTTCGTAGTATTAACACAGGGTGAAAATTTAGTATACTTATGTAGAGCTTTTCACGACGATCTTTTATTAGACGTAGCCCAAAAAAAATAATCTAGTAGAATACCTACCATCTGAGGTCGGTCCAGATATAATTATCCAAAAAATTTGGATCTTCTTGGCTATTAATAAGAAATCACTCAAAAAACTCAACCCTCCTAGATATATGTATAAGTCTATTTCCTTCAAACGTTGAACGTATTTATGTTTGTCAAGGACACGAAATACCCAGTTACACACAGACATCAAATGGGAATATTAGGCACAATACATACGCAATTATAATTGTCATATTCAGTTATCAAAATCCCTAATCTACCCGTATGATTCACACCCCTATTTGTATCGTAGTGTATATCTTGCAGTATTGTTCTTTCTCACAATTTAACCCTGCTTGGTGTACCTAAAAGATTTAAATATACTTCTCGAAGGTGATTTAAACTAATTACCAACAAGATGTCTAAAATTGGCATTTAACTAAATCCACGGTATACAAGAATGACAATAATCACAACCGTTAAACCATATTAGACCGTTTTAATGAAACCACTTCTAACTGTTGTCTGGGACGTTTGCAGATTATATATTTTTTTTTTCGAATGCTACAGACTTGTTATTACAAAGAAGATACTATATTTCAAGACACGAGGACGAGCTTGTAGGTAAATCGATATTTTGGGCAATACCGATGTCCGTCCCGCGGTCAGAAAATTGAGGGTTTAGGAAAAGGGTTTTTAATCCCCGACCGATGTCCGTCCCGCGGTCAGGTGGATACACAGGTAGAATGGGCAGGGTAGAATATTATTCCTAGAATAATTAGTATGATTCGTGTATTATCGACACCCTTCCACAGACCCTTACCTATAAATAGAGGAATATTTTAAATAATAGCTAGTAGTGCTTCTCGTTGTTTCGCGTGTGATACCGTTCGACTTTTGGCTTAAAAACGCACCACTTTAATTGGTCAATTTTGGCAATTGCTTCTGCCAGTCCTAAGCCTGGAAAAAGTGTGAAGAGAAAAATATGAAATAAAATGTAATGGTTTTAGCATTACAAATAAAGTATCTACTACATATTATATCTTATATGTATATATAATATATAATATCTGCAATATAAATTATCATACGGATCCACGGGACGGACTTCGGACAAACGTCTTGACCCTTTTAACCGCGGGACGGACCTCGGACGTACCAGCGTTTTACCCTGACCGCCAGACGGACATCGGAAACACCGGATATTTTAGTCACATTTTTTTTTGTTCGAACATGATTTTATTTGGTAATTGATTTTCCTTTATTGGAATTTGCAAAAGTTTAATTCTGTACCCTGCTATACGAGATTAATCCTCTTCAGGGTATAATTTGAATATTGATGCAAGTGAAGTTAAAGGTCGCGGTAGGGACAGCTGTGGTTGTACACCCAAGTATGGCATCTCTTTAAGAATATCGGTTGGTATACCCCATTCCAAGATATTTCGTTTTAATTTAACACCAACATGATTTATTGAAGAGAAACCCCACAGCAGGTAGTCATTAATCCCGATAACTATATCACTGTATCGAATCGTACTCGTTTTTTCGAAAAGATAATGCCTAATAGTATGATTATTTTACAACTGAAATATTTGGCTGGCAAAATAATATTTAGTTTTAGTATTTAAATTTTCCCGACTACGGATCAGTTACTTTTTACATTTCAATGAGGGATTTATAAAGTTGGTATTAAATTCTTAAGACCAGATACCGAGTTAACGAAATTTTGTGAAATATGCTTTACGTAGGTTCGATTCCTTTTTTCCCAAATGAGCTCTAATACCATTGTTTATTTTTCAAAGCGTAAAAGAAAAAGGCATTATTAGGTGTTAGGTCTGTACGATATGGTGGATGACTCATTACTTCATCAAGTGGGAGAAAAATCGAATAAGCTCTAACGTGGGGCTTCTACGGGTGGCCGTGCACGAGCTACGTTTTGTAGTTAGTAAAGTTGAAGCCATTATATAGGGACCACAGTTCGTTTAGACACGATCACATTTTTATGATCTCCACGACTGCAAAATGAACTCGTATCAATTCTAGCCGTTAAAATCGTGCCTAAACTTATTTTCATATTATAAGTCGAACTGAATAATCCCTTCACCTTTCCGTTTTCTTTTTATGTCAATTAGGAAGGCAATGGACGACAACCGTGCAGTATCCGTTCGATCAATACTTTCAGAATGCTCTAGCAGTTCTTTTCTGTCAAAAATCGTAACTCACAGCAATAAACAAGTGAATAATTCACGAAAGAAATTCATGAATTGGAAAACATTCACAAATTGATTAGGTTGCAGGTGTCTTCAGGAAAGTACTGTAGGTACAAGGAATCCTTTAAGGGTAACATATACAGAGGAGAGACACCTACCTAAGCAGAAGCCTACAGATATCCTAAAATTCCTCTAGGAAATAGTAACGGAAGTAAGTAAGAGAAAGGGGGAATAAAATTTATTATCCTGATTCCAGTTAAAAAGTTAAGCTCATTTCTAATCTGAGGATCATGTTAACACTGTTTGTTACGACTCTACATTACCGTTGAACAAACAGTTTGAGTTTCCCTGTCAGTTGAAAACGATAATTAAAAATACGTTCGCTCTTAATTTCTCAATTGAAATACTTCACTTCCATGAATTAACGGGATGATTCAGCTGGCAGGTTATTAAAAATGTTTCATTAAATCCTGTCAATATTGAAAAAAAAATAGCACCCACACCCAAGCTCGAACAAGACCGAATTAAGCGAAGAAATCCTGCTACAGGAAACAGGACTGTAAAGAGTGGTCCCAATTTTAATTCCCTTAACAGGAATGCGTTAAAAATATTCGGCAATATTTTTTTCATCTTTGAGCAAAATCCTTGCAGATGACACTCACCCACCCCCTCCGCCCATCCACCAATCAAAATTTCAGCCAGAAGTACTTCGCGGCTTCCTGTCACCTTCCACCAACCTCTTTGCCCATAACTCCAACGGCACTGTATACTACAAATTTGTTTTCGTTCTAGCGCCGTCAACATTGGCGAAATATGCCGTCTTCAAAGACACCATTCCCTTTATGAAAAAAATTCTTGCTTCATAAAAAATATAATGCATCAAAGATTAGAAAGCTCTAACTGTCAAAACAATCATTGACTTGTATCTCCCAACAAACACCCAGCTTTTCCAACTTACTTTCCCTCGACTAGTACCACATATTTAAGGCATTCTGCCGGTGACTAGTCTTCCACCCTAAGGGTATTAATCTACCTTATTTCTTTCAGAGTCTCAACCAACAGACGAAAAAAATTACCCTCCTTTCTCCAAACATTGATTTAAATAGTCATACAACGATTAGCCTACAATCAATTGTCTCGGACAAGAGAGCTTTATTAACTTTATCACTTTTCGTCATGGTCCTTCGAGCCGGATAAAATCAACGTCATCAAGTAGAAATATCATCTTTCGTCAAATATGCTACCTTCTAGTTGAACTCATTACCCTTGATAATAAAATAGTGCACGCCGGTGAAGTCGACCGTTTTATGGGTTATTTTCATTTTCTCACTCCAGCACGAGATGTGCAAACAAATGTACTAACTATATTTATTCTACTACTTATTCACAAATATTTTTTGAAAATTTATCAAATCTCTACGATTTACTGTCGTTTTTTTATTTTAAATAAATTTAGCAGAGCTGTAACAATTTAATACGTGAAATATTCAATTGAATTCGACTTTCATTTAAAATAAACTAACAGCTGAATTCGAATATGTCGGTAATTGGATATTCCGTGTCCAGGTTTACATATTTCATTGCCAATGAATACATGAATTGTATAATACGATTTATATAATGTATTCGAACATTAAGAGGATTTGTTATTCAGCAACACAGATCAATTTGGTATTTTATATAAAAATAACCTCGTAACTGAAAACAGAGCATTTTATTTTTAATTAAAAATGTTTCAATAGTGAATAAGTGAAGAGTATTACATCTACTGACAATATTTAAATGCTGGCAACGCCGCGATAGACGTATGTTTATACACTGTTCGATTTAAATCCACATCTTGTAGAGACAATAAAGGCCGTCATCACCGAAAACGTCCGGTTGGTTGGCAACTGATCACATGTCATGTGTCCCTGAATTATAGCCTTGATTATATTCTCTATAATCAAGGGTTATACAGATTGCGTAAATTACACCGGAACCCTGGCACCGGATTATACAAGTACGACAAGGATATATGAAAGAGAGAGAAAGAATAATTGTGCGCGGCCATCACTTTGTTTCATCTTAGGGGTGTATACTTATTTCCCGAGACTGGCCGAATGGTCCTTTACAGAGAGAATTCACTAGTTGGTGGTATTCAGTATGCTCCCAACATGGAAGGAGTGAGGGTGTTAAAGAAATAAAAAAATACAATCGTTATTACGTAACCTGTACATCTTAAAATTCATTTTTGTCAACATGATCATTTCAGACCAAGTTGACAATTTCTAACTACAATAGAATATTATTTTAGCCATTGTAACTTGAAAATAAAACAGCATTTATTGAGAGAACCATAATTAATAAACTAAAAATCCCTTCCGTTAATAAATTAAATTGAAAAAATAAAATAAGTAGGTAGGTACCTACACCTTATCTAAACATAAAATATAAACTTCCTGAAAAAAATAAAAATAAAAATCCATTCTAAAGGTAACATAATTTTAATGAATTAAGTGCTCAAATAAACCACCTTCCTGTGCCAGGCAATAACCAAATCTGTGATAAAGATTTGATCTCATATCTCTAAGATTATTTGGCGTAATGCTGGCACAAACGTGCTGTATTTTCACCCTCGAAAAAAAGTCAACGATAACGAGACAAAAATATCATTTGTACAAATTAATCTGCGCTTCTGGCAACAGCGGTTAAAATAGGGGGACAATGAGCATTCGGCCAGTCTCGGGAAATAAGTATACACCCCTAAGGTGAAACAAAGTACACGCCTTAATGATCGCGCATAATTATTCTTTCTCTCTCTTTCAGCTGTTTTTCTGTCGTACTTGTGTAATCCGGACGGTTCCGATGTAATTTACGCAATCTGTAGTTTGACTTTTATGTGGATATTATAAAAAATTGAATAGTAGGTATAATGAATGAGCTTAATGGGCTGCGACACTTATTCGTATATCGCTTTTCGGGCACATTTAAATTTCGCGCGAGCCTATCTCTTTTACGGCGTTGCCACATATAATTAATATTAACAATTATTTAAATAATTATGTAATACATTTCGAAAGCATAATTGTTTCTTTTGTCTTTACGCAATTTTGATAAATTTACAGCAATTGATTAGAGCCTACCTTGAAACGAAACTCATTACAAAGCATTAATATTAACGATGTTAGTTAAAAGCGTCACATTATAATTATTAACATACAGAAATAGTTACCTTGTACCAACAGGTGGTAATTTGTTTAAGGAATATTTTGTAACGACGAATATATTCAATTTCATAACGAAATCTACCAACCACTAACGTATCAAGCACTGCTGTTGCTATACTTTTTTTAGAATGAAATAATTAATACAGATGTTGGCTATATTTACGAATATATTTACAAAGGAAAAATCTAGGGTATCCCTTTGGTCCTTTCTAAAACCGCATAAAGGTTTTCAAAGACTTAATTCTATACAGTGGACCTCTCTTCATTCTAATCCAACTACATCGATTATTTAAACTCTTAAGGCGGGTATAACTAATGTTTTAAATCATTTTTACGACACAGTAGACCGAATAAATAGTCTTTCTTTCTTTTTATTTTGGAAAACCAAATTTTATCCTTTGCTACGAAAGACTTATATCTACTTGATCTTACCACATGTTTACGGTACTTCAATATTTTCTTTTGGAAAACCAATTTTTTTCTTTACCACGTGAGACTTTTATATCTACTTGGTTTTACCACAGTATAGGATGTTTACAATCCAATTTAAAGAGACAAGGTCAACGATAATCTTATTTTGCTTTAATATTTATATAATTATTTGAATTATTAGACGACAAACTTATCTTAGCACTATCGTTTCTTGTTTGTCTATGAAGTTGATTTAGTAGTAATGGGGAAGGGGAGCATTATAAATTGCCCCTGTCTAAGTATCGCGTTCGTACTGGACTGGCTTTGTCTATAATAGTATATTCTTCAACGAGTGTAGAATAATAGCCATTCTATACAAGTAAAAGACTATACTTTCTCTACGACTATGCTTAAAAAAAAAGGTAATCTCTGAATATATTTAGTCACCAAAAATGTTTTGATGTTTAAAAACTATAAAATCCAAACAAGTTTAACACGCATTCAGTACAAAAACCACACACTATCTTCGACATCAGTCACATGAACAAGTAAAGATTAAATGTTCAATAGCATCAAGTAAGAAACATCTCGACTCGTCCATTTTAAGTATATAATTAACACAAATTAACCATTCATAATGGCCGCTGTGGCTGTTAAAATAATTCGAAAAAATAGAGAAAAAAATACACCATGTAATTTTCTCCTTTGGTTTCAAAAAACGTGGGAGTAATGGGGCGGTCTTCTTCTTTATTGGTGAATGTTTTCCAATTATTACGGTGTTATCAATACGGCTTACAGATGGAAACTGAATTGCCTATTTTATTAGAAAACGTCTCCTACACTTTTTAAACCTTTTTTTTTTATTTAATATCAACTTAACCCACCCCAGATTGGTGTAAACGCTATTTATCTCTATAATTACAGATAAAATTAGTCATAATGACAACTATCGCAACTCTCAGTTAGATTATCATTAGTTTAACTGGCGGTTAAACGTTGAATTCGGCAATCCAAATGTTCTACAAGCTTTGAATAGAAATTCGTGTTTCAAATCTAAATTCTCAATCGATAAACTCACTAATTCGTAGTTACATATTCCCAATAAACATGTCGTACAACTCTCGAATTCCAAAATGGACAAAGTGCATCAAGATGCTTCACCAAACTATCGATTGGAGAAAACTGAAGGAATACTGATCAAGGTCTAGTCAAAAATAGGTTACGACTTACATATATAAATATTTCTTTTTATAGTGGATGGGTTAGTTAGTGGATGGGTTAGTCGTAGCGGTTCAGGTCAACGTTGCCAGTCTAACCAAAATTTCTAGCTACCTCCTTTATCTAGGATTTCGTATTCATTAGATTCATCATTAGATTTTAAATCACTTTGGGACGAGATAAAACTCCTGACCTTTTAAAAAAGTGCAGAAACCTAGACCGTACTATATTTCTTTTTCCAGTGTCTTTTTAATTTTTTCACAATGCAGATTTTAATAATTGATTATGTTGCCGGGGAATCGAGGAGTGGAGGGCAACGAGAAGGCCGACACTCTGCCTAATTGATTATGTTGGATGGGTCCCATAATACAACAGACAAATATATATTCTTTAGCTGACTTAACAATTCTTGTTCGGCAGCCGGATCTGTCCAAGGGATTCCTGTAGAAGCCAGGGTGTAGTTCAAATGTTTTTCCTGAGCAATCTTTAATTCAACTCATTCTGTGGCTGCAATGTATTTTTTTAAGCATATTATTTGCCTGTTAAGGCTAATACAGAGCAAAACTCTGAACAATTTTTTTAATCCTAACGTTTACTAAAATAAAACTGTCGTACCCTAGTAAGGATTAAACCCCCCAACAAGGACACCGACCGAAAACACCCTTTCCCCCACCCCTTTCTTTTCGTTCTCCCTCATTTTGGCTCGATTGACCCAGAAACGAGATCGTTGTCAGATTCAGTATCAAATGCCAACTGCACACACCACAACTACTATGAACAAACAGAGTAAAATCGAATACGGCATCTTTCTTTCCTTCCTTTTTTTATATATATTTGACCCTCTTTCGTTCCGGCGACTTCAAAGAGATTTTTGAATAAAGAAAATGCCTGGTTTGAGTCACTAAAACCAATAAAGGAGGAATTACTTGTGTTTATATAAAGCAGATCGATAGATAAAAGCAGTCAAAATGGTATTTATTGTTAGAGTACAAGGTTGGCAAACAAAATAACTTTTAACTAATACGTGGCACCAAACAAAAGAATTGTAATAAACTGATTCAGAGTGATATGAAAAATTATTTTGTGATTGCGATTGGAGAGGCTAGAAAAGGTAGAATCAGAATCGGAGATTGTATATGAGGATGTATTGATATCTAGTTAGCCTAGACCAGTTTTATGCATAAACAAAATATTGCGTTACCATAGCAACGAACAATAACTTATTAGAAGTGTGAAGTTTGACGTCAAAAAAGTAAACCAGAGTTACGCAATATAAATTAAAAGAAAAAAGATGTCTTCACCGAAATTGTCAAAATCGAAAAATTGGAGTATCGAGCCATCATCAAGTACCTACCTGTATTTAAAAGGGTTAAGAGGTAAGCAGATTTACGAAGATATGCTTAATACCTTTGGTGATCAATGTCCTTCGTATGCGACCGTGAAAAATTGGACTGCAAGCTTCAAAAGAGGTAAATTTTCCTTTGAAGATGATGACCGATCGAGAAGGCCAGTTTCTGTGTCAGTCCACGAAAATATCGATGCAGTTCATGACATGATTTTATCAGACCGTCGAATTGGGCTAAAACGGATATCTGAAGCACTGAATATTTCATACGAACGCGTTCATCATATAGTTCACGTCAATTTGGACATGAGAAAAATTGCTGCAAAATTGATCCCCAAATGTTTGAATGTTGACCAAAAGCGTGCAAGGGTAGAAGCATCGCGTTCGATCTGTGCTCGATTTGAAAACGATGTAGACTTCTTAAACCGAATTGTTACTATGGATGAGACTTGGGTACATTTCTACGATCTAGAAACAAAGCAACAATCGATGGAATGGCGATACTCTGGTTCTCCAAGACCTAAGAAGTTTCGTGTCCAAAAATCTGCTGGAAAAATTCTTGCTTCAGTTTTTTGGGATTGCCATGGAGTAATCATGATTGATTTTTTGGATAAGGGTAGAACAATAACTGGAGATTACTATTCCACATCACTGACCACTCAACGGGAAAAAATTAAATAGAAAATACGCGGCCAGCTATCCAATGGTGTTTTGTTTTAGCAGGACAACGCCCCTGCACACAAATCTCATGTTGCCTTGCAAAAAATTCGTGATTTAGGGTTTGAATTACTAGAACACCCCCCTTATTCTCCAGATTTGGCTCCGTCCTTTCATAAACTCTGCAAATATTTATTAACATGAGGCGTAAATGAAATTTGAACAGAGTCTATTTATATACCAAATAAACTTTACTCCTAAGTTTGAGCAAAACAGTTATTTACTCACAATATTTAGAACATAGTTATCGACATAGATACATCGTTATCTAAACTTCCTCATACATTGTTATGCACAAGATAAAATCGTTTATTTATCGAGCGTAAAACAGTCAAGTATATTCTAATTGAAGTGGATGGAATGACTTTGATGTATTATACCCGGAAATTTTTGCGTTTTATTGTTTTATATTATGAAGTGTTGCGAATACGGATGATTTAGTTATCTAGTCATGGAAGTATTTACAATGAGCTACATAAATATAAAATGTCCCATAAAAAACTCCTTCCACCATAGGCGTACGATAAAACAATTTTTAAGAGATTATTATTTGTAGAAATTTTTATATCATGGGCACACGGAATTTTTTTAGAGGGTTCAATTATTTGTGATTTTATTTCCATTGTAACTCCTTATTCTTGTATATTTCTTTTTTTTTCTGATCTTTATTCTTGTGAAAAGTCATTAAGTAAAAGATACGGTTTTTTTCTTCATTACCCTTTAGTGGTAATACAAACCAATTTAAGGCGAGAAAATCAACTAAATTACCCACATAAACAACTAAACCATAATTAAATACTCGAAGAAAAAAAAAGGTTGCTGGCAATAAAGGTTTTTTTTTATATCCCTAATCCTAACCTCTCAACGTTCCCGATCCCTATTTTTCTATTTATTACTCGACATCAGCTCACATCACTGTCCCGAATTAGTTACAACAACGGAGGCTTGTCTCCTGGAATTTAATCCGGAAAAATTTACGATGGTTAATTTTATCTTTTTTCCAGACTATCTTGTAGATTTATGGGGTGGTGGTGGGTCTTTTATGTGCTCAACCATTACTTTTACATACGAAATCTTCTTTGGTAAACATTTAAGATACATTTAGATAAATTTGAGAGTACCTCCCTGAAATTTCACTTCAAAATTCCTTGTTTTGTGTTATTTACTAGACTTTTTATGTTGAAAATGCGTTTTTTGAAATTTTTATGACACTTTTGAGGAAAAAAGAATGATTTTATTAAAAAAGTAACTGTGCCAGTAGATTTCTAGTCCCAAAAATCCCATATTACGAATTTTTGCTTTTTCGCAACTCCCTTAATGCATGGAAATATCAACTACCACTATTTTTATACTTTTTTTCAAGGACGTAAAAGAACATCAGTTCTTCATTTATTTATTTCTGAAACAAATGATTTGCACAGAGTGACCCAACGAATATTTAAGCCACTTTCATAGTTTGGCATTGATTTCATTGTAAAATTCTTTCTTTTTATCAAGTGCTGGTAGTACCACCCGGGTTGGGGTTGTTATCCATTCGCAAACACTGAAAATAGTGTGCCAAAGGCGTGCCGGTAGGATACTCGTAAAGAGGAAAGAATTTTATTTTAACAGAATAAAAATTAGGCATTATGTACATAGTAGGTACACTTATTTTTAATTGAACATTATCAAAATCATAATATTCTTCGTCATCTGAGGAACTGTCATCTCCTCTTGATGTTATAATTAACGGGTCGACGGTCCGATCGATCAAGTAGTCAAGATCCCACATTTTCTCCTCTTCTTTAATGACATGCTGGACTGCTTTTCGCCAGTTCTCTGGTGTCACCTCCTTAATGGCTTGATGAAACAGTAGCTTAACGTCTTTCATTTTGAATGTCGTGTTGTGTCTTGCCACAAATCCTTTCACTTGCGCCCATATAAGTTCTATAGGATTTAGTTCGCAATGATATGGCGGTGTGCGCAGCACACTTACACTATGTTTTTCTGCTATATCTTCCACGGCGTATTTCCTAAAACTATGTTTGTGTAAATTTGCTATAGCTAATAGTTCTTTTTTTATCAAATTATCTTCAAATTCAATACTTTTGGTGGTTAACCAGTCAATAATTTCTTGTTTTCTCCAAGATGAAGTTGGAGTCTTCTCTATGCGTCGAGAATGATAACTTGCGTTATCCATAACTACTACTGAGTCAGCCGGAATATATTTTATCATTTCACCAAAATAGTCTTCAAAAACATTCGAATCCATGTCCTCGTGGTAATCTCCCGTATGGCACGACTGAAAGGTTAGCAAACCTTCTTTTAAAAATCCCCCTTCGCTTCTAATATGGACGATTATTAGTCTTTTCCCTTAACCTGAAGGCACCTTAATACCCGTTGACATGCCTTCCGGTACCTGTTAAACGCAAAACAAACAATACTATTTCAAGACCTACGCCTATGGCCGACACCGAAATTGAGCCGAACTGGACGGAATTCCCCATTTTATTACCCTATACATAAAACATAAATGGATCGTTAATCCTGATATTTCTGATCAAGATATTGGAATAAAATTCTCAAATTAGTATATTGAGATCTGTCGTTGAAAAGTATGCGAAGTTTCAATTTGATGTCACTAAAAATTACTTTTGAAGGATATTTCCCGACCAAATTTCATTCCAAACCCGTTCACCTAAAAAGTGGTAACTATATTTCCATTTTCCCTTGTCCTAAGTCGATAAAATAAAGTGAAGTGATAAATCGCTGGGGACATCTCAATGTTCCTTCTCTTTTAATATAACTATCGTTCCCGGGAAGGGTAATTATCCGAGATAGGAGATCTGTGTTTGGGTTAGAATCCGTAGGTATTAGGTATTCATGAAAATCTCTGGAAAGCCCGAGCTGCAAAGCCGGTTTCCCGAAATATCTTTTAACTTAGCTGCTGACAGAGATTTTTTTATTTCACGAGATTTATATATATAAAAGATAAAAGGGTCCGGGAGTCATGTCTTATCGAACGGGAATACGAATTTTTTTAAAAAATATCTAATTTCGAAAAAGAATAAGGTCTGGCGAATCGGGGGGATTCTTAGAAGTTAGGAAAATTCAGTGTTAGATTTATATTGTTTTTTTCAAGTTGGCATAACGAACCAGTCATATTATACGATACAATAGATGGCGCGCTGCGATGTCAACAAAAATGGAGATGAAGACGTGATCAGTGTTTGAAGCTAATGGTCAGTCTAGTCTAGTGTGTTTACGAGTCTCATGGTGGAAATTCTATAATATATTGGGGATGGCCGACGCCATTTACACAAGGGCAGGTCGTATTGTGAAATGTGGTACCAACAAGCAATAATATATTCATGCATATGTGATAGGTTCTTCGGTGATAAAACTTCACACTCAAGTAGAGTTCATATAATAGCCTTTTTGGTATGCGTCATTGATTGTTAATGTCCTTCTAAAACATTACGGAGAAAGAAATGGAAAAAAAGGCAGGGCTGTGATAAATCCTAATTAAAATATCACAATAATGAACTGTTTAAATGTATTACAAACGTTAACCCTAATCTTTGACAGAAAGATTTGATTGGTTGATGTTTAGTTTACGTGCAAGCGCGACCTATCAATCGGGCGAATTTATTTCGTTCAAAATACGATACAGACGTTCCCTTCGTAGCGGCAATGTGTCTTACGTCTTTTTCTAATGTCCCACTGACAGTTCTCGTCAGGTCTGTACTTTGTTGTTTACGATCAATTATTATTTATGAAAAGTAAATATTAATATTATTGTTAGCATTTTATTAATTTCAATAATACAAAAATATGCCTAGATACACGGAAAAAGAGCAGCATCTTATTTTAAAAGTTATCAAATATTTTCAGTTTCAGCTGGTAAACCATTGATACCTTTAACTTCAGTTAACCAAGTAAGTATTTTTTTTTTTTCAATAAGTGAAATTAATATAAATCAAGTTAATCCTATTTCGTTAGGATTGTTTAAATATTTTATTTTTATCTATTGTGTTTCAGCGCGTTTTGGATGCATTGGGAATATCCTTGCCTACTGTAGCAAATTTGGCAAAAAATGGCATTCACAGTGATTCAGAATATACCACTAAAATGAGTAAGTCTGTCAAAATGTCGAAGGGTCCCACAATCCGAGAGAAATACGAGCATGCCATTAGGACGCATCATGAACCATTTTTACACACTTTTATTTAACTTCACTTCTCTGTTTGTCTAGATCAAATCTTGCAATCCACTTTTTACCTTCTTTTACCTAACCGATTTCATGTAAAATTATTTAAATATGTAAATTGAATATACAATTTGTTTTATTTTACAGTGTTTTCATATCCCAAGTATTATTAATTTCATAGCCTTTTCGAATTTGGCTGAATACGATCCTGATCATTTTATTTATCAAATTTAAGGTTAGCTATATGTCAAAACCCGGATATACGTCTCAAATGATGACGCACACCAAGAAGGCTATTATATATGCACTCTTAAGTTATAATACATGCTGGGTTAACTCCAATAAACAAAGGTCATAGCTCTAGTTCATACAAGACCTCAGAGTCAGTTTTCAAAAATTGCTAGGTGCTCAAATCAACAATGTTAATCGACTATTGTCTTTACACTTCAAACAAAAGAAGAACTAAAGTGACCAATTCCAGTAATTTGTCGGTTGGTTATTTATGCGGTGTCGTTAAAATTACTAACAACATTTTTTATAGAATTTGACAATTATTAGTAATAGTCAATATTATTTACTTGTCATAGAAATGGTCAAATATTTATTGAAAGTTGACACTATTGACAGTTTCGGTCTTGGACTCGTTGGTCAAATTGACTGACGTCAACAAAATCTTGCCTCCATTGTATCACTAGATGTACAATTACAAAAATCCTTGCGTAAAAAATTCGGGTACGACTATGAAGCTTGGGTAATAAAGATAGGCGGTAATGAAATGAAACATAAAATTTGGAAGTTGGTTGGAAATTAAACCTTTAGTTAAGTATTGGACCAGATTGGTCTACATGATAGAGAATGGAAAAAATTGGCTATTAGGAAAGATTCAAAATAAGCAATTAAGACAGAAAGATAAAAGTTAATAACTATTCTGGGGATTTCAAAAAGCCCATTTATAAATATTTTTCTTTAAAATTATTCGAAAACATCATCAACTTTATAAGATCTGAATTTTTTATAAAGTCTTCGATCAAAACTTACAAGGAATCAAAAAAGGGGAGGGGTGAATGCATTGATTATTTTCTTTTTGAAAAATCACACACAAAACCAACATTGATATTGATATTGTCTCGTTCTTGAGGTCTTAACCTTACCCTCATACGTAAACCTTTTGTTTGTTCACTTCCTGAAGGAAGCCCCTTGTGTAGAGGTGCGAGAAGAACGTGGGAGTCGGATGGTTTCGTTATAACCACAGTCGTGCATGGGTGTTACATGTGGGACAATCACAAAAACACCATCTGCTATACGAAATTCCATCCACCGATTCTGATTATATTCAGAAAAAAATCTGTTGCGATCATAAACGAAATGTGATTTATTGACTAGAAAATTCTCTAGGAGAAAGTTGGGTAGGGTACAGAGACGAAGTCGGTATTTATGAATTCATTATTATATGTTTATGTTTTATTTGCTGAAAGATTAACTTTACAATTACGGTTTTATAATATTAAATTTAGATTCAGACAAAGAATAAAATTTTATGAAGGATATAAATTAATACTTTAGAGATATTTCGAACTTAAAAAAATAACCACCTGTGGAATTTTATACACCAGGTCCATATAAAGTGGAATTGATATCATCCTTTTGGTACTTAGTTGTATTTACTTGATACTAATTTAAATTTTGTTATTGTATTTTGGTTGGCAATAGTGTTGAACGTAGTAACATATACTGAAAATCCTAAATAATTTTCGTAATTTGATAATGGTTGATATAAAATATGATTTTCTTGTATTAATGAGTATTTATAAACATCTTCAAGTAGACTACAAACATATTACCTTGGCATTTTCATTTGTACGTAGTTTGTATATTCATAATAAAAACCGATTCAGATGTTTTTATTGACAAGATTTTATTTATATTATTTCAAGGTTACTTTATTGGAATAGCCGTAAAATATTCAAGACAAATATTTATCTTTAGTCTACTTGATCGTGTTAATTGAATGTCTATGAAGAAGGGGTAGGGAATGGGTAAGCTTACTTAGATATGTTTACCTATAGTTTAATATTCAGTTTAAAATACCTTACTTATACAATTTTTATAACTTCCACTAAGTATCTACTGTGAACTAGTTTTATTACGCCCCACGTTGGGCGCCAATGTCACAAAACCCGTTCATAAGTAATTAAACTAATGGTAACAACGTTTCAATCACTTTTTGTTTCAATAAGTTTCAATTTGAACATGTGGGTTTCAGTAGTTTTAACGCACACTGTATAATCTACTAAAATACTGCGTTTGTTGAATGAATTGATACTGACTGTATCGATTTGCATTACTAGTGCCAAGGACTTGAAACATAAACGTATACAAACACTACCAAGTTGTTTCTTTGTTATAAAATTACGAATAAACTTTTGTGACGTCAAAAGATATTATGTATACGATATGATAACTTAAAAGTGAAGGCGAGGCATTAATGTTAATTTTGTTGTTCGAATTTAACCAAAAGATTTCATTTAAAATGTATCATTAACCATGATAATTATGTACAAAATTAGTTTAAAAGCAAAATTTAAAAAAAAAGTATTTAAATGAAGCTAATAATTTTAAATTAGCGATAAAAAATAACCTCCGAGTTCTTCAAGTAAAATGATATTTTTTGTTCGCGCATCTTCCAAGTGCCACGAGAAGTTTGTCGACTTGTATGTATATTCCGGCACAGTTGGCTTGTAATGTCTCGCTACCAAAGCAACGTTTGTGCAATAGGGACAACCAGACGTGAACGAACACAATTTGAAATCACCCCTCTACTTTATAAATGTGGCGCAATAAAACTAATGTGTGCTATAATTCGAAAGGAAGTTTTTCAACTCTCTTCATTTCTTTTATGATCCAAAATAAAAATATAATTGTCATTCATAAAAATAATTATTTCGGGGGATGGCTCTTTTGATCAACCACTGTAGTAATTAAAATACTTTTATTAACCTTATCTTCCAATCACGCAATATTAGTTGTTAAATGAAATTATGGAACCCATTAAGAAATTATTTCGTAATATTCTTGCAAAACAGTTTCACCTCAACTGTCTTACTACATCGATTTCGGATTTCCTGCTACACAAAATTTTACAATTATAATAATTATATTGCTAATTATTTTTATGCAATATTATGAACAACGGAAACATTCAAAATTGGCTGAAATGAAACAAAGCTTTGATTCAAAAAGGTCTACGTGTTTCTCACCAGAACAAATCAATTATTTCATGATCCAGTACGATAAATCGGAAGGTGTGTGACGCCTTTTACACTAAATAATAATCAAAAGTGGTTATTGGTTAAGATCAAGAGCAGTGAAACAAGATTATAGGAGTATAATACAGGGAGTCACAACGATATTAAGAAAAATGTTTTCTTTTGAAATTATTCCGAAAATATTTTTCCCCGTCAATGAATTCCGACTTGTGCTGACGTCTTCTTGAACAATTTTGACGATATATTATGGTAGAAAAAGCGATAAGGATAAAGAATGAATTATGACCAATGAGGGTGGGAAGATCGGTTCCTAATGTCGCTTAGTCAAAAAGGGTGCATCAATAAGCGAGTAAAACAGGCCTTATGACTAACGCGCGAGTGTCGGATATGGATTGCATTATTAATGACTGTGTAACGCTTATAAATAGTTCACTAACCTTTTTATACTTGCATGTGCTTCTTTGAAAATTCGTGTCGAATACATTTCGGTCAGGGATGGGCTTTAAAAAAAAAATTAGTCATCTACCACAGTGAAGTGTAAAAAAAAAAAGTTTTTTTTAATGGTAAAAATACTCCTTCCTGGACTAACGAAAACAATTTCCTTTAGAAAGCGAAGCTTAGATACTTTCAATAGAAACCACGACCTCTAGAGAGCATAGGCAGATATAATTGATTTTGTTGCTCCAGCCGTTGCCGAGAAACGCGTGGTCCCCTACCGTAATATTAACTTACGGTGGCCAAGTGCAATATCTCGGTAACGGAGGAAGCTAGCGATACGAGCCTGGTGGCATATATTGTTGCTAATTTGTTGCTTTAAGGTGGCTCTATCGAAAAATTCCAAAAACCACCCCTACATGACAAACTCACCCTCGCGCAGTATTAAGTTACGGTGGCCAGCTGCGATATCTCTCTTATTCTCTCTTATTTAGTAACAAATTAGCAACAAAACAGCAACAAATTATGAGCCGGGTCCGGAACGTGCCCTCCAAAATGGCCCCCGTAACGTAATATACGTCTACTTGCATATGGGCAGATGCCGCATCAACGAAATATTGTGAAATATTCTTTATGTATACATATCAAAATATTTTTGACATTTCCATGATGACACTTTTCACCCTAGTAATGTAATATAGTACTACAAAGTTACTCTCTTATAGCCGAAAGCAAGTATGTTTGTTGAATTTTTTTTAAACCCAGTCCTGAGTGAACATCAAGTATTTATTAATAATTTGAAGGATAATGCTTCACATGTTTAATGCACAACAACAATTCACATTATCATAAGGAATGCTTAATGTTAAACTTTATGTAAATAAAAAGGTTTTTCACTGAATGGTGAATGAATTTCTTGTTAATGGGTCGTTAAACCGAAAAGCAGTTTTATTTACCTAACTATCCGTAAAATTCGGTATAATTAAGGTTTTAGAGTGCGAGTAAAAGGATTTCAAAGCCTCTGAGTTAAGGAGAAATATTGTTTTCAACTTACAGTATGGTTTGATTTCTGTGAGTAGTGGAGTGTGCCTCAACCCAAGCTTAAACTTCACAAGGAAGTTAATAATATCCTGTGAGGGGTAGTGAATCTTTCTACATTTTCAGGGCTCGCTAATTGAGTTCCTAGATTCTAACTTTTCCAGTAGCAGCATAATGTGTTCTAACAACCCATTTTCTTCTAGGCAGAGACGATACTCTCCCAACCCTATTCTGCCCAAGTTATAGATTAGCTTGCAGTGTCCGGTAAGGATTTCGGTTATGGACCTGATTTCCTGTTCCTTTCCATGATCAGAAAAGTTTCTGCATTCAATTTTAAAGATACTACGATAAATTGCAGCGAAAGGGCGTTACACCTCTTAGGGTAGAGAAAAATTAGGTTAGATGGATCTAAAATAAAATCTAGTATCTCTATAACGCATTAGGCAGCCGAGTTTCTGGACACCCTGTATGGTGCTAGAGATCAGAAGTTCTTAAATATTTATGATTAAAAATGCTTTTATTATTTAACTGAGAATGTAAAAAATTCATTATTAACACTTAGTTAAACAATTTTGCTTGTTAGAAATATTTCTCTGGGTGATAACAATACATTCTAAAGATTAAAATATTGACGTCAATGTAAACTGAAAATTTATAATGAAAATACCCTTTTTATAGTTTTATTGTGTAATTGGTACAATTCATAAAGATTTGATATTAATATGTAAATTGTGGTTTTTATTAAAGTTCTTCCAAAGTTAATGTGATGACCCATATTTTTAATCCCTTTGAAGGCAAAAGCCGCCCAATGGCGTGCATATAAATTTTTTATAAATTCGAATTTTGTGAAATAATGTTAATCTACTATATCAATTTGGATGAAAAAAATTAACCTGCATACAAAATTCTTAAAATTTGTAATACAATAATAAAGCGCTTTCCTCTAGAACACAGAGTATCTAAAGAACAGTTTTTTGTATCGTCAACCCAACCATATTTTAAAGGTGGGTGTATATCCTCATACAGTCTTAATTATAATATAATTACCATTACTACTATTTTCTTACATATTAAGTTAAAATGTATTTTATTTTATATATTTATTCATGTAATAAAACCGTAAGGATTGTTTGAATAACAAATAAATGAATAAACACTTGACAACATCATGTGTATCAAACCAAGTTTCGTCTAAATAAATTATAGTTCTATTTGAATCACGGTAACCTTTTGTTTTGCGCAAATATTCTTGTCTAAGTTCAGCGATACGGCGAGACTCCATTATTACCATTCGATTATCTAACTTCTTATATTTAAATCCACAATTCAATAATCCCGCGCATCATCTTGGACTGTTGTTTCAAATGGTCTCCAAAATGCCATTCTAATTAATTATATTATAAAACTTACCCTAACGTCTACGAACAAATGAATATTATATTAATATCAATTCACTGACGCGACCTAATCACTACACCATCAAAAAGGTTTTATATTAATGATACCTTTCTACACTAGATCACCTACACTTTCCTATAAATACCTATAACAATTCACTAAACTCACTCAACCAAGAAATAGATATTATATTAAATATTTCTTTATTACAAAATTCACACCCGACACTGAATGATACTAATGGATTATAAGCCGAACCACGACACAACCCCCCCGAACACCCTCAAGACCGTAGAATTTTTTCTGCCAAAAACGTCAAACGGAGTATACTTCGGTTATTTCGTTATATTGCGATGAATACTGCAGTTGATAATTGGTTGTTTCGAAGTCTTGACTGCACGTGCAATACGTTGCCAACTCTTCAAAAGTTTCTTAAATATAGTAACATATTAAAAGTGGTTTTAATTAATTTTTCTTTTTTCAGTAATTTCAAGCGGCTTATTTTAATGTTTACTAATAAATTTACATTATGTATTTTTTTAAAAACATTTCCAAACTAGCTTTCTTATAACATCACGAACTAACAGTTTACTGAAGTAAGAGGAACATTTGTGTAGCGAGCCTAACAATTTTAGAAAATATATCTGACAACATTGCTTTATTTTATGGTCATCACACTGACTTTACTTAAAGTATACTTTGTTAATGACGTGATGAAATACGATTGTTACGGTTTTTTTGTACAGGCAGTTGAATGAGAAAAATAAATTCGAAACTATAACAGATACATTTTATACAGTGATTGCTTAATTGTTGGTAAGAGTTACATTGTATTATGAAAAATGTAGACATTTGGTTATGCTTTATTTTATCTATTCCTTGTCTTTCAACATTAATGGGCTATTATTTAGGCGACTATTTGATAATCTTTGATTGGACGAGAAGTGAGAGTGAAATTTTAAATACAAATAAAAATTATATTTAGACAGCGATCAAATGTGTTTCATTTGTACAAAAATAATTTTACAACGACGTCTATTGTCGTTGGAGCAACTAATTCAAGGCTTAAGATAGAGCAAAATGGCTGCCGCGGCTTAATTTTGCAGTAGCGCAAGGTCACTAAAGTACATAGGTTGCCTAGTATCTTTCAACCAATCAGAAGCTCCAAAAACAAAACGAAAACAACTCTGAACAATGGTAAACTGACATAATATACGGCAGGCACGATGACACGCAATATGGCGACGACAGATGACTTTCAATAGTTTATAGGCAACCCAGAGACCTTGGCAGTATCGGGGGTAGTTTTGACTGGCAGGGGTTGTTTCATTTTGGGGAAACTTGAAGCAACAAAATTTTTCCGCGGAGTTCGTTTGAGCAACTGATTATTGGCTCGAGATAGAGAAAAATATAAAAATAATGATATTTAAGTAAGAAAAAGGAATTAAGAACAGGCAAAACTATTCCTAGTTACCGAAACGGTAACAAGCATATAATTATTCCTATAATTTTTCCCTACTTTCATTAGTGAAAAAAATCCCAACAACAAGATGAAAATAAGTACATCCAAACTACTGGGAAAACTCTATAATTCTCCAGAGAAATATTTTAGTATAAAAGGCACGACTTCTCGGAAGTCACAATTCCCAAAGTTATTATCAAGATGCTCATTATGAAGGCAGAATAAAGCCTCCTCCTGACTACGGCCGAGGGAAGAGTATCTAAAGCAAAGACCTGCATCGCGACGCCGACGACGACGTCACAGAAGTTTAACGCGGACTTTGTAGACGTCACCTGAAACTTTATGGGATTAAGAAAGGGGTTGGTACATTAAAAAAATTTCAAAGTCGACGCTCTTATCTTGATGAATTTACTAAATATCTGCAGAATAGTTTATACCTGTTAATTAGGTATAACTTTCGTAACGTTTTTGATGCTCAAATAAACAAAGCCACTTGCAACATTTTTTGTTTTTGGCTCGTTTCCCACACACAAAGTTAGTTAGTTAGTTTCGGTTGTAGAATGATAAACAATTCTTTCCTTTGTAACCCGGCATAATTATAATTTTTCCAAAAGCCGGCATAATACCTTTCTAATGCAGCTTGATGTTACATGCAGTTGTTTAAAAAAACAATGCTACCGATAATATTTTTCCAACAGTCCGCCACTGCGGTCGTATAAACACCCTCTCTAAAATTTCGATACTCAATAAAAGCAGACTCCGAACTACATAACATCACATCGGGTCGGGTCTAGGAATACGCTCGAAGCAGTCAGATGGAGCCTTAAGTTAATTCGGTTTGATATATTGCTAGAGGGTTCTATTTTGATTACTATACATTTTCACATCTTCCAATTTTGAAATGCTTTTAACCGTTTGTGCAGGATTATTTCTGATATATTGGAGAAACGCTAGCGAGTCAATTCGGACGTTATATTTTACATTTTGTTTGAAAATATTCCACACGAAAGTGGTAAAATTTAAAAATATGTTGGTACCAATAAAGCAAAAAATTTGGACAGGTGAAATGAAGAGGTTTTTTTACCATATATTTATTGAATTTAATGTAAAATTTGTAAAAAAATGGTATACAAAAATCAAGGGGTGAACCGCTGACCAAAAGTTGTACACTAAAATACCATATTTGACAAATAATACCAAAATTACCAACTAAAAAAACCAAAAATTACCAGAAAATACCAACATTACCCCAAATATTAGCAATTATTACCAAATATATACAGCATTATATCCACAGAGTCTTCAGAATGGACCACTGTGTCATTGTTAGAAACATTGAGTTGTACGCTTTACGATAATACCACAAAATTCCTATAAAAATACCAATAATACCAAAGAAAACACCAAATATTACCAAATAATACCAAGTTTTTTAAAAAAAATACCAAAATATTTCCAAAAATACCATGCTAGTGTACATCAAAATACCATCAGCGGTTCATATCATAGTTTTTTTAAATATGCTTAAAAAACTGACATACAAGGGAATCTATAAATAGCGCTAGCTCCCTTGTGGGAAATTTTTGTATATTAATTCTGCTAACATTGCTTTTTAACTCAATTCAATTCTCATTCACAGAGATTTATTGACGTAATTTTTCACGTATAAAATTTTTTTCCATATTTGTATTATTAATTCTATTATTTGATTTAAAGCGTCGAGAAATATACACACGTTCAACTGTTCATTAACAGCAAATCGCGTAACCATATTAATTATAGTTACCGCAATGTTTCACTTTTGAAATAATCACACGATTTATAAAAATACGATTCTATTTTTAGGTTAAATGCTGTAAAGTATTTCCACTTCATATGAAATCGGAGAAAGTTGAGATTTGTACAGTTTTTACTAGTTAAATATCGAATGGTTTTAGTAAAATGGACTGAATAACTAAGAAGACTTCAGAAAAAGATAGAAGATGAAAAAAGATTTGACAACAGCCAATAATATTCATACATAAAACAGTGTGCAAGATGTTCAAGGACAGAAATTATATTGTACTAGGATGTATTGATATCTAGTTAGCCTAGACCAGTTCCATGCATAAACAAAATATTGCGTTACCATTGCAACGAACAATAACTTGTGTCAGTGTGAAGTTTGACGTCAAAAAAGTAAACCAGAGTTACTCAATAAATTAAAAGAAAAAAGATGTCCACCGAAATTGTGAAAATCGAAAAATGGGAGTATCGAGCCATCATCAAGTATTTGTATTTAAAAGGGTTAAGAGGTAAGCAGATTTAAGAAGATATGCTTAATACCCTTGGTGATCAATGTCCTTCGTATGCGACCGTGAAAAATTGGACTGCAAGCTTCAAAAGAGGTAAATTTTCCATTGAAGATGATGACCGATCGGAAATGCCAGTTTCTGTGTCAGTCCCCGAAAATATCGATGCAGTTCAAGACATAATTTCATCAGAACGTCGAATTGGACTAAAACGGATATCTGAAGCACAGAATATTTCATACGAACGCGTTCATCATATAGTTCACGTCAATTTGGACATGAGAAAAATTGCTGCAAAATGGATCCTCAAATGTTTGAATGTTGACCAAAAGCGTGCAAGGGTAGAAGCATCGCGTTCGATCTGTGCTCGATTTGAAAACGATGTAGACTTCTTAAACCGAATTGTTACTATGGATGAGACTTGGGTACATTTCTACGATCCGGAAACAAAGCAACAATCGATGGAATGGCGACACTCTGGTTCTCCAAGACCTAAGAAGTTTCGTGTCCAAAAATCTGCTGGAAAAATTCTTGCTTCAGTTTTTTGGGATTGCCATGGAGTAATCATGATTGATTTTTTTGGATAAGGGTAGATCAATAACTGGAGATTACTATTCGACATTACTGACCACTCTACGGGAAAAAATTAAAGAGAAAAAACGCGGAAAGCTATCCAAAGGTTATTGTTTTTGCAGGACAACGCCCCTGCACACAAATCTCATGTTGCCACTCAAAAAATTCGTGATTTAGGGTTTGAATTACTAGAACACCTCCCTTATTCACCAGATTTGGCTCCGTCCGACTATCATCTCTTTCCTCAACTGAAAAAAAGTTTAAAAGGTCGTAAATTTTCTTCCAACGAGGACGTAATAAAAGCTGTGGAGATCTGGTTTGCATAAATGTATCCAATTAAGAGGAGAATATGTTGGGTAATAAAATATTTTGATATTGACATTTTGTTTGGTTCTATAGTAGGCTAAGAATTTTCAATATATGTTTGGTAAATTTCTTCAAACTAAGATCCGAAAATCTTTAATAACACTTTCTTTTATACCAAAAATTTAAAAATAGTAATTTTTGAAATAATTAATTACCAAGTATATTACCGTTTGTTGTGGACGTAGTTATTGTATGTCTTTTTTTAATTTAAATTAATATTAATGATGTAGTTTTCGTTATACCAGGATTCTCAAATTGTAGGTATTCATACTTGACAAGAAAGTAAAAGCGTTTTTAAATATCATGTAAGCCACCTTGTTTAAATTTTATGTGAAAAATCAATGTGGGTGGGCGCGATTCAGTAGACCGAAAACGTGACCGTTTTTAATAATCCAAAAACACGCTAGAGTCCTTGAAAAAAAAATGGAATCTGGAATTTCGAATCAAAATATAATATCTTCTATAAGTTCCTTGTGGCATTACTTGTTATTTTTTCTTATTTTCTTGGGAATGAAACCACAATATGTTTTTTTATTAGTTAATCTTGACAACGGTAGCTGGAACGCTACCGAAACGTTGAAATAAAAAATAAAAAAACATATTGTGGTTTCATTCCCAAGAAAATAAGAAAAAATAACAAAATATAATTTTTCGGTTATTATATAGAAAGAAGTGTAGTTGCAAAGTCGAGTTTTGAAAACAGGGGTAATTCATAATGCTCCTGTAAAGGACGATATACGAGGCATGTTTTTTAAGTAAGTACCGTTTTGGAATTAAAAAAAGACGTGCAAAGATATCGCAATAATTTTATTTTTACATGAAAGCCTGTACCTTAATCTACTTTTCTACATAATTTCCGTGAATATTGAGGCACTTTTCATAACGTGGCACCAGTTTTTGAATACCCTCCTCATAAAATTCTGCCGCCTGACTTGTTAACCACTGTACCACAAATGTTTTGACTTCGTTATCGTCTTGAAGACGCTGACCGCCCGGGTGTTTCTTCAAGTGCAGGTACAAATGGTAGTCGCTGGGCGCCAGATCAGGGCTGTATGGAGGATGATATAGAGTTTCCCATTAAAACTCTAGAAACTCCGTTCTTCATCATGCACATTTGTGCGGCCATCTTTAAATGCTCTCACCCATTTCCTTACCATTCCATCACTCATAATGTTTTGTCCGAAAACTTCACAGATCTCACGATGAGTATCGATCGGTTTCACGCTTTTAGCACTAAGAAATCGTATAACAACCCGTATTTTACAATAGGCGGGACTCACGATTGTCGGAGGCATCTTAAACACTCAGTAAACAACGTATACAATGAATAATCAGACTGTAATGGCGTAAGTGCATAGACAAGAGATGTAGGTAACCAGCGCGCATGCGCGGAACGCCGACCGTAGCGCTGCGGCAGCGGAATCGCAAAACGGTACTAACTTAAAAAACATGCCTCGTACTTTGGGCAATTTACACAAAGAATTATTGCAGGTTTGTAGATAAAAGTTAATTATCTATTAGAGAAAGTACAAAACAAATTACCCGTTTTTCCAGTGGTTGCTTCTAATTGTAGCCAAGTGAAATTCTTACCTGAAACAAAAGAAATCGCGTTAAAAAGTAATTATTAACAAAACGGTTTTTATTAACAACAAATTGCTTAAAAAAATAGAAAGTATTTAAATAATTTTTATATAGTAACAAATCGAAATCGATTAGAAGCTAGTTTTTATAGCCTAAATTTTTTTTTGGAAACGCAGCGTTGCCAGTTCATCAGTATATTTGTGAATTGTTTTAAATTAAATTAACTCGATATATAGTATAACAAAAACACTCTTTTATTTCAATTAATAGAAGCTGCTGACACAGTTTCGTGTCCCAAGCACCCACATACAACGTCAATATACAGAGTGACCCAATTGAAAAGTCTAAAGTTCAGTGAACAGAATCAATAACGTTTAGATATTTAATCTCTCTAAAAGGGTGAAAAAAAAATAACTTTTATAATTTTCCAATTTCCAACAGTTTGTGTGTCCTTTGAGATATACAAATGAATGTCTGAGGGAAATAAACATTCCTTTGTCTTTCAATTAGTTGGAATTTTATTTCTTCGAGAACCGGTTTTTGGTCATCCAAAAAAAAAGTTCTTTCAGATTCCCATTTTCGTAGATAGTTAAAACAGGGAATTCCATTTTTCTGGGGCAGTAAAGATTCGATACGATATCTGACCTAATAATTAATATAAAGTGTGACCAACAAACATTTTTATTTTTAGTTCTAGTAAAGAATGTTAAGAAACATCTTATTTGCTGTAAAAATGCAAGTAAATGTCTGGAAAAAAGAATAACTGAACGTCGGATCTTAATTTTCCTTTTGAATCAAAGACTAAAACTTCCATTTTATATCCTTTACTGTATTTTCGAATCGATTGACTTTATTCCGTTAAGTGGAGGAATCAAAGAAATGTAAATCGGATTTTGTAATTTTCCAGTTTAGCAAAAGGCTTTTGACGATAAATTCAAATGAATGCTCGATCGAGATTATGAGGAAAATCCAGACGGACGATTCGCTCCTCGAGTACGTTAACCTGGATAGGATCGATTCATTGTAGACTGTTTTATTTTGTAAATAAAATCGAACAGATCGAAGAAATAAGCGATAAAAAATTAAATAAAAAAAAGTAGAAAGAGAATTATAGCAATAAAGAGAAATTTAAATAGTGGCCACCCTGTATAAGACGGTCCTACACCGTTTACAATTACATATATAGTTGAATCAAGAAACAAAGGAAGGCATAGGAGATACGACAGAATGAAGCTTAAGTAGATATGTTATTTATGGCAGCAAAAGCCAACTATATATTTTGAATTGATCAAGATCAAGTTTTTTAAATTAGCCACCAAAGTAACAGGATACTTGATGTAATATAAATTTTTTACATGTCCTCGTACAGTTTTACATGTTCCACATACACACACAATTTTATTTTGACTGACAGACGAGCGACCAGTGATATTCACCTACTTATATAGCTAAAAATAGCACAAAGTTCTTTAAATAGAATACAAATATTTAATAATATATTTAAATATTTTTCTTCTTTTTTGTAAAGCATTCTTCATATACCAAATACAAACTTAGTTTCAATAGACCATCAATTATTAAAACGATTAATTTTTGACGTTTCTAAAGGCCAATAGACACTTAAAATTCCTATTCAACACTAGGAATATTCATAAATGTTTCTTACACTATCGAATTGATTTTCAGTTTTTTCTTATCGAAATTTGTTTCTTCCTGTGTCAGTTGTTAAAGCATCGTATGGTTGTGACAAAACTGTCAACTGTCACGTGTCAAAGGGGCGGTCTAACCAACCAGTCGAAGGGTTGTGTCTAAGAAAAGAAGCGTGGTGAAAGTGGCATTGTTATCAGTATATTTTGTATTGCTCAGGATCAGGAATTTAGAAGTATTTAACGACTAATTTTTCCTTGTTATTTAAAAAATTATAAATCCTAAAAAAGCATTCTATATACGCCCCCACTGGTCCATCCAAAACGAAAATGATATGATCGTTAGTATAAAATTTAGTACACAGAATAAAAGTATTTATTGGGGTTGCAAAGAAAGAACATTCAATGTGTACCATCTATAAATAACGACCAATTGTTATCAAACTTGTCTTCCTTCTAGCTATTATTATTTATTTTGTACGTGAAAGAAAGCATGACTCAATCGATATCCATAACAGTTCTTCTCTTTCATTACTTCGGTCAAGTCGTTACTCTAAAACAACGAACATCAAATTGAATGTAACAATGATGATGATATTGCTCTTGTCTATGATTTCCATTATAATTACTCTGAAACTAACCATAGCAGCCAGTGTTTAAATACGGGGTGTTCTTAAAAGTTTGCTATAATTTATGTAGAAGAATCGACAAGAGCTGGGTATTTAAAAAGGAGAAAGATAAATGAGAACCCCATTTACATTTAATCCTCTTATAACGAATAGACCAAATTAAAAACGTGAAAAACATGATTTCAGTTCGAATACTCCGGAAATAATTTTATTTGAATTAAAATTTTAGTCACGTAAAATATTATGGTCGTCTTCGTGAGTCCTGATGAGAAAAAAATTCCCATTTAGAGTAACTGTACGAAGGAGAGTGAGGAACAACAAAACCCAGTCGTCAAAAAGTGTGTAAAAATAGAAAGAACGGAGGTATATTGATAAATGCTACATTTTTTTAAATAAACAGCATGTCCCAATAAAATATGGCATAACAAAGTTATTTTTCTTCTTATGGGACATCCTGTAGGTACTTAAGGGAATTTTCTGATAGGCCGAGTAAGTGTCCTATACTTAAATGTTATAAATGTCCCCATCGATATCGTGGCCGCTAAGATAATTATACAGGGTCAATCAGTTTTTCGCCTATACAGATTGCGTAAATTACATCGGAACCCTGGCCTCGGATTATACAAGTACGACAAGGATATATGAAAGAGAGAGAAAGAATAATTGTGCGCGGTCATCACTGTGTTTCATCTTAGGGGTGTATACTTATTTCCCGAGACTGGCGGAATGGTCCTTTACAGAGAGAATTCACTAGTTGGTGGTATTCAGTATGCTCCCAACATGGAAGGAGTGAGGGTGTTGAAGAAATCAAAAAATACAATCGTTATTACGTAACCTGTACATCTTAAAATTCATTTTTGTCAACATGATCATTTCAGACCAAGTTGACAGTTTCTAACTACAATAGAATATTATTTAAGCCATTGCAACTTGAAAATAAAACAGAATTTCTTGAGAGAACCATAATTAATAAACTAAGAATCCCTTCCATTAATAAATTAAATTGAAAAAATAAAACAAGTACCTACACCTATTCTAAACATAAAATATAAACTTCCCGAAAAAATAAAAATCCATTCTAGAGGTAAACATAATTTTAATGAATTAAATGCTCAAATAAACCACCTTCCTGTGCCAGACAATAACCAAATCTGTGATAAAAATTAGATCTCATATCTCTAATGGCGTAATGCTGGCACAAACGTGCTGTATTTTCCCCCTCGAAAAAAAGTCAACGATAACGAGACAAAAATATCTTTTGTACAAATTAATCTGCGCTTCTGGCAACAGCGGTTAAAATAGGGGGTCTATGAGCATTCGGCCAGTCTCGGGAAATAAGTATACACCACTAAGGTGAAACAAAGTACACGCCTTAATGACCGCGCATAATTATTCTTTCTCTCTCTTTCAGCTGTTTTTCTGTCGTACTTGTGTAACCCGGACGGTTCCGATGTAATTTACGCAATCTGTATCTTGCTATTGGATATATAGAACTTTTCGCAATTCATTTCTAAACAGGTTTGTATTGATTTTCTTTATTTTTTCACCTGCTTTGATGTTTTTTATTGTTTTCCACCTTTTTTTGGTCTTTTATGGTCTTCATCTCCACCAAGTCGTTAATTAGGAAATTACTTCCACGATTTTGAATAATTTGACGTTAAAAACGTCAACCTTCATTCTAAAAACGTCATAATATACGTAGTAACACGTATTTTTTCTCGCTGTAACTGGAAAATTAATTAAATTTTCTGCAAATCCTGTCATTCATACAATTGGTTTCGCTATATTAATAAACCTACTTTTTTTCATTTTGATGACTTATAAACACGAACCACTTTTAATCATGATAATTGACCAAACCAAACATGGCAACATCGCAAAATTACCTGCCTACTTTGAAGATCGACCCTCTCGGAGATTTTATTCATTCATGATGCATTTGTGAGATGTTTTTCAGGATGTTTTTTTTTCCACTGATTTAGAAACGAATCTGTATGCGAGTAGCTGTACACCTTCATGCCAAGAATAATAATAAAATTTAAATAAGTGTGCTTACGTCGTTGTGTACATACACAGTTGAGATAGAGAGAGATGAGGACATCATATGATAGCTATTTACTGTGTAAGTTGGCCAACTAGTCCAATAATAACGATAGAAATAAATTAAATAGGAATAAACAGTATTTCGTTTTTGATTTGAAATTATTTTTACTTATTTCAATTTGGGAATGAAATTAAAATCATAGGAATTTTTTTCAAAATAGGCTTTAAAAGTACTTTCACTAAGTCAAGACAATAAAAAAAATACCAAAAAGTCGAAAACACAACCAAAAATAACTAAAAACAAATACTGAGACGAAAAAAAATTTCTTAAAATTGGATTCAATTCGACTTAGTCCAGTAAATAAAGACGGAGAAACCCCCCAACCTGTTCATCTCATTATTGTCGGACTTTTTTTTGCAACTTGTTGGTATTAACGGCTAGATTACTCTCTGAAAACATGTCCTCCGCGAAATTTGCGGAAGGGGCTGAAAAATGGCCCAAAAATTGAGTTTTCCGCCGATATCTCCAGAAATATGACACTTAGAGAAGTGGGGTTTTGCTAGGAATGGAGAGCAGTTTATTATCTACAAAAATGATCCTTGTCATTTTTGTCAAAAGTTTAACCGTTTTCGAGATAAACGGGCCCAAGGGTACCTTGGATTTCGAGCTGCTGCGCACAAACACTCAAAATGGCCAAAAAATGAACAAAAACTAACAAACCTTATAAAAATCAGCTTAAAACGTTCTAAAAGTTGACGTGAACTTATGTTTTAGAAGCAATAAACTAATATTGAAAAGGCGACCTTACATTATGCTATTTAGGTGCAATTTTAAAGCCACGCTATTTTGAAGCAATTTATGGCTTCGTTTTACACTAAGCTATTTTCTAGATAGTTTGGTTTATTTTGTATAATGCAATTCAGTGTGGCAAACTTAAAAATATTTTTAGGTGATATTAAATGATTATGGAAATAAATTTTTTCACAATTTTCTGGTATTTAACAATACTTTCAGATAAATCGGAGTTTGGGTACATTTCTGAGAGACTAGCACATATTTCATGTGCCTTATTTCTTGTATTTCTATTGTGATAATCTTTTGATCTCACGTCGTAAAGACAGAGGGCTTGCTTTCATATAATAAAAGTGTGTGTGTGTGGCCAAATCGGTACTCCAAACATGTTTGCTAAAATAAAAATTAATTATTACATCTATTTTATACCAGATAAAACAAGATACCTAACTTACTTTTCCCCATTTTGTTTTTCCATATAAACACGATTCGAGGTTTGAGTTACTGCTCCAATATTTTTAAGGTTGGTAGCAGAATTATTACTAAAAAAATAACTAAAATTGCCTACAAATTTCATGAAAATAGAAACTGTTCTAATTATTTTTCTTGCTTAAAAATCGCCACAAACTAGCACACGCTCATGCGCTTTGTTTATTTTGTTATAGCATGCAACTTGCATTGCACCTAAATAGCATAATGTAAGGTCGCCTTTACATCATGCTATTTAGGTGCAATACAAGTTGCATGCTATAACAAAATAAACAGAGCGCTATTTTCATGAAATTTGTAGGCAATTTTAGTTATTTTTTTAGTAATAATTCTGCTACCAACCCTGAAAATATTGGAGCAGAAACTCAGTTTTGCAGCGAGGTAGATCGGTATAACCTCAAATCGGGTTTTTATTGAAAAATTAATGGCGAAAAAGTCTTGTTTTATATGATATAAAATAGCTATGTAATAATTAATTTTTATTTTAGCAAACACAGTTAATTTTATTATATGAAAGCAAGCCCTGTCTTTACGAAATACGAAATACAAGAAATAAGGCACATGAAATATGTGCTAGTCTCTCAGAAATGTACCCAAACTCCGATTTATCTGAAAGTATTGTTAAATACCAGAAAATTGTGAGAAAATTTAGTTTCATAATTATTTAATTATATATATATATAAGTTTGCCACACTGAATTGCATTAAACAAAATAAACCAAACTATCTCGAAAATAGCTTAGTGTAAAACGAAGCCATACATTGCTTCAAAATAGCGTGTCTTTAAAATTGCACCTAAATAGCATAATGTAAGGTCGCCTTAATCTTACTAGTTAATACAATTTAAAAAAAGTGAAAACATAATTTAAAAACGCTAAAAACTACTGAGAATAACAAAAAAGCAATGAAAAGTACTAAAATTCGACTAGAAAAAAGTCAATATAATGAAAAACTCCTAAAAATGGTAAAACTGATTTTAAAAATGACAAAAGCTATTTAAAAAACGAGCAGAAACAAACAAAATTTATAAAAAACAGTTTCAAAACATATATAAATAATCAAAAACGACCAAAAATTACCCCAAAGTCACTCATAAAACTATCAGAAACAAATGAAATTTTTGAAAATAGAATTAAAAAAATTTAAATATCGTAAAACTATAAAAAATCTGATAAAAACGATTAAAAACTACATGGACAACAACAAAATTCTGAAGCTATAACACATAGGATAACTGGGAAGTCTGGGTTTAGTTTATTTTGGTTTTTAACAAAAATATTCATAAAAATAATGGAAATATATAAACGAAAGTTGCCGACTTCGAAATAGGTAACCACAAAGTTTATTTTTAAACTAAAAATTGAATGACAAACATATTAGTAATTCCTGTTTTTTTCTTACCAGCAATCTTAAACTCTTATCAATTTTTTTGATAAATTTATCGGTCAAAAATTGCAGTCATGTTATCTACGAGGTTATCTATGAGACGAAGTGATAAAAATATATATAAAAACACATAAATAAACATGTATTCAGGCACCTGTTATATTATCTATGCGCATATTTTAGGCAATAAGAATTTGAAAATTAATTCCTGTATATTTACATAAATCATAATTAAAATATGCCTAACCCAAAACGTTTTTTATTGAAATCAGAATTATTATATAAATTTAAAACAGTTTGGCAACACGGCTAATAAGATCTGAAAGTATGATTCGATTGTATCGCTGACCTCATCCCGATTGGACACAGGTTAAACTTTCTAAGTTCTAAAGAATCAAAAAGAGATGAGAGATGAATCAAGAATGCCCCGGTAAACGTCCGTCGGCTGTGGTAGGTACAGTCAGGACCATAAATGACTATTTAGTGGTTTTATTCACTGGCTATGCTCAACAAAAAATTATGACGAAAGACACGAAGGAGTTCAACTAGGATAATAAATTTCATTTCCAATTTTGGAAGTAGAAAACTTTTGTTGTAAAAATTACCATTACCACTATAAAAATGGTCGCTTACCTACCTATACCTTTTAGTCATCAACATTATTGTTCAAAATCTATTGTCACCTGTCACAAAATTTCAAATTTACGACAAAACAAATTGAATTTCACTGTGGGACAATCCGTATAATAAGTTAAAACCAAATGGCAAAAGTTAAGTTACAATTCAACACTGCAATATATCACTTTGTGTGCTTTGAAATATACACAAATGACTATTTCTTAGAGAAACTGTCTATTGTTGACATAAATGTGATAATAGCATTCTGTGACCATGTAATAATAACTTTTTGTTATTGGGATCGATATTCCGATTTGGACCACAATGGATATTAGTCATCAAGTTTACGAGAGGTGATAAAAGTATTCTTCGAAGGTCTATAGGCCATTAGAGTGCCATTGGGAGGTTAAAAGGGATTAGGGAAATTCTAAATTAGTTCTACTTTGACGTATGACCATATAAAAAATTAATACTGCGATATATTTTATAGATTTTTTAAATATTTTCTTGATAAACGAATAAAAAGTATAGTTTAAGTGTACCGAAAGCTTTCAAAAGTAATTTGCGGTGAAAAAGTGTGTAGAATTCACCACGAAACCCATTTATTTTTATAAATTTCTGAAAGCTTCCATCCTGTTCACATTTAAAATCCTCCAAAAGCTTGGTAACTTTATTTTCAATTTTCTGTTCCTTTTACAAAATCCCCTACGTCTTTGCCGACCGTTCTTAACTACCTGTTTTGTTGCTTTTACGTCTTTTGACGGGTCCGAATAAGAAAAAAAGGTAGTTCGGTGTTTTTAATAAGAGATTTGCCTCCTTTCTTTATCGTCCTTTTTTCTCTAACTTGTCTTCCAGGAAGAAAAACCGGTATTTTAAATACAACCTAGTTTTTAAATTGGGTAATTATTAAAGGCCAGTCTAGATAGCTATATGACTAATTTTCCATTTTTCGTTAACTTATAGTTGTGAGTAAAATTAATTTTCTAACCGAAACCTAAAAAATCCATAAAACATTTCTAGTCTTGACCTACCCACAAGCGAACAATTGATTCTCATTGGTGCAATGTAGCTTTCGATTGGTCTACGCAAAATTTACTCGAATTGTTAGTACACATGGAGTGTTTGTTACGTCCCAGGGTGGGTTTAGTTCATTACTCTTATTTGTTGATTAGAATTTTGGTGAAAAAATGGAAAATTCAAGTACAAATTATATCATGATGATTTTTTTTAAATTTATAATACGTTCCGCTGCGTTTGACAATCGATCTTCGGCGAAGGTTAAAAAAAATTAACAGCGATTACCGACAAGGTTATAAAGTTCAAATCGTTTCAGATTCAGTTGTTCACCATCCTACACACAGCAAAATCAAACAATTAAAACGGTATAATAATCGCCAACACCACTATTTAACACCGTTAATGTTGTTATTGAACGTTATACCTAGAGTTAAATTTTATTTATTTATTTAAAATTCCGTTTGGGTTTTCAAAATTGGAATTTAGGAGACCGACAATTTGAAGGTTTTTTATCCATCCACGTAAATAAATAGTGGGGCACTAAAAGGAGTTAATTGGATTGATAGAAAAGCCATTTTTAAAACCAAAACATTTTTTTCACGTCTCCAGTTCCTCAAATTTTAAGTTGAAAATACTTACTGAAAAATGACAATTATGTTTTTCTTTTTGTTTCAAATTAAGTACTGTTGAATATTGAAACATTACAATTCCCTAAAACAATTCCCTGCTTTTATTTGAATTCGTGTATCGTCAAAAGAAAACAATATATCAAGGTGAAATAAAAACTGAAAGATGGTAAAAAGGATGGTCTTTGTAATAAACTGAGCGTAAACTCCACAAATTTCCCAAACTATTCCACAGAGTTATAAGAAATTGGATTATAAATACATGGTTTTTTTTTCACCCTGTATAAATAGGCTATCAATATTTTTGGAAGACTTTCTGGAGTTTGTTTTAATACCAAAGAATGTATCTACAATTTGGCCTAGAAATAATTGAAATCGATGAAAAATTACGAAAGTTCTTGGACAACGAACTTCAGCAAAATTTTAGGTGAGTGTATACCTATACGAGAACCCGTTACTTTAATCTGTTTCGTGAAAGACAACAATGTATTAACCGTGGAAAAACCAATAAAACTATCAAGATAAAGCCGTCGAGAAATTTTAACATCCTCGTGTCGTGTAGCTCCTATTTACACTTTTAATTACATTTCGCAAAGATTAGTAGTCCACGAATCGCGTGTGTGTATATAAACTGAAAAAAAAACCATACCCGGTATTTCGTGGCTTCCTTCCGCTATTTTATTTAATTGATTTAGGAACGGTTTTAATTTGCAAAGTACTACCACGCGCTTGATTGTAGAATTGGTACAGGGACGCGATTCTAATCAAGGTTAATCCTTCAAGCCCATGAGCTTGTCCAATTTTTCTAATTTTTGTTTGCGGTTGGAGGCTATTGTTACAACTTTAACATTTCTATTACCCTAAGACATGTATTGATTGTGATTTTAGTGTCAGTCCGGGATTATGCACTTACGAGCTCTCGGACGGATAGCATATACCTTGTACTGATGAGGCGCAAATACGCCGAAACTGTCTGCAAGTTATGTTGTCCTATCTAATTTCAAACTAGAATTTATGGTTATATCTTGTACATCATACAGACTCCCGTTTGACTAAGAACTGTAACTGTTCCAGACTGTTTTAGACTTAGGGAAGTATCCTATATATTGGATATACCCTGTATATACATATGAATATTCTCATAAATACAAAATGAGAAAATAAGAAAGTCACGTTTGTGTATACAACTCCAAACTGCTGAAATAAGCATAAATGATAATAATTGTATATTATATATCCAAACTTGTTAGTCTTGAGACACTTGCTTAACTGTAAAGTAAAAAGATAAATAAAACTCTGCTTATATTACAAATAATTAATTTGTTTTATTTGTGTGAATGCCCTTTTTCCTATTGGCAAATCTAATACTATATATCTTAATTTAATAAAATCATCAAATTTAATTTGAGTTACAGGCTTTCCAGATGTTGAATCGTTTTAACATTTTTCAAAAGCAGTCGTTTCTACCGTTGGTCTCGTATGACACGTAACACAGACCAATTGCAAGTGAGAGAAAAAGAAAAAAAAAAAAGGATGAATAAACACTTGTGTCGTCGGAATTCGAATCACTATCAAAGAAAAGAGGGGACTGCAGTGGTAAAAGGAAGTAATTAAAACTTAAAATGTGTTCATTTCGAGAAGAGATTTACAACCCCCAAGGCGAAGTTACGTATGTAGATAGTTATTTTTAAAAGGAAAATGTTGAAAGCTATTTTAGATTTTACCGACGCGAATGGATGGCCTGTCGTTAAATGTATCTTTTTCCGTCATTAATTTTCATCAGTTTCTCTAGTTTGTAAATTTGTTTGGTTATTTGACGTAGAATTTTAGGAAAACATGTGCTGATGTTTTGAAACATGATAGAACAATAATTTATCTTATAGAGGAACCTTATCATTTCTTGTATTCAACAAAAATTGGATATTTATATATTGATAATACTCTTTAAAAGGCTAGTAAATGAAATTAAGGCATCAGTAACCAGGGTTGGGTACCCATTTCGAATAAATTCATTTTACATTTCAAATATTTAAAAAAAAAAAAATACCCAAATGAATCAATAACAAAATTATAAATAATATCGATGATATAGCAAAAACACTGTACTTATCAAAGAATATAGAAATACAAAACTATTCAATATAAGCAAAGATTACAAAATAAATATGTAGGTATTTAAGAAATTCATAACAAGCTTTTGTACTTGTAAGAATTCTTGTTTCAAAGTCTCCTTCAGGGCATAGGTTAAAAATAAATATGGATTTTAGATTTTTAAATTTGATTATGTAATGTTAAATCGACATTCGTATATAAGATGTAAGAATATATACTGTACACGTTTGAAAACAGATTACAACAACATACAGTGTATTATGCAAATTAAAAATAAAAAAAAGTTGTCCAATTATCATCTGGTTCTATAATTTCTTCTATTTTATAGAAGGAAACAAAGTTCAATTTCATTTGACTATCTTGAAATACAATAAACAATATTTTAATTCAAGATGAAAGGATCCCTAATCTTATTATGTATAGCTATCGATAATTGCATTTTGATTAGACTTGAACTTTGAAATGTTTTCCTTATCTTAATAAACGAAAAAAAAAATAACTTCCTGTAGATATTTGCCAATATTTATAATTTCATTTTAACATTCGGCTCTAAATTTTTTATCACAAACTTACCTTTGCAGCAAAATAATACCAAATTGTTTATACAATTCCTCATTCTTTCTTTGCCAACCTTATTAATTCAATGATAATTAAATATTTTTCGCGTATCCTTTTGTTTACATTTCTTTTGTATATAAAAAATCAAATTATTCAGTTTTATGTTCTCAAGTTTATATTTATATTCTGAAGCTATTAATTTTTAGTTTAATATTATTGTAGCCTTGCGTTAGGCACTTGCCAAGTAAAAATATAACGACAATTAAATAAAAACTAGGGTCGAGAGTATATTATTACTATTCATAAAACCTTGGGGATTGGCTTGGCAATCGGTAACTACATACTTATTTGTTTTCTTATCGTGTTAATCATATTTAGTTAGTGGAATTGTATTTATTTGGATTTATAACAGATTACCAAATGATCCAAGATCTTTTTAATTACATTACTAAACTATGGGCGTAAAATGGCAACAGGTGACCAATATTTATAATCTTTTTGCCAAATCCACAAATTGGTACGTAAAAATATATCGCTCTGTTAACTCTTGAGACAAGTTTCGTTTCACAATGGAATTTAGAAGATTTGAAATTAAAATTGTAGGAATTTTTATTTAATATACGTAGGTTATATTGTAAAATATACTGAGTTAAAAATATGCTAAGAAATTTGTGCTTTGTGTGGCCTAGTTTTTTTAAACTAGAATTTGCATTTCTCATCTTCACATCATAAAGACATTTAAGTAAGTAGGTACCTACTTATGTATCAATAAGTATATCAAGGAGATTGAAAAACATTAAAAATGTATAAATTAGAATAATTTTATGTATCAACAAAACAATATAAACAAATTTGCTGAAGTAGGTAGAAAGGTTTTATATTTTATGAACCTATTATAGGTCCATACAATATTGCCCAACTATTTTAACATTTGGTGCATCTGTCACGTAAATGCTTAGATTTAAATGTAATGATTTTAAAAATACATATTTTGTAAAAAGGACAGTGTACTTTATTATATACATTTTGGAAGAATCCTACTGTGTATGCAGGTTAAACTACAATAGAAAGTAGTTTATACGCTAGCAAGGCGAAGAAATATGAAAAGACGTTCTGTGGGGTAAAAACTAGGTCGCCTTTCAATGTCTTCTCGCAAGAAAGGGTGCGGTTGTCAAAACTAAATTAACATTTACCTTATCTGCTGGAATATGCCTGCTCGACATGATCTTCGAAATCAATCAATCCAAAATCCCTAGTATCTCCGATATGACTAGAACTCTAAAATGTCACAACTCCATGACACAAAACCTTGCACTAACACTTTCAGAATGGTTTTTAGCTAAACATTTTCATTCATCACTTCAACAATGTGAACACACCTAACATAACAATTGAGCACTATTCACAGAAATGTCTGAACACAAGGTGGATCCACTTGACTAGAGGGTTGATAAAATTGAGAAAATACAACAATGCACAGCAAGGCAGGCCAAAGTAGCCTCTCTCGCGGAGCTTGCGCCTTCACCTTCCGTTAGCGACTACTAATCTGCTTGCTGGCGCTTGTTTTGTGTTCTATTCTGTCTACTACCTCGATTCTATCAGGATTTTATTTAAAAGCCGCAGTATCTTCACTGCCATCTATCAACCGATCGTACTAAACAATAAAATGATGTATCAACATAAGACAGAATACTTCTTTACCATCAGGTATATTCCATATTATTGAAAATATTCCCAAAAATATAAATAGTTGAGATACTGGTAACTGATAAAATGGAACATAAAAAATAGTTGCAAATTAAATTGGTAAAATGGAAATTAAAGCGACCACTTTAGTTGTGGGTGGTGGCACTGGTGGCGATGGATGAAATCACAGATCAAGGATGTTAGATGAGAATTCTCATCTAACATCCTTGATCACAGATCACCTACAGATGATATCATCAGGAATCAGCCTAACACTTTTTGACATTTACTAGTTCCAATGTCAACCAGCTTAACCTCACTTAAACAAAAAGAATAACAAAACAAGAGACTATATTGAAATTGAAATGTTTTTTAGCTGTTGATAATAAAATATAAGATGGAAAATATAAAAGAAGATGTTCCAAAATGCCAGTGTGAAAATAGACATGAAGATGTAGTGAAATTCTTAAATGTGAGTTGAAACTTTGCCTTTTTTAGAAAAATTATGTGCAGGTGTGAGGTGTGGAACTACCTTGTACACACCTACTACAGTTTGCAATTATTTCCTTGACCATTTAAGGAAAAATCTTATGAAATAACTTTTTCTATTCCATTTAAAAATGTTTTAATAATTAATCTAATTTTCTTATAACAAAGTATTTTTTGTAGGAGGAAACTGAAGAAGTGTACAACTTTAGAGATAGATATTTTGAAACTCACAATATAGATGAGGCAATTAATAAGGAAGAAGACATAGACAAATTACTTAAAAATAAATTAAAAATATTTAATGAACATGAAAAATTAATAACAGATATCAATAGAGCAAAATACAACTATTTAAAAGGAAAATTATTGAATGTAGGTCCATATTATAGTAAAGAAGCTGAAAGTTTGTTATCCAAGAGTATCAAGCTCGATCCAAAATTGGTAGATGCCTGGAATGAACTTGGGGAATGTTTTTGGAAGAATGATGATCTCAAGAAGAGTATAAACTGTTTTGAAGGTGCTTTGAAAGAGGTTAGTATTGACTTTCCTCCTAATTCCCAACTAATAGTATTGTATACTTTTTAGAAAAGAAATAAACATTCTTTAAGAAGTTTATCAATGTTAGTAAGACAAGAACCATTCAAGGCTAGAGAAGAAAAAATAAAGAACATTGAAAGCGGTCTGAATTATGCAAAAGAAGCAGTTCAACTAGATCCTCATGATGGATTATCATGGACTGTATTAGGAAACGCATATCTTTCTTCGTTCTTTGGTATTCAACAAAATCCAAAGATCTTAAAACAATGTTTGAGTGCCTATGTTCAAGCTGTGAGTAAAATCAATCATAAGTTTTATTTTTTATTTACTTTTAATTTCTCTCCCACAGGAAAAAGACTTCATTGCAAAAAGTACTCCAGATCTTCATTACAATAAAGGAGTAGTAAGTACCTTATTTTCTGTTACACATTTCATTCATCTACTTAATTTTTCAGACTTTAAAATACGAAGAGGAATTCAAGCTAGCTCTAGAATCGTTCAATGAAGCTTCCATGTATAATCCTACGTGGGATCCTCCAAAAATTAAAGAAAAACAATTGGTCCAATATTTAAACGATATTAAAGAGTTTGTTTCAACGTCTGGCAAAATGAAGGTGAAAAGGCTGAATCAATTGTTACAGGTATTTAGCGAAAAACTGATTGTTTTTGTGCTAACGAGGTTATTTTTTTCAGTCCATAGATGCTAAACAGTTAGGACCCTATGGAGGGGGTAGTTATACATCACCGAAAGGATTAAAAGTGAAATTAGGAGAGAGCAAACTAAATGATTTGAAAAATGGTATAAATGAAGAGGTTGTAGTGTTGGGAAAAGTAGTTTGCTCGGTTAGAAATGAAGACACAGTGCCTTTGTAAGTATAATAATAACAAAAATTGTTTGTGTGTTATTTTTTGTTTTTTTTTCGAAATTTCAGTACCTTCTGTATGGTGGATAAGGACGGTACTTGTGTGGTTGTTACGATTTTCAATCTAGCTGTGGGTAAAGGTGTTATAATAGGAGATTCGGTAGCTATAGCAGAACCGTTTGTGACTGATGTTGATTTTAGTTATAAGGATGTGGTAAGCTTTTAACACAGAACACTAACTTGTATATTGATCGATATTCCTTTTTATTTCAAGGACTACAAATTTAGACTGATTCGTGTGGAAAATCCAGTGATATTAATTGTGAACGGCAAAAAAGTGAGCAGAGAACTACTGTCCGAGGTCCAAATGTCAATATTTAAAAAATCTGACTGACAAATTTGATCTTATATTATATTGTAAATAAAAAGTACACTAAATTTTGAAGCAGCAGCTTTATAATCAAAATAATCATTGTAAATGTAAATAATTAAGGTTTTTTTTAAATCAATTAAAATTTTTTAAATATCTTTTTAGTTTAATTTATAAAATACAAGGTCTGGTAGAGCATATTAGTCACGGAATCCCGGGATTCGGACATAAAAGTCACCTAATTTGATATTTTGACAAAGTAAAAGAATTCTGTCTCAAAACAGGTAAGACACAGCAACAACAAGTAAGAAATAAGGGGCAAAAAAATCAATAGGAATTACCTAAGATATTTTGTTATATAACAAACATATTATCTAAGTTTGAAATGCTGAAAATAACATACCTATATTGTAATATAAGAATACACTTTTTTTTACTCAACGATACAATATTAACACTGATTATTGGTATTTTTTATTTAAGTATCTACATAAATTTGAAAATATCCGTCAACAATCAATATCGTCTGTATTACTAGCACACAAACATTCAAATCTTTATATTCCAATTCCCACAAATTAATAAAAAAGTCAGATAGAACACTATAATTATTCTCAGGTGACTGGTTAAAATTCAACATGTACGCCACTGGAAAAAGAGAAAGATTCCACCAAGGATACTTTCATAGATACATAAAAAATGTAGTTAACTCTAGAATTATATCCTGTGCACAAGCAGGCTAATCTCACTGACAGTTACAAATTATTGTTTGACAGTATACCACAGACATTATTTGCATTTATCATTATTTTACTACTTTCACCTGTACCTATGTATTTTTTCACTTTATTTTTAATTTTAATACGCACGCTTATGCTGTTTTCTTATTGCTGGTGTTTGGAATTGAAAATTAAAATATTATTTCAATTTTTTTATACTTGCTACATTGGAATATTCAGTTTTGCGAAGTTACCAACTTGGTTTATCAGCTAACTTGTTTTTTGGACAAAAAACGCTAGAACGACGATACGAGTAACAAAAACCCAGTTATATTTTTTGTTTGAGTGCTGCTAGTATTGAAAGTAACCATTTCTAATAAGAATTTTCGTTTGCGATCGTCGGTTTTCTACGTCGGGAGTGCTTTTTAATAAAATACTTTTATTTACTATGAATAAACTTTATTGTGAAAATGGTTTTACGAACAATTCAGTGGAAATGGATGGTAAAATTGCTGCAAAAAGAATGCCTATCGTCTGTGACTGTTTCGTAAGTTTTTAAAATTATTAACTTTTTATTGATATAACAATGCCAGAGGGTCTGGAGACGAAGTATCTAAGTAGGTATATCAAATATGTGTTGTTTTACTGAATAGGGTCAATTCTATAAGTGGTTAAAAATTAACGACACGATATTTGACGATGTTTTAATCTACTTATACATAGTAAAGATTAGGATTTAAATTTTAACAGGTGTATGGCGTCCATTGAGAGGCTTCAGTGAATATTTTAAAGCTTCTGCATGCAGAATAGTAAAATGGAGCTATTAGCAGATTGTCTAATTTTTTACTATGCGTTGAAATTCAGTATTTGCTTTTACAGAATCGTTTCTATTCATGGTTAAAAAAAAATGAGGTGTGATATTTTTTGAAATAAGAAACAAAATAAATGGATCTATTTGACGCCGCGTAGTAATTATTTTGCTTGACAAATAACACCGTAAAACAAAGAATACAATACACGTTTTCTTTGCTTAGAGACCACAGATCAAAGGGTGTTCCTTTATCTATGCCACAGATCAGGTGGTTTGTGGTAGATATTAAGTAGGTTAGGTATCTATGATAGTGTCTAGATGGCGTTAGAGTATTAAAAAGAGAGTGATGTATGCCGACCAAGTTAATATAACAAAATCTCCGTCAGTAGTGTTTGTAAAAATTGAAAATAAATTAACTATAATATCTATCGTAAAAACGTGTGTTGTGAAAAGATGTCCAGTATCTAGTCTCCATGATTTTAAGGTTAGTAAAGAAAGGGAGGAAAGTGTATATTTTCTATAAGAGGCAAATTAATATTCCTTTAATTTTTTTCAATCTCCATTATAAGATTTTACAGAATGTTTCTTGAAAGTATTAATATGTAGTTGAAAACTGTTGATCAGCATCTTCTAAAAGAGAAATTATCGCGTCTAAAGTTTCCAATGAAGTAGGTATAATTTGATCAGCTGGTAAGAGAAAACCATAAGTTCCTGTGTCCCGGAGTTCGAAGGTGTAAACATATGGAATTTGGTACGTTGATTTAGCCCAGTCCATGCTGATACCATAAGCTTCATCTAAAAATATTTAAAATAAAGGTACTGTCTGGGAAATTGATAATTTGGTAAATAATTAAATTTTGTTGACTCACATAAAAGTTCTGGAGCTGTTCCAATGCTATAATGGGTGCCATATCTTTTTGATAAAGCCTGTGCTGCTTTTACTGCTGCTGCATACTGAAATATGGAATAATATTCATAAAAGCCAACGAAACTTGCAAAAAAAAAACTTACAGTAACATCATAGTTATCTACATGTTTAGTACTATCACCATAAGGTATAATCATAAGTTGTGAGTAGGAATGGAACGTTAGGAACAGCACCAAGTCATCAGCTACTGTAGAAATAAAATTTGCTAGGGATTTTGATTCTATTTCAGAAAATGGAGCTGGACCACAGTAGGTTTCGCCTTCTTGGTTCTCTGTACAACCGTCTCCATTCCAAGCGTAATCCCAATTACGATTCAAATCGACACCGCTAGGAGGTGATCTGTTTTTACGCCAAAACCGGTCCTGAAATAATAATTTATAATAATACTATCTCTTAAGTTGTGAACGGGAAACAACAAAAAAGTTAAACCAAAAACGAAGAAGTCTTATTTCAGTTACCTAACACAGACTACTTCACTCAATGAGTGAGATATTCTGTGCTTTCATTAAAGGAAAAAGAAGATGTCCATCCGAGTATATAAAACAGTTGGTAGGTTCTTCTTCTTCTTCTGATTATTGGCCTCTTGCTTTGCAGCATCCGGCCAATTTGGTAGGTTAACAGAGTTGAAGGAAACGTTTTAAATTTTTTATACTTTTAGTGTGAGAAGAGTAAAAGTGTTTTAAGAGGAATCCGCTTTTGGTTTATGTCGGGAATGTTGCGTACTTGATAGTAATTAGTGGAACTTACTGTTGTGTGGGAATATTCAAATCCATCGGGGTTAATTACAGGGAAGAAGTACCAATCGTGATTTTCTGCTGTTTTTCTAACAATTGGATCATCACTTGTCAAAATGGCGTTTAATAGAAACGTATTTGTAGCACTTGATATCCTATAAATTGAAAATGAATTAGATTTTTAAAGTTTGGCATTATTTGCTCTAATCGTCTTTGTCTTAGCTAGGACTCAATATCTTACCCCTAAAATGGGTTCCTGGGGCCAGAACCATTTTCTTAAAAACACCCTATATAAGATTTCACTAATTAAACATTTATACTGAAAAAACTTTATAAAAAAGGAAATTTGTTCCTTGAAAACTGCACCTCCTTATCGTTTCTGAGTTCCGAGATGTGTACAGTTAAAATGGGTCAGAAACTTCTAGGACACCCGGTATTTTAATGAAAATATAGATAAGTATTTAAAGGACAAAATATTTACCATTCTCTGGCGTGAATACTTGAATCAATCCAAACACCTCTTTTTTTATTTTGTTCCCCATAAGAAACTTTAACTCCATATATTGTTCGATTTTCGTAAGAAGTGCCTCCTTCCAACAAAGTAACTACACTAGGATATTGATTTGCTAACTTCTTAAGCCAATTGTTGATCTACAAAAAAAAAATAACAATACTCATACTTTTCAAGCAACAAAAGAAATACTTACATCTTCAGTTTCATAATATTTATCCCAAGTTATATCATCACCGTCGTGTACAGTGAGTTCATTAATCCTCGTCTCTTCGTCAATATTTTTTTGTATATTTTCTATTAAAATTTCATAATCCATTTTATTTTCAATAATTAATTTCTCAATTGAAAATTTTTGATTGGGCGATACCAATATATCGACTGGTTTTCCAACACCTCTGGGATAAGTCCAGAACGCATAATTTTCGAATTTTGATTTTTGTAATGACTTGAGGGCGTTTACAGATTCGGCATCTTCTGGTGTAATTCTATATAGGGAATGGTTATCATATCTCACTACACCGGCTGCGAGGTTCAGGAATATTCCCAGTAGAAGTATTAATACCAAGTTCATTGTTTTTTCTAAAAAAAAATCCGCTATAGCCTATCGGAAAAATACTGAGAATGCTATTAAATGTACTAAAATGTTCGCTAGGGTGTAGTCCAATAGAGGGCATTGTCTGGTAGGCATAAATGTGATCCACGTGCTAAATAAGGTGTTTATACTTGACCCAGAAATGTTTTCTATCTAGGTTCTGTATCCGCATTTTTTGATTATGTCAGGAAAAGCCACGGAGATGAGGTTTAACGTCAGGTTCTGCGGGGGGTCGTTTCCGACGTGAAATTCGGATTCAACGCCCAACAAAAGGCCCCTATTACGATTTTCGGGTGGTTTTTGTCACTCTTCTCAGGAAAATTCCCGGAGATGACGTCCGCGCCCAGGGTCCGGCGCACCAGCTGCCCGCGGGGTGTTCACCAATGTCATATTTGGATTCAGCGACCCAAAAAACCCCCCATAACGATTTTCGGTTCGTCGTTTTTGATCGTGCATGGAAACCCCTCGTAGAAGATGTTCAGCGTGAGGTTCCAGTGCACCGGAGGACCGGGGGTCGTTATCGACGTGAAATTCGGATTCAGCGCCCCAAAAAACCCCCCATGACGAATTTCAGTTCGCTTTTTTTGATTGTGTCAGGAAACGCCACGGAGATGACGTTTAGGGTCAGGTTCTGGTGTACTAGGTGTTCGGGGGGTCATTTCAGACGTGGAATTCGGATTCAACGCCCAACAAAAGGCCCCTATTACGATTTTCGGGTGTTTTTTGTCACTCCTCTCAGCAAAATTCTCGGAGATGACGTCTGCGTCCAGAGTCCGGCGCATCAGGTGCCCGTGGGGTGTTCGCCGATGCCAGATTAGGATTCAGCGACTCAAAAAACCCCTGGGCGTGGAGTTTCTCTTCTTTCTCGAGTGATTTGTGGGAGACTCCCACGGAGACGACGTACTTCGGCGCGTTCCTGAGCTCCAGGTGTTCGGGGGGTCAATTTGAACATCATATTCGTGATCAGTGACCTCCAAAACCCTCGAGTACCCGATCTGGGCCAGTTCTGACACTTATTTACCAAGTTTTGAAATCTTCCAAACGGCCTCCCAAATAATGCATTTTTTGAAAGCATTTTTGGCTGCATCAATGCAATTTTTCGTTTGCTGCAAAATCTAACCAGTCACATTTTTTACAAATATTTTTTGGAAGAAAATGCCGAAAACCGCATTCCGATCCGTCCACTACCTACAACTAGTTTTCCAACTTTGGTCCTTTTTACTAGTTCATTGCCTCGACTACTAGGTTATAACACTCTGTCACTTATGGATTTGTTTACTTCTTCATCAGTGAAGTCTGTAAACTATAATGAAAATTATAAAATGAAAGATAAAAGGCATAAAGTAAGCATGTGAAAATCCAAAGAGTTTCAAATCAGTGAGGTCTAGAAGATTTAGTATTAGCACTTGAAGAGAGCTCAGATGAAGAGCCTTTCCAGGATTCTGGGTACTTAGTTAGTAGTGAAAGTTACAATTTCAGTGAAGATAATCAAGAAGTATCCAGTGATGGAAATTACAGTTTTTTGTATTTTTGATTAACTATGATAAAAATTAAAGAAACTTACCTTTCATGAACTAAATCAACTACAAAATTGTGCCAAATCTTGCGAGTTTTATATAATCGACAAGTGGTACGTGATAAAAAAATGATAGATGAGATTAGATATTCTATTCTAATTTTTGAAGTAAAAACTTCTTTAGGCGCTTTGAGTACTTTTTTGGGTAAAAAAAAATCATGGGTTTCGCGTCATCGTCACGCTAAAATTTTCATCTAGCATGGGCGTACGATACAATTTTTATACGAGATCAATTTATTTGTAAAAATGTCAAGATTATGTGCGTACGATAAAATTTTATTGTGGGGTCAGTTTATTAGCAAAATTTTCATCTAGCATAGGAGTACGATAAAATTTTTTTAAGGGATCAATTTACTAGCAAAAATTTTCGTCTAGTTATTTGTGTTTTCACTTCAGTCGGCAGTACTCAATAATGCAGGTTTTTCCTTTTTTTTTTATATATATCTTTACTTTTTGTGTAATTTCTTTAAAATTATTAGTGAAATAAAGATATGAAACAAAAAAAATAATAAATTAGAAAGTTTAATAACTATTCTTTGTACACTTGTTTTGATAGATTAATACAAATACACGTTCACTTTGATCACAGATAAATACCAGTTAACCAGGAACTACGAATTTCTCCAAAATCAGAACAGAAAAATTGCGCTCGAAAAAAAATTCATAGATTCCTAACAGAACTTGGAACTTGAACCTTTGCTCTACAAATTGCTTTCCCACAATTTCACAAAGTTATCTAGCACTTCCTCGAACCAAAGTCGTTTTACAGGATCTTTGAAGGCTGGAGCCAAAGTCTTCAATTGCATTTCTAGGATAGCTTCGTTTCCTAACATTGAATTTAGCCTGCTAAGCAATCTTGGATCACCTGAAAATATAAATCGGTAATTTTTAAAAAAATTTCATCTTAATATTAGGGAAGTTTAACTAACTCGAGGAGTTAGATATGGTTAGAAACCAAAAAGGTTCAATAAAAAACCACAAACAATTTCCCCAACAAGGGAGAGTGTACTGGTTTCATATTTAAATCTAATTCAAGCAAAGACTGCCACGAAGAGAAATATTTCCAACAAATATTCACTTATAATTGCACAAGTGGTTTGTATTTTATCGGGTAAATTTGGGTTGTTTAATGAGAAACTGTTTCCTAGCAATTTGACGAGAGTCAACACGACACCGAAGGTGGAGTGTTTTTAGGTTGACAGTTATTCGAGTCAAATTGCTAAAGGAAACATGATGAATGAGAAATTTGGAAACATATCAATGCAAACTTTATTTATGAAACATTAAAAATAAACACATTTTTATTTTAATGTACAATTATTAAAAACGCAGTTATTGAAATTCATACTAGGTGATATCGCTGCGGGTGCCACAGCTAATCGTTTCTGTAGTAGATGTTGAAGTTTTTTCATTTTCCAAACGAATTGATTGAATAATGCTTGAATGATACTCTTTGTCAACTTGTAAGTATGGTTTTATTGATCATGAATTGCTGTGTCCTGTTATTTTTATTAGAGCTTGTTCTTCAATTCCGCTTTTACTTAATTCGGTAACTGCTGCCGCTCGATTTGAGTGATTTGTAATTTTGACATGTTTGACATCTAAACCAATGCGTTGTGCTGAGCGTTTAGTCCATTTGGAAATTTCATTAATTCCAATCGGCAAATTCTTGTACCAACCTTTAGAATTTTTCTTTTTCCAAAAGGGATTTGGTGTAAGAAATACTCTGTCCGAAGTTATAAAAGTGTTTCGTTTTTCCATTAACTTTTTGAAAAAACGTATTGGGCAAATATCGAAAATATTAGGCGTGATCCATTTGCTGTCACATAATTTATTGTTGCCGCCTTGTCTCGTTTTCGAAAATAGAGGATTATACTCGATACGTCCAGTTTCTTTTCCATTATTTTCAATTTCAGATACGAAATAAGTAGTTTTGCAGTAAGCTGCTTCTCCTCCGCGCCAAGCTAGTTCAAACGCCAAAATGTGATATAATTTCTTTTGAAGTCCTTCCGGTTCATTTTCGTTATATAATCTGGCCATTAAGAGCTGATGCACTACATTTTCTCTTTTCGGGCTGTGCTTGTAGGATTTTACGTTTAGCGTTACGTGCAGCTCGTGATGAATTAAACTGAACATCGGTGAAAGGGTTGAATACAATATTAAATTCGTTATAATATTTACTTTGTAGCATTTTAGCGGTGGTGTTCCAAATTGTTTTAACTACCGCTTCTTTGTAGTCTTCCCCGTTACTTTTTCGCATATTAAATACCCAATCTTGCAATATTACATTCAATTTCTCGATGGAAGTATCTGGCTCAAATGTGTATCTTTTTGCATCGCAAAACGTAGAAAATTGTCGCAACTGTATTAGTAGGCACACAGGTATTAACAATTTGACTAATTTCGGCATTCTTAGACACACCGAATCGACTCATTGTTAGTTCTTGAAAATTCAACAAGTTGTTGACAAACATGCCAAACTATTTATTCTGGTAACAAACACCGTGATAATTGATGAACAAATGAATAAGTGAAAAAACCACTAGTGTATTTGTCGCTGTAAAAGTTAAAGCTAACTTTTGCCGCTGTCAAAGTGACAATTGCACTGTGGCATATGCGATTTTTTATACATGAATTAAATTGTCCACAGAATTCAGTTATTGTAATGGATAACGGCTACCATTCTCGATTAGTAGAGAAGCTTCCCACAAGTTCATGGAAAAAAAGTGGTTGCAGTGCAAAGCCTTAAATTTCAATGATACAATAGTGACAAAAAAAACTTTTGCAAATTGTATGCTTTATTTGCGTTGTTAGTTGACCGATTACCGGGTGGCCTGGTCTAAATTTCTTACTTCTTAGTCTAGATACATTGTAAAACATAAATAAGAGATAACATTTTTTCCGTTTTCCGTTTATTTATAGGTGTTCTGTGCTATCAATTCCTTTGAAACGAACCTTTGTTCCGAAAAACCTCTTAGACTATTTAAAGTATAAAATTCAATATAGAAAGATTAGATTGTACTGATGTCATTCATCAGATACAGAGATTACTATAATTTGCATGAACTTGAACCCGTTTTGAAAGTACTTTATTAGATACCTACAAAACAAGGATTGTCGGTTGTGGCTTTCAGCTAACAAAGAATCCAGGTCCGGTACCAGCGGTTTTGTGCTTGGAATTTTGTATACAGGGAAGTGAAAAATGTTAATTTTTTTTCTTGGTGATAATTTGAGCACATTCAATGTTTGGACACCCTGTTTAATCGAACTTTTAAAAAACGTTTAGATTCTACTTACCATGAACTTTCAGCAACGAGGGATAACTAAAAATAGAATAATTATATCTTAATTTATACGTCGACCAATTAGCCACCGACCGGTTTCCACTTGCTACTTTTATTGCACCCATAAATTCAGCGTACCATGGACTGAAATAATTAGCCAAGTCTCTATTGCTAATTTGCGCTATCCCTTGCTTCTTTAGATGAGCTTTCATTTTTACGTAGTTGGTTTTGTTGAATACGAACACCTGAAAAATAATGCGGTGTTAATAAACTTTTAGATAATTAAATATCAAACAGGAAAATTTAATGAACCCGTTGCCATCAAACGGTACATACTATTATAGTAAATCTACGCTTGTGAGCTAGAACAAATAACTAAAACAACTCAATGTTCTCGAACCCACTGACTGGACAAAAGTTGTAATTCCATGTGAATTTAATTAACTAAAATGACTACAATTACGTTTTAACATTTTTATTACCCTTTTTTTGCTCTTCCATACAATGGGTCTTTAAAATAATATACCTGATATGCGTTTCATATAATATCTAGTAGGTACCTTTGATATTATCACGTTCCCAACGTCAGTCACAGCTATCAGCTGATAAATCATTTGATTGAGGTTGGTTGGTAACTGAAAAGTAACTAGATATCTCCATAGAATTGCACGGGTAATAGAAATGGCAACAAAGCCATAAAATTGTAATGTATTGTATAGCCTTCCAGACATTTTCAAAAATAGATATTTGTTATCATCTAGTTAAACTTATTAACCTTTCTGCACAAAATAGTGTAGGCCAGATAGCCTAATCAAAGTACACATAAAACCTCACAAAAAACTTGAAAATTCAAAATTGGGTATTTAAAAGGGTGGTGTTTAACATGAGAAAAACTTTACGATGTTAGGCATGCAGTTTTCCGGAAAATCGTGGAGTGAAAATTTTTGTTTTTGTTTTTTCGCTCTAATTGTTTAAATAATAAATATACAGAAAAACTTCCAAATCAAAATTTGTAGCTGATGCATTTATCTACAAATTTTGTCTAAAAAGTTTTTCTGTAAATTAAAAAGTTTAAGAGATAAAATTAATTTCAGTGGTATTCAATTCGTGGTTACGCGCGAACGGCCCGTGAGCCAAATTTATTAACCGCTCGACTTAAAAGTTGATAATTTTGGGCTTATAACATTCTAAAAAAATAAATAAACTCATGTAAAATGTAAAGAAAGATCTCAACTTTTAGATAGAAATACTTTCAAATTTGAAAAAGTAGATTTTCTGACTGTAATATCAGTTTATTATAATTCCTATTTAATTAATACTTATCCCAGTGAACATTCCTTTTGGATTTAGCATTGCAAATGAGCATAAAACATTATTATTATAAAAGCAAAGCCATCAATATTTAGAATTTTAAACAATGCTTCTTAAAAATCTGTTTTTTTTGCATGCTTAATTTTACTTGTTTTTTTTTAGACTTCTTTCAATTATATCTTTTTTCGAAATTAATATAATTCAATGAAACTTTACTACTTAACACTTTGAAGCATCTACTTTCGAAACTACTATATAGTTTTTCTATAAATATCAAATTTTTTAAATAATAGATAATTATTTAAAATAAATACTTAAATCAGAGGTCTGTCAGCAAACCTTCTATAACTTTTTATACCGTTTATGATATTATCTAAAAATTTTGTGAACTTTATAATGAACCTATTAAGAAGTGATCGCGATACAAAAGAACACACCTATGACTCAGGTAAGAAAGAGAAGGGAGCACAAATAAAGGTGAAAAAGCAGGTGAGAGAGCGTGTAAAATCGATGATAGTACATTAAAAGAATTTTTTTTCAATGTATTTGTAGATACCCCATTTTAGAACACATTTCATTTGAAAATTTGTTTCTAAATGTCATTGTTTATTTACTATCATAAAATTAAAAACATGAAAATTGATGATGTTCAAAAATACTACTATGGAAATTTCGTATATATTTTAAAAACTAATGCAGATACAAAAAAAATGTTTAGACAAATTTTGTAGATAAATGTATTAGCTACAAATTTTGAATTGGAAGTTTTTCTGTGTTTTCATTATTTAAACAATTAGAGCGAAAAAACAAAAACAAAAATGTTTACTCGACGATTTTCCGGAAAATCGCATGCCTAGCATTGTAAAGTTTTTCTCATGTTAATCACAACCCTTTTAAATACTCAATTTTGAATTTTCAAGTTTTTTGTTTTTTTCGGCATTTTACGGATATTTTATGTATTTTGACTACGCTAAGAGAGAATTTAACTAAGATTTAACAGCATTTTGCATATATAAAGAGGAAGACAATTTAACACTAGCATCTGGGCACTGAAAGTCGTTTATCTTTATCAATTATTACGTCAACATTTCAATAGATGAAAGTTCAAGATGTGTCTTAATATTCTTGGGTTGCCTATCTATCTTATTTTATTTACTTATGCAGACCCAGATGAAATATTATTATTAAAATTACAATTAATTATTATAAAAGAACGAGTTTTTATATAAATTTTACTGGTATTAAAGAAACTAAACAATAACAATTTGTCTATTACATATCCTGTATTTTAGGGTTACATAAAAACCTTGAATGTTGACAAGGCTATACACTCCTATTAATATAAAAGAAAAAGTTAATGATAATTATATAAATAATATAACCGTATTAGCGAATGCATCAAACAATGTAAATGCTTGTTACATACAGGATATACAAAAATTGGATAATTACTATATTAATTGCTTGCATGATATGTCTTACAAACATTCGGAGGTATATGTTGATTAATAAATTGAATTATGGTAATTGATCCTCGAAAGTGTCACGGTCGTTCTTACCAACTTACTAATGTCACGAATTATATAAAAAATACCTAGGAATGACGTTCACATGAAGGAATTTTATTTATATATTACGAAAACTATAGCTTTAATTAAAAATATAAACTTGAAAAATTAACACCTCAAGATTCCATCCAATATCTACGAGAATCAAGTGTAAAAAAATAAAAAGTCAGAACAAAGAAATACTCAACTCAATTTAGTACCCGAACAAGAGCGAAGATCTTATCTTAAAACAATGTAGCAAAGGATCAGAGACAGTTCAATGTTTGCTGGAAGATTGTGGGGCATAGAATAACAAGAGATAGGTGATATTTGGGAATCTAAAATGGAAGGAAAATGACCAGACTGCAGCACAGAAAAAGATCAAAATTCTAGGATGAAGTAGAGTTCACCAAAAGAGCAGGTACTTTGAAATGATTGTTTTTAGTAGGAATCAAGATAGTTCCTGAACAAGATGGGGCTGTATAACGAAGACCTTGACTTCAGACAATGTGGAAAAGGGACTGAGACAGACCAACGTTTGTTGATAGATTGTATAAACTCTAACAAAAATGACCAAACTGAAATATACGAAAAGTCCAATTGGGTTATATAGTGTTTATTAAAACAAGCCAAAACTTTGGAATGCAAAAAACTTAAGCAAAAAAAAAAGTTGGCACCCGAACAAGTTGGAGCTTTGCAACGAAAGCCTTATCCGCTGACAACGCTTTTTATTCGTTCTACTAATTTTTCTACTTTTCTAGACAAAATTCTACACCGATTTTAATTAAATTTGTTACTCACTTGATACAAGGAATTTCCAGTGACATAAGAATTGATATAATGCGATCCGTATCTCTTTATAAACGTTAGCACACTTTCGGCATCGCCTACTTTAATTTTATCAATTTCCTTAGCTACTACATCGGCCAATGATAAATTCTCCGGCATTCCTTCGAGCTTAACTATATCGCGAAACCTCGATAACCGCACTAGCACGTAACATTGTTCTTTGATTATGTAGGTTGAATTTATTCCTAAATTTCTGCCGATAGTTTCTACAGTCCATGACGAGGTGAAGGCTTTCCACGGTTGATCTAATCTAAAACAACAATCAGTTAATATAGATCACGATATTCATACATTTATAACGACAACTATAACCACATTTTCATCTACAGCCGGTCAAATACTGTCAACTGCAGTTATGACTAGTGCGCATCAGTAGGCGTGGCTGAGGTCAAGCTAAATTTGGCTGGCTGTGCTTACTTCACAATCCTTTCTTTCTCAATTAAAAGAAATATAAAGGAAGACACTCAAAAAGATAGTTAGTGATACCTACTTTTCGAAAGAAAAATCTCGAAAATATGCTTGGACCAATTGTTCTACGTTGTCGCAGAACTCCATGTGGAAGTCTCCTTCGAAGACTCGCTTTTGTCTCTTCGGAACTCGTTCTGGATGCGTAGCAAATCTGTCGATGTCTGTGAAAATATCTATGGTGGGTTCTCTGAACAGCCAGTCCGATTGGTTTTTCGCAACTACCTGTTACCAAATAAAATTAACAATGTAGAATCATATTCGGGAGGATATTTTGCCAGCAGGATGAAGGGACAGAGTCAGTTGTTCATTTTTTTATATAAATAGTTTAAAGAAAAAGGAAAAAAATTGATTTGAGTCAGAAAAGAGTTTGTTGAAGAACTGCATTGCAGAGCAGAACTGTGGACATTACACAAAAGGAAATGAAGAAGCTTGGTAGAAGAAATAAAGATGTTTGTTCAACTTTTGGTTATTCTGATGTTTTGAACTTTCTCCAACTGAACTTACTTTCATAGATAGCGTGAGGTAACCATATCTTGTAAAGAGGTCTATAGATTTTCCCACTTTCAATTGGCTTTCTTCGATGTCTTGAACGGCATTTGTTTGTGGCGTCTTCAGTATGATAGACGATACTAGCACGAGCATCATTGCTCGGCCCCACATGTTCGCCAACTCTGGCACCTGGAACAAGAAAAAAATAAATTCAAAGCAAATACGAGATCTATTAACAATTGTTAGGATTGACAAGATATTTTTTTAACACTGGACGAAGAAGTTAGAGATGGATCTTTACTTTAATATTGTTATAAAATAACATTTAGATAATTGAAAAGGTCTTTATTATTCTACAACCTTTTAATGATTAAATATACTAGTTTAGTGTCATATTTGATTCAAGATGAATTTATGTAAATTAAAGGGACGAAAGAAGCGGATTTCGTAAACGCCTTTCGAACAATTCAAATTGTAAATGTAAATTCAAACCACGTTTTTGCTATTTAGTACTTTCAATTACCCAACGTGGTATTGAATGCGTTCACGACACCCATCGATATGCAAAGAAAATATCAATGTCTGATATACTATACTCTCTCACTATAATATAATTTACACTGAAAAACGATACGATCATATTATTTCCATTTAACATAAATTGTGGCGTTTTGGTATCCAAACTATGAATAATAGACAACTTTGGAAGACTAAAAGAGAGTGTGTGGGGCAGACAATTTTTATAATATTGTGAAAGAAAATATGTCAAAGTTCAATTCTTGCTAATTAGCCTAGTCAAAGTACACATAAAACCTCACAAAAAAATAAAAAAAACTTGAAAATTCAAAATTGGGTATTTAAAAGGGTGGTGTTTAACATGAGAAAAAGTTTACAATATTAGGCATGCAATTTTCGGGAAAATCGTCGAGTGAAAATTTTTGTTTTTGTTTGTTCGCTCTAATTGTTTAAATAATAAATATACAGAAAAACTTCCAAATCAAAATTTGTAGCTGATGCATTTATCTACAAATTTTGTATAAAAAGTGTTTCTGTAAATTAAAAAGTTTACGAGATAAAATTAATTTCAGTGGTATTCAATTCGTGGTTACGCGCGAACGGCACGTGAGCCAAATTTATTAACCGCTCGACGTAAAAGTTAATAATTTTAGACTTATAACATTCTGAAAAAATAAATAAACTTATGTAAAATGTAAAGAAAGATCTCAACTTTTAGATAGAAATAGTTTTAAAATTTGAAAAAGTAGATTTTCTGACTGTAATATCAGTTTATTATAATTCTTATTTAATTAATACTTATCCCAGCGAAAATTCCTTTTGGATTTAGCATTGCAAATGAACATAAAACATTATTATTATAAAAGCAAAGCCATCAATATTTAGAATTTTAAACGAATGCTTCTTAAAAATCTGTTTTTTTTGCATGCTTAATTTTACTTGTTTTTTTTTAGACTTCATTCAATTATATCTTTTTTCGAAATTAATATAATTCAAAGAAACTTTACTACTAAACACTTTGAAGCATCTACCTTCGAAACTACTATACAGTTTTTCTATAAATATCAATTTTTTTTAAATAATAGACAATTGTTTAAAATAAATACTTACATCAGAGGTCTGTCAGCAAACCTTCTATAACTTTTTATACCGTTTATGATATTATCTAAAAATTTGTGAACTTTATAATGAACCTATTAAGAAGTGATCGCGATACAAAAGAACACACCTATGACTCAGGTAAGAAAGAGAAGGGAGCACAAATAAAGGTGAAAAAGCAGTTGAGAGAGCGTGTAAAATCGATGATAGTTCATTAAAAATTTTTTTTTTTCAATGTATTTGTAGATACCCCATTTTAGAGCACATTTCATATGAAAATTTTTTTCTAAATGTCATTGTTTATTTACTATCATAAAATTAAAATTATGAAAATTGATGATGTTCAAAAATACTACTATGGAAATTTCGTATATATTTTAAAAATTAGTACATAAAAAAAATGTTCAGACAAATTTTTTAGATAAATGTATTAGCTACAATTTTTGATTTGAACATTTTTCTGTGTTTTCGTTATTTAAACAATTAGAGCGAAAAAATAAAAACAAAAATTTTCACTCGACGATTTTCCGGAAAACTGCATACCTAGCATCGTAAAGTTTTTCTCATGTTAATCACAACCCTTTTAAATACTCAATTTTGAATTTTAGCCCTTCCCTACGTCACTGTTTAATTATTATTTCTGTTGCCTCTATTTTGGTATAAGTACACCAGTAGCGTAGGTACATTTATTTTTTGCCCATATTAGTAATTTTATCACGAATTATTTTCATAACAAAGAGGCACTTCTTTGAAATTACAATCTAGTGCTGTAAACATTAGTATTTATTTCAAGCATTTAATGGAAGCTTTAATATGAATAATATATCAAGGTAGTTACATCACAATAGAGATGACCATCGAGAGGATAATTAATTTTTTTTGTCGGAAATTGTTATTTCAAGGACCACATCTAAATCATCAGGTTAAATTATTGTAACGCATAGAAAAAAAAATTAAGAAAAACCCGACTTTATAAAAAGTAATTATCATTAATAGTGGATCAAAAAAAATTGTTCACAGTGTTTGAGCAGCAAAAATGGTACCTAGAGACAAATAAAATTGTGGCAATGAAAAGTATTAACTCCAAAACAAAACATTTTTCAAGCACAGTACGCTTATAAAATGTATAGATGTCAAAATAATAGTGTAAAACTATTAAAAAAATTAGAAAATTATTTTCCAAAGGATAGACCGTTCACCAGGAAGCAACATCTACTTCTCGGGCAATATGCCCCGCCAGACAATGAATTGCACTATTATTTTGACTTCTATCCATAACACGGTTTACTTAAATATGACAGTTGATATAGGAAACTGTAATCAAATAAATAACCTATAAAATGTCATAATATGTTTCGTCCCTTTCTGCAACCACCTTTGATTTTGTGAATGTTTATAGTATAAACTATACGACCTGATTTAATTTATTTAAAGCAATTAAACTTTATTAAAAACCTTTTCTAATCTTGCCGGAAACTTCGATAAGAATGGTGCTGAATATCGAGGCGGTACATTGTAGATTAAAATTTTAATATTTACATCCATATTTCAAAAAATATTCTGGTTATAGTTTGAGATAAAATTATATTTATACTGAAGACGATCGGAATTTCGTATTAATTAATTAAATTTATACATCAAAGTATACTTGGACATTTTATGTAGTCGATAAATGATATTAAATATTTTAAAATAGGTGCAGATATTGATTGCATATCAAAAATGGTAAAAATTTATTTTCAGTTCGGTTAGTTTGACTGGTCTATCTCGGTTAGCATTTTAAACATATATCACGAAATATATATACGTTTTTTGAATAATAAACCCCTAGATCTTTTTCACCGTTTTTTTTTTAATTACAAACGCTTTATTACGTAACTAAAGAGCAGAAATAATTTTCTTAATACAGTTCTATCAATAATTATTGATATTAACTTTAATTGCCTCAGAACAATAATGGTCGTATTATCAAAATCAATAAAAATTGCATCCCATTAGATTCAATAGGTTCTTGACCTACTTACTTATTTAATAGAAAATCATTTATTTAATTGGGACATAGTGTAATGGATGTCAATTATTTTTTTAATAGATTTTAAAAAAAGATATTTATTTGGCGACGCAACAATTTTTGTAACTTTAGGGACCTTCGGAAAATATGTTATTAGAGTGCGGAATATTTTGTGTTAATTTGAGTAACACTAGCAAGCAGCAGCTGTCTAGCTGTTCACGTTAGACCAGGTTGACGTTGACAAAAAGTTTTTTAATTATTTATCCCTTTTTCATGAACATTATAAATGTTTGGTTATTTTTTGACACCTCCTCGTGAATATATAATCAATCTAGTTTTTGTACAAAATAAAATCGATACATTTCTCAAACCTATTAAATTTATGTCACAACACAATTTCTCTTTTAATAAGCGCCACGTGTAACAAACATTCTTGTCAGGCGCCACAGAGATGTAATCTTACATGGTTAACAGTTGATGCATTCGAAGACAAAATTTCATAAATAAATACATACAATTTTTCAATTATTTGTATGACATTGTGTGCAAATGGGTAGGTAAGTATCACATTGCGTCATACCATTTATTTTAACCTTCAAAATTAGTTCCGTGAAAGATATAAAAATAGTCAAATTTAAGAGTCACCAAGGTACAGGTTTTCGAGATAATATTTTTCAGTCTCACACTGATAACAATTTTGAAACATATAGGGTGATTCCTGATTCCATTCATGATTATGTAAAATTTCATGACACTATTTGAAGGTGAAAGAATAATTTTATAAAAGAAGTGAATCCGTCAGTCGATTTCTCGTCCCAAAAAAATTCATTTTCATTTCAAAATTTTTTGTTGTTTCAAATTTTGAAGCGAGTTGTAGATATGGAAATATTTTGCGATTTAAATTGCTCTCTGCGATCTCCCTTAATGCTTGGAAATATCGACTTAAAAATGCATATCTGTATGTAAACAGTTCCCCTGAATCCAATGGATGAGACTAGAACCTCCTATCTCTCCAATTAGTCGAGTTATGAATACATGAAGTTTCATAAAGTGTATTTTCGAAAATTTTCACTATATTCACACTTATTATTCACAAGACGGAAACCCTTCAATTTATGCTTTTGAAAAAATTTTCACCGTTTGACTATCCATTTGCAAATACTGTCCTGAAATTTCAGGTTGAAATTCATAGTTTTGTGGTATTTACAAGACTTTTTATGTTGAAAATGTGTTTTTTGAAAATTCCATTACCATATTTGAATCATTTTATCAAAAAACTGACTGTGGCATTTATTTTCACGTATCAAAAAACCCCCGGTTACCAAGCTAAACCAAATTCCATGTCGCAAATGTTTTTTTTTGTTGGAAACTTTGAAGCAAAGGGTAGGTATGGAAATATTTCGCTATTTAAATTGCTCTCTGTCATCTCCCTTAATGTTTGGAAATAACAACTCAAAATTCATATCCATATGTAAAATGTTTCCCTGAATCCAATGGATGAGACTAGAACCTTCTATCTCTCCAATTAGTCGAGTTATGATACATGAAGTTTCAGAAAGTGGATTTTCGAATATTTTCACTACCTTAACATTGACGATTCCTAAATGGAAATCCTCCAAGTTATACTCTTGAAAAACAGTAATCGAATTTTCTTTAACCCCATTCTTATTCAAGGTGTTACGCAGGGAAGCATACTGTAGCTCATCTCATCTTACCTAATTTAACAAGCGATAGTTCTCTGAAGGAACTGTATAGAACAGAAAATAGAAAACAAATCAATACTGCCAGACCGATAGAAGGACTTGATCATTTTAGTAAAGAAAATGTTTAAAACTGAAAGCGATATCAAACATCTAATCGTTCTTTTGTTTTTATTAAACATTTTTTGTTTCATAAGACTTAAGGAATAATAAAAAAAAGGAAGAACTTAAAAATTACCTCAACACGAAAACTATTTCTACTAGTTTCGCCTGAGGATGGTGAAATTTGTATCGAAACGTCGATTTTATAGAAAAAAATTGAAAATTATTTTTTAATATTCATGTATGTATATAAAATTTTAATTCTAACCTTTCATAAGCCTTTTAAAACACTTTTATTTAATTATCACATGCATCATAAGTTTTCCCGTAGGTCGGGTACCGACTTTTTAACGAACAAAAAAAAACACACCGCACATTCGACGTGTGTATGAAACTGCGAGTCAAGGCAAGCGCGTTCAACAAACTGATTCGTCGTCGCGTTAAATCGAGTTGGCTGTGATGGAAACAAGAAACCGTGATATTGACCACTTTTGGGCTTCCCTTGATAGTCAGCCGGCAGGTGCCCATATTAAATTTGTAAGAGTCGAAGGGGAACGCAAATGATGATAAGCCGCGTTGACCAGATATACTCACACCCTCGAGAGGGTGAGGGAGAGGGAGAATCACATTTTTATCTCTTATAGTCCGGGAAAGCGTTGGGGGAAGTAAGAACTCAAATTTTCCTGAGAAAAAATATTATATTCCTAAACGAAAATATATTGACCCTAATCATCTCGAATAGAGTCCGCAGAAGCTTGAGACGCAATTAAGGAAATTCAATGCCCTATAACATATCCAAGTAGATTACAAAAAAATTTCAACCATTAATTTTTCAAAAATTGTTGGGCAATTTTAAATTTTGTTTATTGAAGCGACAAGTATTTTTTCACGTTTTTTCAATATTTAAAAACGAAGAGACAGGTAATTGAATCCTACCATGTCGCCCATAAATCACTCAGCTCCAATTTTTACCCATGTAGCTTTCGGTCAAACCTAAGAAACTACGTAGCACTTAAAAATCAAATTTATTATATTACATTTAAAAAAATAATCATACTTTCAATATCATCTTTATTGCTCGAAGATATCGTTCAGTACAAATGGTGAAACAAGCCAATCATGTAAAGTATATTTTCCACGTTGAGATATGTAAACAAAGTCAAACTTGCTAAAAATTTAACTCTAAATATTAATTGAACAATTTATATTGGACCAAAAATAAAACTACCATCTGCCCTAAATGTATATATTTTCAAATTTCATGTAAAAATCGGATAATTATTATCCTCGCATTGATGACACTAAAATTGATGTATGTTGATGAAATCACTCGGTCATATTATTTCGATTATGTTAACAATTACTAATGTACAATAGTTTTCTGTTTTTTTGAAAGATAATACATTCCACAGTCAGTGCAGGTCCTTCCTGTTGAAAAAAGTTTCGTCTTCATTCGGTAAAAGAAGCTGTACTAATAATTATAATGAAATTAAACTCACTACGAACCCTCCTCCACAACGTGACCCTGCGTAGTCTTAGATCGAACCCGAACCCCCCTCCCAAAAAATTTGCTAGGTGATTTATGGACGCTCCTAATCGCTGCCTCCTATAGTTTCCTTGCGCGCGCTATAATAATTGCCCCTTTTGTACACATTCAGTGGTACAACGAAAAAAAAATTAATTTATAGATTGTATTCTATAATTATAAAATAAATAATTGAAGAGAATCCTGTTGCAACAATTGCAAAATCGATTAAGACAATGCTAATTTATATCTACAAGTAGGACGTAACGTAATAAATAATTTTTTTACTAATATTTCCAATGTAATATTCGATTAATTATTTTGGGGTTAAACGCTTATTTAATACGATATTCGTATGAAATGATTGCCATTGAATCAAAGTTACCGACCTTGACATTTCAGGTAATAACAAAAATGACATTTACTAACAGTAATATAATCAATTAAATGAAAGTAATATCATGAGTATGGTCGCATTAATTTATGGTTTATTTAAAATAGATATTTCACCGTACCCTTATTTGAAATAGAAATTATTTGAATGATAGTATCGAGATATTTATAGAAATTTAACTTAACAGAGCACCAGCGTAATTTTAAATGCGGGGGTACGATGTAAGATATTTATTTTCTATTTTGGAAAAATTTGTTAAAAAAATTACAAATAAAGGTTACTGCGACAATCTAAAAATCTCTGGATCCTAGTTGGATTACACTGACCTGGCCTATGATAACTACGCCAATGAACAAGATACTGAAAATATAAAATTAAATATTTTAAGTTTTGTGCAGATGAATTGATATTAAAAAGAAACGTTGGTAAAAAATATAATTTTATTAAATTGGAAGAGAAAATTTTAAATCTACATACAGATTGCGAAAAGTCTATTCGATCCATATGATTTACACAAGTACGACAAGAAAAATATGAGCAAAACTACTTTAAAGAGAGAGAAGAATAATTGTACGCTCAGCGATAGGCGTGTGTTTAGTTCCAGCTATCAAAAACAGTTGGGTGTGTGTTTAGTACCGCTGTTGTCAAAGGCGCAGATTAATTTGTACAAATGATATTTTTGTCTCGTTATCATTAACTTTTTTCGAGCTCATGCACTATTAGGTAAAACTAAACACTTTCATCCGGCAACAGTGTCACATTTAAACTTTTACACGCCCATCGCTGAGCGCATAATTATTCTTCTCTCTCTTTCAAGTAGTTTTGCTCATATTTTCCTTGTCGTACTTGTGTAAATCGTATGGCTCCAATAGACTTTTCGCAATCTGTATAACAACGATCATTATAAAAATTTTGGTATGAAAACTAGTAAAACATCACCAAGGACTTTAAAGGAGTGGTTCGGCTTCGTTGAAAAGGTGATTTTTTCGTTTTTCTTTGCGATTTCGCAATTTAAACAACAATTTCACCAAATAATATTATTTGCTTACGTGAAATTAATGTTTCTGTTTTGGTATAGTCCTTAAATTAGATCGTTAAATTATAAACATGAAATTGCATTCTTATGAAAGTGTTATATAAAAATGGTATTCATATAAGTACGTCATAAGAACTTCACTACAATTTCACTTTCTTGATAGCGACAAAAGATTAGTCTATAGAATGCATTTTTTCATTAAAATTTTGCGTTCGCTTTTTTATAGTCTAAGATTAAAAGATAGTAGCTACTAATGAATGAAAAATATCTACAATATAATGAAGATGTTTTCACTATAATTTACTTTTACTTTCAGTTTTCTTGAAAATTATCCGTTTTGAAAGATTTATCGGAGAAAATGCCAAAGTTTTCAAAATTTACAAAAAAAAATTTGTTATTGCATTAAAAATGTTGAAAATTCGTAAAATAGGATTTCTTGGGAGGTATTTTTTTGATAAAATCATTTGCTCACCTTCAAAAATTTTCGAAAAAACGCAAACAGTTTATTTTGCAGTAATTTATTGATCTGTCTGCACGAAATGGAAATTTTGCTATGTAGACTTAATAAAATGTAAAGGATCTTAATAGAACAATTTTATAATAATATTATGAGTCCATTTATATGAAAAATTACATGAATATCAATTTGATTTCAAGGTAAGTTATAATTTAAATTGTATCAAAGGAAAACCTGAAATTTTAGGAGAGAACTCTCAAAGGACCAACCTACTAGGGAAAAATTTCACAATGCCATAACCCGTAGAGTTTTCATTTTATAAATCGTCAAAGGAAAATTATTGAACATATCCAAAAAAGCCAAAATCTGTAACATAAAACAACGCACAACTACAATTCACAATTCACTAATCGAATCAGGGAATAATTTTACTTACACAAGTGGATTTTGAGTCGATATTTTCCAGTATTAAGAGACTCACCGGAGAAAATTTCCTATCTACCCCTTTACTCAAACTTTACGACATGAAAAATGCTGAAAATTCGTGAAATTGCGTTTTTTGGAATGAGAAATCGACTAGTCAACTTAGTAGAAGAGGGAAATTGCTCCTGGAAATAAAACGAAAGGAGTTACTAGTCACTGAGACTTATTTATTAAAGTGATTTATCAACAGATGTCGAAAGAATAATTATTTATATTCAACACTCTATAAATTTTTGAAAAACAATATTTTTCAAAAACAGTATCCGTTCAACTAAGGAGCAACAACTACTTCCCGTGCAATATACACCGCCGGATATTGAATTACACTCCAAAGTCAAACGGGGTTGGTATATCTACAAGATATGCATATTGCACTGGAAGTAGTTGTTGCTCTTTAGTTGAACGTCCAATTTATAGAGTGTTGAATATAAATAATTATTCTTTCGACATCTGTTTATCAAGGAAAGTTTTTCGTGGTACAATATAACATTTTGTTTATAAAATAAACCTATTTCGAAACTACCAATAATATTATTGATTTAAATTTATCAACATACCTGTTACACAATCAATTGCCTACTTTGCGTACGTTTACCAGTCGATAAATGTGCCACAAACTTGATAAACCGCAAAATAATAACAATCACTTCCCAGAAGATACAGCCTAGCTATTGTTTGTACTTATTTCAGTTTATTTAATTATCATCGCATATTATGTACGACAAACATTCAACAATAATAAAACAATTTGATATAGAGAGAGTGTGTGACATTATCGATGTGATATTAAATATCACACATAAAGACGATACTTGCGAATAAACACATTTTGAAATTGATAATGGGGAAGTACTGCACATATGGTTTTTGCTCTTTTTTTTCCACGTTTTTGATTACCTAACAAGGATAAAGCTGGATTTATACACTCTGCTGTTTCCGTTGTTCGTTGCTCGCCTTGTTTTCCAAGCTGCTGGCGATTCATTATTCACAGCTGTTCCCGTAGCTGGTGATGTTGAAATGTTAAGATAGCACTGAGTTATTTACAGCAAATCTATTAGTGGCACGTATGTATGTATTTTGGGGTAACATTCACTGAGACCTAAAAGATCTATTGTGCCCCCTTACTTCTACTTAGTTTCTGAGGAGAGTCTCAGATACTAGTAGCTCCTTTAGTCCTATTTCCCGGAGGAATTTTAGGATATCTGCAGGCCCTCTTCTATCCAGTAGTCTCCCAGGTACTGTGCCCTAGGATTCTGAAATACTGTGCTGTTCGCAAGTATGTGGATGGAGGTTTCTTCTTCCATTCCACAAAATCTACAATCTTCTTCCTCCACTATTTTGAGCTTTTTAAGGTGTCCATTCAGGCGACAATGTCCCGTTAGGATTCCTGTTAAAACCCTTAGTGCAGTTTTGCTTTGACTTATGCATTCATTTGATCTCAACAGGTTGTAGTCACCCAGAAGAATCTTTGATTGCCTAAGCCCTACTAGATCTTTCCAATTGACAGATCTTCTCTTTTCTTCGGCATTACCTATTTCTTCCAATATTATATTGGAGCTGATTCCGCAAAAGGGTTCCGGCCCCCAAAAGGGTATTTCAGTCCCCCTCTTCGCTAGTTCATCTGCTATTTCGTTTCCTTCTATTCCAGTGTGTCCTGGAATCCACAGTAAGGTTATATTGTTCTCGCCTAGTTCATTAAGTTTGCCTAGGGATTCCCACGCCATTTTGGAACTGATTACACAAGAACTCAGCGCTTTAATGGCTGCTTGACTATCAGACATTATGATAATCCTTTGCCTTCTATATCCTTTGTCAATATTGAACTGGGCACACTCTCTTATTGCGTGAATTTCCGCTTGAAAGATACTTGGGGTTTTTCCCAAGCTTTCAGAGTGTTTGGTTCCTGGCCCGTACACTCCTATCCCAGTTCCTTCTATTGCTTTTGAGCCGTCTGTGTACCATTGAATGGCATTCTTTCCAAGTCTGGAAATGGTATTTGGATCCCATTCCTTCTTGTTGCTTAATTCCGTAACGAATTTCTTTGAAAAATTATACTTTTTCATCATACCATCTTGTGGCATGTCCCAGGTTGTCCGATTTCTAAGAAGTGAAGAGGTGGTTTTTTTTAATGATTCCCTCTCTACTTAGTCTGTATCTTCTTCTTTCTGCAACACTCTCCACCACCATATGTAATGGTGTGAGGTTGAGAATCACTTCCATTGCTGCCATTTGGCATGTAGTGGCACGTAGCAGTGAGTTCAGTTTTCATTGGCGATCAAGATATAAAATTTGGTACGACGTGGAAATCAACAAGATAACGGTTCATTTTCGAGCAGACGGAATCACGAACAACAGCAATGTCGTTGGAGAACGACAAAATTAAAGAATAAGACTGTTATTCCTAATCCATCTTCACCAGAGTCCTCTGGAACATCAAAGTTGTTTTGTTGTGTTCTAAGGAAACACTGAGTTCCTCTTAGTATTCCTACACCAGTCTTTATGTCACTTTTTCGATTCAGCAACGCCTGGATTCTGTGCCTATTTATCTCGTTTAGTTATACCCTCTATTTTGAGTCTCCTTACCATATTTTCTTTATTCTTGGATCCGTTTTCCTTTCATCTTACAGTCTTACTCTGACTGACATTTTTTTTATCTTTTAGCTCTATCCAGATATATATTTCAATATCCTGGCACTACCAAATGTTTCAGTTTCTAGCTCATCTGATACTTTATTTCTTCCTATTTCAGTGTATTCTAGAAAGCAAATAACGAACCACACGGCTTTTATTAAATATTTGGGGATTCAGAAAACCTCGACCAGCGTTTTAAATGCTATTAGTGAGAGTATAAATACAGGAATGTATGGTTGTTGACTGTTTTCAAGATTGGAAGGAATAATTTTGAAAGCTGCAGATAAGAAGTAATCTTCAGCTGGCTCTATGAATAAAATTTCACTTTTATCTTTTTATATTCTACCTGTAGTTTTTCAAAACTTATTTAATCGTAATATAGTACCTGCGAATGTGATGTCATTATCGATGTAGATAATTAAACAAATGCAACAATAAATGTGTTACCGATTTTATAATTAACCGGTCAAGTGGTTTTTTCTAATTAGTTTTACCAGACTGCTCAACTGACCTGTCTCTTTTCGAATTAGTAATGCTCTCAGTGCAGTAGAACATATTTTTTTAACACATCTGGTGAATGTTATTTTTTTGGATTTGTTTGACATTTTTCAGATTTTGTTTTAGGTTTAGTACGCAGGTGTAGATATAGGTAGCATTTTTTGGAAATTGTTGGCATTTTTGGAAACTACTTTTTTGCAATTCGCTGGTATTTTTTTGAAATTAACTAGCATTTTTTAAAATTAGTTTAGCTTTTTTTTCAATTCGCTTTCAATTTTTGGAATTAAGTAACATTTTTTGGATTTGTTTAAAATTTTTAAGGACTTGTTTGCATTTTTTTGGCATTATACAGAAATAATTAACATTTTTGGGAATTATTTCGATTTTTTTTTCACTTATTTGCCATTTTTTTGAAAGAATTGGTATTTTTTGGAATTGTTTGACATTTTTTGGATTTGTTTGACATTTTTCAGACTTCGGACGTGTAGAAATAGGCAGCATTTTTTGGTAATTGTTGGCTTTTTTGGAAACTAGTTTAAATTTTTTTTCAATTCGCTTGTAATTTTTTGGAATTAAGTAACATTTTTTTGGATTTTTTTAAAATGTTTAAGGACTTGTTTGCATTTTTTGGAATATCCTTTGGCATTGTACAGAAATAATGAACATTTTTGGGAATTATTTCGATTTGTTTTTTAATTATTTGCTAATTTTTTGGAAGTAACTGGAATTTTTTTGAAATAGTTTGCATTTTTCAGTTCAGTTGCCATTTTTTTGAAATAATTAGTATTTTTTGGAATTGTTTGTGATTTTTGGGGATTTGTTTGCATTTTTTGGCATTTTCTGGGAAGCTACTTGCATTGTACAGAAATAATTAACATTTTTGGAAATTATTTCGATTTTTTTTTCCATTATTTGCGATTTTTTCGGAAGTAACTAGCATTTTTTTGAAATAATTTCCATTTTTCAGGCCAGCTGCCATTTTTTTTAAATAATTGGTATATTTTGGAATTCTTTGTCATTTTTGGGGATTTTTCGCCATTTTTTTATATGTACTTTACAATTTTTGGAATTAATTGGCATTTTTTTTTGTTTCAGTTCAAATACACAAAGAAGATGAAACATAATACAAGGAAAATGGTAAGTTAATCAATTTAACATATATTATCATACATTATTCACTGATAACACTTAAATTGATAATAAATGAATAGAAACGAAATATAAGGTGTTATAAATAAATAAATAAATAAAAATGCAATTAAAGCGCATTTAGGAATTCCCAAACAAATTATTATTAACAAACACCGAACAAGCAGTCACCTGTCGACCTATTGTTAGTTATCATAACCATCAACGTAAATTATGCTAAAAATATGAAATAAAAATAAAAATTTAATATCTACAGTGACATACTAGAAAAGTACACTTAAAACAGTACGAAATTAGTTCATATGAATAATATATTTTCTCCCTCTTTGTATCTTCCAATAATACAAATAATTTCTGTTTAATTATATTTTTACCATCACTTTAAAGTCTATTACTTAGTAAATATTATTAAATTTTGTTTAATACCTAGTTCAACATCTTTAAATAATGATTTTATAAAAGGATGTCAGAAAACGGTTTTTTTTAAAATTATATACAGGGTATTTGAGGAGTTCCTTGATGTACCTTACTGACTTCGTCAACGAGATATGGGAATGTAAAGTTACAAATTAATAATTGTTTATTATGTAGTATGAAAACTAGTGACAAAAAATATTTTTTGCAATTCACTTACGAAATGTCATCATTTTGACACTCATTTTAGTTGCAAAACGTGGTTCATTTTGTCACTCAGTGACAAAATGAGATTTCATTTTGTCACTCAGGGACAACAAATCCATTTATTTTTACTAAGAATACCTAGTTTTATTATGAAATTAATTAGACAGCTACATATTATAATATTTTTATTGAGAAATCACTGTAATTTTGATTTTGAATTTTGATTTTTGATTTTTTTGGCCGATATCCTTCCGCATTCCTTTTCAAAAAAGCAATCAAATCTGTAAACTTACTGATATCCACATTTTTATGGACATAGATTGTTGTTCGTAACATCGAATAGTGACTCCACATCGTCGACAGTTAGAATATTTTGGCTTTGTATGAAAAATAAGCAAGAAGAACCTTTTCTGATACCGTTTTTTCAGTATTTATCTTCTTCACTTCGCACCACTTTTGGAAGTTAGAATAAGCTGTTTCATATGCTGCTTTTGACTTACTTGGCAGCAAATTTGCTACAACAGCTTTTGCAACTTCTTCAACGTCTGAAGGTAGGGACAGAACTATCAAATAAATGTGGTTATTTTGACAAATATGTCTTAACATTTGAGGTTTTGATCATTGTTGTAATGGTTATCTCCATAGAAACAAACGAGCATGGCTTTGATAGTATTTAAAATTTCAATGAAACGTAATGAAAATTTTCTTTTTTTATTTTCGTCAACTGAATTACAAAAAATCTTGTATATAAACACGATGCAAAACGCCGTGTTTTTTGCACACGATGGGTTGGACCACTCGCTACGCTCCAATCCTCACATCTAGTGCAAAAACACGTTCATTTTGCAACTAGTTGTATAAATAGCTATTAAGTATGCTTAAAAGTAGTATTTTTCATACTTTCTTCATATAATTATAACTCTTGATCGATCTATTCTTCTTTTTATTTTCGATAAAACAAACATTCAATCTCAAGGTAATCATTGATCCAAAAAATTGATAACTACCGTTCACTCTCCAAATAAATTATGTAAACATAACAAAAAATAAACAACGAATTTTTCTATCAATATTTGTCAAGAATTAGCACATTATTCTCATGAATGACCGAATTGAAATCGAAAGTGACAATGACCTACTTGATTGGCCTATAGGTAATAGTGAGAGTAGTTATTTTGCTATAGATACAGAGCGTATATCGTTCAAAGTGTCTTAAGCTATTCTTTTGTTAAAAAAAAACACTCTCTGCAACCTCTATCCCGATTTGACGTATAAAAAAAAGTTTCTAATAAAGTTTCTAAAGAATTTTTGCAGGTTTTTTTATCTTTATTGTTTTATTACACCCCCAAAGCATAAATCTTAAAATTTAAAATAAAATTTTAGCTGAATACTCAACGCATCGATGGCCAATAATTCTAGGAACTTTTGGTACGTCACCATTTCATTTCTGTCATTATGTCACTAGTTATGTCAGATGTCAGTGGAAAAAGCAATCAGAACACTAACTAGAACTACTACAAAAAGTCTAATTGAAAATAAACATGAACGATTAAGCTAATATCAATAAAAACAAATAAAATTGACATCTGACATAACTAGTGACAGAATAACGGAAATGAAAAGGTGACAAGCCAAAAGTCCCTAGAATTATTGGCTAAAGCTTCGGGGTGTATTCATTGTTTTAATAAAGCAAAAATCTTATGTTTTGAATGGTAGACATTAACTGTCATTCTTGTCAGAAAAATAACTTTTTGCTGGCCACATTGACCTTCGACTGAACTCCTCTATTTTTTAACGCAATAGTTTGCAGTAGGTCTGGATGCATTGTAGATAATCCGAATTTTAATTTGAAAACGATATAGTGTTTTTTTTTTGTTTTAATATAATATATTAGTTTCATACTACGTAATGTCTTTTATGTGATGACACAGTCCGTTTTTGTCAAAAAATCATTGTTTTGATGCTCTATTGCTTGGCCTATAAATGCAAATACAGAAGGAAGCAAAAAAATTAAGATATTATTAAAAAACTTATTTTTGCGATCTTCGAGAACTAAGAACCATCACACGTTGGTATATGTGACTTTTGAGACAACATTTGTAATATCAAAATTCAGCTGATTCCGACGACAAATCCTATGATGACTACTGGAATATCTACCTTTTATCAGTTATAGAAATATCTGCCAAGTTTCTTGCTACCATTCAAATTGTTTTTGAATCGGACGACTCTTTGTCAAGTATGAAATATAATTCGCATTTCAAGTACCAAAAAAAAACGAACTTTACATACAATGCCTTGTAAATTTATTCTTTTCTACAATTCATCCAAAAAAAAATCACAATAAATTCAGATAGACATCCTTGAAATAAAAAATTGCAAGTGGTGACAAAAAAGTCATGTCAATGATCCTTTGCGTCTCTAAAAGACAATGCTGATTTAGATAAAAAAAAATGTTTTTCTAACAACTTCCATTTTAAGAATAATTCATGAACTTGAACGCAATTCCACCAAATAATTTAACAAATATTTATCAATTCCACCATAAAAGAGGTTTCTATAACAACTTTCCCAAGTACTTTTGAATTTACTGTAAATTTTACTGCAGATTTTTTATAATTGCGACTTTTTAGAGTTGAAATATTTCCAATTTTTGAACGTACTTTAAATCACATACGTATATTATTCTGTATTTCATTACCTTTGTTGTAACTGTTCAATCTTTATTAATGTCGTGACTCGCGTTTATTCTCTTAAAGATCGAGACTCGCATAGTCTTTGATGGTAAATATTAACATTCTTCACGTAAACGATGGATAATATCTTTTGAATTTAAGGAGAGCACTCTGGCACGTTCACCTTGACTCAAATAATTATATAAAATTACTTATGTTAAGTTCACGTCTTCTGGTATTTTAATTCGTAGCGCAGAAGAGCGAATTGAAAGTAAACTTGTGTAATTTGGAAATTATACTTAATAAGTAGATTATTAACATATTTTTGAATATAAAAAGGATATTTCAAGTGGTCAGAATTCTTTGGGAGATGAAACATCTTACTTACTTGGTATTTTCCGAAATTCCATATAACTATTGTTTTTGGTTTTCTAAAAATCGATCTCTACATTAATACCAATTGTAAAATTGCAAATAATAAAGTTCTTACAATAAAAAATATTCTAAATTAAAATAAAATCTTGTAGGTGCACTCAAAAGTTACAAAAACAGCCTAAAAATTATCATGTTGAAGTTTTGTCAGTTTGACATTTTTATTATTAATTTTTATTAATTCTTTTTCATAATTTATTGGAAACAAATCGCGGAAATTTTTCCGATAGTGGGCGCTGCAGTATATGTCAAAGCTGTCAGTGGAATGGTTAGGTTACAATAAACAAATCCATTTCTGTTTTTTCTGTCCATTTGATTTAATTACGAATTTTGGGCGAAAAAGGTGTTTTGTGAGAGATGGTGCTTGTTAAAATTAGTTTGTTGGACTTTTTAAAATACATTGGAGACAGAAATCGGCCGATGGTAGAAGGCTGACAGGTTTTCAAAGCATTAAATAACACTGAACATCAAAATATTTTATTGAAATGAGTGAAATTACAGAGCAATATACCCCTTGCACTTGCTGGTCATTATTAGAGTCTAAATAAGTATTCTGATAAAACAAACTTCACCAAACTCTTCTAGAAATCAAGATGTTGACGGTAGATGTCGCACCCTTTCCTTGTTTTCGCGAATAAATTATTATTTGGAATAAAAATGGATACTCTAGATAGTAGATAGTATCGTTGAGTGAACAATACAGATAACATCTTTTGAAAACTCTAAACCAACTATTGTATAAGAGATGGCAGCAGCAGCAATTTTTTTTAAAATTGTACTTTTATTAAAATCCAATCCATACGACCACCATCGTGCTACAATTGTGTAAAAGAAAATTATAATAGTAATTATACAACACATTTTCCAAATTTCAGATTTATTTAAGTTTTTATAAATCGATACAGATTTCTTCTTTATAGCCTGTACTTTTCGTACATAGATGGTGGTAGTTGTTTGTAATTTGCTTTAAATACTATTTTAAATTTAATTTTCCCTACAGATGTCACTAATATAAAGAAACTACAATATATTTTCCACTGGAATAATCAACAACTTTAAAATTAAATGCGGCTCGTGGTCGAAACATCTTTTGTGTGATCTAAAATGTTAAAAAAATACAAGAACCCTCTTAAAATAGTAACCCTCCCAAAATTTCTTATTATATTCGACATTTGACATAAAAAATAACATTATAAGATAAGGTAAGACCAAAACAAACTTTTTTTTATATTAAAATAACTATAGAGCTGTTATTGTCAAAGTTTTTGTCGGTGAAAATTACATTGTTAGTGATAATAATAAACTTCGACAATGAAATATGATTCCAGTAAAGTTCTACAAGTGTTTTGTAGAAAACAATTCGGTATCTGTTGAATGAAAATAGTGACAGCTACGATTCATGACGTTTCTTTATATTGTCGTTTTAAAAAAAAAAGTTATAACTTATACCTCAACGTCAATGACTCAATTATTGTATAGGGATATTTTTCTACCTGGGTTGATAAATAGATAAGTTGTGTTGACAAGATGTGTTATTGTTAAATTTAAATGATATGGGAAATAATGTTAACAAAGAGACACAACTTTCTACAAATTTCGTGTAAAAAAAAACGTTATTCAATATGTACAAGACTTGAAGGCGTTTTAGAAAAAATTTCAGGCGAAATACCAGCTTGCTTTATAACGGTACTCCTTAAGATTAACAAGAAAACGACATATCTATGATTAAATCTTCTGTCAACGTTTTACAAAATCTCTCCAGTATTCATATACCGCATTTTTTTCTTTTTCGTGCCTTAATTCTCATGCATATTAATAATCAAACTGAATAACTAAAAAATAATGAATTGTAAAACAGTAGCTGTTCAAGATTTTTACTTAAACATCACTCAGAGTGACGGTTAACTCTTTTTAAACTGGCTGTTTCTGACGAGCGCCACATGGGGTGAAACAGGTAGTCTTCTTCATAAATAACTAAATGTGCAGGACCGAGTCTTGAGTCTCCCAACTACGCTATGTCTCATGATCATAATTTCTTTCGTATGGAGTTCAATTTTTCAATAAATAGTATCACCTTTTGAAAATTAGCCCAAGTCTTTTTTCCATTTTCTGTTATTTACATAATATGCAGTTTTGTTAAAGATGAATGTATGCTTTTTAAAATAACCGATATTATTATGAACTGCGAAAACTTTGAAAAATAGTTCAAAAACCAAAACTTTATCTGGGGGTGTATTTTGGTTCTCAGTCGAATGATTTCGAATGAAACAATTCGATTGATATTGGCCTAACGTATTTTCGAGACGTCATCGAATTAAAATTCGTATGCGGAATTGAATTTCGAATGACCATACGTGACAACGTCGCAATTTATACGGTACCAACTGTAGAGTTCTAATAACCCTGCAATATTCCTGCCTTGTGTTTAAAGTTTGAAGTTTTGAAGTGTCAGTTTCAATAATTAGCAAAACATACATTTTTAAAAATGGAAAAGCAAAGAAGCGGTCATTTCACTGCAAATCAAAAGGAACTTCTTGTTGCCTTCCTCTTAGATCACCAAATTAATAACATGCTCGGCTGTTACCTTGTTTAATCTATACATTTTTATGAATTTATTTTCTACAAGACTTTCAAACGGGTCAATTTGCTCGTTTAATACTCGACCGTGTTGTGCCAAGTTTTCGGCCTCTTCAAGTGCTCCTATAGCCGCCAAATTAATGATCGCATCATCCATTATTAATATATAACATATATTAAAATTATAATATCAACAAACAACAATCATAACCTTACCAAAGTAAAAGTCAAAATTGAAAGTCGGAAAAGTCAGAGAATCTCTTTTGCGCATGCTCAAAACTCAAATTCGAGCACGGATTTTAAATTCGATTGGTTCCAACCCAGTCGAAGTAAATCGATTGAAAAATTTCGCATACGGACCAATTTCTATTACACGAAAATACACTTTTTGTATTTCATTCGAAAATTTGACGTAAAGTCGCATTCGAATCAAATTCGATTGAAACGAAAATAAGCCCCCTGATTAAAAATGCTGATTTGGACACCTAGTCACAAAACTGACTGTTGTTTGGACTACCTATAGAAGGAAACGTCTTCTCATACATTTTCAGGTCCTTAGATACATTAGGGGCGTTGCAAATGCAAAAAAAACATGTTACGGCACTTTTTGGCCTGTATCTCAGCCTTTAATCAATATCTTTTCATGTTACTTTTTACTATTACTCATGAGAAGATTCACCAGCAAAAACGTATGTTTCTAGATTTTTTTTGATCGCTATAGCTCACTAGAATGCATTTTTTAACGGAAATATTATAACCTTTTTTGATTTTTTTTGGCTTTTTTTCGTTTTTGAACCGGATAACTTGAGACATATCCTATTCCATTTATCCAGAGAAAATACAGAAGAATTTATATTAAATAGTTTAGAAATCCAGCCGCCTTTTGGGTTCTGAACGATACTTCAATACAAAATTATGATTATCACAGATTTCCCTTGTTAAATTTCCCAGAATTTTCTTAATATTATAGATCTGCCAAATTCTAACCATATCCCTGTTGATTTTCCATCAAAAAAACTACATGAAAATGGCAAGTAGATTGTTCCAAACTTAGTCCAAATAAAACCCCAGAACCAGTTCCGCAATTGTCGAATTCGTCAGTCCGTAGGTGTCGCCGGGTCCAAGAATTCTTAGTCCAGCCACTTCCCTGGCTAAATAATATCAGCAATGCGGTTACCTTTGCTCCTATCGTGCCTCTTAACCCACCTCAGGATAATATTGTTATCTACCGAGGCGTTAGCTAAATTTCGATGGCACTCTAATACTAGCCCTGATGTTGGGCCGTGTATAAAAATATCAGTATTCAAGGAAAGTACCAAATTTGGGAAATTGTAAAAACAAAGTTACCAAAGAGACAGTATTATTTGGCCTGTTGTGAAGAAACAAAGTTTTGTACTTACAGCCATATCCTTATTAGTACAGCGGCATTTAAATGGTTTTGTTAGAAAGAAAAAGAACCTACGATCAAATAAATTATCAAAAGTATCTCGCAAGTAAAAATATTCTATCTGGTACATTTGCAAATATTTCTATCTAGAATCTAGCCTTGAACCGCCTCTGTACCGTAAATCTTAGCAAAGAAACAAGTTGATGGAGGTCTTGTTATAATTACTTCGGTAAAATTTTTACAATAGACAGACAGATATATGACTCTTTCATGCAGTGAAAAAAAAATCATTGTATTGATTCCGAAATGCCACCAAGCAATAATCACCTTATTATCGTGGTTAGTTAAGTACTTACTAGTTGAAAGAGATTGCTTGTTGTGCAAAGTGTTTAAGAAGGATTATTATTATCCGATTTTGTATAGCAAACTACTGTTCGACTTTAATATTTAAATAGGGAGGTTTAAGTTTAAGTGCGTACAAGGGGTTTAAAGAGATTCAATTTTCTAGGAAATTTAATTTCTTTATTTCTATTTTTTTTAAAGTAGAATTCTTCTCTTGCGACTTTGTGTTGCGTACAAAAACATAGTTGGCGCCTGTCAACAAATAATATCATATGTCAAAATTAACGGTCCCCAATAAATGGCCAAGGCTGGGTTACCCAGTCTTGTCCCAAGCTTCGGTAATCATTGGCACGGTCAAGGCTGGTAAACCAGTCTTGGCCCTAGCTTAGGTAATCATTGGCATGACCAAGGCTGAGTCGAACAGTCTTGGTTCAAGCTTGTGTCCCCAATAAATAGCCAAGGCTGAGTTACCCAGTCTTCGCCCAAGCTTGAGTAATCATTGGCACGGCCAAGACTGGGTCAGCCAGTCTTGGCCCTAGCTTGGGTAATCATTGGTATGGCCAAGGCTGGGTTACCCAGCTGTAACACTGTTCTCTCCTCTCGAGACAGATCCCGGCTAGAGACTCTTCAAGGGTGGATCGACTCCATGTTAGTGTTCCACTAGGTATGCCAGAGGGTTGACAGACTATATAACTTAGGGCGCCACTACCTTTTTAGACATCGACGAAAGAAAATGAATTTAAGTTAATACGAAAAGAAACTAAGGTGAGAAAGATAAGAAATTAAAAAAGAAATTCAAAATATTATACTTTATTCTGCCATCAAGGAAGATGAAAACAGGACAGAATGAGACCTGCACTTTATAGGTAGGTACTTAGCTTATTTGAGATGAAAAGGTCTGGTAGAAACAGATGCTAGCGATGTCTTGTTATTAAGCGAAAGATGTCTTGAAGTTGATGTTAGAGATGTCTTGTAATTTGGAGCTAGGGATGTCTTGTTATTGTACCTGTAACCTTACAGTGTACCGGTATCCTAGCAAGGTAGCTGTAACCTTGCAGCTGTGCTTACCACAGCAATTGAAGGTAAAATTTGAGATGCGATAAGGTATGTCTACTATTAAACGGTCGATAGCGGAAAGCAAGGGCAATGGTTTTCAAAATGGAATCGGTCATTGATATAATATCTGTCAATTGTCTTTGCGGTAACAGTTGGAGAATTTGAGAACACAGAACTATAATTGAAAGTGGCTAGTGCGACGGCGCGCGGAAAATAGAGGATTTATTTTATAAAATCGAAACAGGTCGATAGACATGTTACACAGTCTTGGCCCAAGCTCGGATAATCATAGGCATGAACGAAGTTGGGTTAAAGAGACTGGCCCATGTATTGGTCAATACAGGTACGCCGAGGCTAGGTTTCCCATTACTGGCCCAGGCTTGGCCCCTTTGTCGTCTCTGGGGGTTTCCTACATGGAATCCTCCACCAAGACAATGCAAGTTCCCACACAGTTCGAAAAACTGTGAGTAATACAGTCCCGACCTAAGTACTAACGCCTTTTTTACTTTTTCAAAAATTAGCGTAGTCAGAGCTTCCAATCCCCAGAAGATGCATTCAACGCCTCCAAAAACTGTATCTCGGAAGTTGATTAATATTTTTTTTGTAGGGAAATTAGAAATTATCGCTCCCACATGAAAATTGTAAATTAAGTCGGGGGTAATTTGTTTAAAAATCGAATTATTGAGTGGCTTCTAAGTATGTGTCGAACTAGATGGATTAGAAATAAGGTAGAAAGTGAAATTGAGCGTCGATCAACTTAAATTACTTCTCATATCCATATCGTTAAGTTAAATTTAGTGTAAAAGATTAGCGAACGTGTTAACTAGCCTCGGGTATTTTTTATAATTTCTTAATAAGTTGTCTCTTGAACTTGAACATTTGATTTGATATTTTTTTTAGGTCAATAAATTAATAAATGTTGAAATGTTAAAATTTTAAACACCTTGTAGGGTTAGCGATTCGCACGAGATCAACGAGACGAGATTTTTACAAAGTCTTGTCTCGTCTGGCAGATGCAATGATAAGTCTCGTCTCGCAGCCTCCAGAGGCTTTTAAAAGCAATTATTGGTGTTCTGCTTATAAATTTTTATCAAAATAAATTGATGTTCATTCAGAAATATTCACCTGCGAGACTCTCGCACGAGACTCGAGACGAGTCCAACAAAAGTCTCGTCTCGTCTGGTCCGAGTATCGTCTCGAGTCTCGTCTCGAAAACGAGACGAAAACGAGAGTCTCGTGTTAATCACTAGTAGTATGCAGCAACTGTAACTGCGGTGTCAAAATGTTTTATGAACGTTTTAGTATTTTCTCTCAGTTATTAAAGAAAATAACTAAAAATCAAGTTACGGTGAAGTCTTGATTAAAATTAGATTAATTTACATCCAACCCGTCCTTGTGTATTATTTATTCTAATAAATAAATCACAAATATTAACGTTTCCTGCATATTTTAATAAATAAACGATATTTTTGATATACGTCGAATTTCATAATTTTCCCATTTTCCAAAAATTAGTCTGCTGCATTCGAAACTCATTAATTTGTCCTCTGAAAATATGTTGAATAATTAAATAGAATAAAACCTTGTTACAACGACAAAACTCCCGTAAATTATTTAATGTAATTTCAAACACAAATAAAGTTGTATTTAACTTTAATTATAAAAAGTACATTAAATGGCATTTATACAAAACGTAAAATTCTAACTAATGAAATACTGATTTTTCGGTTTGAATGTAATTCAATTTGGTTCTTATAATTAATTCTTCAATTTTGTAATGAAAATTTTTTTTTGTTACTCAAAGTTAAAAAAAAGACAAGTTATTGTTTAATAAATTTAGTGCAATAAAGGACCGAATCTTCAATAACAACTAAACAACTATCTGAATATGTTTTTTAGCCTTGATCGATACATATAGCCTGAGTCGATGAAAACATCAGAAGAGGATATACCAGACAAAAATTTAAAGTATACACTGACAGCCAGGCTAAAGGATTATTCACGTTACACCGTGCCGAGGCCGGGCCGTGTCCGTGCCGCATCATTGTCAGCGTGCGCTAACCGGGTCAGCCACTCATGCTACACCGGGCTGTTATTTGAGTAGTACAGAGTACGTGTCGGTAACGAATTTTGTCAAGCGTTCATCTTTTTTTTAAAAGAAGGTAAATTTTTCGCCGTTTTTCACTTGCGCGATATAGTACGACTTGTGTTTTGAAATGCAATGTATTTTACGTGGCATCCCGTTTTCTTTCAAGATACTATTCCATGTTTCTATATTGTGTTTCAGGTCTTCTTTAGTTTTCGCAAAAATAACTATATCGTCAGCAAATGCCCCTTCTGAAACTTCTACTTTTTTAAGATCCATGTATCCTATATTGAATTATTTGTTTTTATTCTTACATTTCTTTATTATTTCATCTGCCTCCTTGTCTTAATCCTTCAGTAATAATGCAATAATAATATGTCCCAGATTTGCTTGATAAATGCATGGCCGTTTTTGTTTATTTTCCATCGACAAAATCGTTTTTAATCCCATCAAACCCACTTTCCGTTTATCACACTGCACATTACATCCCATCCTTATCAAACTAAACCTATCCTCTTTTAGTTCAATAAAAAATTTATAAAAATGTTTCGTTCTTTTCAACTAGCTCGTTTCATGAAACGTTCATACTGTCGTGTCGGTAAAATGAAAAGGAGAAGCCAAAGAAAGTCTCTTTTATGAAGTTTAACAAGTAACATATCTACCAGTCCGTCGGTATTGAGTCGGCTCTTTTGTTACATTGACCTACACAGGTTTGTTATTATTATTATCTTATAGATCGAAATAACTACAATAGCTACTGGATAAAGAATATACGGAAATTTTGAAAATAGCACCTAAACCTTTAGAACCTTTCAATCTATAATATATAACAAGAAATCGTTGTTTCTGAAACGTGGTAGATAAAAAATGTGCTTAAAATTTTGATGTGGAGCTAAATTTTAAAATATACGGAGAGCACTGAAAAATGCACCAACTACAGTGATGGAAGGTGTCAACTGGTGCCAGTATGTAGCACCATGCTTTAAGAACTACGTGGATTTTATTCACTATACACTGTGTCCGTAAAGTATGGACCAAATTCATTTTTGGCTAAACAGGCCATTTTAAGAAATAATCCTGAAACACCACAATTTTTTATTTTAATGTACCGTATTTAAATGGAACACCCCCATTTTGTCTCAATTTTCGGATTACTCTAGCTGAGCTGATTCCAAAAATGTATCACATGTTGATTCTAATTGGTACAGGGTGGACAACAATACAGTAGTTTTGTGTGTGCTCATAAAGTAACGCGTAACATTCTTTATTAGTTAAATTAACAATATTATCAAAAATACTTATTGTCTAGCGGACAGAATATGGTTAAATACATGACTTAGTAAATGTTCGAACTGCAGCCCTTGCTGTATTTGACAGTAACACAAACGGTGTACAAATTCTTGTTGAACCTGTTCTTGTTTATTTCTGTCCGAATTCTCTCTTTTAATTCTGGTTTCGTTTGATACACAACATTCTTCAGATAGCCCCACATAAAATAATCCAAAGGATTGAATTCTGTTGACCTCGCTGGCCATTCAATAGGTCCACGTCTACCAATCCACCTGTTCGGAAAAATTTCATCTAGGTACCTTCTAACATCTACAGCATAATGTGGAGGTGCACTATCCTGTTGAAACCATAAACTTTCATCAAAACCTCCAGGAAACAAATTACGTAAAGTAGGTACGAGATACCCCTTTAAAAACTCAAGGTATACGTTGCCCCGCTTAAATTACCTTCGATAAAGTTGGGTCATTTGATTCGATTTCTTACAATTCCAGCCCATACATTTATCTTTTGCGGGTATTGTGTATGATGCTCACGCATCCAGTGGTGGTTTTCTTTTGCCCAGTATCTACAATTCTGACAGTTAACCTCGCCATTTAACGTGAAAGTGGCCTCATCAGAAAAAATAATGTTTTGTATCAAGGTGACATTTATCCATAATTTTTTCGCAAATTTGGATTCTTCTATCGGTATCATCTTCGTTTAATTCCTGCACAAGTTTGATTTTATAAGGATGCCATTTTTCAAGCTTTAATAGTTTTTGTACCGTTGTTTTGCTAACACCGATATCGCGATTAACTTTGCGCACAGAAGTGTGCGCATTTTCTTCAAAACATCTAATGCTGTATCAGCATTTGCAGAGTGACGACCTGATTTGCGTGCATTTTCAACCGTACCAGTTTCTCGAAATTTCTTTTCAATCTTACTGACTGTTGAAAGCGTTATAGGTCTTTCTGGATATTTATCATTAAACAAATTGCACACTTCCATCTGAGTTCGCAATCTGTCTCCATACCCAAGCATCATACGTATTTCAATTTTTTGTTTTACACTTAACTCCATTTCTACTTCAAATTAAATCTAAGCAATAATTAAAACATTCACGAATATCAAAAAGATTGCAGGTGTAGGTGTAGGTGTCTCCAAAGAGCTGTAGCTTTTCACTTTATTTCTCCTATTTCAATCACATATTTGTAAAAGACATAAAGCATGTTTTCTTAATTTTTTCAACATATTTATCGGTCAATTAAAACTTTAATACTGTTCCTGCTAATTCAAGAATTAAACGAACAAGAATTTATCTAATTTACCATACATAATTACCAATCAAAACGATTTTGAAATTGCCACTCCGATGAAGTTGAAGTTCATAGAGAAAAATTTTATTATAAGAAGACCACCAAAGGACATAGCCGCTATGACCGTTGTTCTTCGAGAACGATATCTCGATAAAAACATGTCATCCATCATAGTTTCGAACTGGGACACTTCTTTACCGACCCGACAGCCGCTTCGTACTTGGTGCGTGTCCGAGATAATGAGAAATATCATATCGTAAGGCATCATCTTGTGTTCCCTGCCAAATGATTTTTCGACTATGTGGAGATTAGTGGATGAATTTTTTTCACTAATTTTTCAATTGGAATTGTTAATAGTCGGTTATTTTGAATAATTTTGTTATTCGTGTATTGAATACATTTTTACACGAGCCGAAAGAGTTTGAAATTATTAAAGCCGGACTTCAGTATAGCCAGTCTAGGCAACTTCCCACGAGATTGGATTTATGTTAAAAATTATTGACTGTTGATTGTTTACTAACATTCCTGGACGACTGTGAAGACTGCTAACACAGAGCCCAGGAATGTGACTTTCTCTACGAGATAAATATACTATTTTTCCACAAATCGTTTAAAATTCGACAAATATTAATTAGTTTTGGAAAAATTGCGAATAATTTTATTCACAAATAAATGGTGATTTGAAATTCGTAATAAAATTACTTTGGTTACATATAATTTTAATTGCTGGTGTTCTCGAAAGTAAAATGATAAGTGCTGTTGAATTTTCCATTTCTGGGACCCCTCAAGAGTTGGGCAGTGAATACTTCTTCATTAGAGTTATTGCCAAAGTATTCAAGAGAAATGTACGAATATGCATATAAACTTTTTATCGAGAGTAAAAACACGAATTCTCTCTCAGAAAATGTTGTAATGGCATAGTTCCTAGACCTTTGTTTAAAGATGAAATCTTCAACATTATGAGCCATTTATTCAATGTTGAAGTCAACCCTTGCAATTAAACACAATGTAGATATATCTACATATTCAACACTTCTTTCTTTATTGAAACGGCAAGCTCAAGGTTATAGGGCAAATATTTTTAACGAAAAAAGAAATGAAAATTGTATCCAGGAAGCTCCAAATAAAAAAAATTTAATGATAATTGTAATTCACAAGGTTCTTCTACAAATTCCTGTTTACTAGATTGACAAGAATATTCTCAATCAATAAAACATTTATCAACAAATCCATCTTCTAACTCTAACGCAATCAATTATTCAAGCTTACATTTGTTTTGGGATGCTTTTTTTTAAAGTGTAATTCTGAAAATGACTAATTGGCGATTCTAACCAATTTAGCCGATGACATCCATAAAAACCACAATCTATAAAATGGATGTCTTAATTCCTTTAAAACTGTGGCGGGTATTTCTTTTTAATAAAATACAGGCACGTCTCTAAAAATCGGAAAAGACAAGCACCATCTATAATGGGAACAACGGCTTACTGGACCATCTCAGTGTTAATATTTATTACTTGTACCTTCATAGTTTTGTAAAACTAACATTCGTTGAAGTTTAACAGATATTAACATTGGCCGATGACAAATTGTCATGAGATAATTGAAAGATGGATTTTTTATATTGTGAGTTACTTAGTGTTACTTATAGGTATATAATGTATGAATATAGTGGTATTCATACCAAAACCAGGTAGGATGGATTACACCTTACCAAAAGCATTCCGACCAATTAGTCTCACATCGTTCTTTTTAAAAACAATGGAGAGGTTATGCGAGCGGTACATAAGAGATGAAGTGCTAGTTCACCACCCACTTCATCCAAATCAGCATGCATATACTCCGGGAAGGTCCACTGATTCGGCCCTTCACCAAGTGGTTGGCAGAAGCGAAAGATCATTGGACAACAAAGAATCCACCCTGGGTATATTCATAGACATAGAGGGAGCGTTTGATAAAACAACCTTTCCAACAATTACCCAGCAACTCAACTCCAGGAATGTACCTCTGGTAGTAGGAGAATGGATACTCAAGATGCTCTCTAGTAGAGCAATAAGTATCAATGTAGAAGACATCACAGTAAGAGGACTGGTCATGAGGGGATGTCCGCAAGGAGGGGTCTTATCACCCCTTCTGTGGAACATAGTCCTGGACACCCTGATTAATCACCTCAACAACAATGGAATCTACACAATTGCATACGCAGATGACATAGTTATTTTGCAGACAGGCAAATTTGTGAACACACTGTGCGATAGAGCGCAGGATGGGCTCAAATTAATTGAAACATGGTGTAAGGAACACTCACTTTCGATCAATCCCAGGAAGACTGAGATGGTCCTTTTTACCAGGAAAAGGAGTTTATCGGGTTTAAAATCCCCCGAAATCTTCAAAAGCAAACTAAACTTTTCGGAAGAGGTGAAATACCTTGGTATTACCCTCGACAGGAAACTAACATGGAACTCTCATCTACACAGCAGAGCAAAAAGAGCATATGTGGCTTATGAACAGTGTCGGAGAACAGTGGGACGCACATGGGGGCTGTCACCCCGAGTGGTCTCCTGGATCTACACTGCAATAATAAGACCTATGTTAACGTATGGAGCAATTGCATGGGGACCGAAGGTTCTACAAGCAACGGCCATTCAAAAACTATATCAAATACAGCGAATGGCCTGTTTAAACATAACAGGAGCCATGAGAACAACACCAACCGCAGCAATGGAGCTTATTACTGGTCTGACCCCTCTGGACCTGTATGTCAAGGAGGTTGCGTTGATGGCCATGGTACGATTGCGCAAGGCTGGTGTAAACCCCGAAGTAGGAGTGGGCAATTTGCGGTTAAGCCTATGGCAGGAAGCGCTTACTGCGCTACCTCTGCTGCAGGCAGCCAATGATGCAATTAAACCCAGATTTTTGTTTAATAAACCCTACAAAATACAAATAAAACACAACACAGAGCCAGATGCTGCAGATGCAATACGCATTTATACAGATGGTTCAAAAATGAATGAAGGCTCAGGATGTGGAGTTTACTCGAGAGCACTAAGCCTAAGGATCAAGTGGGGAATGGGAAACAATACCAGCGTAGTTCAAACAGAACTGGCTGGTATCTCAATTGCCACAAAAGAACTAATCAGAAAAGGAATTTCTGACAAAAACATAATAATCTGCACTGATAGTAGACAAGCCCTATTAGCCTTGAACAGACAACGTGTTATATCAAGACTAGTACTAGAGTGCCACCAAGATTTAGCTAACGCCTCGGTAGATAACAATATTATCCTGAGGTGGGTTAAAGGGCACGACAGGAGTAAAGGAAATCGCATTGCTGATTCTCTAGCCAGGGAAGCCGCTGGACTGAAAATTCTTGGACCCAGTGACACCTACGGCCTGACGAATTCGACAATTGCGGAACTAGCCAAACGTTACACCCATGCTCAATCCCTTGAGAGATGGGAGGCAATCAAAGGATGCAGTTTTGCCAGGATCACCCTGGGCGACCCTGGGAAGATGGCGCCGAAAAAATACTTGGCGATGACCAGAAGAAACCTACGTATAACAGTGGGATTCCTGACTGGCCACTGTCAACTAAGGAAACACCTCCATACTATGGGGCTAGTGGACACATCTCTATGCAGGATGTGTGAACAGGAAGATGAGACTGTCAGGCATGTCCTATGCGAGTGTCCGGAGTTATCGTCGATAAGAGAGTGTGTGTTCGGTGAGTCTTGGCCTACACCTGCCGATATAAAGGAGATGTCTCCTGGTGACCTGTTCACCTTCCTGAGAAGGACAGGATGGACGATGACCTAGGAGGACAACTCCTCGGGAGGATGTACAATGGGTCATATGTGGCCTAAGTGCTGCGAGCCTACACTCACCCTCCCTACTCTACAGATACAGAGATACAGGTATATAATGTATAGATTAGTTTTTATTTGATATTAAGCAAGTCCATATCTGCATCTAACCCTATCCCATCTATTTTTCCCAAACTCCAGTTCTGTTATCCACCTATCACAGTTTGAGTAGTCAACTTATTGACATTTCAACGTCCCCATCTGATTTCTAACACAGATAGCGACGTATGAAATTACCTGAAAGCAAAGAAGCGGCATCCTAAAAACCGAACTCATATAAAAAAAGCTTCGGTTTCACCTGTCTTTGTCCTTTGTCAAAGCTTGAAGGGTGATGCTATGAGTTCGTGTGTCGCTGTCATGTCGAAGATGGGGCCTTCGGCGATGACGGTGTCGATATCTGGAGTATCCTTTTTTTTTGGCTTTCTCTTAAAGTATCATATTTTAGTTGAAATATTTATCGAATTATTTATTTAATATCTAACTAGTAGCATATATCTATAAGAAATCGGATTAAATTTCGGCTGTAAATTGTATCTCTCGATAGCACAACTGTTAAAATTCCATTTTTAAGTATTAGGTTGAAAAAATGTACAAGAAAATCGTTATTTACACTTTTAACTTCATCAAAACATTCTCAAAAGCAGTCATTTAATGAATGACATTGTCTAATTTCACTGTCGTTTTTATATGAATATTTGAGTGGTTTTGTGTGTTAATATGTGTTTGTTAGTGAAAATGAGCACGATTTCGATTTTTATTAAGTTAAGAATTCTGGAACCTTTGACGATACTTGACACTGAACACTGTTTACAGTACCACTACTCCAACACAAACACTCTGATTTTTATGTATATTTACGGAGTTTGGTGTGTTATCCAGAGTTATTGTTTGTTTTTTAGTGAAATTAAACACTATTTCTAACGTTTTTAGGTATATTTAAGTGGTTTGGTGTGTTATCCAAAGTTATTGTTTGTTTTTTAGTGAAATTAAACACTACTTCTAACATTTTTATGTATATTTAAGTGGTTTGGTGTTTTATTCAGAGCTGTTGTTTGTGTTTAAGTGAAATAAAACACCATATCTAACGTTTTTAGGTATGTGTAAGTGGTTTGGTGTGTTATCCAGAGTTATTATATGTTTTTTAGTGAAATGAAACACAATTTCTAACGTTTTTAGGTATATTTAAGTGGTTTGGTGTGTTATTCAAAGTTATTGTTTGTTTTTTAGTGAAATTAAACACTATTTCTAACGTTTTTAGGTATATTTAAGTGGTTTGGTGTGTTATCCAAAGTTATTGTTTGTTTTTTAGTGAAATGAAACACTATTTATAACTTTTTTTATGTATATTTAAGTGGTTTGGTGTGTTATCCAAACTTATTGTTTGTTTTTTAGTGAAATTAAACACTATTTCTAGCGTTTTTATGCATATTTGAGTGGTTTTGTGTGTTATTCAAAGTTATTGCCTGCTTTTTTAAATTTCAAGTGTTTTTTTGAATGTTTCGGTTTGTTATTATGTACAATTTTTATTAGATGTAATTGAATCTGAGTTTTTGATATTATTTTTATGTTTATGTATATCTTCTTTAATATTTTAAATAATAGCGGACAATAATTGAACAGTATCTAGAATGTAATAAAAAAAAAACAATATTTACCGCCTTTAATACTGTCTAATTGAGTTTCACATTCGAATGTGTTCACTTGAAAGCTGTCGGTGTTTCATAATATGCCGAAGAATTCTTAAGCCGCCTTTGAAGGTCTACCGTCTACAGCTACTGGTGCATCGTTTTTCTTTACATTACTTTTTTATTATTATTTTTTGTTGGTATTTTGAATAATTTCTTAACATCAGCTACCGAGATGTGTAGTGAATCTAGTCGTCTATTGAAAATTACAGTCTATTCAGTCAGATCGGAATCAGGAGATAATATATATACACAGTCTTCCATAAATTGATTACACATTCTGTTTTATTTACGTGTAATCATTTGCTAGGTTATTACTTTTATAATTACAGCTTTCATGCATTGTATACATGAAAAACACTTAAACGAATAAAATTTTCATCGAAAAAAATCTCAAGTAGTTTCTTTGTGCGTTACTTTTCAAACATCTGTTGCCCTCTCTTTCGATAATTGAACCATTATCCGATTCAAAGTCTAATTTCGATGAATCCTATCCATTGACCGTCAAAATTTCCATAATTCTCCACTAAAGATGTCGTCAAACAAACAGTTGGCCGACGATGCTGGTCCTGCGACAAATTGGGGGCACAATACCATCATTGACATCATTCAACAATAAGATCTCATGGTCATTTATAATGTTCCTCTTAAGCCGAGAACGGAAGAACGCACTTATCGAGATCGAGTGGTAGTTTGTTTGGTATGAAATTCGATATATTTGCACAAGTTGTTTGAATCGTTAAATATTTTTAAACAACACAATAAGGCTTTCTTATTATCCGTTTGGGTTAAGGAGATGCTATAATAGAAGGTTTATTTAATATTGGATGAAGTAAATTTAAAGTTATTTAATTCGAAGATTCAGGTAAATCTACAAAGATAAATTTATCATTATTTATGCGTAGTTAAGCGGTTGGAGATTTGCCTCGCTCTGGCCGGTCATCAACTGAAGACTCGTGGCGAGTACTGAAACATATTCCTGCTGGTACGTTTAGAAATGTTTGTACATGATATTAAACGAATCACTTGTTATATCTGAACGACCCTGTATAAAAATAATACCACGTGCAGGTGAAATTAATTGAAAGACGTACAAGTATCGTTTTCTCACACAACTACACATTATAGTTAGCTTTAACCACCCCGACACAAAAAAGATGCCGAAAAATATATATCTATGTCTAAGTGCTTTCTTAAAGTCCAGATAAGCCGTACCAATCTTTTTAAATCCCGATGCCGCAATATTGGCGTTCCTTCCATACCTTTTTTTCATTATATCCTTACCTTGTAATCCTTATAATGTGAAAGTCTCGTCCTTTTCTCCTGGATTACTAAGTCTCATTCTTCTACCAGAAATTTTAAAATGTTCAAAAGACCCGACGATTATATGTAGTTCATAAGCTATATACTCACTCCCTTTTTTTTATATTTCGGCGTTTTCGATTATTATCTTTTTACAGAGGCGTACACCCAATAGATTTCAACAGGATCCTCTTTTGGACCAATGTACGAGGTCTGGCTGTCAAACAACGGGACTGCTTATGAAAAAAGAGTTTTATTTTGGAAATTATTCTAGAATCAAGGTAGGTACTTCCCTCTCCACGCCACAAACCGGTTTTTCCAATGATCAAAGCAATGCTTTTGAAAGAGCATTCACCTCTTCCATCGACTCGAACCGATATCCTTTTAAAGCAGACTTGTTCTTCGGAAACAGGAAGAGGTCACACGGTGATGGATCAGACGAGAATGACGCGTCTTCGAACACTGGAGATGTTAATGTCGAAAATAATTTTTATTTTGACACCCTTGCTTTTTTTATTCTATGGGATACAGAAGTTTTCCAAGGCATACATACAATGCCGCTTAGTTTCAACATCATCTTGATCTATCTAACCTAAAATTGGAGCATAAACGGAATTATGTTGTTTGTCGTTCCACGCCACTGGTGGATCGTCTTTCCTTTGTGGGTCAAAGTACAAGTTTTCGGATCAAAGGATTTGATGAAATGAAAGTTATTAATGGTGGTTTGCAGTTTTTCAATAGGAATTTTTTGGGCGAATTGGTGTGGGGTGTGATTTTAGATTTAAGCTTTTTCTTTGTGGAAGGTTTAAGTACAAGGTGGTCGTCGGTATTCTTTTTACATGGCGAGGAATAGTTAGATGTACTTTGGTCTCGTTAGGTGGTATATAATTTTTGTTTATTAAATATTTCTACCTATATAACAATAATTTCTTAATTACATTTAACGGAACAATAATAAAGTAATAAATTGTTCTATGGAAAACTTATTTTTTTATTTTTAAGTTTATGTTACTTTTGTTTTTTTCAAGTGAATTAATGGGAATATCTACAAAAATTCATCCGTTCGAAAGACGTGTACGATGCTCGTAATAAAGAAGAAAGTAAAGTTAGGTTTTGTTTGTATATAATTTCTATAGACTATTCCAGAATTACGTCTCTGACAAATCGGCCATTTTGCACTGGAGGGCACACAGTTAGACTTTAATTAACAAAATAAAAAGTGTGGAATACGGGGAGAAAGAGATATGGTATATTTTTTTCGATTTCCGGCTGTTTTAACGCCGCGATGCTTGGATTGGTGCTTTAAAACGGGACCACTTAGTAACTTTAATAACTTCCGTCCTGTCAAAATTCATATTCTGGAACGGCCTATTGACATTTTAGTTTCAAGAAATATTTCTCTTCAAATAAAAACAACTAAAATAAATAATTATATCATTCCAATTATTAGAAATCAAAATATTTACGAACTGTCCCTTTAATTCATAACCCAAACACTTTTCTAATCAACTTACACCCGATAACAATTTTATTTAATACATAACATTGTATACACATCTCATCAAGAGGGTGTAACATATCTTGTTACATCGATATTGAATTGATGTAAGAGCCAGTCCATGACCCAAACAGTTGACGTATTATTAGTTGCGTAATGAAGATTAGCCTCCTACAGAGGGCGACACCCTATCACTCTCGAAACCGTCAAAAGGGTACAGCATGCAGTTAAACTGGCGAAAAAAGGTTACAAACAATTTTGATGAATCTACTTTTGATTTAAATTGCTCAAAATTCACTCATAATATGTAAAATTTTCTCCTTAATCGATTACAACGTTCTAAGTCTTCAATTAGTTGATTTTTGAGTACATTTTCGTATGACAAAGTGGACTTTCGAAAATTTTTATTACTTTAACATTGATGATTCATGAAACGAAAACCCTCCAGATTCTGTTTTTAAAAATAGAATTTTTTTCCCAATAGACTGGTCTTTAGAGAGTAGGTACCCTCCTGAAATTTTAGTTCAATATTCCTCGTTTTGTGGTATTTACAAGACTTTTATGACAAAAAATCTCCTGAATTTTTTTAATAAACAAAATTTCTATTAGCGCTACCCCTTTACTGTTCCTAGATTAAGCGCCTTTTGATACTGTTCGCTATATCTCCCTCTAGTGTTTACGTTATTTGTAACGAATCATTTTCTATTGGACTTAATGAATAGGGCGATTTTATCCTTTGTAACGATATAAAGGCAATTCATGAATAAAGGAACAGTTGGGTTTTACCCACATGATAAATTTTTTGTCGATTTTAGATAACGTTATGTATTATATCTAGATGGAATTAATGAGAAGCTTTTAGGAAAAATTTATGTTATATTCTAGAAGGTGTGGAGTATGATGTTTTTCACCAGGAATTTTAATTATGAAAATTGTTTTGGATACAATGGAATTATGTTATGAACTAACCTATTTTTTGATTGAAGAAAAAAACAACATGCAATTATAATGATGTTTATTTATGAAATATTTGAATTGAAAAACAATTTTTTTGCTCTTGATGTTCTCTAAGGATTTATACAAATTGTTACTCGCTTCTTTCCACTTCTAGTGTTTTCTAGTAGAAGATTTTCATCTTTATCTTTAGTCGAAACTGCAAACTAATATTCAGGAGGTTCGTGATCAATTGGTCCTGAAAAAAATAAACAATTATTTTAAAATAATGTTCATTTAGTCCAAACAATATTTTGTTTCATCCAATAATTGACTTCTTTTCAATCCTCGATCTTATTTTTTATTTCTTTGGTTTATATTTGAAGTACTTGAGCCTTTCTGAACATCAGTTCTATGTTTTTGGACCCGTACAACTAACAAGAATAACTCATGACTTCAGTGAGCCCACTTTGAGTCGAATCAAAGTAAAAATTGAAGATATAGACATAAAAAATGGGTTTTCATATTGTTATACGTCCTGGATTAAATAAGGACTAGAACAAGAAGATCCACTATCCAGTACGTTGTTGACTTTAATACTAGAAAGGAAGCAGAACAAACAGCTAGTGGACACAACTCCTGGCCTACGCAGGAAAAAAACTATATAGGTCTATATGGATGTGAAAGTTCAAAGGAAAATACTAATAACAGTAATAAAAACAAGACGGCAAAAACGAGGAAGACCGAAAAAGATGGTATAAAGAACCAACTGAAGACATAATAGAGTACTCCGCATCCAAATTGTAACACATTTTTTTATACTTTAAGAATTAGATATTCAAATTATTGTAAAGTAAGATCATTGTTAGATGACACCTACTGTAAAATTGAAGAGAAAAAGACCAATGTTTATTGTAAAAAATCGATTAATTGACCAAGAACACCATTAGCCGTTATCAGTTTGTCAGAGATATTGCTTATAAGAATTTGCTTTGATAATAAAAGTACTTTAAAAATATTACTGGCAATATAAAATAATTTACTATGAATCTGTTATGTATAGAGTATAGAATAGTGTTGTGTAACGTTTTTATAATAAAAATGCTGGTATATACACTATAATTAAAATTTGTTAGAAACTAAATAATTTCTTCCAGGTAGTAATGAGAATAAAAGAAACACAAGTTTTAATCTTTACTTTTCTTCATTAACGGCTGACATTTTTACAAACACTTTATTGTACAAAGCAGAAACAATAACTGTGTGACGCTACGCTACTGAAAATCTTAACACCTGATAAGGTTCGATGCAATTGGCGTTTGTCAAAATTTTACCACCGATAGCAGCCGAATAGGCAGGGCACTATTACTCTGTCTCTTAGTTGGTAATTTCTGGGACATCAAGTTAATTGGCGAATACTGTATGTAAAGTTTTAATAAATTGATGTATTAGGTTTGTTCCAACTGGCGATAGAACCGTTCTAGGTACCTATCGTTTGCGCAAGTGCTATATTTATTTCTTGGGACGGTACAAAAACGATAACTTCTGGAAAGGGGCGATGAAATTGATGTGTCCATCCCTAATAAGAGTTTGCGCATTATGCAGTACTCGATACGATTCCAGAACGGTTCCTAAATGTCAGTTAGAGCAAATCTATTAAAAATAAATCTGTTTATTTTCTTATAACCCTCTTTTTCCTATAGAATTAATGCTGTAGCAACCCACTGAAAAACTGGCCTTCAGCTGTTAGCCATATTCTAATCATCCCTTTTGCGGAACTCGCAGTTTTTGCGGAATTCGTATTAGCCCATAAATATTTTGATAGTATTTCACTCGGCGTGAAAAAATATATTCAAAAAACGCATCTAGCTCTTGAAAAAGGGATAATAAATAAATAAACATCAATTTTTATTATCCATAACGCTAAAACTTTTTTCACGCTTTTAAAAACGCATCGTTAACTCTCGTATCTATCACCTGGTACTTAAATATAAAGTCGTCACGTATTCTTCTTCAAAGCATCTTCCTTTTCTTAGATCTAACAAATGAAACCAAAGAAAACAAAGAAAAAACAGACACTAGTTCTTTGCCGCAAAGGTATAAACAGCAATAACTTCATAAGGGATGCACTTAGGGGCGGTATGTGATTGTATACCAAAACTAGCAATTACTTTCCACATAATAAGCACAATGGATCACCTAGTGCTTATCTTTTTCAAAAAGGTGCCGCGCTTTATATAGATATTGGGATGGGAACAAGGATTATCTTTATTATTCTCAATCCACAGGGTGTGCTAGTTTTTAGTTATCTTTATATATACTTTAAGGCACACAAAACCTAAATCTGAAAAGTCCCGGGCCTGACACATAGATGGCGCTAATTTTATTGCAATCGACTGTTTTTCAGTTAGTACTAACCCTAAAAAGACTGCTGTCAAATTTTCATGTAATTCTATTCATTAGTTCGTGAGTTATTGTGCTATGAGTGACGCTCAAAACAATGGATTAAAAACAATTTCGTGTTTTACTTTGACACTGCTTCTTGATGGGAAAAAATACAGTTCAAAGCGAGGCTTGAAAAGTGTTATGAGGACTAAGCTCCATCAGAAACAACAATAAAACGATGGTTTGCTGACTTCAAAGGTGGTCGTAGAGACACCGATGACGTCCAAGTAAGGCAGTAACATCAGAAAACATAAAAAAAATCCACAAAATCCTTTTGAATGATCGAAAAGTGAAGTTGGGTGAGCTAGCTGAGATCGTGAAGATATCAAAATAACGTGTTGGCTTTATATTGCATTAGCAATTGACCATGAGAAAGCTCTGTTCAAAGTGGGTGCCGCGTTTGCTCACTGTTGACCAAAAACAAGAACGTGTTGATGCTTTTGAGCAGTGTTTGACCATGTTTAAACGTATCAAACCGGAATGGATCCATCACTTCATCCTGGAATCAAAACTATCGTTATCTGAGTGGACAGCAACTGGAGAACCTCGTCCAAAGCGCCCGATAGCACAACAATCAGCTGGAAAGGTTATGGTTTATGGAATATTCATCGACAATCTTGAAAAAGGAAATACCATTATTATATAGCGTTATTGGAGCGTTTGAAGGCCGACATTGCAAAGAAACGTCCGCATATGGCAAAGAAAAAAATTTGTTTCATCGAGACAACGCACCGTGTCACAAGTCAATCAAAACAATGGCAAAACTACATGAATTGTACTTCGAATTGCTCCCACATCCACCTTATTCGTCAGATTTGGCTCCCAGAGACTACTGGCTGTTCGCAGACCTAAAAAAAATACTCGCCGGTAAGAAATTTCGGTCAAATGAAGAGGTTATCGCTGACACTGGTATTGAAATGTTGGAGCAGCGCCGGAATGATAGCGTTGATCTTGATGGAAATTACGTCTTTCTATAAAACTAATTTTGAACGTTTTCTTTATTAGGCCCGGGATTTTTCAGCCCGTATGTTATATATATACCTATATATAAATTTATCGCACAGAACAATACAAACATTAATGAATGGAGCAAAGACAAGCCGCAAAAAAACTACAAAAATATCTCTTGATTTCGATCTCTTTACCAATTAATTAATATAATTGAAAACATTCAGATCACATTGGTCATATACCCGCGGCGGCAACCTTCCGTCACGACCAACTGGGATGATCTTGTTTCAGTTGTCATCCTTTACTGTCTTGTTATCCACCGCACACAAAAAGAAGAAAAACAACACGAAGTGAGCTAATAAAGATGTCGTTGTTGGATGCCTCTTTTGATCTAAAGAAGATTATTTGCTAATATTTTATGTGGCGGTTTGTTATAAAACGTAATTTCAATAAAAAGCGGTCAATTTAGAAATATTTCGTTTGGAAAAATTAGACTCTTTTCATAGTAAAAATTTTAAAATTTATCTAGTCGCAGATAATACAAATAATTCAAAGAAAAGTGTTACGAACAATTTTAATGGAAAAAGTATATAGAGGAGGCCATAAAATTGATTGAAACTAATCATAGAAGATGGATAGGTACCAGATATTTTCCTCATGCTTGTTTAAGGAAGGTGAGTTATTGGGGAAAGAAGTACGACACCGCTGGAAAGCCATGGTGATGATGTATGCTCACCAAGCGGTATACCTTGACTTTCTACCTGTCTCCTAAGGTACAGACACGTTTTTGCAGGCTCAGGCAGTGGCGTAGCCAGACGGGAAAGGGGGAGCACGTGGGGTCCAGCATTCAAAGTCGCTGTAGTATGATCTGACAAGTACTCAGGGGTTTCCTACGGGTATACACAGTAGGTACTCAACGATCTTGTTTACTGGGAAGGTCCCTTGGTCGCGAAATGACATTTTCACTGACTTGTGTCTGAAGACATAACGCCACAATCATATCATCACTGGGTATTATTCAAAACAAAATTCTAAATAAATGACAGTTGACTTAATAAAATAGAAACAATAAAAGAAGTAAAATTCTTGAAGTGAACTTTCCTAACTTTTGTATGATGAACAACTTCCACTTACAATGGAATCATTAAAATTACGACTTGAAAAAACTTTGAATAACTTAAGTTAATTTTTATAAGAAATTTTTGCGTTAAAAACGTTATTTGTAAAAAAATGTATCAAATTCATCCAATATTTTGTTTTTTCCAATTTGTTTTAAACCTCTTGCACCCGTGGTGCTAGCTTGTGCTTTAATCGTCTATTTGTTCGTTTTTTTTACAAGAAAATCATAAAAATCTCACCTGCAACAAACTAAAAACCGTTCCAAAAACTTAAACCAACACAACTTTCCAAATTTCTCCAGGAAAAATCCCAAAAAACCCATAGACACCACCAAACATAACCAGACGTCTCGACGACAGTGTCCATCCGACGCCAAACTAAGCAAGCGTCGATCTAACATGCGCCGTCGCTTTAAACAACCGAACAATGGCGTCTAAAATCCCTCCAATCGAATACCCAGATTAGCGCGACCACTCAGGCAAAAGTAAAACGCGAGATACGCCCATTGAAAATTTATCCAGTCTTATCATTTTTTTCCTACTAAAAATTATCTTTAACCTTCAAAGAAAATTTCATGATAAACAGAAATTTAGAGAAATAGAGCGGAGCTCGCGAGGTACAAACATTTTAAAGCACTCTTCTAGTTGTGGAGTATATACAGGGAGATATAGAATATCTGCAAGCGGCAGATAGATAAGAGAAAGAATAGAAACAGCAAGGAAGATTAGGATCGTTGTATTGAGGGCGATCGGTGAGTTTTAAGCTTATCGCTCGTAAAGCCCCCTTCTCACAACAAAAACGGGGCGTAGTTGCTATAACTCCGCCCTGTTATACCTAGGATGAAGTCACCCTTGAACAAGAGAGTGACATGAGGCTGTAGCCAGTCTTCTGTATCCTTTCGGGCAGTGAAGCACATAGATTCTTACCAAAATACCGTATTAGAACACGTGGTTCTTGGCGAAAATTCATCGGACCACAATAAATTATCGCGTAGTGAGGCGTAATAGGTGTACGCCTGCGGATTTAATCAAGCAGAAGTCAAGTCTTTGTCCGGGTTAGAAACGATTGTTTGTTTGTTTTTTTCTTATCAATTGATTAGATTTGCTTGGGCAGACTAAAGGACTTTTTCGTTTTATTTGTGGTGAACTGACTTTAACATATTTACAGTGAATGGAAGCGGTTTATGATTTGAGCGTTCAATTTGCGTCAAGGTAGGAGAAATTTCAAGTCAAAATATTCCAGGTCAAAGTTGAGAAAATAAAAGTACAACTTTCTTTTAAGTTGAGCATGTATTTTTCAGCTTAACTAAGGTTGTAAAGTCAAAATATTCTAGGTCAAAGTGGAGTGCAGCTTTCAACTTAATTGTGGTTATAAAGTCAAAATATTCCAGTTATAAGTTGAGAAAATTAAAGTACAAATTACTTTTAAGTTGAGCATGCAGTTTTCAACTTAATTGTGGTTATAAAGTCAAAATATTTCAGTTATAAGTTGAGAAAATTAAAGTACAAATTACTTTTAAGTTGAGCATGCAGTTTTCAACTTAATTGTGGTTATAAAGTCAAAATATTCCAGTTCAAAGTTGAGAAAATAAAAGTACAAATTACTTTTAAGTTGAGCATGCAGTTTTCAAATTAATTGTGGTTATAAAGTCAAAATATTCCATTTCAAAGTTGAGAAAATAAAAGTATCTACAACCTACTCTTAAGTTGAGCATGTATTTTTCAACTTAACTGGGGTTATAGTCAGAAATAACAATTTTCCTGTGAAAAGAAGATAAAAGAGGCAAGAAAACAGTAAAGATAGCGTTATTATTCCTGAACTTTAAACTAAACTTCAAGTACCAAATGAGATAGGTCTGGAGCCCGACTTGATAGCATAAGTAAAACATTATAGTAATTTTTGTTATTTCGTAGTAGAGATATTTAATAATGAAAAACTATCTTAAACACTGCTTTTTTGCATATCTTTTTCTTTCTTTTTTGTTCTCTATATCTTTAACATATTCTGATTTTCCATCTGCAGTCCTATATTTTTTGCTGTAACACTTTGGTTTCGTAGCTCTTTAATTCCATTTATTTATCTTCATTAACGTTTTCTTTGGTCCCATTCTCATCCTATTCCAATTTTTCCTTTTCTTTAGTTTCTTCTTATAAAGATCCCAACTATAGTGAAACTAGCTGCAATGAAAACAAGTAGAGTTCTTGCTTCTTTTCATATATTTTTGTTTATAAATTATAGTATAATTTAGTTCTATTTACATAGTTTGCTTCTGCTGTCAGCGAATTTTTGAAGATGTTTAAGTCTATGTTAATATATAGGTAATTTATATAAAAAAATTGAAAAAAAATATATCTAATATTACACAACTATTTTCAACGCGTCCAAGAGAAGTAGTTTATTTTTTTCAACAACAAATGAATAAAAAATCCAAAATAATATAAATCAGCTTGTAGATCCATCTGAAATATAAGTATAAACATTCAAATATAATAATTCAAACAATCGTTTTCAAACTTTCACCTTTCACTCAACTGTTTCATTAAATAAATTTATTCGATCAATTTCCAATGTTGCGCTGGAACTCATAAATTATATTTGTCAAATAAATAAATCTTTATGGGTATTAATCCTCTCATATATATATATTTTGATAATGTTAAATATAATAAAAGCACATTCTATACAGTCTATTTCGTTATTTAACAATTTTTGTTACAAAATATACTAGTGAACATGTTCAAATATCAGCCACAATTACCGACAAGCAGTTAATAGATTTTTTTATTTTTGGATTTCTCCCTGACTTAAATAATCCAGAAAAAACATTCAAGGTATAGTTAAATCGTATAACAACTTTTCTTGAATTAAATGAATTTTAATATATAAAGGTTAATAAAGGTGTTATTTATGGGTATCTACTAAAAAAAATGAATTTTCTTATCGTTTGTGAACCCAGATAATAATGGGTAATTAAACATAAGTAACATTGTATCCCTAAAACTATATTTTAAAAAACTAATAAAATACAAAATAAATTTTTGAAAAAACCCTGAATTTTTTGACCGATTTGTTAAAAAGATACATAGATTTTTAAAGCTATAGGTACTTCGTCTGTGCCCTTTTTGAATCGTGCCTGCTTATTCACTTTTCTTTGAAGTTTTGTTGAATTCTCCCATAAATCCCGAAATAATTTTGTTGAAAATATTCTCACTATTAGTAAATTTTACACTTTAAGTATATATAGATACAACCATATATCTTAGTTCAATACAAATACAATTAACAACTGAAATTACATGACGTGATCTTGTCTAACAATCTGATTAATTACGAAACCAATCAATGTATCGGCATCCATCTTCCTTAATTGATTTTATTACGTTAGTTGAGGTGGCTATTGACCGAGTAGATGTTGGAGTACTTAAAAATGAAAGTCTATCTCAGGATCTTTAAGGTACACCTCTGATTTACCTGAAACCCTTTGCATTATCTTAAGGAATGTATAGGTATTAGAGAAATAATTCAAATACTTACATTATTTTATTTGGTATAAGGCCAGTGGCGGATTACCGCACAGGCGCATGAGGCGCCTGCCAGGGGCCTCAACAAAGCAGGAGGCATCAGAATTGTTGGCCTCATCCTCAAAAAACAACCAAAATTAAATAATTGTAGGTAAATGTTTAAAATGCTCACTTTTTCTTAATAAAAAACGTTATAATGTTCTGCCTTGTACATTTTAATGGATCCATTCCCCTCAAGTAAGGTCAATAAGGGGGCCTCAAAATCGAGTTGCGCCAGGGGCCTCACAATATCAAGATCCGCCACTGTATAAGGCACACAAGATGCACTCATGAGTATGTGTACAGTACCTACACAGACCACCGTCCAGCATTTTTTAGTGGACAATATAAAACAGCGAAAGACAAAAATTCACTTCTTTAGCGTAATTTCCTTAGAGTAATACTACAAATAGAGTCCACAAGTCATTCATAAAACTATACGAAAAGACGGCTAACATTCTATCGCCATACATTGTCTTCGTCAATGACTTTCATGGAGTGCCACTGGCATGTAGAAATAATCACTTACAGGTGAAAAGAGAGGTTAGGAAAATTCCGACTGTTTTTTTTTGCAAATTTGGCACCGACAAACCATGATTTTCACAAAAAATATTGTTTTTAATTATATATGTTCGCACACACACAAATATCAGTTGAAAACACGAAAACAAGAGCTTCAATAAACTAGAAACGTTGAAACTCCGTAATAAAATCAGGTAAAATTGATAGTAAGATGGTTTCCGCCCTTTTCTCGGTGTTGCCATAATTCAGTTGTCGCAATTCAAAGGAAAAGTAAGACATCTGGCATCATACACACATATATCTATTAATTATTGTACTTTTTGTTTTTATTTTATCTAACAACGCCCAATAAAAATAAAATGATTAAAAAAAACCATTTCTCAGTATTGCAACATATCTTTTTGACATTAAAAATCCCTTTACCCGAAACTAACTTTTCTTTGCCGACGACATCCACTCGAATTTTAAAACCGGCAACTTGAAATTTCCATGAAAGAAATTTTCTCTTTGAAGTTCCACAACTCTTACAATTATATAAACCCACATCATTAAGTTTAAGCTGTTGTAAAAATGTGTTTGACTTCGGTCTCTAATTATGTGAAGAGTTTCCAGTGATGTACGCCGATTTCTATGAACCCTCGGTGTATTGAATGCGGTTCATGAAGAAGAGGCGATCCCTTGGTTCGTTCTTAATTACAGAATCATTTGGAACTGTGTTCAATTCAAACGGGCGAGATGATCAAATGTTTTCTGTAATTTATACACCGTAAGAACGATTTTTATTTCATTGATTTTTTATAGAAAAACGTTGCGTTAGGTCCTTGGTTGAACAAAGAATATTTTTGGAAAAAAGATTGTTCTTTAGAATTGTTAAGAAGCTTGTCTTATGTCCCTTGTAATATTATAAGTTTAAATACTTATCTTCTAAGTATTGTAAGATTAATAACAAATAATCTTAAGAATAAATAATCTTACGGATGTTTGAATGATTTACGACTATTTTTATTTAGAGAGGATGTTGTAGGATCTGTTTTAAAGAAAGGTAAAAGTTTGGTTACGAAAAGTCTAAAACTAAATTTGTACAGCATCGCATTTTCCTGGGCGACTGCCTTTGTTGGTGGACCTGTCTTTGGATCGTCCACATCCACGAGAAAAAATCTACTGATGTGGTGCTTCGTTGGCGAAAACAGAAATCAACTCGGAAAAGCATTCTTGTTGAGATAACTGTGTCGAAAATGGTAAAAAATAGCTATTTGTGTATCAAGAGCAGAAAGTAGTACTTTGGTAGTCGAGACAGAAAGTCGCGCGGCAATCTGTCGAAACTACCAAAAGACTTTCTGCTTTAATTACACACAAGATTTTTTCTACTATCGCACCAAAATTAACAACTAGCTCTCTTTTATCTATAAATAAAATTAAATAAAGTTACTTTCTGCTTAAGAGCGCCAATAATGTCAAATTATGACACCTCGCAGATAATTAAGCGTGTTTCATAGTTACTTTCTGCTTAAGAGCGCTATTCATGTCAAATTATGACAGCTCGCGGAAAACATCAACTTTGCATTTGCTTTTCAAGGCACAAAAGACGACTTTCGATAGTGATAGGAGAAAAATTATTTTTGAAACATTTTTTTTCGGCTGAATTTCATTTGAAATTTGATATTTATTGACAGTCGTCAACTGTGTTGTTATATGTAACTTTTAAAACGACCTAAAATAATTTGTACCATAAAGTATTTGTTGAAACAACACATGATTACATTACCTTAGTCAGCAAATATGTTAATTCATCTGCTTTTGTTAATAACGATTTTATTTCATGAGCAGAATAAATTCTACACTTCTTACCTTTTAAACCGCTGGATTTCCGTTTCAAAAGAGAACGTAATTTGGGATATTTACCGATATCAATATCATTCTTTATTGATAAGGTAGTTCTTAACATCGAAAATATGGACCATAGAGTCGATGCCTTCAAAGCTTCCGACAATTTTGCAAAATATGCAGGCATCACAGTTTCCGATTCCGAATTTATTATACATTTCTGTATAAAGTCTAACTAAAGTCAGTGTGATGACCATAAAATAAAGCAACGTTGTCAGATATATTTTCTAAAATTGTTGGGCTTACTATACAAATTTTTCCCATTACTTCAGTAAACTGTTAGCTCGTGATGTTCTCAGAAAGCTAGTTTAGAAATATTTAAAAAAAAATACATAATATAAATTTATTAGTATAAGCATTAAAAAAAGTCGCTCGAAATTGCTGTAAAAAGAGAAATTAATTAAAACAACTTTTTGTATGCCTACTATATTTAAGAAAATGTTGTATAACTGACAACGCATTGCAGGTCTTCAAAAACTTCCTAGACAATACAATCATCAAGTACATTATTGTTTATATTATAACGGAGTAACGGGTCACTTACAGGCGGACTAACTGTAACTAAAAAAAAATTAAGCTCCGAAGGTGGCCTGCGATATTAGAGAGATATTAGTATTGTGTGTCGATTCAGGGGCGTGTGTGAATTTTGTTTTAAAGAAATATTTAAAATAATAGTAGTAAATATATATTTCTTGGTCGAGTGAGTTGAGTGAATTGATATCAATATAATAGTTATTTGTTCGTAGACGTATAGGTTAGTTTTATGATTATAATTTATTTGTAATTAATTAGAATAGCGCTTTGGAGAAACGACAGTCCAAGATGATGCGCGGAAATCTAATAATTTGGCGCCACAAATAAATGCAAATGACTTAGCAATAAATGATACCGATGATAGGGCCGAATTTAAGAACAAATATTCACATGTTCAGTGTCAACGCGTTGTTTTAAATATGTACGCGTGTTTGAAAAAAGAAAATTCTGAAATTTCTGATAATGCGGTTATCGCGAGAATTCACGAATTAACGTTAATCGGGTTTACAACGATTTATAAAGTAATAGTACCAAGTTTAGAACTGATTCGTGATAAATTGCGGGATATTCCTGAATATCAATGTTTTGAATTGTGGATTCAAATATAAGAAGTTAGATAATCGAATGGTGATAATGGAATCTCGGCGTATCGTGATTCAAATAGAACTAGGTATAATTTATTTAGACGAAACTTGGTTTGATATGCATGATGTTGTCAAGTATGGTTGGGTTGACGATTCAAAAAACTGTTCTTTAGATACTCCGTGTTCTAGAGGAAAACGCGTTATTATTGTATTACAAATTTTATGAATTTTGTATGCAGGTTAATTTTTTTCATTCAAATTGATATAGTAGATTAACATTATTTCACAATATTTGAATTTATAAAAAATTTATATGCACGCCATTGGGCGGCTTTTTCCTTCAAGGGGATAAAAATATGGTTCATCACACTGACTTTAGTTAGACTTTACCTTTTTTTTATTTTTCGGGCAATAAGTCCGCAGAGGTTTGCTCCGCTTGATTTCTTATCTCTTGTGGAAAATTAGGAATATCCAAAACACTTTCTGAATCAGAATACATAACGAAATCACAACAAACATAAACTGAGGTGAATACTGACGGTACAGTAACTAGACGTTAGTGAAATAATTTTCATTTCCATGGTCGAATTTTAGTCACTACAAACAGAAAATTTGTTTTTTACAAAGGGTCATAGAAAAAATCAATTTTTTCTCTCGTTTCAAAGTGATAAGTACGTTAATATAAAAAGTATGTTTAATTAAAACGCACGTAAATCTAAAAACAGTTTTAGCCCGCTCATGGTTAATGATGTAGGTACATATAATTTTAAAGCTTAAAGGAAGATCAAAAGGATTTTTTTTTCAGTGAGAGAACGCGAGAGTAACTGCACTCCAACAAATATACAAGAGAATCGTTAGATACTGCTTAGTACAGTACACAGCAAACTTGGAAGTCTACAGATTTATAAAGGATCGCTTTTATGCCAAACTTTTAAAGGATTTGCGCTTTTCGTATAAAATTGTAACGACTTTTACGTAGGAATCTGTCGTCAAAAGCACAAGCAGGTACTTTTAGTATCGTGAAAGCTTCAAAAGTTCGGGAAACTACTTTTGAAAAGATGCTGAAAAGTTGATAGGGTTGTAATAGAGATAGAATGCACGTCTTTGTGAGAGGTTTTTGAATAAAATCCAATGGTAATTTTCCTCGATTTCTTACGTAAAAGCTATTGGAATATTGTTAAATGTTTTTTAGTTTGAAATTAACTAAGAAATGCAAAACAGTAAATTTAAATTGAAGATAATTCAATTGAGTTGCATATTGTTTTCTCTTTCCACCATATTTTGGCTCAGTAGATCCTCTATATATTTTTCCTTTTCTCCAGCTGAAGCAGTTTCTCTGTAATAATTGAGACATCCTATTAGGATGGTTGTCTTTTATAATTTGCTTCGCTAGAGGGTGGGATAGGCCCACAGCACGTAGGCCAAATTTGGCCGATTGTACATCCTCCTGAGGAGTTAGGTCATCGTCCATCCTGTCCTTTCCAGGAAGGTGAACAGGTCACTAGGAGACATCTCCTTTATATCGGCAGGTGAAGACCAAGACTCACCGAACACACACTCTCTTATTCACGATAACTTCACACATCCTGCATAGAGGTGTGTCCACTATCCCCATTGTATGGAGGTGTTTCCTTAATTGACAGTGGCCAGCCAGAAATTCTACCTTTAACCGCAGGTTTTTCCTGGTCATCGCCAAATATTTATTCGACTACAGCTTCCCAGGGTCGCCCAAGGTGATCCTGGCAAATCTGACAGGTATTTTGTTATAAGCTACATTTACCGGTATATTTTTACAAATTCATCGCCTAAAATCCATTTTCCCACCTAAAGGCAGTTCCTGTAATAATTCAGACATCTGATTATACGAGTAACTATATATGACAAACGTACTGTTTTATCCCATTCGACTTCTGCTTTATTCATGAGTATAACAATCAGCTTGCAAAGTGCAGTTAGACAACCACCTAAGGTCGCTAGAAGCTCATTTCAATATGTGAACCATGAATAAAAACAAACAAATTCAATAAATCAATGACAACCAGTCAAGCGAAGTCAAAATATTCACTTATCACAAGAGTGTAAAGGTGAATATCTTCTTCAGCGGCACGTCTGTGCGTCCTAGTGCTATTGTACGAGATCGAAAAAAGGTGCTGGAGGATAATGTCAGGACCGGTTTTATTTTACTATTGACGTGAGATGATACAAGAAGTTTGAAGATAATTTTTTAACTGAAGATAAATTTACATATTTGGTGTGTTTTTTTTAAAATAATTTCGACAGTGATGGATGCTGATGTGTTTCTACACGTAATTTGCATAATTTTTCATACAAATTTTGTAATATGTCTGGGTGTGCTTCAATGAAATTTTTCTACTATCACTATCGAAAGTCGTCTTTTGTGCCTTGAAAAGCAATTGCAAAGTTGATGTTTTCCGCGAGCTGTCATAATTTGACATTATTGGCGCTCTTAAACAGAAAGTAACTTTGGCACACGCCTAATTTTAATTATACACTCGCCGGCACGAAAACCGGAGCAGTTGAGAACAAACTTCAAATTTTAATGCTTTGTGATGTTTTATTATTATAATATCTTACACACAAACAAAACAACATGTTTTACTTGTTTTCTAACAAAAATTAAACCTTTAATTGAAGAAAAAAGTGTTTTGTAGCAATTTTAAAAACTAGGACGAAAACGCACAAATTGGTGTTGTGGAAAAATTACTGAACTGAAACGACTTGCTAGCAAAAACTGGGGAGCCGCATTCTTAATAACGGGTGTGCTCGAATTACTGCATGTATCCTCTTTTGCATGTCTAAAATTATGTGGCAAATGTCCACTTGTGGAATAAGTTCCCATTCCTCTAAAAGAGCTTGTCGCAACTGATTTAAAGATAAAGGAGCAGGAACACGACTTCGGATCCTTCGCCGAAGGATGTCCCAAACATGTTCTATGTGGTTAACACTCGGACTCACCGCTGGCCACTCCATAACAGGAATATTTACCTCGTTTAAGTACTCTTTAGCGATTCTCGCGGAGTGAGGTCGGGCATTATCATGCATCAGAAGAAAGTCAATTCCAATAAAGCCAACATAAGCGACAACAAAATCTTGGAGAACGTACTCAATGTACCTGGCAGCAGTTAAGGATCCTCTCGGAAGGAAGTACAATTCTGTGTGTGCCTTCAGAGAAATTCCAGCTCACACCATAACTTGAGCTCCCTTGGGATCCTGTCTTCGAACTGAAGGTACATTCTGCAAAACGCTGGTGTGGCCTTCGTCATACTCTCTCACGACCATCGGGAGACCCCAGTGCTGATGATTTCTGGCAAATTCAAGTCGCGCAACACGTAAGACGTTCTGGGCCTGCTGCAGGTCTACGACTGGTAAGATTGGCTTATCCGAGTCATCGTCTAAGTGCTGAAGTCGATTCCTGATTTCAACAGCTGTAGCATGACAATTTCGTTGATAAAACGAACATTACGTGCGCTAGTTCTGCGTTGGTCGTCTGGTGGAACCTTCAGTTCCAAAAAGGTGTAAAAATACGGCGCACAGTGCTATCGGGGACATGATATTCTCAACGTATCACAAACTTGCAGATATCCTAAAATTCCTCATGGGAATAGGACTAAATTTCGAAACTGTAGATAAGGATTGTAATTATATTGAATCCTTCTCTGACTTCCGTCGATCGTGATATATGAACATGAGTAGCAAAATATCCGTGACAAAGACATTCTTTTGTTAGCGGCGGGTGGTCGGTAACCACCGTAAACAAATGAAGACAAATTTCAAATGTCCAGTGCGTTATTCTTTTGTTACCGCTATTGCCGCTGATTGCCTGTGACTGTATATAGACAACTGAATTATAAGAGAACAATGTTTGTTTTGTTTTGTAGTTATCTGCATTATCGATGGGTAATATCGGGACTAGGAAACGATGAGCGATGGATTCGAGATATGCGATTTTATAAGTTGTAGATGTATTTAACAGTTAATTGAATCAACGGTTCTTTTTATAGTTTAGGACAAGTTAGGATTAACCGAAATGAATATTCAAGCGTTTTAAAGACAATAGCTGATGCTGAAGATTAATGTTCTATATGTTTAATCATCCAATTATTCGGTTTAAATTGTTTGTTTTTTAACCCACATTTAATGAAAGCACTTTTTTTTTATTTCTATTTTGTATGTTTTTGTAATATCTTTTTAGGTAATCCCAAGAGATCAACCTGGGAGCCACATCCGGACCCGTCCCGACCCCGGGCGGGTTTTCTCCAGTCATATCCGCTGCAAAAACGCTTTCGTTGAGGGAATCACCCTGCGCTGAAGCTCTCTGGAAAATGCCACATAAAGGTAACAATCATACATAATATTTACATAAAAATCATATTCGCTTAACAAGAACTGGGAAATATCTACTTGGAGCTTAGATTTTCTATAAAATATTTAATTTTACTCAAAAACTAACTTAATTTGTAAATCTCAGCCCTTTTCATCCTATACCTATGCACAATTCTCTTTCACAGTTTATTAAGAAATCAGATTTAAAAAAAACAAGCTTTTCTTCGACCTCTGAAGAAGACCAATCGACCAAATGATATTTAATGTGATCCATGGCTACGTGCTCGCCCATTATCAGCTAGATTCTGAGCTATGAGCTGCCAATGAATCAGTCTCGCTTAATATCAACTTTGCTAGTGTCAGTTCATCTGAGAACCCTGCTGCAGTCATTATTCCATGTCAGATGATTTCCGGTAAAAGCCAATTCTGTAATTGGATGGTGGATCTGTAGCCACCTGTAGTATAAGGCAATCTAACAGCATGTACCGGTCCACTCAATAATAGAATATTCCGCATACTTGCGGACACCAAAAAAGGGATATCCCTTTGGGTGGTGACTCTTTTCCACTTGAATCTTGGTCTTCTGGTAATCCAGCTCAGTCTCTTTGTAACGCCGGTACACCCTTTGTACACCACAAGAGCTCACATCAACAATTCTTGCAGAATCCCGTCCCAGCAACCGTAAATATGGTGACCTTTTACGTCAAACAATCAAAGTGACAGACAACAACCACAACATTTGCTGCTCCATGATGTTTTCACATATATATACTTTATCTACAATAAATTTTATTTCTCCGAGAAAAAAGTTTTGTAAAGGAGAAAATTACCTTTTAAAAATGCATTTTAAATTCTGCGCCTAAACGCAAGAATAGTAATGGCGTCTGTCTGTGACATCATCAATTCGTAAATACCATTTATAGGTGATCTGTGTCATTCTTAGAACATAAAACAGGCTGTTTTATGTCATTGGTAAAATCGTCAAACTTCAAAGACTTGACAGCTTGCAGGTTAGAAGTTTGTTTGGATACATAATTTGAATTACACAACGGAAATTCAAAACAGAACAGATATTCGGACTTATCTATGGTTCGGACGAAAGAAAAAATATAAAGGACAAATTTGAGAAAGTACGACGTCATTCTGTTCTGATTGGCGTATTTTTGCTAAAATATTGGTCATCACAGATGTAAAATAAAAATAGGTAATTTTTTTAGAATCTCTGCATCATATATAATTATATCAAATCAATATTTAAGTGATTCTTAGTGACTGTCATCACGCCTATTACCAAGATCTTCAAATTTAAACCATTCAATTTTTAACTTTGTTACAAATAACAACCGTATTGACACATTTGAATATATACGTAACGTCCCAACTGTCAAAAACTCAATACCGATTTTTATCTTATTTTTCCGACATGTATTCACGGTCTGACAACAGCGCTCACCTTGTAAATTCTTCGTCTCCAACAGCTATGTCTAAAGCTCCCACTCCGTAGCTCTTTCACGTCTGGGTACGTCCTCAATTCGGCATGTAATGTAAAGGTTAATATAATTTAAACGTGGAGTGTCGCGAACTACGGGTTGCCGAGTCAACAAAGAGACGCCATTTTCACGAGCTCGCCGAGATAAAGCAAAGAACAAGAACAGCCGGCCAAAGACGGCGACTATAAGAGACCAGAAGATAAAAGTGTACAGGAACATATCGAGACGAATTCGAGTTTAAGGTTGTTTTTCAAATATAAATTGAAAAAGTGGGAAAACATACTACGTTCATCAAAAACGCTCTCCAGCAGAGCTCTCGAATTAGTCAACAAAAAACTCACGATTGCTTCTCCCACAATGCCGTGTGCCTAGAGACAATGTAATCGAACTTAACACAATTAGAGCTTCGACCCTCGAGCCGAGCAATTTGCGATCTTTTAAAAAAACCCACAAGCGGTTCCATGTAAGAAAATCAAAACGCATGTAAGGACGGAGGGTTGGCGTATATTAACTGGTTCATTACAAAAAGGGAGAAAAACTTGTGTAATTGCTGGTTGATTAAAGGCCTCAGCGTGCTCGCAATCGAACAACCAGGGTGGAGGGTTATTTTGCATCGTATGATTATTATTATGGGGGTGGTGTTGGTGAACACTCAAAAGAACAAACGTTTGAAAGTTGAATTCGTTATGGGGTAACGACGAGGAGCCACTTCTGGAAAGCTTGTTCGGTAGATTGTCGAGATATAATAGATAATTGACTAATAGTCATTAAGTCATTTTTTTCACATAGATATTAATATTAGCATTTACACTTATGATCAATTTTTTATCCAAATGTGTAACAAACCTTTACGAGGCTTCCAAGACGACCAAAGACAGGTCTATGGGGGTTGCAGACAGTGCAATGATTCCTCCATTACATCTATATGTGTGGAGAATCGCTCCTATAATGCCTATAGGCTAACTCAGGCTGAATCTTCGAAGCCCCAGTGGCGGATTACCGCACAGGCGCATGAGGCGCCTGCCTGGGGCCTCAACAAAGCAGGGGGCCTCAGAATTGTTGGCCTCATCTTCAAAAAACAACCAAAATTAAATAATTGTAGGTAAATGTTTAAAATGCTCACTGTTTCTTAATAAAAAACGTTATAATTTTCTGCCTTGTACATTTTAATGGATCCATTCCCCTCAAGTAAGGTCAATAAGGGGGCCTCAAAATCGAGTTGCGCCTGGGGCCTCACAATATCAAGATCCGCCACTGCGAAGCCCGAAGATCTAAATGGACATTTTGAGATAATAAGGGTTGGAACAACCCAATCCATGAAGAAGCTCAGGTACTTTATGTCTGCTTTAAAGGCTGTGAAACCTGCAAGACTAAAACAGTTTGGAACTTCAAACAATTCCTTAATTATGGGTACCAGGGTTGTCATGTATTAGATTGCTGATGGTCTCTCAAAAGAAGGTTTGTGATAGGAGGATGTAGTGAAAGTGGAGGAATAATCTGTTGATAGATGAGCTTGGTGATCCAAAAGGTTTGAGCCTAATAGTTAAAAACAAACTTCTAAGCAAATTGTGGCTATATCTGAGTAATTATAATGAAATAAAACAAATGAATACAACATTTATTTATTAACAACAAATTTGTTTGTACAATGATCGGTTGTAAAGATATAATTTCGTGTTCTTTTTATGTATTACAATCGAAAACTCCCTCTAGAGGATTACGTAAGCTGTGGTTTTGGAATCGTTCTTGATTTTGAGGTTTATTGTTGTGCTTGTGGATTTTCCTCTCCTCGTTTCCATTATATATGAAAAGAGGATTCCTTCCCGCTTATCTTGTTACCAACATTCGCAAATCTAAATAAAAAAAAACATGGTATTAGCTTGTATAAATCAATGAGTCAAGTTATGTTGCAGATATTATTTATTTTGGAAAATATTTACGAAAAAAAAGTGTTTAGTTTCTTGTTAAATTGATTATGGTACAAAATGCCACTTTTGAGTTCAAGCAAATGTAATTTTGAATGTATTTTGACTCAAATTAAGATAGTAAAGTTCTTTTTCGTCGATCTTTACAAAAAATTACTTATTTCCAAATGAAAAATCGTTTATTTTTCAAGGCAAGTATTTTTCGTCCGCTAAAACGTTAACATAATTATCCAAATTTCCGAAACTTGCATTTTTGAAAGATCAAGTTGTTGGAACAACGTGACGCTCCATATGACGACGAAAAATACTTGCCTTCAAAAATACAGTTGACCCGAACGACGCGGAGCGGAGTGACACTTTCAAAACTAAAATGCGTGCGGGAAAATGGGTTAAAACGCACGGTCGTAGAAAAAATGTCATATGCACCTCGGCGAAAAACTATCTAGTGTCACGCCTGCTTGCTATCAATTTGCAGGCTCTACTCTTCGTCCTTGGTACATAGTAAATATTTCATTACCTACAGTTTATTAAGAAAACGTTTGCCAGCGATTTCAAAAGATTTCCCGACTTTTACAAATGCCGTAGCAGCTTTTTAAAAAGGAATTGAAGATGGAATCACGATTTTTTCTTTCCATAACAATTTTATCAATAAACATTCTTCACCTTTGTACTAAAATTATACAGTGCTATTCAAAAGTCCCCTCCCCCCTCGTATCTTTTGAACGGCTAAGATTATTGAAATTATTTTTTTAAATTTAATTAATCAAATATCAACAATGGATTCTTATAGCAAGTGTTCGAAATGTGCTCCGTCTACTTCCTGACAGTAATACATCCTATTAGTAAACTCTTGTCGTACTCGTTCGAATGTGTCAATAATTCTTTCTTTCAAAACGTCAATGCTATCTGGTGCCGTAGTATAAACCTTGGATTTCAAGTACCCCCATAGAAAAAAATCTAATGGTGTCAGATCTGGTGACCACGGTGGCCATTCTATAGGATCTCACAGGCCGATCCATCTACCTCGATATTCTTCATCCAGGTAACGTCTTACTGCACCATAATAATGTGCAGGAGCACCATCTTGTTGAAATGTTATTTCCAGATGGCCGAATTCATCTGGATTATCTTCCAGAATTTCAAGAATTAACGGCTCAATTGCATTTTGTAACATCTCCAAATACACTTCACCGCTTAAATTTGAATTTAGGAAAACAGGACCAACTATGTGATTTCCCAAAATACCAGCCCAAACATTGACTTTTTCTGGAAATTGGGTATGTTGTTCACGAAAGGTGTGAGGAATTGTGTAATTCCAATACCTTACATTTTGTGTATTCACATTTCCATTGAGGCAAAAAGTACTTTCGTCACTAAAACAAATTTTTTTTGTGTAATGTGGGTTTTGACTAATTTTATTTGTCATACATTCATAGAATTCGAGTCTTCTGTCGGGGTCGTCATCCGCATCATTTTTAACTTGTATGGATGAAATTTATTTTTATCCAACACTCTCTGTACTGTACTTTTACTTACTTCACAGATAGACGCAACTTTAGTTGAAGAGGAAGAAGGGTTTACTACCATTTCAGCAACTATATCAATTTTTTTGTATCATCACTAAATGTTGGTCGACCAGATCGTTTGGCATCTTGAACACCTGTTGCTTCAAACTTGTGAAGAAGCTCCCTCAAATAAGTTCTCGAGATAGGGCGATTTGGGTATCACAGTATACAAAAACTTCATTTTATCCTATTTTCGAACCTGACGATGTTTTTGCTTTAGATATTGTTTTGGGGTGGATCTGGTCAATCTGTTTTCCAAAACTACCCTTCACAACCAAAATCTTGTGTATCCGATTGTGACAGCTACTAAATTGAACGATTCAAGGATTTAATCTACCCTCTATAACATTAATTATCCTGTGATACAAGAAAACACGCTACTATTTTATATATTTCAATATTTTGCTTTTTATATTGTACTTTTGTGTCGTCTTAAATTGTTTTAACGCTGTCATTGGACATTTTCTTTAGAATTACCTCGCAATTCTTGCTATTATAACCTTCACTATGAATGATTCCTTAAGTTGTCACATTTTGACAGCCCAAGACTATAAGAGCGAGGGCAATAATTGATAGTTAAGAGCTGCTAACGTGCTTCCTGCATGTGTAACACATGCACAGCTGTTTTTCGCCTACTGAATAAACCAAAATATAAAAAAATATAACAAAAACTTTGACATACATTGACAATTAATTAAAAATTTCATGTGAAACGTCAAAGTAATCAAGTGAATCTTGGTGTCATGAATTTTCCGCCCTCGGGCAACTAAACAATACTTCCTATCATTGGTGGGTGAAAAAATAAAAAAAGCATCCTATTTATATTCTGGAAATTATAAAGAACCAACTTCTAAAAACCTGTCGATATGTATTTCCCTTGGAAAATCCACGTTAACCAGACACATTTTCGAGGATTTTCGCGTATGAGAAGATTAACACCCGGAAACTTGTCTTAGATGCGTAGAAGCGCGAAGAGCGCCGCCATTTTCAAGATAGGATTTAATCTTTGTTCTATTTTGTGCTTTTCCGAGCGTGATTTACCCACTTTGAATGAATTCGTACAAGGTAGATTAGCGAGTATATGTGAATTGTGGATGTAGATAAATGTGAATGAAGGCCAAGTCCGAAATTAAATAAATTTCAACGGCTGGTTTAATACAGAAGGATTTTTGGTAATTTGGTTTTCTGCATGAGGGGACTAAATAAACCCAAGAGGGAAGTCGAGTATTAGTTTTTTTTTTCAAATTTGCGGACATTATCCATATAAAATTGAAAATATTGGGTCGATAGTCGATATTTATTGCTTTTTGGAGAAATCCTTTCTTGGGTAGGTACTCTAGTCCTATAGGAGTCAAAAAAGATGTGTGTGGCTGTCTCCGCCGCTTCCATGCAAAATTTCAATCTATAATTTCATTATCTGACCCTTATATTTTATTAGTTAGCGAACATTGCACCTGGGTCTAGCACCGTGGACTCCAGCTCCTGCTCCTGTCAGTTTTAAATCCGTATGTGTACCACTGAACTATACCAAATTTTTTCCCTACTTCTTTGCTTTCTTTTTGCTACAAACTTTTTAATTTAGTATTCCTCTGTCAGTGTGTGTGTGCTGGTAGCAATGGCATCAGCTCTCGCTATTTGCCACATACTATCTGATATGAACATTTAATCTATACCTAGGTATATCAAATATCAATATTAGTTGTCTTGACAAATTTAACTATTAAGTCAAAAATATTCTTATTTCCTGTACCTAACAGAAATGTGATACATGCTGGTAGTTGTATATTATATTGTAGTAGATCTTGTAGGAAAAGGTCTGTCGCATGTCTATTATTTTTACAACCAAAAAATAAATGGTTTGTATTTGCTATCTCATCATTATCACAATAAGTGCAATAGGGAGATCTCACCACACCAATTTTATGAAGATGAGCCGGGAATCGACCATGGTTTAATTTTAATCTGGATATAATGCAAGTGTAAGCTTTGCTGACATAAGGGAAAGAGTAATGTGGAATAATATTGAGTAAAGTCTGATGAATTTTGAAGTAATGATTATTAGAACCTGTTGCCGCTTACTTATAGACCGTGTGAATTTCTTACATTCGTTAGTAACATCGTGAAATGGTACTAGCGATACATTGATATTGTCAATTCTGCAAGCTTTCTTCGCTTCGTTATCTACCCTTTCATTGCCTATGACACCAACATGTGCCTTTGTCCAAATAAATTGTATTTTTACATTTTTGGTGTAGAGGTGAACAAGCACTTTTTTTAAACTGAATATTATTTCATTTTTAAAATGTTTGGTTGGCGAGCTATTTAAACAGACTTGCAGTCGCTAATTAAAACCTGGCACTGATCGCTCCAGGCACCAAATGAGTGTCTTTCCAATTGCCGTTGCTTCTGCTGTGAAAACTGATCACAAGTTTTTGTTCCGGAAATGTTCAACTATATTACTATTAGCGACAAAAAATGCAGAACTCCTTTGTAAGTAATATATTTAGTAGTTAGAACAATTGTTAAAGAAATCTTAAATTACCCCTGTATTACCGATATAATTCGATCTATCTGTCTAATTTCGAAACTATTGTGAATCAAATTGGGATAATATTGCGCATCAAATAGAGGCATATGCAGTGAATAGTTGCAAAGCAGCTTACTAACTTCTAAATGAGCTGAACGCTACTGGGCAGTAGTGGCGTAACAAAAATTTAAACAGTTTTACTTAACACACTACTTCTTTTGGAACAAAAACGGCAACTGAAAGTTTTATAAAACTTAAACTACAATGAAAGTTTTGGAACAAAATAATTTTCCCAAAAACTTTCCCTAAACAGGGGGTATCATATTATCATAGTATTTGCTGGTAAAACAGTATAGAACAGCATCGTGTTTGAAGACCATCAAAAAAATCATTTCTCCATAATTTGGAACATTTTCAATAGTGGTTATCTCCAGAACTACTTATTTGATTTTAATTTTTTTTGGTTGTGAATTGAAGGTTAATCCTTTTGTAGCAATACTGTTGTTGTGCTTTTCATGTAAAGTAAAATATACGAGGTGTGTATAAATGTGGAGTCGATTTCTCTCCAAAATGTACCCTCGAAAATATATCGTTATTTGTCATTTTCCTCTTGGAAATACCGTTTCAGAATCCACTCAAAAATGTGAAATTTACCCCTGTATCGATTAGTAAAAATCATTACAACTTTCTAGCTTTTAACTGGGGCCATTTAGGCCAATTAAATTTTTACATTATTGGTTAAAATTCCAATAAACCCGCTCCATTTATAGTTACCCTGGAAAAATTAAATCGATTGAATCAAAACTATCCGAGAAATTAGTATGTAAAGTTAGCTCCGCCCCTTGAACGAAAGGCGCCAACGTGACGTCACATCAGCCGTGGAGCTCGGCAGTATCGAGGTTCCAGGCGTAGAGACTAGTGTAATAATTAATTTGTAGAACGGCTTTGTACGCAAATCTAATCATCCGAAATGGTCTCGTTGTACTTTGACAATCTGGTACTATGCAATACTTGTATTTGCTCTTTTTGTCACTCATTTTATAATTATTATTGATTAAAAACAAACATAAACGTCAACTAACATGCAAAATTCGCCGAAAATACCGAATTAAACCAACATTCACACGTTAAGTGTAGTCGGCTATATGAAGCCGCTAGCCGCCGCTGCCAGTAGGCTGATTTGACGTCACAGCTTGGACACGCCTCGTTTCAAAGCTGGCCATATTTTAACACTGAATTTGAGGATGAAATCGGTTGGATAAAATTGTGATTTTTTTGCAATTGTCTTTTCGAGTGGAGAACTTTTTAAAACTGAAATAAAAAAATTATAGAAAATGACCCCATTATAGGAGTTACGTTTTATGTCAAAGAATTTGGCTGTTTGGATATTTTCAATAGTTTTACTTCGACGATTCTTAAAATTAAAACTCTTCTGGTTATGTATAATGAAATTCGTTCTCAGTACTCTTCTAAAATTTCAGTACAATATTCATAGTTTTGATGGTTTTTAGAATGTCAATTTTTAAATACTGTTTGGTCTGGGACTGTCTACAAAAACTATTAACCCTGGCTAACCATAATAGAGTGGATCTCGGAACACAACGTCATGGTAGAAAATGAAAAGGCAGACATCCTAGCAAAGCTAGGGCCTGAGACAGCATTCACTGGTCCTGAACCAGTATCTGGGACATTAAAAATACCTGCACGTGGTAGTATATCTCGGTGGACTCAAACTTAACAACAGTCGTACTGGAAACACAATAAACTCCTGGTAAAAAAACCCTCGGAGACGCTAACTAATAAAATACTACCTTAGCAGAAGCAAGATAAGGATAGTTTACTTACCGGTTACTCTAAGAAAGGAGGAGGAACCTATCTGTCGGTTGTGCATGGAAGAGAAGGAAACATTGGAGATAGAGACTCCTAGGACTAGAACATTCATGGGAAGATTTCTCTAAGAAGGACCTAGTGCAAAGACTGTTGAGTGTGAAGTGCTACTGGTCTTCACCTAAACGGCACAAAAAGTACCGGTGGTGCTGAGCCAATCAATCAAATATAACCCATTATTCTCCCATTATTAATAATACTTTGTACTTCACTGTTGAAATATAGTTGAATAGGGAGACTGTATCCCAACCTCCCTCTCTCTGATTCCCGTTCCATCTCTATCTATTCACTAATGTATTATCAGATTATAACGCACTTAAATGCTCCTGCTTTCAGTCTTAAATCCGCTTAGCTTTGGGAAGTTTTGGGTTGTTATTCCCTCGGAACTATTGTAATACCTACATTGTTAGTTTTAATAATAAAGATATGTATTCCACAAACTACTCTAGCAATTTTTCTATATCCCATTTCATGAAATAGGAAAGGTCATAGTTATAACCCAAAACTTTATTAATTAATTTTATTATTCCAATAAAGATAATTATTATAAAAGATAATAATCCGTAATGTAATATTAGTAATAATCGATTCAAATATCCAAAGAATCGATCAAAATGTATTGCCTCTTTTCAGAAGAGGACTTCATGCATCATGCAATGGGCCAAAATTCATTGTTTGGATGTTCCACAGCTGGTCACAGCGGAATAAATCAACTAGGAGGTGTCTACGTAAACGGTCGTCCACTACCAGACTCTACTCGGCAAAAGATCGTCGAGTTAGCTCATTCGGGAGCTCGACCATGCGACATTTCTAGGATTTTGCAAGTATCCAACGGCTGCGTCTCCAAAATATTGGGCAGGTAATATTCTGGTAATAAGTCTGGCTGTATGTTTGGCTGATGGTAGTTTTGTTGACAGGTATTACGAAACTGGATCTATTAAACCAAGAGCTATTGGTGGATCGAAACCTAGAGTTGCAACCACGCCTGTGGTGAATAAAATTGCCGAGTTCAAGAGGGAGTGTCCTTCGATATTCGCATGGGAAATCAGGGACAGGCTTCTCAGTGAGGCTGTGTGCAATAACGACAATATACCTAGTGTAAGTATTACTATAATTTTTTTTACAAATTTTGTATGAATACCATGATTTTGTGTCCCCTAAAAGTATTTTGCCGCATTTTTGTTACCCAGATGCTCGTAAAAATTTACTCATTCCTTAATAGCCCATTAAACCCTAGAAGAAACAACTGAACTAAGAAAAAGGACTAAAATTTGACGGTAATAAAATCATCACGGAAACTTTCATTCGAAGAGGCCATTCAGTAGTTGAGTCGTTAGACATTTTTTTATGGAATGGGGAAACATTTTTGCTAATAGTTTGCCTTCTATACACTGCGGGTAATTTTTCTAAGGTAATTCAGAAATGAGTGTGTGAAAGTTTTAATTATCTACACTGACCGTAAAAAAATTCGGCCACCCTAAAAATTTTTGGATATTTCTTGGCTTCTTGGAAAGATAGGCTTGGGTTTTTTTTCCAAATTTCCAAAGTGTTTGGTTTTTGGCACGTACACCCCTATCCTATAACCTTCTATTGTATTTGATCCATTGTCTGGTACAGTATTGGTATTTGGATCCCATTCCTTCTTGTTCCTAGATAAAAAATTAATGTTTTATAGGAAATCGCTGGTTTCCAATAACTTTACGTCCTGTTCCTCAAAAACTAGTCAAGGACAGAAATGTGCTCATGAAGATTTTTGTTCAGAAAATAAAACTTTACTGCATGCCCAAAATTTAAACCGAAATCCAATTTTTTTAAGAGTTCTTCTTTAAATAAAAAAAATTCGTTAAAAATGAGAAATTTTGTTGAAAAAAATAGTAAATCAGAAAGTTTACAACTGGAATTGTAAACTCTGTTGTTTCCGTTGCTCCCCATGTTTTCCAAGTTGCTGGAGATTCGTTTTTCACAGTTGTTCTCGGACCGAGTAACTTTAGGTTTTTCGTTGCTGGTAACGTTGAAATTTGATTTGTCACAAAGATGACGACAGAAAAATTTACATGACATTATTGTTGTTTCTCGTTTTGGTATCAATATACGAGGATGTATTGATATCTAGTTAGCCTAGACCAGGTCCATGCATAAAAAAAATATTGCGTTACCATAGCAACGAACAATAACTCATTAGAAGTGTCATTGTGAAGTTTGACGTCAAAAAAGTAAACCAGAGTTACGCAATAAATTAAAAGAAAAAAGATGTCCACCGAAATTGTGAAAATCGAAAAATTGGAGTATCGAGCCATCATCAAGTACCTGTATTTAAAACGGTTAAGAGGTAAGCAGATTTACGAAGATATGCTTGATACCCTTGGTGATCAATGTCCTTCGTATGTGACCGTGAAAAATTGGACAGCAAGCTTCAAAAGAGGTAATTTTTCCATTGAAGATGATGACCGATCGGGAAGGCTGTGTCAGTCCCGAAAATATCGATGCAGTTCATGACATGATTTTATCAGACCGTCGAATTGAGCTAAAACGGATATCTGAAGCACTGAATATTTCATACGAACGCGTTCATCATATAGTTCACGTCAATTTGGACATGAGAAAAATTGCTACAAAATGGATCCCCAAATGTTTGAATGTTGACCAAAAGCGTGCAAGGGTAGAAGCATCGCGCTCGATCTGTGCTCGATTTGAAAACGATGTATACTTCTTAAACCGAATTGTTACTATGGATGAGACTTGGGTACATTTCTAGGATCCAGAAACAAAACAACAATCGATGGAATGGCGACACACTGGTTCTACAAGACCTAAGAAGTTTCGTGTCCAAAAATCTGCTGGAAAAGTTCTTGCTTCAGTTTTTTGGGATTGCCATGGAGTAATCATGATTGATTTTTTGGATAAGGATAGAACAATAACTGGAGATTACTATTCGACATTACTGACCACTCTACGGGAAAAAATTAAAGAGAAAAGACGCGGAAAGCTATCCAAAGGTGTTTTGTTTTTGCAGGACAACGCCTCTGCACACAAATCTCATGTTGCCATGCAAAAAATTCGTGATTTAGGATTTGAATTACTACAACCAGTGACTATAAAAATAATTAGTCACTGCTACAACACGATTGGCAGATATCAAGTAACGTGGTACTAACTTCAGTTTTCATTGGCGTAGCTGCTAATCACGAATTAAAAAGATATAAAATTTGGTTATTCGAGAACAACGACCAAAGACATGGGAACGAATAACAACATAACAACAACGGTTTATAAACGCATGTATGTGATATCAATATTTTTTTTTCGAGCAGCGGGACTCACGGAACAACAAAGTTTATAAATTCAGCTTTACTCCATATCCCTTTTAACACAAGATGTTTGTAAAAATATGGATAGGTCCGCTTCGTTAACAATCGAAACGGATACAAATAAAAGCTGATTTAAATATTTTACTACCAAAAGAGTGAGACGTGGTTGTTTTCGTTTTTGCAAGCTGAAAATAGAAATTCCATTCCACGCAATGCGTATCGCATTTTGTTATCGATGGAAATTTTACGCAGGCGCTTTGCAATTAGTAGAACACGTTCTGTGTTATAGGACTTCGAAGGATTACGTAACGGAGAATTGATGCTGTACACCGAATTTCCCGGTAAATCACTTTTAATTGCTTATAAATCTGGTGAAATTGGTTTTTCTTCAGTTAGATTTGGTGTCTTTCCATGAAAATAGGAACAAACATCAACAAAAAAATTATGTAGTTTTGTCTATTCGAACTTCTTATTTCCAATAGGTTTATATTTTGCATATATAGAGCTAGAAAAAAAACTAGATAACTTTTATCACACTATTGTTTTTTTCAAAGTTACCTTCACAAAGAGAAATGCATTTTTGAATCCTTTTTGAACCAATTCTGGAAGCAGTTTATTCTTGCATTCCCAATAGAGTTATTGAAGGCATCGCCTATATCTTTTTGGAAACAATTCTGGATCCAGGATGAATCGCCACTGACAATACTTTGCTGCCTTAAACCGGTTTGATTCATCTTTCAGTTCACACATCCTGCATAGAGGTGTGTCCATTATCCCCATTGTATGGAGGTGTTTCCTTAATTGGAAATTGTCAGTCAGAAAACGTAGGTTTTTCCTGGTCACCACCAAATATTTTTTCGACTCCAGCTTCCCATAGTCGCCCAGGGGGATCCTGGCAAGACTGTATCCCTTGATTTCATCCCATCTCTTTAGAGATTGAGCATGGGTATAACGTTTAGCTAGTTCCGCAATTGTCGAATTCGTCAGGCCGTAGGTGTCGTCGGGTCCAAGAATTCCTAGTCCAGCTGCTTCCCTGACTAAAGAATCAGCAACGCGGTTACCTTTGCTCCTGTCGCTCCCCTTAACCCACCTCAGGATAATATTGTTATCTACCGCTGGTGTCTTTTCCCATCCCCCAATTCCTTGCTTAGTGATCTGGAGTAAATTCCACATCTTTGGTTTCTGAGCCGTCTGTATATATGCGTATTGCATTTCCAGCATCTGAGTCTGTATTCTGTTTTATTTGTATTTTGTAGGGTTTATTAAACACAATTGTTTTCTGTTCTTACAGATTTTATAGTAAAATTTTTGTCTTCGAAATGCACAATGAAGTTTCAATTTCACGACCTGTAACTTGTCAGTGTTTTTAAACTTCAAACATGCCACAAACTTTTTAATACAACGACCATTCATTTTAGAAAATAATCACAACGAAAAATATATCATCCACTTTGTACCAACCACATCAGTTTGTTTATATTCCCTACAGTAACATCCCTAATTCAACCCCTTATTTTACATTGTCATACAAAATTATTAAAAACATTCATAACCCGCAAGGTAGACACCGTTTTATAATAAGCTCTCCCTCCCTTTTATCCCCTATACAAGCCGAAACGGCTACTTACAAACCAAAAACTAAAGCACCTGGTGCCAAACTGCAACACACATCCCGCCTTTTATCATCATAAAAACAAATGAGCCCATCTGTCCAATGGCGAACCGGAACTCCGCCATTTTCTCTTTCGTCGTATTCTTTGTCGTTAACGACTGGAGAACCCTCTTGTTGTGTTACAGAAAATTTGTTGCCAATTATTGTGCGTATATGAGTTTATTTTATACACCAGTGATGATAGTTTGTATTTTAGTTTTTTTTTTAAAGTTTCTTACAAGTAAACAGTTATTCTGGTAGAGGAAATGCAAATTTCGGTTCATCGGTTAGCTCAAATTACCCTAAATAAACTTTATCGAGAAACTTCGCCGAGAGCTACTGAAAAGATATTGGTCTCTTTACTTTGGAACTAAAATAGAGTAAGTATATACGTTTGCCTGCTTCAATGTTTATCATCTTTTAATCTCCTAATACAATTAAAGATTTTTTGTGGTATCTTTTTTTGTTATTTTTAATAAGGACGACTTTTATTTCGTTCGGAAGACCTACTACATCAAATACATATAACGTGTAATGCCAAACCTAAATTACAGATGTTATATGTGATTTTATGATTCATTCATTCGGTTGGGTTGTTTTCAACAGCCCAGGTACTTGAACTGAATCTGTACCATTTCCCATATTATCTACTTCCATTTCAGAAGCTTTGCCCTCCAAAGTGCTTCCGTCTGAGTCCATGTAAGTTCTCGAAGAAGCAGATATAGTGCCAGCTATCTAATCCTATATCCCCTTTTAGTTATGTTGCGAAGCTAAACTCTGAAAGGTATATTATTTTCGTCTACTTACCAAACATAATTTTGACCAATCAGTCCATCCTTTCTTAACCGTATCGTGTGTATCATACCGAGTTTCGTCCAAATAGATAATTGCTAATAAATATATGTATACTTACTTACAATTTCCATACAAAAACACACACACACACTTTCTTGATGCCAGATCACCGACTAAAGAGAACACCTGCAAACCCTCTCTCAAAAATAGTTATAGTTCAGTCAAACTATTTAAACAGTCTCGTTTATTAGTCGCCTTCATTAACAAGCGCCGGGAAAATGACGAAGGACGAATATTTGCCAAAGTTAACTTCCCACACGCTACGGGAATAAGTCCGAATACCAAATGTTTGCCAAATACACGTAGTGTCTTAGAGTCAAAGAAAAAGCCGGCAACTTTAAGTTCGCACTATACCTTTTACGCCAACTACACCTTTATCCAAAAAGTTTCTCCAATAGAGCTAGAGGTGGACAGTTTTCAGACACCCTGTACATTCAAAAACTGAGTAAAAATGTGTCTATTTGCATTCACCTATTTATTCTTGAAAGGTGAACAACAAAAACTTTCGACATGACAAAAGAATTAATATGTTTACATTCCCTACAAGTTCATCGATCTCGTTATTCAATTTACGTTTATTCGAACACACATGTTCATCATTTTTCTTTACAAATTGACCGAATCCGAAAAAAGAAGCGAAAACATAAATTATCAACCAAAAAAATCCCATTCAATATCCAGCAAGTCCTTAAAATCGGTTCCTTTGACAAAAGTGAATGCAATTTCACGTACAAAAGTGGCCTTAACAGAAAAACTCGAGGACATACATAAATCCCTTTAGTAGTGTCGACAGAAGTATTTGTCGCAATATATTTTCAAAAATGGTCCATTATAGTTTTCGAGTATCATTTTGATAAATTCCTTTACGATTTCTATAGAAATTTTTATACTGTTAAAGGTATTATTGTGCGGTTGCAGTTAGCTATATATACCTGCGACTACCGGTCAATCCCACTTACACTAAGAAACATTATTTATTATTTTAATTAAAAATATAATGCTCATTAACGTCCAAATATACGAATGAACAACTACAATAATTATCTTTATTGATGGTATGAAGAATGGTATGAAGATGGTATGATGAAAAAGTATAACTTTTCAAAGAAATTCGTTACGGAATTAAGCAACAAGAAGGAATGGGATCCAAATACCATTACCAGACTTGGAAAGAATGCCATTCAATGGTACACAGACGGCTCAAAAGCAATAGAAGGAACTGGGATAGGAGTGTACGGGCCCGGCACCAAACACTCTGAAAGCTTGGGAAAAACCCCAAGTATCTTTCAAGCGGAAATTCACGCAATAAGAAAGTGTGCCCAGTTCAATATTGACAAAGGATATAGAAGGCAGAGGATTATCATAATGTCTGATAGTCAAGCAGCCATTAAAGCGCTGAGTTCTTGTGTAATCAGTTCCAAAATGGTGTGGGAATGCCTAGGCAAACTTAATGAACTAGGCGAGAACAATATAGTCACCTTACTGTGGATTCCAGGACACACTGGAATAGAGGGAAATGAAATAGCAGATGAACTAGCAAAGAGGGGGAGTGAAATACCCTTTTGGGGGCCGGAACCTTTTTGCGGAATCAGCTCCAATGTAATATTGGAAGAAATAGGTAAAGCCGAAGAAAAGAGAAGATCTGACAGTTGGAAAGATCTAGTAGGGCTTAGGCAATCAAAGATTCTTCTGGGTGACTACAACATGTTGAGATCAAATGAATGCATAAGTCAAAGCAAAACTGCACTAAGACTTTTAACAGGAATCCTAACGGGACATTGTCGCCTGAATGGGTACCTTAAAAAGCTCAAAATAGTGGAGGAAGAAGATTGTAGGTTTTGTGGAATGGAAGAAGAATCCTCCATCCACATACTTGCGAACTGCACAGCAATTCAGAATCCTAGGGCACAGCACCTGGGAGACTACTGGATAGAAGAGGGACAGTTACCTAAGTTGAAGCCTGCAGATATCCTAAAATTCCTCGGGGAAATAGGACTAAAGGAGCTACTAGTCTCTGAGACTTTCCTCAGGAACTAAGTAGAAGTAAGGGGGCACAATAGATATTTTAGGTCTCAGTGAATGTTACCCCAAAAGACATACATACATACATACATACATATCTTTATTGATACAATTAAATTATTTGATTAAACCATTATTAAATACCTAATTGTTTGGTTTCCTTCTCTTGTATTCACACATGTGGAACATTCATTTTGATCTCTCTTATTGGAGGCACGCAAGGAACTAATAAGATTTTCGTGAAGTTCAGGTTGAATTTGGAGATGGGGTTTAATAGAAGATAATTATGAGTGTCCCGCTGGTCACTTACTACTGCTTTTATTAACTGGTAAACTGTTCTAGAATGATTTAGTTGCAGAAATTTTGGTCCAACTGGAAATCGTATAAATATCCAATGGAACAGTTTTTCCCAGCTTTAGAATTTCATTGTTATGTACCCAATTCTTTTTTGTACCAGTTATTTTAACAATGCAACGGGACAAATATCTTTATCCACATAATTTTTTGGCATATATTTGATGTCTGCCAATTTTTTTAATCAATTAAAAATGGTACCTCATCTTTACATCGCACATTTTATTTTATGTAGGAGTTTATTCATTAAGCCCGCTTGTAATTCAATCATTCGAATAAATTTAACATTTAACAAACCCCTCAAGCGTATACGAAAAAAAAACTGCAAATAAAACCTATTGACGAGTTCTAAATTTCATCTAAATTAACTTATAATATAAAGATCCGAGATTGCCGCACTGCTGATCCTGTATCCTGCTTAATTTTGTATCAGTTTATGACATCCTTAGTAGGTAAAGTAAATACTGTTAAGCAAGGGTCTCTCTATCTGAGTTTGCTCAAGATCTGGCTATGTACCCCGAGGGCCGTGTTTGTATAACATGTCGTATGTCACCGCTCCACAAACTCTATTAGTGACAAGAAGTAGCTTTTGTTTGCCGAAGTACAGAAACTCACAGGTATCTAGGATGAGATCATGAACAGTAGCGTACTGAAATATTCTAATATTTGGAGAGTTCTTTACGGGTGTTTGTTTATATTGTCATTGTAAACATTGAGGTTATGGATAAACAATAAAAAGAAGTCTTTTTATATTAATTGTTATGATTTGTCGAAGCTGGAATTATATGTTAAGTCAAAAAGGCATTGTAGATTCCGAAAAACATTCCTCTTCATGCGAGTTCAACTTGGAGAAGAATGAATACCAATAAAAAACAGTATTTATTATGAAAATTATACAATTATTTTATATTTTCCACCCAAAATTGTACATATATTATATGGGATACATTTTTTCGTTTCCTAGTTGAAACAAGGAAATCGCCAACATCAGCAGAACCACACAATTTTTGTTTAAAAAAAAAATCGCGCTGACGTTGTGTAAATATTCTTGTTGTCGAAGCTGCGTGCAAAAATATTTATATAAAATAAAATTACGTCGGATAAGGCGAGGGTAAAATTGGTGTATGGTTATTTTGGGGATGCGGTCGTCATGGAAACGGCGAGAGGGTGTAGAGCTTCGGCGTTCAAAGGAATGCGGGGGATTACAAAAATGGAAACAGATTAAGGAAAATGGTGGATGGCTGGATGCTGCCGCTGCTCTTGCTACAATAGAAAGATGTGCGAATATGGCAAGTGAGATAATTCCGAGAAAAGAAATTACCAACTTTCCGGTCGCCCGTACCTGAATTGTCGGCGTGTCTCGTGAATTGAGACAAAGAAAATCGAAATAATCAAATTTACCTTATATAAAGTTTGACTATATTTATTTAAATTAAAAAGTTTTGAGATGAATATTGTTTATTATTATTGAACAAAACTGAATATCTATCCTTGAAAAATAGTTTTTTAATGCATCACTTATTGTAAACTACTTAGAATAAGAGCAAATCTGGACCGACATCATGTGTAAATGATTGAACAACGGATATATATACACATATGGATCTCCTGAAAGTGCTTGATCCTCCCTAATCTACCAATACCTTTCTCTATATCTATTTAAATAAGTTTCAAATCATCCACTAGGTTATGGTGATGCTTTTCAGTATTATTTTCATTACAAAATGTAAAAAACTTACTTTTCACCATCTAACCTTTCTTTTCCGATATTCAAACTCAACCCATTGTGTAAATAAGCATATACAAAGTCAATTTCAATGAGATGATGTCGAAAATGGTTTCGTTCGATACGATATATTGAATAGCTGGTGATTTTCGGTGGAGCGGCGAAACGGCCCCATTTACAGGCATTTTCCTTCTTACATTGGCATTTCCTTCGCACGCTCGATTGCACACGAATTGTTTGACCTATCATCTCTACAACACTAACAGTAACCAGCGTGACAGCCCAGTCGGCCCACTATTCTGTGCTTTGCTTCTACATCGAACAAATAGAATTTGTTCTGTTCAAATAGTAGAGTGGTTATTACGATAGGCAATCTAAAATTTTGTTACACACTTGTGAGTATATATATTCCAAAAAATTGTGGAAGACAACAAGAATGCCTTGTCGAGTTGGTTCCTCAGTTTGTCCTGGAATCCACAGTAAGGTTACTATATTGTTCTCGCCTAACTCATTGAGTATGCCTAGGCATTTCCACACCACTTTGGATATCTGAAGTACTGAATATTTCATACGAACGCGTTCATCATATAGTTCACGTCAATTTGGACATGAGAAAAATTGCTGCAAAATGGATCCCCAAATGTTTGAATTTTGACCAAAAGCGTGCAAGGGTATACAAGCATCGCGTTCGATCTGTGCTCGATTTGAAAACGATGTAGACTTTTTAAACCGAATTGTTACTATGGATGAGACTTGGGTACATTTCTACGATCCAGAAACAAAGCAACAATCGATGGAATGGCGACACTCTGGTTCTCCAAGACCTAAGAAGTTTCGTGTTCAAAAATCTGCTGGAAAAGTTCTTGCTTCAGTTTTTTGGGATTTCCATGGAGTAATCATGATTGATTTTTTGGATAAGGGTAGAACAATAACTGGAGATTACTATTCGACATTACTGACCACTCTACGGGAAAAAATTCGAGAAAAGGTGTTTTGTTTTTGCACTGCACACACTGCATCTCATGTTGCCATGCAAAAAATTCGTGATTTAGGGTTTGAATTACTAGAACACCCCCCTTATTCACCAGATTTGGCTCCGTCCGACTACCATCTCTTTCCTCAACTGAAAAAAAGTTACAAAGATCGTAAATTTTCTTCCAACGAGGAGGTAATAAAAGCTGTTGAGGTCTGGTTTGCAGAGCAAGAAGAAACATTTTTTTTGAAACGTCTAGAGACGTTGCAGGATCTATAGTAGGCTAAGAATTTTTCAATATATCCTCGTATATACCTATTGTTCATGATAGTAGCCCTTCGATTATGATGGTCTTCCTCACGCATTGAAAACCCTCAAGTACCCCCAAATAGTAGCGATTACTAGATTTCGTTACTGAAAACAATTTAATACAACAACAGAGCGATCTGAATTACTGAAGAGGGAAAGATGTAATGCTTCACGATGCACTGTGAAGGATTAGAATAGAAATGTTCAATAGGGGAATTCGATACACTTCGTAGTAGTCAATCCAGAGAAATTCGATGCGAGTTTTTTTAATGAGGAATGTCAAGAGGTATGAGATAACTTATTTTTTGAGGGTGACTTTTGAAAAAGGGGAGAATTTTGGTATTTTAAAAAATTGCCGAACAAACAGATTATTTTATAAAACGTATTTGCTGTTTTATAATTCAAAAATCATAATTTCCATCTGGTCATCGAACCGCTTAATTCAAACTAAAAATTCTAGTATTATATTTTTGTTAAAAGTAATCTGCGCTAGCGTTAAAATTCATTTTTCAATTATATTTCCATTTTAATCCGAATGACGGGTAAAAACATGTGAATTAGTGTGAAGTTAGAATTAATAATTTAACTACTTCTACCTCGCGTCCACGTAATGTTACAAAAATAGTTATTACGTTTATTGATATAATTTTCCGACGCTCGATAGTCGCAGACAATTTAAATTTCAAATATTTCAATAATATTTATTGAAACATATTGTTGGGCAGAAGAAAAACTGAATCCTCACGGAAAGCCTGTAGAAGGAACTAAATTTCTATAACTACAGGTTGGTTAAGTTTAGTTAACTTAACAACGCCAAAGTTTCAGACCGTAACTGTCTTCGAAAACGTCTCAACAAGTATACCTTGCCGTGTAGGTTTTTTTATTTTTTTGGTGCCGTCCCATCGCCGGCACCACCTCAGCCTCTTGGGCTTATTGTGGATTCTCCTAATATTCTGACTACAGCCTATTCAGCCAATCCGTTCCCTGATATTAGTTCATTCAGGTTCTTTACTGGTTGGTTGTAGAAGTCTTCTGGAGTAATTTGGGGTCTTCCATACAGTTTTTTCCTCCTGTTATCCAGCGTCTCACAGTTACATAATATGTGCAGAGCTTAATCGGTCTTGCTCTTGCAAGTTCGTCACATTTTTCATTGCCAGCGATTCCTTTGTGACCTGGGACCCACTCCAGTGTTACACTGTTCCGAGTCGCCAGTCTCCTAAGTTCTTCGTCCACTCGTGGGTAGTTAAAGAAATCAAGTTTCTACCGACAGGCTGCTTTAAGCACTTTCCGTTTTGATATCGCATGAAGACTCGAGCATTAGAATTTGCCAGGTGGGATCTCTGGATGGACCAGAAGTCGAGTTGTGGTACGGACCATATCTGGGTGTACCTATCGGCTGCGGTCCACGGTTCGGTCCACTGTGGCTGGGTACATTCTGGAACTCCTTCCTGAGGAGCTCATCCTGACAAAATGTGGAGAAGTCCTCAAAGTCTTCTTTTCGGAATTGCAGACGGTATTCCGGCAGCAGGTTACATGGGAACTAAATCCACAGATCGTACACTGGCTATGGTGAGACCCATGGTCATCTATGGGCCCTTAGTTTGGATCAGAGGAAAGCCGAATTGAAGCTATCAAAACTTCAGAGGCTTGCCGAACTATTTTGAAATAACAAACCTTTTCTTCGTCACTTTTAGTCACTGTAAATTCCTTTCCATTTTTGGAATCAGGAATAGTAACAATAATTATGGCTTCATGCCTCAATTCAACATTAGATTTTTTTGGTTTATATAAGCTTGGTTAGATATGGAGAAATTATGGAGTCAGAACGTTTCATACAAATTGAGAAAAAACGTGAAAACATTATCCGTGTTTCCAAAAAAATGTCTTATTCTAATTCTATTTTGAATGTAACAATAAGCGAGTAGAATAACTGCTTTCAAAATTGTTTCCAAAGGATGCAAAAATCCATTTGTCTTCAAGGAGAATACTTTGAAAAACAAAAGTGTAATAAAAGTGATCTACTGTTTTTTTTCTAGTTCTATTTATGCAAAATATAAAAGACAATCCTCGTATCATTTAGTTTTGTAACCTTGCCCCCTTAAACTCTGCCCAAGCCAATATGAAAAAAGTTGAAATCGTGGCAAAGTAAAAAACTTCTGACTATTCCTCGTATATTCCCTATCACTTAATTATCGTAATCTTTCTATGTAATTTATATGGTAAAAACTGCCTAGAAAAACGTATCAATCGACTGCTTGCTAGTGACGTCCGAAAACAAAGTGACGAGGTGTCTAACTTCCAGTTGACTAAACCCAAAGAATAAGGCAATAATAACACATCCCCGGGATAGGGATAAGCCAGTTATATGTGAACAGGGTGTTAGACGTGCGTGAGTTGCAGGGAATTGCATCTGGCACACGTATTGTTTGGATATGCAACTTTCCCACAAATTTATTTGTGCCGAACTTATTCCTAATTTTATTAATTTGGGATAGTCATTGTCGACTATTTGATACTCCGGGGGCATTTTTGAAGAGGGTTAAAAAGAATATCCTCAAAAATTTTATTTATTAGAACTCTAGAAACACCCTATATAATAGGTTTGAAATAAATTTTCCGCTTCGCGGATTGACGATCAAAACTACTACAATATTCATAAAATCTTCCCTCTCTGCAGCTTTCGATCTGCTTAGTTATGAATCAAATTTAAACCGCACACTTCGCCTTTCCCACTTTTTAATTCCGACAATTTAAAATACCGCTTGAAAGTAGTGATTATCATCAAGACGGCATTGTGTAGTTAGAGAAATTTCGCAATCACTCTAGCGAAATGAAAATCAAAATCACAGTGGTTTTATAAATTGAACAATTTCAGCTGAATGCAATTGTATTTTTATATTTTCTACAAGATATTTACGAAGAAAAGCTTTGGATTTCGGAAAATTACATTATGTGCAAGGATGAAAATTCCCATATTCATAAATAAATGATGTGGTTCGTCCTTTTTATTGAAAATTTGACGAATAATATTTATATAAGTAACTACATAAACAATAGGTTCACTTGTCATGTCACCCTTATAAATCTGTAGCTGAAAAACACATCCACCGTTCGAGGATATATTGAAAAATTCTTGGCCTACTACAAAATTTCAATGTCAAAATATTTTATTACCCAACATATTCTCCTCTTAATTGGATACATTTATTACGGCGAACCTGCAACGTCTCTATACCTTTGAAAAAAAATGTTTCTTCTTGCTCTGCAAACCACACCTCCACAGCTTTTTAGACCTCCTCGTTGGAAGAAAATTTACGACCTTTTAAACTTTTTTTCAGTTGAGGAAAGAGATTATAGTCGGACGGAGCCAAATCTGGTGAATAAGGGGGGTGTTCTAGTAATTCAAACCCTAAATCACGAATTTTTTGAGATTTGTGTGCCGGAGCGTTGTCCTGCAAAAACAAAACGCATTTGGATAGCTTTCCGCGTCTTTTTTCTTTAATTTTTTCCCGTAGAGTGGTCAGTAATGTCGAATAGTAATCTCCAGTTATTGTTCTACCCTTATCCAAAAAATCAATCATGATTATTCCATGGCAATCCCAAAAAAACTGAAGCTAGAACTTTTCCAGCAGATTTTTGGACACGAAACTTCTTACGCCTTTTAGAACCAGAGTGTCGCCATTTCATCGATTGTTGCTTTGTTTCTGGATCGTAGAAATGTACCCAAGTCTCATCCATAGTAACAATTCGGTTTAAGAAGTATACATCGTTTTCAAATCGAGCACAGATCCAACGCGATGCTTCTACCCTTGCACGATTTTGATCAAATATTCAAACATTTGGGGATCCATTTTGCAGCAATTTTTCTCATGTCCAAATTGACGTGAACTATATGATGAACGCGTTCGTATGAAATATTCAGTGCTTTAGATATCCGTTTTAGCCCAATTCGACGGTCTGATAAAATCATGTCATGAACTGCATCGATATTTTCGGGGACTGACACAGAAACTGGCCTTCCCGATCGGTCATCATCTTCAATGGAAAATTTACCTCTTTTGAAGCTTGCAGTCCAATTTTTACGAAGGACATTGATCACCAAGGGTATTAAGCATATCTTCGTAAATCTGCTTACCTCTTAACCCTTTTAAATACAGGTACTTGATAATGGCTCGATACTTAAATTTTTCGATTTTCACAATTTCGGTGGACATCTTTTTTCTTTTAATTTATTGCGTAACTTTGGTTTACTTTTTTGACGTCAAACTTCACACTGACACTTCTAATGAGTTATTGTTCGTTGCTATGGTAACGCAATATTTTGTTTATGCATGGAACTGGGCTAGGCTAACTAGATATCAATACATCCTCGTAGTTCACCGCAAAGACAGTCCAGCTTGTGTATACAGTATACTATAAACCCCGCTTATACCTTTAAAATACAAAAGACACACGGTATCTAGCTATAACTCGGTTGGAACTTAAAAATCCCGAAAAAGAGTCGCATCGGAGACCGAGTGAGATAGACTTTGCGCTGAAAGGACTTTACAGTGGAACCTACTATACGCTGAAGAAACAAATGATCTGAAAAGTTCCTGTACGCGATATTATGACGTTTCGACCTTCAGTTTTAATCCAACAACATTTAAATGCTTAAATTGCCCTCAAATACAAAATATGCAAAATTTTTAACGATAAAATACAAATAAATTAACTCTACTTATATTTTTCTCCGTGTATAAACTACGCGAAGTTGAATTATTATCTCCGTAGTATCCAATTTATTCTATGGTTAATTTGAATTTGGTAAGGAACCTCCTGTTATTTACATTAATTAAATATTCAATTCGTTATAAGGAATCCCTCTAATTTTTGTAGTAAAATCAACCGATAACCAAAACTCCCAACTGGCTAACCACCAAACTGTCGAACGTCGAATTACCACTCCATTGAAATCCATTATGCTGGCAAATATTTAAATTTTCACTCGCAGTCCGATTCGACTTTATAATCGCAATTCTAACAGGGTCGGTGTAAATAATATCTTTCAATGATGAGAAACAAAATGATACGTGTTGGGTTTGAATTTTTAAATGAGGATGGTAATTAGTTTGATTTTTCTAAAAATATCTTTGTTTCGTTTTGGAACTTATTTTCCCAATTTTTAACGAAAGAAAAAGGAAAATTTTTTTATTCCAAGTAGACTGGTCTTTCCTTTTTCAAATATTCATAGTTCTATGGCGTTTACAAGACTTTTACGTTGAAAATTCGTTTTTTTTTTCCACTAGTGCTAAAAGTGATTTATTTTTGTTATTTATGTTTCTTCAATTAAACGCTCAATAATTAGTGAATCTACAATTTATAATAAGAAACTCCATGGGTAATCTCATTGGTAGATGTAACAGAATTTATTTTGGTGAAGCTTGTATTAGGGCAGAGAGTAATGTTATCCGTAAAAGTTTTGGACAAAATTTGATCCACAATGTTCTGTTTCCTTTGTAGCGAGTATTCTATATAACCCTCTGCTGCTGTACTGGACTTCCATCCACTGTGTATTTTAATTATAGTAAGATTAGCATCAGAATCCGCCTACAAACTAGCTGAAGAACGTCGGAAACAATGTCCAGTATAAAGATGGGGATCAGGCAAATTTATAAATTCAGCAATTTTGGCAGGCATCTTACCAAATGTGTTGATTCCAACAGGAGTCCTGGCACATTTATTTTTAATGCATTTTATAAAATCTCTTGAATGATTAATATCATCTGGACGAAGGGCAATGTACTTTTTATAGTAACTCATATACAGTACCACTTACAACAAAGGTATATGTACAACTAGTGAAGTTCCGGAATCCTCGATATTACAAGATAGTTCAATTGAAACCCATCTTTGGTCCAGGAAAAATTTATTGACAAGTACAGTTACAAATAACTACCACTACAATTGAGGCACATATCCCACAGTTTCACCAACCGATGTATACCCTGCTTATAGAATTCTTGTGGCTGCTGCTGGAAGAATTCTTTCACAGCGTTTTGTACTTCTGCGTCCGACTGAAAACGGTTACCTTTTAACGCCTTTTTTAGTGGCCCAAAGATGTGAAAATCACAAGGCGATAAAACGGGACTATAGGGTGGATGCTCTAATATCCTCCATTTCTTTCGTTGCAGATTTTCTTTCACTACGTTGGCAACATGAGGCCGAGCATTATCATGAAGCAGAATAACACCACGTGAAAGCTTCCCTGGACGTTTTATTCTTATTGCTTGATGGAGCTTGTTCAAAGTTTCATTATACAGGTTTGCGTTGATATGCACTCTAGGTTCTGTAAACTCTATCAGCAAGGGTCCTTCATGGTCGAAAAAAAATGTCAACATCACCTTGCCTGCAGAAGGTTGAACTTTAAACTTCTTTGGTGGCGGAGAATTTGCGTGTTTACATTGCATCGATGACAGCTTACTGGATGGTTCAAAATAATGACACCAAGATTCATTTTTAGATATAAATCAGGTTTTTATTCAGAAGGTGTTGCTTTTAATATAAAAGGAGATCTAAAAAGAAACCTAAGCCGGCCCTGACTATACATTAATATAAGCATAAAGCGCATGATTGAATTTTTTAATTCATTCCCGTAATACAAGCTCGGTACAGCACCAGTACAAGCTAGCCAATTACACAATTAAATTAATGGAAATGCATTCGTATTGTGTTTTTTCAGACCCCGAGGGCAAGCCACATGTCATCAAGTCACCACCGATCTGTTTCTGACATATCAGGACTAGAGGATAACAAAAAAAAATGATATCTGATTTACAAAAATATGTGCATGTAGTCAAATGCACGTCAACTGATTCGTGTGATTTTTCAAATAGATAACAATACATAGGCGTAGGTATCAGTACAGTTGAAGGTTACTAATAAATGTAATTTATAAGAGTATACTGGGGGGACATTTACATAAAATAATAGTAAGGATTAAGTCACTTGGGCCTGGTAAAATGCCTTCTTTTCATCATGGACAACACCTTTTCCTGTCTTAGCTAGTGTTTTAATTGGCTGGTGCGAAATTTGAATTAAATAACCCCACCAGACATTGGTTTTAAATGTTAATTGATGACCATTTCGTTTTTAAATTGTGAAATATATTCAATAATATTTGCTAGAGGCAATAACCCAAATTTGCGTTCATAAAACTCATTATAGTCAAGTAAATAAAGGCACCAACCTGTTCATCTCATTATTGTCGGACTTTTTTTTTGCAACTTGTAGGTATTCATGTGTAGATTACTCTCTGAAAATATGTCCTCCGCGGGATTTGCGGAAGGGGCTGAAAAATGGCCCATGATCCCGAAAATTCAGTTTTTGGCCGATATCTCCCGAAATATGCTACTTAGAGAAGTGGAGTTTTGCTAGAAATGAAGTACAGTTCATTACCTACAAAAATGGTCCCCATCATTTTTGTCCCTGGATCAATATTTCTCGCGAAAAAAGGCTTGCAAAAATTTTAAAAACCATCGAAAAGAGGACATTTTCAGCTTTCCAATGGTGTGCATTAAAGACCGATATTGTTAATCATTGTTTATCAATTTGCGGTAGACCCGAGAATTTTCAGAAAACTCCGGAAATAAAAAAAACGTCCCAAGAAAAACATGTTGTTTATAAAAATACACAAAAATTATTTATTCATTCTTTCGGAATACATTCACCACCTATCAAAGTCCCATTATCCAAAAGGTTTCGGTAAAACTACGCTTAATTTAAAAAATATGAACGGATTGATAAGGGCGGTCAAATATTCAGGAAAAATAAAGTTTGGCCAGTTTTTTTCAATATTCCTGGAAAATAAAAAAAACGAAAAAGTTACACGATGTTATAGGTACAGATCCCTCCTTTCATATGCACTTTGAATCATGAAAAAAGATTAATTTTTACTCAAGTTTTGGGCCAATTTGCCCGCCCTCCCATGCCTACATTCACGGAGCGTGCTCCCGGAGACGCCGCGCAGCAGCTCGAAATCCAAGGTACGCTTGGGCCCGTTTATCTCGAAAACGGTTAAACTTTTGACAAAAATGATAAGGATAATTTTTGTAGATAATAAACTGCTCTCCATTCCTAGCAAAACCCCACTTCTCTAATTGTCATATTTCCGGAGATATCGGCGGAAAACTCAATTTTTGGGATTATTGGCCATTTTTCAGCCCCTTCCGCAAATTTCGCGGAGGACATATTTTCAGAGAGTAATCTACCCGTGAATACCTACAAGTTGCAAAAAAAAAGTCCGACAATAATGAGATGAACAGGTTGGGGGGTTTCTCGGTATTTATTTACTGGACTATTATTCGATTGAAAATATATTTTGTTGATAATCTTGCATTAATATTTAATTCACAACTAGGTATACCCAAATTTCTACTACGGCAATTCAAACTCATACTTTATATTTAGAAAATATTTTCAAATTACAAATAATTTTGCATGAAAAAACTCTTGAGTACGCCAATGTATATCATTGTGCAGAATTAAGAGTAAAATATACGACCGCCGGACTGGTATGAAAGAGGCGCGAGGGGTAGTTTTTTTTTGAATGAAATCACCAAAGCGTGTTTTGCTATTCGGATTCGGTCATATGTGAAATCATCTGAGGTAGGCTCGTTTATGGGGGGAAAAATGGACAAAAATTGGTTTCGTCTTAATTAACCATATGGTTCAAAGTTGGAGTTATATTATATGTATTTTAATTGATTTATTTTATTCATTAAATGGGATCCATAGAATTTTTGGTTTTCTTAATTTACCCCTGGCTATGCAAATGTTATTTGTGAAACCGGTAATTTTTACTTGAATCGGGAATAAATCCTGAAAAATAATGGTGGATTCGCAAATAGTTTAAAATATGGCGAATGCGATTTAGAAACTTCGCCATTATTTCAAATATTCGCCTATGCGAGATACCTAATTTTGGGTGTATTATTTAGACCAAATAATCCTTAACAAAATATTTATTTGTTTACAGGTGTCATCAATAAACCGGGTTTTAAGAAATTTAGCGTCTCAAAAAGAACAACAAGCTTCAGCACAAAACGAATCAGTTTACGACAAATTGAGAATGTTTAATGGACAAACGCCGGGCTGGGCATGGTATCCCGGAACTCCCACAGCACCTCCACTTGGCCTTCCTCCAGCACCGACGGCTCTTACTAGCCAAATTTCTAGAGACGATTTACAAAAAAGAGGTAAGTCAATAAATTGTTTTTAACAACATGTAAAATTATTTATTTTATAATAAATGTACGGGAAAATTGTCTAGGAACGTCCAATTTGATTAAACACCCTGTGAAGTCGTTCTTATGGAATGTACCCACAAAAAATTTGTGGTAATCGGTTTAATTTGAAGGTTATGATGGTCATAAAGCTTTTTTTTTATATGATCAACGTTTTTATAACGAAATTACTTGTATTTTTATTTTGTCGATCCTGTATATACTAATTTGAATCAAGGATTTACGCACTCCCTGTATACTTTCATTCCAGCTCCCGAATAGCAAATAAGGTACTTGAAAAATGGAAAAATATAACATTTTTATAACGTAATTTTCTCCATATTTGTTTCTCGATAACAAAAATCAGTATACATGAAATATTAAATTAAAACCGTACAACGGGCAATTTTAATGAATTTTAGACTTAATTAGTTGTTGAACGCGACGTAGCTGAATAATTTAAAAGTTGTTATTGATTTCTCTGCACATATTCACTCTCAATTATATCACTAAATGAAAATTTTCGAATAACACACGCTATAAGCACAACGGGCTTGAATTTTTAAATGGGATTATTTTAATTGAGTCGTACTGAAATTAAATGTATATTTATTAATGTATCTAATATTTATTTCCATGCATCATTATCTTTCATTCGTATTTTCGTTAATATTACTATGGTTTATTTACAATAAAAAGACGATGATGTCATTTTTAGTTACTTTCCTGCACATCGGAGTAAATATAAATTTACCAGCCGTAAAATACAATTTATACTTAATGGCCAGGACAATGTTCAGTTTACGGGTTGGTAAAACTTCAAGACGTTGTCAAATCAATTAGAAAAATTCAGTAGTTTTGACACAATTGAGGTTAGGTTCAGTACGTCATTCCTTGTTAATTGACATCGATCATCGTATTTACAAGTTTTTCTGGTGCTCCTAAATTGATTATTTCTTCAATGTTGGGAAAATAGTTATTAATTAGTCAAATCTGCAGTGTGTGGAGCGGTGGGATAATGATTTTTTCACGGTCAACCATTGGTTCGTTTATGACATTTGCTGTTCCTACAGTCAGATTTTGTCTTATTGGCCAATTAACCATATTCCAATGATCTTATCCCACAAGCAGATAAAACAAGGGTATTTTGTGTACCCACCTTGCTGCCCAAGCAAGAAGTTGACCATTTTTAGATCAACGCAAATGGAAAACTGGTTCTTCATAGGATAGTTTCTGTAATACCAACTTGATGTTTTGATATTCTTCCTTAAGTTTTGTTGAGTGGGCGATAGGAATTGACGCATATCGGTTGCCATTGTGTAGCAAAACACACTTTAAGTTTCTACTGGAACTGTCTATGAATAGTCGCCAATCACCTGGAACAAATTGGTTACTATTTTTTGTATTTTATCCACACCTTTCACAAAAATATATACTCATATTAAATAAATTTGAGAATATTGTACAAGCCTTTTAAAATAGTGAACTCCAAAAAGTCATAAGCATCTTCCACATTCTGATTTCAACTCGAAATATCTGAAACTCGATACTAAACTCTGTTTACACTACCACTACCTATACCAACAATTTTTACTATCTTATGCTCGTTTCGATAACTGTTAAACTGCACCTAAGTGTATCTCTGCCATCTTCCGGTGAGTTCAGCTCTATCAAAGAGTTCTCTGGTTTGAGCTCTTAACTCTGACAGATATTTATTGCTCCATAGTGCTTCGCTGTTATTGAAGAGAACGGGTCGATTCAAATGCATCGTTTTTTGCCCTGTTAAATTCCTCAAGCTCATATTCCAGGTCAATGGAAATTGACACGAAGGAACCAACACCCATAGTCATTCCAGAATCACAGATGTTATTAGTAACTCGCTTCTTGAAAAGAGAATTGATAACATGCTGGTTACAATTAACTAAGACCAACTTGGATGGCTTGGAAGCGTGCAGGAAGGAAGGAATGTTGTTGTGGTATACTGGTCTATAATAGGCTGAGATCTCGAAGCCTCTGACAGTTGGTGCTAGGTTTAATTCCTTCTCAAACTCACTGCTATGATTGGAAAAAAATGGTTTGCATTTTATTTATTTTACAATAAAACTTTTGCAATTTACATGTTTTTAATGAAAAGCCTGAATATTTTTATAAACATTTTCCGTTATATTTAAGCAAGTAAATTAATGTGATGGCTATTAGATGAATGTAACCCTTAAAGCTGCATTCATACCTCGCAGATAGTTGATTAGATAAAACATTAATAAAGCCGATAACGTGTAGCTTTTCCTCGTGTCTCCACGACAGAAATCCTGGGGAAAGAAGACAGCGTCGAGCGGCGGGAGAGAGAGTTTCTACTTTAGCAGGGGGTAAAGAGTATATGTGTGGTACGGATGTGGGAGAGAAACTCGAAAAGGCTGCGAGCCGACACCAGTCCAAAGTTAACGTTCCCGTAGATTTCCCACCCTGTTGTGCGCGTCCCTATTTACTTCCGCTTCTGTAAACTCCACCCTATTTCATATCCACCCTCGCTATTTCATTCTCCTTGTTTTATTTCATCTTCTGATCCTATTCCCTTTTTGTCCCCCTACGTCGCGCATCGCCCCGCAGGTCCTTGTTTATGTTTTCTGCCGACGAATCTCTATTCTCGAATTTACATAATTTTAGATTTTTACAATTTTTTCTTGGCATAAACGAATTATTTGGCCGAGCTTCGAGTAAGCGGTTATATCGGAATTGAATATTGCGATCTTTTGATCCCATTTTAGCTGATTTATTTTTGAATTTCTCGTTATTGGGCATAAAGTTTTCTTCTTACAAACGATTCTCTTTTATTTTTGTCTGGTTTCTTTCAAGAATATGGTCGAATAAAATTAAATAGTGACTTGACTGTTTAACCCATGAATCATTAAATTTCAAACTTGTTGCTAACTTTGAAACTCGGTAATTCAACACTTTTTCAATCCAAAAAATTAGTCAACCCAAACTTATTTATAGTATTTTTTTTTAACCAAAGTTACGCAATAAATTGAAAGAAAATAAGATATCCACCGAAATTGTGGAAATCGAAAAATTGGAGTATCGAGCCATCATCAAGTACCTGTATTTAAGAGGGTTATGAGGTAAGCAGATTTACGAAGATATGCTTAATACCCTTGGTGATCAATGTCCTTCGTAAAAATTGGACTGCAAGCTTCAAAAGAGGTAAATTTTCCATTTAAGATAATGACCGATCGGGAAGGCCAGTTTCTGTGTCAGTCCCCGAAAATATCGATGCAGTTCATGACATGATTTTATCAGACCGTCGAATTGGGCTAAAACGGATATCTGAAGCACTGAATATTTCATATGAACGAGTTAATCATATAGTTCACGTCAATTTGGACATGAGAAAAATTGCTGCAAAATAGATCCCCAAATGTTTGAATGTTGACCAAAAGCTTGCAAGGGTAGAAGCATCGCGTTCGATCTGTGCTCGATTTGAAAACGATATAGACTTCTTAAACCGAATTGTTACTATGGATGAGACTTGGGTACATTTCTACGATCCAGAAACAAAGCAACAATTGATGGAATGGCGACACTCTGGTTCTCCAAGACCTAAGAAGTTTCGTGTCCAAAAATCTGCTAGAAAAGTTCTTTATCAGTTTTTTGGGATTGCCATGGAGTAATCATGATTGCTTTTTTGGATAAGGGTAGAACAATAACTGGAGATTACTATTCGACATTACTGACCACTCTACGGGAAAAAATTAAAGAGAAAAAACGCGGAAAGCTATCCAAAGGTGTTTTGTTCTTGCAGGACAACGCCCCTGCATACAAATCTCATGTTGCCACTCAAAAAATTCGTGATTTAGGGTTTGAATTACTAGAACACCTCCCTTATTCACCAGATTTGGCTCCGTCCGACTATCATCTCTTTCCTCAACTGAAAAAAAGTTTAAAAGGTCGTGAATTTTCTTCCAACGAGGAGGTAATTAAAGCTGTGGAGGTCTGGTTTGCAGAGCAAGAAGAAACATTTTTTTTTTAAAGGTCTAGAGACGTTGCAGGTTCGCTGTAATAAATGTATCCAATTAAGAGGAGAATATGTTAGGTAATAAAATATTTTGACATTGAAAGTTTGTTTGGTTCTATAGTAGGCTAAGAATTTTTTAATATATCCTCGTATACCAGCCCCGTTTAACTTGGAAGTGTAATTCATTGTGAAGGGTCTACTCTTTGAAAAGTAAGACGTATGAAACTATTATCTCATGAACACACTGTGAATTGAAACGTTTCAACTCAAACATATAATTCTATCTTTTCTTTAGCTCAGCTGCGCAATAAAAAATATCCCAATTATTGTAGCCGCAATTTTTCAGGTGGCTTCGTTGTCATCGGATGAGTTTTTCTTTTTTTTCCGTCTTCTTTTATATTTTTTTCTGTGTTGTTGACATTTTCCAGCGTGTTAATAGAGCCGGTTGATATGTTTTTCTCTTTCTAACTGCCGTTGTCGGGTATTTTCGGAAAATTTACCGCTAACACAATTACTAGTTTGGATCGGGCAACACGGGTCCACTGAAACGGAAGTTATGTTCATTTCCAAATGCCCTACGACAGCCTGAATTATTTCAGTCGAGTTCAGCGTGTTTTCTCTAAATTTTCACTATACTTGAATTCAGTTTTAGAGGTTAAAATAGTTTTATAAAATTGAAAACGGTTATTTTTTGTTTCAGAGGTGATTTTTAACTTTTTTACAATTTTACAAATTGATTTCTCGTCCCAAAAATCCCATTTTCAGCATTTTTTATGACAATCTAATTCATGTATAAAAAATCGCATATGCCACAGTGCAATTGTCACTTTTACAGCGACAAAAGTTAGCTTTCGTTAAATTGCCAATGAAAGTAAATATTCGAAAACAACCACAAAAAATATCCGGCTAAATCTGAGCTCTTGTGGTATTACTCCCGACAAATACACTAGTGGTTTTTTCACTTATTCATTTGTTCATCAATTATCGCGGTGTTGGTTACCAGAATAAATAGTTTGGCATGTTTGTCAACAACTTATTGAATTTTCAAGAACTAACAATGAGTCGATTCGGTGTGTCTACGAACGCCGAAATTAGTCAAATTATTAATACATGTGTGCCTACTAATACAGTTGCGACGCAATCATCAATCTGGCGACAATTTTCTACGTTTTGCGATGCAAAAAGATACACATTTGAGCCAGATACTTCCATCGAGAAATTGAATGTAATATTGCAAGATTGGGCATTTAATATGCGAAAAAGTAACGGAGAAGACTACAAAGAAGCGGTAGTTAAAACAATTTGGAACACCACCGCTAAAATGCTACAAAGTAAATATTATAACGAATTTAATATTGTATTCAACCCTTTCACCGATGTTCAGTTTAATTCATCACGAGCTACACGTAATGCTAAACGTGAAATCCTACAAGCACAACCCGAAAAGAGAAATTGTAGTGCATCAGCTCTTAATAAATCTGAAGTATTTGCAATGGCCAGATTATATAACGAAAATGAACCGGAAGGACTTCAAAAGAAATTATATCACATTTTGGCGTTTGAACTAGCTTGGCGCGGAGGAGAAGCAGCTTACTGCAAAACCACTTATTTCGTATTTGAAATTGAAAATAATGGAAAAGAAACTGGACGTATCGAGTATAATCCTCTATTTTCGAAAACGAGACAAGGCGGCAACAATAAATTATGTGACAGCAAATGTATCACGCCTAATATTTTCGACGAAGATATTTGCCCAATACGTTTATTCAAAAAGTTAATGGAACAACGAAACACTTTTATAACTTCGAACAGAGTATTTCTTACACCAAATCCCTTTAGGAAAAAGAAAAATTCTAAAGGTTGGTACAAGAATTTGCCGATTGGAATTAATGGAATTTCCAAATTGGCTAAACGCTCAGCACAACGCATTGGTTTAGATGTCAAACGTGTCAAAATTACAAATCACAAAAATGAGCGAATTAAGTAAAAGCGGAATTGAAGAACAAGCTCTAATAAAAATAACAGGACACAGCAATTCATCATCAATAAAACCATACTTACAAGTTGACAAAGAGTATCATTCAAGCATTATTCAATCAATTCGTTTGGAAAATGAAAAAACTTCAACATCTACTACAGAAACGATTAGCTGTGGCACCCGCAACGATATCACTGTTCCTAGTATGAATTTCAATAACTGCGTTTTTAATAATTGTACATTAAATAAAGTTTGCATTGATATGTTTCCAAATTTCTCATTCATTAAATTGTCCTGCCGAATTACACTCGAGGTTTGTATTGATATTGAGTAAATTTGTGTTGTTCAAATTGCTAGGAAACAGTTTCTCATTAAACAACCCAAATTTACCCGATAAAATACAAACCACTTGTGCAATTATAAGTGACAAAAATTTCTTTGTTGTTGAAAATTTTAAACAAATATCTCGCAATTTTACATTTTGTTCGTTATGTCTCTTAATGCTTGGAAATACCAACTCAAAATTCACTATTTGAGGAATTGTTAGCTTTATTTTTCTTGTAAATTCTGAACAAAGGCGTAAGTATGGAAATATTTTGCAATTTTACAGTTTCTCCATTAGTTTGATACTTGCGTTGTTTTAGGAATAATATTTTTTACCTACGAACGAAATTTCTGGAACATTTTCATTTGTTCCTGCTTTAATTATTTTCCTGGGTTCATTTTCCAGTACTTAACCCCAAAAATATCTCCTATTATATTCTTGTATGACGTATTTGTGTTCTTGGGTTTATAGTGTCGCATTATCATAACATCGCTCTGCATGTATATGAAGGATGTGTAAACTTGGAAATGAATACTGAATAAACATTGGAGATTCTTAAAGTAAATTGTTGTTTCAGCCGACGTTATGCACGAAAATACGTCCGATGGTAATTCAGAGCATAACTCTTCGGGTGATGAAGATTCCCAGTTGAGATTGAGACTGAAAAGAAAACTCCAAAGAAACAGAACTTCGTTTACGAACGAACAAATTGATAGTTTAGAGAAAGGTGAGTCAAAAACTTAAGCTTTTCTTATAGAAATTACCTTTCTACATATATTAGAAATCTGGGAAACTGGGTCCGAATCAAGCAAATTGTGATAAAAATTAGTAATCTACAACTACAACTTGTAACGGTAACTAGTGGAATCCCTGGTCCTTTGGGAGCCCTTTCAAATACACGTAAAAAAACTACGTGTGTCAAAGGGATATTAGTTTATTGGTGCCATAACTAATACACTAAATGTGACAAGTAATAATAACTAAACTTGAATAAATATTCTAATTACTTGAATAACAGTTATCTGACCTTAAAGAGACACGTCCGGTCTGCTTTTGTAATCAACTTGACCTTACCTTGATACTTTTAATGTTTTAAATAAAATAACGTATTATTTTGAAATGTAAATAATTTCGAATGATTTTTTATTTAATACCAAAAGGCATCACAAAACCAGAAACTTTTTGATCTTTACAGACATTTGTATGCTAGGTCTGGACCCGGCATCTGTGGAATAGTTCACTTCGATAGCTTCTGGTGCCATGAAAAACCTATTCACTTAAGCGTCATTGTGTAGACCCGATAATACTTAAAATATAATGCTTTCAGATTTCCACAAAATTATTAGTTAGTTTTTTTTCGTTTTTCCAAAAAAATATTAGTTAGTTTTTTTTAAATACTTCCAAGTCAGTTTTTCTATTTGAAACAAATGCTTCAGATGCAGATGCAGACATATTGGTTGGATACGATTTTCATTATAAATAATTTGTGTTTTTTTCCAGAATTCGAACGTACTCACTATCCAGACGTATTCGCGCGGGAGAGATTAGCTGAGAAAATTGGATTACCTGAGGCACGTATCCAGGTAACAATTTTTTTCAAAATCCATAGCCCTTTATTTGCTTTCCTTTTCAATAGTCCTACAATCATATAACCATCCTACAATCCATGCTAACATTTTAAAAAAAAAACAGAGCCTTTATTGATATTAAACTATTATTTTTGACTTTTACCATAAATTTATATTTTTTCGGTTAAATCTAACATTTCGATTGATTTAGAGTGAAAAAAAATTATTTTCCAAAGTCACAAATATTGCAATAGGGAATTTGCAAAATAAAAATTGACCATTTATACAGGGTGAATCACGACTAACGGGACGGAGGTTTATGGCGAAACGGTGAAAATTTTGAAATGTTTGTCACTTCAGTAGTTTGTACATTCATATAGGCTAAATTTTAAAATTATTTTGAAATATACAGGATGTTTCAATAAAGTGTGGCGTATCAAAGTTATATTTTTTCTTATGGAACACCCTATATTTTATTGCATTTTCTAATTGCCCCTAAAAAATAAAATACTGTTTCATGTTGGTTCCCTATACCTAAATACAGAGGGTTCCGAGTTATGCTGACTTTTTTAAAAATGTAAAAAAATTAATAACTCATTGATATAATAAATTCTAGCAAATTTTCTCTCACAGCTCAATAGTCGGACATTTGTTGAATGTATTCTACGATTGAGTACTAAACATTTCTTTACAGGGTGTTCAGAATTTTCAGTTAAATTATTAGATCATTCAATGTATAATATCGGGCTTATTTTAAACGGAACACCTTGTATTTTGATCATTCACCATATTCAAAAAAATGTCCTCTTTCGAATGGTAAAGTGTATAATACCACTTTTCGTGTAATTTACAATTTTCTTAAATTCGCCATAAACCTCCTACCCGTTAGTCGTGATTCACCCTGTATAACTCGAACGAATTTATCTGGGGCCTTAACTACAAAAGAGTCATTTCTTCAATAATTTTTGTATTATCGTAATTTTTAAAAGATTTAAGACCCCGCGTGAGTTAAAACACAAAATTCTTCATTTAAAATAAAATGGGAAAATTCCTCATTACAATAGCTACACTACCTTGGTAACAAAAATAAAAAATAAACTGATATTTTCTTGATTATTTACGAACCTATTTTATTTTTGGAAAATTTGTTGAATACGTTAGAAGACCACATCCAAATTTATAAAAAAATGTACAGAATGCTATTAAAAAGTTTGAAGTTAGGGGCTGTAACTAAGGGATGAATATTTAGGGGATGATTTTTTCTACGCCATATTAAAGTGTATTAGAAATGGAACAGATCAGTTTTTGTCCCATTCGAAAATCTTTATTCGTTTAAGAGGTATAACCTGGATAAATTAGTCTGGGACACCCGGTATATTCCAGGATTTGGATAGATATTTCGGTAAAGGCTCTGTATGGTATTTCATCTAGCTAATAAGAATAAAAAAATAAAAGTCAACGTTTCATATTTTTATACAGAACTTACATTTCTTTTGACGACAATAGGGCAACGGTAATCCCACCTCTACATTTTCTAGACGAATACACGCATAGCGGTTTGTTGCTTTCTTAGAGATGGGAATGAGTCATATGATCAGTGGAAAAGTGGACAAATCTGAAACTAATTCACAGTCGTTTTCTTCGTATGTCTAATTGTGATAATCTCAAAAACTACTGAACTAATTTTTGTTTTTGGTAAAGTTGAAGTTCATAATTTATTTGGTTATTTGGTTACTTTTCGATATAAATCGCCTCCAAGCTTGTCGATGACATCGCTATTTACATAATATATAAATGCAGCAGCCGACGGCATGAAAAATCACTTCATTTTCATTGCGACCCCTACACAGTATCATATAATAGGCCAGATCCATAGTTAAATATTCATTTTTATACAGGGTGTTTCTAAATTCATGCGAAAAAATTCAGGAGGTGATTGCTCGTATGAAATTAAGATGGGTCTTTCCTATAACAAAATTTCCTTAGCCTAAAACTTTCTGAGATATCACCCTTAAAAGGTGATAACTAAAATTGAGTTTTAATTTTTTTCTAAAATTTCAGTAAAACTAGAAACTTGAAATTCTGTAATTTTCGTGCACTCGCAAAGGACTATCCACGGGTATTTTTTCAATATTCCTGTTACATTATACGGGGGTGAAATTAGCAACCCGTACTTTATTTGGACGCACCGGAATTCGGTCCCGCTACCTGCGGAAGGGACTACCTGTAACGGATTAAATTCGAAGTGTGGTCACACCAGCGCAAATGCGATTTCGGAATTGGGTCACATGTACCTACTATTTGTTTAATTTGACTTTTATTTTCCTTCACATTTTTTTGGGCTTAGGACCAACAGTACACACTTATTGTTGTTGTACTGGCATGTTTAAGAATTTACGCTAAATGCGTATCGTCAAAAATAAAAACAGTACGTGAAATAATAACCCAACCAAACCTACCCCTACCAAACCACCTTCGTATTTCTAGTCAATTTTTGAAGAATAAATTATAATAATTTTTAACAAAATTTAAACCCATCTATTATTAATAAACGCTTACCCTTTTCACTCGTCATAGAGGTGAAATTAATATTTTCCATGTCAAACAAACAAACAAAATCACAATAACGGACACAAATAAACACGTCACTTCAGAAGAACAATTGCTAAAAATAATCTTTTAATACCCACATGAAATCTACCTGCTTCGACAGCGGACCGAATTACGAAATCAGCCTTTCGGATTTGGACAAGGTCCCTGTGAGCAGGTAGCGCTTTTGCTAGGTACCCGGACCGAATTCCGAAACACCGCTTTATTCAAACATTTTTTTTGTTCTTAAATTTTTTTTCCAAAACCAATAGCTGCAGAGAAAAAAAAGAAACATAATTTATAATTTTTTTAATAAAATGAGTGAAAAACAGTAAAGATGTAAAATGTAATACGATTCATAATAAATGCTGGTTTTTAGCTTTACAGTAATTGTAGAAAAAAAATAAAACTCAATAATTTTAGTCACCACCTTTTAAGGGAAAGGGGTGGGCTGAGGAAATTTTGTTATAGGAAACACCGTTCTTAATTTTATACGAACAATCACCTCCTGAATTTTGTCGCATGAATTTAGAAACATCCTGTAAATACATTTCTTAAAATTATCCTGCAAAAAAACTACTCTCTATAAAAATAAACTGAAACAAATAAAAAACGTAGTTATGTTAAAAAATATTTTCAAAACTTTCCGGATTGGCCTATTATTTGACGTACCCTTCACTAGTAGGATACATAACGTTATCAAGTGCTTAAACATTATGCTGAAAGCAGAACAAATTACTAAGCACGTTTATTTAATATTCCCATTCACTGGCTGAATGACGTTTACATAACGGGACTTGAAAGAGGGGAGCTATGTTTGTTAATAAGGAAAAATCTTTTGTTTGCATACGTGCGAGGAAAATCAAAACCGAACGAGATTTTGATAAATAAAATATAAACACGATAAATTAGGTTGGCAACCATCAGATTTGTAAACGCTAGCTATCTTCTGGCGACCCAACCGACAGTTCACAGTACTTTCTAGACTTCTAGATTATGTATGATATTGTTGAATTAACCTCATTTTATTGGTCGTTCACCAGTTGCGCAGCCAGTTGATATAGCATTAAGCGTCCGTAATTCTTTTTATTTTCTCTTTATTCCTTTAAATTATATGGTGTAAAAGAATAAAATAATGTGCACTGAACGTCTTATTTTTCCGACACCTCCAATAAATATCGTTATATTTTAGCCAATATATATAAAAACTCACAGATTATATACAAAAACCTTCCTCGAGAACCACTCTATCCATTGGTGAAAACAGCATGAAAATCGGTGAAGTAGTTTTTGAGTTTATCGCGAACAGACAGGCAGACAGAAGCGGAGGAGGACTTTGTTTTATAATATGTAGTGGTAGTGATGATGTTAGCATCATCGACCAAATAGGAAAAATAATAATAAACAGACAAAATCTAAGCAATAGTGTAAAACGAGCAGTTGTAAGTGGTCTCATTATTTCGCAAATAATTGATAAAATTAGATTCGCATTTGAATTAAGTGAATTTAATCTGGAATATGATGAAGTGAACAAATTATTTGGTCGAAACCTATCTAGATGAAAATTCAAATTTTTTTCCTTAAATGTGGGTAGAGCATTCATTACAATAATTATAAGAACCACCAATAGTTGTGACAAATAAATATTGGAAGGAGAAGAGGCGGGGTTTCTTACAGTAGTTCAGAATCCAGCTGTCCCGCTAAATACTTGATATTTTTTCAAATTTTTTGTGGTATTTTCCGTTCCCCATTACATGTATCTGTATATTCACAATGGATCTAGTGGTGTTCCATGCTAGATTTTGATTCTAGTTCAAATCGCCTAAAATAATTTTGGAATTTTATAATCAATTACAATATTATAATAGTAAAATTTGTTGTTTCTTTAAGATTTAGTTTCACTATCTACCTGTCAATAACGGGAGACAATGTTCTCGACCCTTTTTCGGAGACAACTCTGCCTTAAAAAAATCTACCTGCCGGTCTTCGGAGACAAATTTTAATGAATTTTAAAAAATAGGTCTAAAGGAATTACTAGTTTCTCCCGGTATATATAAATTGCCGTCGGCTAATAATTTTTTGTCTAATGAGAATAATATTTTTTTAATTTTTATTTCGATCTGCGTTCAGTTGTATACTATTTCCCTTGTATAGCTTGTTTTTGTACACTTTTCAACAATGAACTTTCGTGCTTGTTATAATTTTCTTTTAACTGAAACACTATCCCATATTGCGTACTTTTGTTTGCTTCGAAAAAAAAAAAATTTCCTTCATTGTTCAATGTAAAGATAGCACAGAAGGTCGAAATCATTTCATCTCTAACCAGCAGTGTTTATATCTTTATATGGAAAGGCGTTTTTGCAGCTTTTCACCAAATGAAAACGTTTTTCCGTAATTTAGATGGAATGGAAAGAATATATGAAAGAGCGTAGCGAGGAACTACGCTTCACACAGCAGTGGAGCAAACAAAATATTTTTTTTTTAATTGAACAGTTGAAAAAAGTATTTTAAAACAACCTGCCAAATGTCAAATCAATTTATCCATCCATTTTAAAGTTATCAAATAAAAACATTTAATTTTTCATAACTTCAACACCCCGTATCTCGAAAAGTAAATGAGCTGGACCCCTCATTCCTTATATCATTTTGTACAGTTTTATGAGAGGTATTTACATGCAAACGTTGTAAGTGTCATTTGAAAACATCCTGTATAATTATAAGAATAAAGTACAAAAGGTCACCTAAACACAATCCTCTGGCTGACAAGAGCTGCATTTTTCAAAAAATATACAAGATTCTGTATTTATTTCAACTTGGTCGCTGCACTGACGCTCCGTCTCATGATGAAAAGACCTAGACTAAAGTAATTTAAGGAAGTAGATGTCGCTGATGTTAAAGACAAATTTACACCGCATAAATAATTGGGTGTGTTCCGAAATAATGTTCTTACATCTCTCGGATTGATGTCAGAACGTTTATGAAAAACAAGTTATTTTAATAACAAATGTATGGAAAATGGAACATGTTTACGAGGTTCATATTTATCTTTTTTTTTTGTAAAATTACACTATAAAAGAAGTGCTTGAATGAAAAATTACAGTTTTCTTTTCGTGCCTGATAAATTTTCTATACTCATTTTTTATTTCTATGATGTGGCTGGGTGGAAGAAAGTTTTCTTGTAAATCTATTTCTTTTATAACAAGAAGATGAAACGTTGACTATTTATTATTATTATCATCCATATAAATATTCAATAGCAAGTTCCCTTTCACCCCAACAAAAAAAAAATGGTTTGTACGTTATGATAACTCATATTTATTTTTTTCTTTTCACATTCAGGTCTGGTTCAGCAACCGTCGAGCAAAGTGGAGGCGAGAAGAAAAATTACGAAATCAACGTCGATCTGTCGATCACGTAGGAGCTGTCAGCCCCCCTGCTTCTGCCCCCCGCTTGCCAATCAATTCCGGTTTCAATTCCATGTATTCGTCGATACCGCAACCTATCGCCACCATGGCCGACACCTATAGGTAAGAACATGTTGAATTATAATTTTTTGCTGTTTTATGGAAATTGGTATTTATAATATTTTTTTCTATGATTTTTTTACCAAAAGTATTACTTCTTATTCCTTCACTTCTTCGCGATGGCATAAAATGTTTGTACACTAAAATACTAAACATTTTTATGAACAAAAATCAATTAAACCAGGCGACTATATAAAATGTAAGTATGTAGACGTAAAAGGCATACTGTAGAAACGGTGGATTTGTATATTGAACTTAGTTCAATTATAATGAAGATTTAAACAAATTAAATTGTTTTATTTCATCATTGAGAATTTCCCTTCTATCTCGAATGTCTTGAGAGTTATTTGTTATCAAAACCTGCTTCCCTGTAAATCTATACAAAATATTCTAAATATTTATGTTAAACCCGTCATCAAAAGACGTTAAAATACAGACAGTGAGGTGGTTTATAACGAAAACAACGTAGGATATCCTCGAAACAACAGAGAAGCGATGTCAGTCAGTCAAATACTTGCAGGGAGTGTATTATCTATCCCGTGGTGGTGGAGGACTATACAACTCCCTTTTTAACAAAGGTGTCCGTCGGAATCTGAATGACGTGACATGCATGTTGTGGTCACGTCATGTCAGCGGTGGCTGTTGGATTATTCCACCGTGGCCGTTGAGATGTGTAAAAAATACCTACACTGTTGTCAAGTCCAGATAACATTATTTAGGTTGGTCTTTGACCACTATTAGTATATGGTAAAATATTTTTGAATGAAAGGTTGCCGTTTTTTTATCAATATTTTTAACAATAAGCGTAAGAATTTGCTAGAAATCAAGGAGGAAAGTATCAGAAACTTGTAGTTCGATCCTTGAAGGAATTTAAGGATATTCGCAGGTTTCAATTTAGGCAAGTCTTCGTCTTTTATCTAAGTCTTCCTGTGATTATGTAGTACCACCTCCTCCACTGGTTTGAGCTCTTTGAAATGCTCATCCAGACGGAAGTGATCTGATAAGACATCTGTCAAAACTATTAGTTTACCTCTTCAATTGTTTATCTTTCACCTTAATTCCATCAGATTTTGGAACTTCCTCGTTTTCTCCTCTGGGACATGGGCTCTTGGCCACCTCTGGTCACACATTCTCTGTACACCCCCCATACCTTAAGAGTTCTGCCTTCTGTCTTCTTTTTGATGTGGTCTAGTCAGGCTCTCGATAAGAAGTCTATCTTCACGACATTTAGTCGCTTTTTGATATTTGCTAGAATTCTGCTCCATATATTAGAAGGGGCTCTACAATCGCTTCAAGTATATTTAAATCTCATATCCTCTCGAGACCGAGACAACATTTAAGAGGCGTTTTTAAAAAAATTTCATAGAGTAAAAATTATTTCTAATAAATTTTGATACACTTGACAACGCCGCTCGATTTTTCTTTCTCGATATAAAGAAACGGTGAGGAATCTTTTGTTCTTATATTTCTAAAAGTATTCACGTAGAAAAAAACAACTCAACAGCAGCTACTGGTGATTTATAAATGCCACGAAAATTTCTGAGGGATGATGTCTGATGTCTGTCAGATTATCGTATATGTTTTTTCCCGTCGTAATACAGCCATTTGTGGCATGTTGATTTTGGGATTTGAATAACTGATGTATTTCGTTGTATTTGTGTTGAAAATATTTGGATTATATTGAAAAATCAATCAATTGAAGTCATGAACGATGTAAAATTGTTTTTGTATAATTTTGGGAAGACGTAGCTACTATATATTTATAGCAAATGGGCTTTTACAGTAATACGATGTTTGAAATCAACTAATGCATTATGTACTTCGACTTCCATCAGGTTTATTTAACAATAATAACGATGAAATTACAAATCGCACTTTCCCTTCATAAAAGGAATTTTTAAAATACTTACACACATACCGGAAGTACTCTCCTCTTATTGGTTAAACGGTGATGTGAGGTGCTTATCTTAACCATTATTTATTTGTTACAGCTCAATGCAAAGCGGATTGACATCGAGTTGTCTACAACAAAGAGAAGCAACTGGCTACCCCTACATGTTCCATGATCCCTTGCACTCGTTGAGTTCTTCCTACAATTCCAGGAGTTGTAATCCTGCAATAGCTCATGCGCAGCCTACCACGCATCATCCGGCCTATGGCAACGCTCCTTCTTCCGTACCTTCATCAACTGGCACAGGTAATAATTAAAATAATATAAATTTATAAAAATACATGGATAATAAGCTGTGATGATTGTGTTACGGGAAATCAGTTGGTAAATGTGGCTGATCATTTTCCCTAAATTTACTTTTTAAAATATCAATCAAATTTTATATGAAGTATTATCATTATGTTTAGCCCCTTTATCTTCCCTCAAGTTTTTCATACTAATTCCTGGGTATAATATATTGGTGGTAAAATGTCGGATGGGTTTTTAATTTGTTTAAAAATTTTCATTTTAGACCGAAATATACTTTGATCATAATAATATCTACGGAAAACCGTATAAATTGTTTCTATCCTAATTTTTAGGCAAAATTGATATCGATATTATTAGAGAAAATACAATTCCGATAAAGCTTTTCACCTTATATCGAATAAAAAAAAAACAAAAGAAAAGAAGGTTCAGCGCCAGTTTTCTACTTTCCCCAACGGCGGCGTTACGCGACGGTGGCGGTTATTCGGCGCCGTAAATTTCATTGTCCGTGATCAGTTTAAAGTGTGAGTCGTTGGCGGGAAAGAGGGTGGTTTTCCAATTCTCGGCTCGACGGACGCTCAATAAAGTGCGAACTAAAGCGAAAAGGGTGCGGGAGCGGGGCGGAAGGTTTCTAGCGGCAGTCACCACCGACAGCGACATCGTTGTTCTGGTTGCAAGCTTCGTTTGGTTCCTTTCTCCCCGGGGGAGGCCACTTAACCTCAACATCTGTACCTTTATGTGGCAGAGTGCGCGGATCCGTCCACGTTGATAAAGACTTTTCAGACGATCTCTTGGGAGTGATTTTCTTTGCTTTGTGCGCATCCTATTATGCGGTGAATCTTTTGGAGGGAAATTACAAATAATCGAAGTAATTAACTTTAATTATCGCTTAAAATTAAAAGCTACTGTACAATTCTATTCAACTGAAAACTGTTTGGAAAAAAATTTATTGAATCTCAAAATATTACTGGCAAATGTAAAACCTTTATTTAAATTATTACTGTTAGGTTGAACTTCAATTAATGGCACTCCCAATAATGTTTGAAACATTCTTCTTATTGGTATGTTCTCGTGTCTTTCCGTTCGCGTCGATATGCTTCGACGTGTCTCGAAAAACCTTGAGATGGGAACGTGTTACATCATTTCTTTGGTCGGTTGAAAAGTGGCCAAATCTCCCATTCATTAATTCGATTGGGTTGTGCTCAACAGCACAGGCACTTGAACTGAACCTTTGTACCATTTCCCATTATCTTCTTCCATTCCAGAAGCTTTGTGTCTTCTATGTAGGCCACTAGTTTGACTGAAGGGATTTTCAGTAGTTGTAATGGTTGTATAGTTTCCTCTCCAAAATGCTTCCGTCTGAGTCCATGTAAGTTCTCGCAGAAGCAGAGTATGTGAGAAGGTGTTTCATCATAGAGTTCACATTTCCTGCACATAGGTTCACTAACTTTGCCCATTTTGTGGTGCAGTGTCCAGTAACCAGGTCGGTAACTGTCTTCAAAAATGTCTCTTACCCAGTTTCAATAGCCTGGTTGACAGTTCCTTGTCTACCTTGTTCAGTAAACTCTTTGTATGGAGGAGTCCTTGTGTCGACCTCCATTTGAGTTGGAGTTCCTTATCAAGCCAGTTCCCGACTTCCCCTCTTATACAAATTTCCCGTGTTTATTATAATTTTTTCTCTTTGGTTTAATTCAATGTTTCTATCATTATATTAACTTCTACCGATGTGTGTATGCATAAATTCGAAATTTTCAATTCCCTTTTCTTTATATCTTAGACGTCCCGTCTATGAACAATCACTTTCCATATTTCCTGTCGGCGAAAATGTAAATCCACTTTGGAACATCAATTTTCCTCTCAGAGTCGAAAAACGTGGCAAAGCGCTGAAGGAAAAATTTTACAAGGAACTTAAAAGTTATAAGATGTCATAAAAAGATTCCCGACGATATTGCTCACGTCGAAAAGGGAGTCGATTGTAAATTTCACGTATGATGGGAAAAGCATTTGCTTCGGGTAGTTCACAACATACAGGTACACTTATGCCCGGCTGCACCAACTTTTTTGTTAACGCTAAGGAATCCTTATATATATTACACCAAAACTTAAGTGCCTTTTAATGCTTTTTTAAGGTTCACTTTATTAAGTCGTGGATTTTCAGGACTTTAATTCAACTTAGTGTTTTGTAAGGTTATGTTTTTTGCTTTGATGGCCATCTAAAAAGTAGAGATATCATCAAAATCGTTTAAAAAAATGGGTTTATTTGAGGACGACCTCGAAGTTCTTGATATCGTTGAATATGGGTTTCCAAGAAGGGTACCTAACAGACGTAATTACTACCAGGAAATGGACGAGTTGAGTTTTTTTTAAAAGGTTTCGGCTTTTAAAAAACACAGTTTTAAATATTTTACAACAAATCGAAGGCGAACTGGAATACCCAGATCATAGGTAAGTATATTTTCAAACTAGGCATACCATATTTAGAATCTTTAGTAAAAAAAGTGAATCTACCTTCTATACTTTGGCTATATTTTGCTTGTAATAAATACCAATTCTTTTTTGCCAATTTTAGAAACAATAGCCTTTCCCCAATGAATCAACTGCCCTGTTGTTTTAAGACTTTTTGCCAGTTCAGACAGCTGATTTTATGCATCTACTCTATCTAGAACTATCAAGAAGGTGCAATAGCAAGATTATTTCCAATACAATATGTAAAAATGCCAGAACAAAGGAGTTAATACTAGAACAGAATAAATTTTACAATGTAGCTCGATTCCCTTGTGTCATTGGGTTGGTAGATGGAACACATGTTAAAATCCAGTCTCCAGGTAAATACTAATAGAACTGCTACCCTACATCCTAAAAACTGAATTTACTAACTCAATATATTTCTATGCTGTCAAAATCAAGTTCATTTTTGTCTCCAAATACTTTCAGTGGGTCTACTTGTGCGCTTTGGTGGGGGCCCACCTCCAGTCAACACTACTTCCTTTCGTTCTTCTGAAATCCTTTTTCTTACTTCTCTCTTTTTATTATCAAAATATTTCTTAGATATTCTGTACTTCTATTTACAAATTCTGATCATGCTGTGTTAAATTGTGGTGTACTTTTTTGCCAAGCGTCATTCTTATCTGATGTCCACACGGCATCCGTTTTTTGTTTTCAATAATATGTTTGTATTTACTAACCAAACCTAGCAGTATTTGATTTTCCCTTTTTTTCTTTTTCTTTTCACATCCTTCAACGTCGATATTCATGTTGTTCCAATTATGGAGGTAATCGGAATATGGTGTGGACAAAACACAACATAAACGAATATTTTTTTTGTCCACGACCACTTAATAATAAGTCAATATTTTACCTAATAACCAAAGGTAATATGGTACCCATATATCTACTAGAGTGAATTATGGTTCATAATTCACTAGAGTGAATTATGTCACATTTGACGTACTCCTGAAATTTGTTAATTTTGACGTTAGAATTGTCAATAATACCAAATTCTTAGGTACTTTCCGTTCTACACTCGCCTTATTTAATAAAGAAATCAATGGTCGTGGACAAAGTATAGTATTCTACCCGCAATTTATGGCTATTATTCTCTCGGGTGACTTGCGCCCCTCGCCTACGGCTCGGGACGCAAACGTCACCCTGCGTGAATAATGGCTATCATAAATTGCTGGTTTAATAATATACTATTCGATTGAATTTTATTTTTTAATTTATATCTATTATAGGTGTTTAATGTCGAGACGGATTTTGAAACTTTTCTGACTGCTTTTAAGGAAAAAAATTATGAGGCATTTTTTGCAGGTCTACTTGCAACTTTTTATTTGGAAAGTTGTAATTTTTGTGAGTCTAGTTTTATCCTACAGATGAACTTTACAGCCGGGCATCTGCCCAGCAGTGTAGCGGAACGCCTCTGATGCAATAATTACAGTGAAGCAGTGTCGAGCGCGGTTAGTACTTGGATGGGTGACCCACTGGGGAGAACGTAGTAGGTTGGGGTTGACAGACGAAGCCATGTGGAGTAAAGGAGGAACACATCCCATGCCAGTACGACTGCCTAGGGAATATGTACTAGGTGATGAAAGGTGATTGGCTATTTAAATATAGTCGGGCTGAGTAGGTAGAATGGAATAGGCTGATTAGCCACCTCATCAAATCTATTTTTGTTACAAGATTGTTTTGGGTAATTTGTACTTTATAAGAATTGTAAAAATAGGAGTAAACAATATAAAATAACATTTTTCTCTATTTGTTCCAGGTGTGATATCGGCGGGAGTTTCAGTCCCAGTGCAAATTCCCAGTCAATCAACTGCAGACCTGGCCTCCAGTTACTGGCCACGGATTCAGTGATCTCAACTCTTCGGGTTTCCTCCGCCGAGCCTGCTCGTGCCCCAGGAAAACCCGGCCCTGCAAGCCACTATCACGCCCCCTATCGTCGCTTCAACGCCACCTGAAGAATCTTCATAGACTGTGTTCAAATTGACGATGTTAGCGCCACGCGAATGTAATTTTACAAAACGTTAGTGAAAACGAAGGTAGGTAACTAGAGGCGCTTTTCCAGAGTTTGGAAGATTTTCCGAGTTGTAGAGTTCGCTATAGCCGGACTGCAGGGTAACTCTGTGAATAATGTGTACAAAGCGGGACTTTTGAAATTTTTCTAAGTATTGAACGACTTTTGATGACATCAAAGATGTACAGTTTTTTATTTGCTAATTAAACGGGAGTTTTACTGTAATATTTTTGGGAGTTTTGAACAGAATTACGTGTAGGGAACTTCATATATACAGGTTGTTGAATATGATTAATAGACCAGGGACGATAATTTTTTGAACTAAAATAATGAAAGGAAAAATAATTTACTAGCGATCTGAGGTCGGAAATGGGAAGGGGTGAGTTTTTAAGGGTGAAAAACGGTTTATCTCGATCTCGATCTTCAACTTTTGTATTCACACTCTTTTCACATAACCTCAAAATGTATGTGGAAAATTCAAAAAACCAGGTTTTTGGTTTTTTATTTTTATCTTGTACAAAAAAAATATTGTTTTCACGAAATTTGGTGAAAACTTACCTTTTTATGTCCCAAAGACACTGTAATTTATTTGATTTGAAATATTTATTTTTTCACCTTATTTTGACTTAATATCGAAAAAGCACCCTATTTTTCAGTCGATAATTCACCCGTCAAAATATCAGCTTTTTTTTAAAAGTTGGTGTGCTTTCTGTTCGTTGAAATCTCTACTTTTCAATGGTGTGAAAAAAAAATATTACTACAGTAAATCTTCTCAGAAAATGCAAAAAATCGAAAAAAACTCGAATTCGAAATTTTTTTTAATGCCATTTGTATAAAATTTCATCTAAAAAATGTGACTGCTGTAATTTTTTTCGATTAAGAATTTGATTTAATAAATTCTAATTACATTTATTTCATAGAAAATCTCATAATATATAAAAATAAATGTAAATCGTATTATTGAATTTAGATACTTTATTCATTACAATATTTTTTGCATTTTCTGAGAAGATTTACTATAGTAAAATATTTTTTTACACCATCGGAAAGTATAGATTTCAACGAACAGAAAGCACATCAACTTTTTGAAAAAAGCTGATATTTTGACAGGTGAATTTTCGATTGAAAATTAGGGTGCTTTTTCGATATTAAGTCAAAATAAGGTGAAAAAATAGATATTTCAAATAAAATAAATTACAGTGTATTTGGGACATAAAAAGGTAAGTTTTCACCAAATTTCGTGAAAAAAATATTTTTTTTGTACAAGATAAAAATAAAAAACCAAAAACCTGGTTTTTTGAATTTTCCACATACATTTTGAGGTTATGTGAAAAAAGTGTGGGTACAAAAGTTGTAGATCTTTTTATTACCTACAACTTTGCATTTGATTTTTTTCTATAGGACTTGTAGTTTTGCCGGAAATCGAGATAAACCGTTTCTTACCCTTAAAACTCACCCCCTTCGCTTTCCCGACCTCAGATCTCCCGTAAATTATTTTTCCTTTCATTTTTATAATATTCTCCTCCTTTTCCAATGGGTTTCATCCTACTATTATCTTTTTTCACTTTTTATTATTTTTAAAGGCTTCTACCCTGGTCTATAAAATGACTATGAAATTTAAAAAAATTAATTTCAGTTTTTCTCATGTTTGATTTTCTTTATATTCATAAAATATTTTGTACAAATCGAAGCCCTTGTTTGCCAACGTTCCTTCTTATATCTCCCCCTGGTCTATTGATTATTACACTCGACGTTAAGACGCTCACACACTTCCAGGCAGACAAGCTGCGAGTAATCGTCGACAATTGAATACGACACGTTCAAGAACTTCTAAAAATAAAACAGTATAAACGAAATTTTTGTAAATATTTTTGCTGTAAATAGTTGGAAAAATTTGTACCTACAATCGAACAATTTTGCAATAATCTTTTGTTATACACCAGAGCTAGGATGGAAAAAATAAATATCACTTCCAATAAGGATGGGATCAACTACATTTACGTAAAGTAAGAAATTTCTACATTATATTTTGTAATATTTCGTTTCCGAAGTATTGGCCACGAAAGGTGTAATATTAAAAACACATCATGTATACTGATCAACTTTACGTGTGTGACTGGTCTTATCCCATTAACATTTTAAAGCAAATTTCTTCACCTAAAGAGCTCTCTATACTGTATGATAGCAATAAATCTATGTCACTATTTTTACCATAGTTAAAAAATAATTATAAGTGTATGAAAAACTTTACTAACTTCTTCTACAACTTTGTCATTATTCTGATAAAAATTACAGCTTCAGATGGGAAATAAATCTGTCAAATTTGACACATGGTAAGTCAACTCGTTGGTCTCGTTAAAGTCCCCATTGCGTCGATGTCAGATCGTTATTTTTGTATGAAATCTCAGGGAAAGTAAATTACAATAACTTCAATAACTATCTCACAAACTACTTGCCAACATGAATTAAATATTTGTTAAATGAGGAGTAGTTTCTTCCCCCCCCCCCAACAGCTGCCCCAGGATGATTCTTTACCATTTTTTCAACACTCCTTAAGCGCAGGTCACACTAGGCTGTTTGCCAACCGCGATTTGAGGAAGCTGCAACTGTTAGTTTCGTGCCATCCTAGTGTGACCAGTGATTTAGGCATCAAGAGAAACTACAGCGTGTGTCAATTTGGATACAACTATAAACTCATCTTTTTTTAAATTGTGTGTGGAAATATTTAAAATCATGCGGATACCATGCAAATCCCACGAACTTTAATCGAGCTGAAATCAGAATTTTGAGCAAACTTGTATACTGACTTAGACCACGTTTTAAGTTCCATATTTCAATACTTTTCCCCCTTTTTGTAGAATGTATAGTGATATTTAAAAAGTATTAATGAATTAATATAAATGTTGTGTATATTCTTGTTGCTGTGATTAATTTTAAAAAATAATATTAAATAACCAATAAAAAAATCATTGCAGTTCAAGTAGTTTTAGTGAAAAATTTCGTGTAGATGTGTATAGAAAGTTTGTGGAATAATAATAAAAAATATAACAAAAATATTTTGGAATTTTATTCATTTTTATTCGACAATAAAAATGTTAAGATGGTTCACTACGATTAGACAAGTAAGTATAAATAGAGTGGGTGATTAAAAAACGCCTCAATGTTGAATAAAACACTTTTCCCAAAAAAAATTCTATTAAAATTATCAAAAATATATCCAAAAATTAATTTTCAAAATTAGTTAATTACATCGTGTATGGCGGTGGGGCAAATATATCTTCGTCAATCAGTCGTGTAGCTTCTGTAGGATTAAAAGTACCATGAAAATGTCGATTTGGTGGAAAAGGTGGTTTTCCCTTTTGATATCGTAACTGGATAAACATACCGAAAAGCATCAACAACAACCATAATAATCCATGAATTATGTCTGAAAATAGTGCAAAATATTTTCCTAAAACACTAAAATTTGGATCATCCTGTATGCTTTCATACCGTTAGATTTTTTAAAGCCTCTACTTTTTCATAAATGTGGCAAGAAACAGAAATTATTACAAATAAATTGATCGCTATTAAAAATTTAATAGTATGATTTGAATCACTTCATAAAATCTTACCAATCATATGCATCGGTGGATCGATTACGGCCAAATTAAAATTATCAACAGCCACTCTTCTATACGTATTAATCAAAATATATGGTAGATTCCCACCTACATAGTAATTCAAAGCCATAACGCACGAATAGGAGCTAATATAGGTTAAAGATGCAATATGGGAATACATAGCAATTGGAAAGGATACAGTAACACATAAAATTATAATAGATAAGAACACCAGCCAATAACTAATGCCGTTGCTGAAGATACTGATGTCAGCTGAAACAAAAATTTGAAGTGGATCGGACTAAATTAAATTTATTAAATTGCTTACCCAAGATTGTATAAAAAAATAATGAGGCTGTTAAAAAACCGGACAAAAGAAATGCTGTGTTGATTGTTAAACATGGAACTCCGAATCTTTTCCATATCAGTAACCAAATTATGCCATAAATAAAACCTACTGTAAATGCTGTAATGGTTTTTTCTAAAAGAAACAAATTAAGGGAAAATTAAGTTTATCACCCTTTAACCATCCACATGGATCTAGGCACAAGTTAAGGATCTGTACTAACCTGTTATTGAAAGATATTCTTCCATGGAAATAATAAAATAGGTAACTAATAAACCAAATGTGAAGCTCACTATATACACAGTGATTTTAAAAAATCTATGCCCAAAAAAGCAAATAAAAACTCCAAGAATTAACTGAACGGCACATAAAAATTTCCAGTGTATTGCCACTGAAAAGAAAATTATACTTTTTATGCCTTGCATCCAAATTTTATATATATATTCTAATGCTAACCTGGACCAAGGCAACTTTCTTCCCATTTAGATGCATCACAGCCATATGAAACAGCAGGCACGTAAGCAGAAGACTGATTATTATGTGTCGTAATAATTGCAAATACTTCTCCAGTTCCGATATAAGAACTATACAGTTTAATAAATTTTTCTGTACTGTCAATATCAGGTACTTTCCTTCCAAATTTTAAAATACTTTCAACTGTCAACATTTTTTCTACTCCATTAAAATAGGACTCTACTGAATTGTCATAGTCATTTAAAAACATATGATACATATCCATTTTGATAGAATTGTTAACACAAGAGATGCCATTGAAGGAAGGAGGTTGGCTTTTTACTCGTATAATATTATCATTGTACTCTGTTATTTGATAAGGAGCCACTACTGTGCCAAAAGATAGGTTACAACCTCCTGGTATTGGATCTAAAAACAAATATTGCTAGTATTCTAAAAGAATTCTATAATATTACCTACCATTCTTATCATATACATATATAACTAATAAACTATGCACTGACTCTTCGATTGTACTATTTCTAAGTAAATAAAAAGCAGCACTGGTATTATGCGATTGCCAATACAATCCAATATTTGTTCCTGTGACATATGAACCATAAGTTAAGTTATAATTACTAGATAATGTCACATTCTCAACATATGTATGAATTTGAACAATGAAGAAGGCAACATCTTCTTGTATATTTTCAATAGTTATTGTTGTATTTTCCTTTATGTTAAAATATTGTTTAAATAAACTGTACTCATGTTGATTAGGATGGTACAGAGAGAGATCAATATGGATATTATCACAGCTTACTAAAACAAAAAAGTTTGGTTAGGTTTGTTATAAAAATTTCGCAAAACACTTGGTGACAACAAATGTATCTATGCAATTGTATGTATTTTTACATTGACTTTGACTACTGAAATGTATAGTAGACTTGTTGTAATACTTACCTAAACAAAAAAATAAAGATCCTAACGCTAAAAACTTGTTCATGATTTTATTTGGTTCATAAAAAACTAATAAAGTGTTAAAAATACATGTAAATGAATGAAGATAAGAATCAGCATCATTAGAATTTCGACAAACTAGAGTAATTTACATTTATATAAAAAAAATAAACACACGTTACAAGTTATCAAATGCGAGGTTGCCACTTGTAATTTCTAATATTACTTCTCCCTTCAACCTTAGTTAAATCTAAAAAACCTGAATCCTGAATTTATAGATGTCTTGACATTTCTTAGTATTCATCAAGAGTAAAAGTAGATATCCGAGAGTGAATATTCAATAAAATGAAAAATTACATCATCGCATATAGGTACCTACCTGGTCCTGGTGAGGCAAGAGCAGCAAAAAGTGTACTTACAATAATAAAAAAAACTATTGAAATGAATCTTTATATAGAAAAATCCAACGTTGTATATGATAGCTTTGGTCTTAAGTAGTATTTTTTATGATAATTTCTCATTGTGAATATTCGTATAGTTAAATTTACTGATACATTTATACATTTGGCAATCTCGAGTTTCAAGCATGGAATAAACGTAAAAGTCGGTTCGTCTAGTATCCGCTAGAGGCGTGGTAGTGTAAACATGGCTGTATCCGATCAATGAAATCGTAGTACGTGAGAGTGTAAAGTAGTGTATCGTGAAATAATGACTATTAATAAATAAAAAAATCAAACAAAGGGCGATGGGTAAAGATCAAGAACTTTTGGAGGCTGCTAGAAAGGGTAATGCTGCAGTTGTCGAGAAAATATTGGGTCAAAGAGCGAAAAGGAGTGGTCCACTAGCAAGGTGGGTTTATAATCAGCTGTCATGTTATCTTGTTTTTAAACAACTTTGGCAAACATATACAGGTTTTTACTCTTTGATTTTTAATCTTTAATACATACTTAATCGTTTTAGTTATCGTAGCAAAGTGTTTCATTTACGTAACTAGAAAATAATCATTAGATACTGGACATCTACCTATAGAAAAAATTACTTATTCAGTAAATTATTATCCAAATTATTAATACGGAAATACCTATGTAGGTATTATACAATTACCTTCAGAGAAAGTTTCTTTTGTTCTACCTACATACAATAATAAAGATTTAATTAGTGATATCTTACAGTTATAATACTAAAATATAATATTTGTTTGTCTGGAATAATATTGATTTCACGTACAATAATAATTGTTATTTAAACATTTCTGTGAAATTCTAATACATCTAATATTTAAGTCTAAATATTTATAAATTGTTTATGATTCATAACACCTTTGATAAAGTTAAATGGATGTTATTTTCCTTTATATTCGTTTGCAATTCAATTTAAAATGTCATAAAACGGGAGTGTCTACAGTTTTATACAGGTAGAGGAAGTGACTAAACGTCCGATTAGTATTTCCTATATTTTCAAAGTGTAGAGAAGAAATAAGTAATAAGAAAGAAGGAAACAAAAAGTTGCCCAGCAAAGCATATAAAAAATGTAATATTTGAACCTTGACTTTACTGAATGATCTTTAACGAGATTAAAGTTCTACTAAAGACTTGACAGGTGGTTAAATACGATTTGAACTTTAGACGTGACTCCGTAAACAAACTTAATTATTAACAAAATCAATACACTGGCTATTTAAGAATAATGAGATACATTTTGCTAACCTACATTATGCTTACTTCCTGTATATTAATAACCGTAATTGACCAATAATAGAATCATTGTTGCTAAACCGATAACTGTCTTTAATTTTTGTTTTTAAACTTACGAGGGCTGGTCGAAAAATTTCGGGAATATAAAACACACTGTATACCTACTGGTATTTATAGGTGGAGATAAAATATTTATTTCTAGCCTTGTATGCACCTGATTTTCAAGATAAGGTAAAGAGTACTTAAACACGGAGAAAACGTCTTATCTATATTTGTTCTAGTTTTGTAGAAAATCAAATACAGTTTCTCTTTTGAAATTAGAAATTATTCAGACGGATGTTGATATCTATAAATTACTTTAAATAAAAATATCACTACTTTACTTTATTTTAATCAAAATTAATGTGGGTTATTCTTGTGAACTATCGTTTTGAGGTTGATACCGGATATACTTATGAATTGATAAAAATTAAAACAATAATATCAATCGTCTAAAGTGAAATTCCACAAGAATGACATAATGCACTTTTATGTTCCATAAAACTTAGTTTCAAACTATTGTTGGTATTTCCAATGTAAATTAAAATATTCAGAATGAAATTCTATATACCAACAACCTTAATAATCTCTATAACTACCTTCGTGATAGACTATAATTTTTTTACTTATATAAAAGTAAGAAACAATAATATTAAGTAAACACCCCTCGTTAATTTGATCTTTATAAAAGTAAATAAAGACAAAATTACGACTAATTTAATGTAGTCTCGACACGCAAGGCTGTATCTATCCCGGGGAAATTCTACCTGTAGACGACAAGCTCAACAGGAAGGCCATTGAGCATATTAAAACTAAAAAGGTGTGACAGAGGTCACAGGTAATGAATTATTTCGTTCCTGTGTGGATCAATTTGGATAATTAATGGGCCCTTATTGTTACACCATCCCCTTTTTTATCAGTTATACTTTGACCCTGTTTTAGACATTTTATTAATGCCGAAAACCTATATTTTTGACTTAGGTACCTACTTATTGTATAAAGTTTTGTTTTTGTTTACTCAATTCCGCCGAATAATTATTGGCAACGGCTTATTTTCTTTCCATCTACCTATAGTTTATTTCAGAAAGGTATAGGGTAATAAAACCTCATTAGGTATGCAAAGGGAGCACAGAGTGACCCAACGAATATTTAAGCCACTTTCATAGTTTGGCATTGATTTCATTGTAAAATTCTTTCTTTTTATCAAGTGCAGGTAGTACCACCCGGGTTGGGGTGAATATATGGGTTTAGCCTATTGTATATACAGTATGTCACAGTTTCATGTTATGAAAATCGAGGGCGGTGTGGCAGCCTTAATATTCATAGTTCTATGGTACTTACAAGACTTTTTATGTTGAAAAATTGGTGAAAAATTTATACTTAAAAATTGAAGGAAGAAAAAAACCTTCACGTGCATTTATTTGTTGTTTTCGCAGTTTGTACGGTATGATCTTTTTATTATAAAAATACAAATGCATAATAGCTATTCATGTAACCAGTTATGAAATGCATCATTTTGTGTAATGAGTGAAATTTTTGCGGGACGAGCGAAGTCCCGTAAAATGACACGAGTTACACAAAAAAGCATTTCATAACGTGTTTCATACAAGATTTTATCTAATTTTGACAAAAAGATAATTTAATTTATTTTTTCTGTTTTTCAACAATTTTTAATTAATTTTTCTAATTTTGAAAACAGCACTTTTTGATTCCTACAAGTTATGCAACCAATATTACACAAGACAATACTTTTATTTTATACATTAATTTCAGACTTTTCTTTATTATTTTACCATTAATATTAAATTAAAATCGAAAATAGCTAATAATGCATAAAATAAAAAGTAAATTGTTCTAGTTGTTCTTATTGTTAGTAGTTCTCTTCAGTTCTAGCTGTTGTTATTTTTCTATAATATGACATTAAACTTTCTTCTTTTCTCTCTTGTTTTTATTAACTGGTGATAAAATTAATTTTTCATCAATTGTGACGTTTGCTAACGGAAGTCAGTTTTGAAAAATGTCACTTTACATGTAAAAATTAGATAAAAAACATTAACAGCTTTGATTTTCACTTTAATGTTGCTTTTTTGAATGACGCATTAAATTTGGGAATTGAACAAACAAAAATATTTTCTAAAAATATAGGGGGTCCAGAAACTAGACAATGTGTAAATACAAATATGAAAAACACTTCCAGAAAGACCTGAAATTATCTGAGAAGTATTTATACTTCTCACGAATCCTTTGTATTGCAAATCCTTCATATGAATACCTCCCCACTTTCTTCGTGTACCAAAAACAAATCTCATCTCGAACCAAACGATAGTTAATACAATAAAGGCTAAATAAAGAGAAATCTCCCAAAATGCCAATATGAGATTTTCGGATTAAAGTGTTTGTATGAAGGTTTTAATCCGTTCATATTAAAGGGAACATAGTTCACACCCTTTTGTTAGCTTCTAGGTACGTTATTGCTTTTTCAAGTGGCCTCATAACTTGTAATTGATGAGTAACTGTCACAGGGCCAATTACTTTAATTTGACTCTCTCACCTCGTATATATGGCATTAAAATTGCACCTAATTTTTTTAGAAACGCGGAAAATTGTAAATAATTGGAAAATTGTAACGAAGTGGGTGTTTTTTTAAATAGAAATGAAAGGAACTGAAAATTACATACAAAGTGACAGGAAAATCGTTTTTAGGGTAGAAAAGGGGAAGTAAATAACACAATTTTGTAGGTGGGACATAAAGGGTTGATGGAGTGTTTACTCTTTTTGTTTAAGAATTAAGATTTAAAATTGACGGACTGCATATTACTTTTAATTCCAAAAAATTTCATTTCTGAATTTTATCTGTAATATCAAATATAAACTAAAGGGAATTTTTTTTATTTGTTTCAGTCTTCGGAGAGGTCCAGGAGCAAATGTCCAGGATAGCAGTGGGTATTCTGCACTACACCATGCATCTTTAAATGGCCATAAGTAAGTTTGTAGCAAAAAAAAATTAAAAACACTTTCTACACTCTCTCGACCTATCGCCTAACTTATCTCGTACATTCAACTCCGGTGAAATCAGCGCGTAAAATGTTTTATCTTCAAAATCAAACTAGTTTGCAGATTATTTTCTCTTACTGCAATTTCTTATTAATAATATACAAAACATTACATATAATTTTACTTATACCTTGTAATTTTGTGCCCGCTAGTATATAATTAGCAGCCAAATAAATATTTTGGTTGAACACTTAACGAACAATATACTAAGAACAATACTTAATTCTGAAATGTATAAAATTAGCAAATCCATTAAAAGTATTCAAACGGGATAATTACTGAGTTTAATACTAATTACCATGATTCATTATATGCTTTGCTATTTTTCAAGCGGTTGGTCACTAGAAATTTTTGTGTACGAAAATTACCTTTGATAAAGATTACCCAGGATTACCTAGGAGATTACCTAGAAAACTAGAACTTTCCATCTTTCCAATTAGTCGAGTTATGAGTATTTTTGGTTTTAGAAAGTGGATTTTCGAAAATTTCATTACATTATTTGAAGGCGAAAAAATCTCTTTATTAAAAAACAGACTGTGCCAGTCGATTTTCCGTCCCAAAAAACCCCCGGTTCTCCAATTTATAGCCAATTTCATGCCGCAAAATTTTTTTTTTGTAGAAAATTTTGATATATTTCGCGATTTAAATTGCTCTCTGCTATCTCCCTTAATGCTTTGAAATATAAACTCAAAATTCATCTCTATTATGCAAAATGGTCCCCTGAATCGAATGGCGGAGACTAGAACGTTCTATCTCTCGAATTAGTCGAGTTATGGATATATAAAGTTTCAGAAAGTGGATTTTCGAATATTTTCACAATTTTATTTGTTCTCTGCTATCTCCCTTAATGCTTGGAAACATGAACTCAAAATTAATTTCTATATGTAAAATGTTCCCCTGAATCGATTGGTGAAGACTAGAACTTTCTCTATTTCCAATTAGTCGAGTTATGAGTATTTTTTGTTTTAGAAAGTGGATTTTCGAAATTACATTACATTATTTGAAGGCGAAAAAATCTCTTTATTGAAAAACAGACTGTGCCAGTCGATTTTTGGTCATAAGAAACCCCCGGTTACCAATTTATAGCCAATTTCATGTCGCAAAATTTTTTTATTGTAGAAAATTTTGAAGCAAGGTGTAGGTTTGGAAATATTTCGCGATTTAAGTTACTCTCTGTTATCTCGCTTAATAATTGTAGGGTGGGTTTTATTGGTATAAGAAATTGATTAGCGAGCTCAAATTTTTTATAACGCATAGACCTCTACTTATTCTTTTGTTACAGAAACATCGTAAAATTACTCCTGGAACACGATGCATCAACAAATATCGTTGACAGCAAAGGTTCCTCACCTCTTCACCTGGCAGCTTGGTCTGGTAATGTCGATATCGTCCGATATTTATTGTCGGGTCCATCCATGTGCAATGTCAACTTGACGGTAAGTTTAATCACCAAAAATATTGGGTCTATTGTGGCTCACCCCCAGGGATTACAATTCACCCAACAAGCCCGTGCTTCTCACGAAGTCCATGGTTGCATTTGGTGATACTTTTTTGAAGTCGTTCGGCTCTAAGGTACTAAAACCGAATATGTTATATCTTACCCTGCCCAAAGCTGGGCATGAGTATAATTTGTGCTCCGCAGTTTCGTCCTACAAATTACAGAACCGACTATCCGAGGTCTGAACCAGACTCATCTTCTTTAGGTGGTAATTTAATTTACAATGTCCTGTAAGCAGTCCCGACAGAATTCGTAGGTTTATTTCACTCCATTTCAGGATCTGCATGAACGCCTTCGAGTGAGTGACTTTTGTAGTTTAAAGGTATGAGCGAGGTTAATAGTATACAGGTTGGATTGTCTTTACTGTGAACTATTTAACTATTATTAAGAAGAGCTAATAAAAAGACTCGGTGTATACCAGGAGCAAAAAACATGATGAATATTTTTTATTATTTAAAATTAATGTGGAACAACTTTGTTAATGAATCGTTCAGTTTCTATTTAACTGGAAAACTAATTATCATCCAGCGTAGTTATGTATTCATTAACGATTCCACTGTTGTAAAACTGGAGTAAATCCTTCGCCCAAAGAGATATATTGTATAGAAAATCCATTCTGTAAATCCGATTTTCAAAGTAAATATATTATTCGAGATCAAAACCTGGCTAATACATACTTTGATTGTCCTCTCTACAGAGGACAAATCAAGTGAATTACGGGTTAAAATCAAACAAGCAATAGAAGTGATTGGCAGTGAGTATAAGGGCCCATTTGTGTAGATTAATCACCGTTGGCTCTGATTATGGTCTATTGGGTCCTTTCACGATGGCCACTTCACTCTATATACGGCCTTTTCGGCTTTTGACTGAACTCATAGACGATGTACCACCGTGTCATTCATGTCCGCATTCGTGCAATGTTAATTGCAGGATCGGTTGATGAAATGCAGTTCGAGATACAAACATATTTATTTTTGGAAAAATTACACAAAAAAAAAGTAGAAATTGTCACAAAATTTGAAGTATACACAAGAAGAAACATTCTTATTTTTAGTTTTAGCGAGAAATGTTATTCTTTATAAAAAGTTTTGCTTGTTCTAAAACCCCATAAAATTCCTGATTTTCAAACCCTGCCCCATTTTATAGTAAATTTAATGTGAAACCGTATGAATTTTTTCACTTAATTAAAACATGTGATAATCTAGTGAGTGATGTTTAAGTTGTCAAAGCAGAATTCATCCCTTTTTAGATGGTGATTATGATACGAAACTTCACTTTTGTGCAATCATAGGAAAAACAGTTTGACAGGTAAATCCACTGGAACAATTCGGTTCACTAGGAATTTCATTAGTTCCAGGGAATTCCGCTATAGGTGGCTAATCAGTTTACTAGGAATTTCATAAGTTCGGGGAAATTCCGCTAGGGGGCGCTAATGGGTTCACTAAGAATTTCATTTCATTAGTTCGACATAAGTTCGGGGAAATTCCGCTAGGGGGCGCTAATCGGTTCACTAAGAATTTCATTTCATTAGTTCGAGGGATTTCCGATAGGAGGTGCTAATCGGTTCACTTAGAATTTCATTAGTTCGAGGGAATTCCGATAGGGGCGATAATCGGTTCACTAAGAATTTCATTAGTTCGAGAAAATTCCGCTAGGGGGCGCTAATTGGTTCACTAAGAATTTCATTAGTTCGAGGGAATTCCGATAGGGGGCGCTGTCTGATCCAGTAAGAATGTCATTAATTCGAGGAAATTCCGCTAGGGGGCCCCAATCGGTTCACCAAGTATTTCATTAGTTCGACGAAATTCCGCTAGGGGCCGCTAATCGGTTCATTAAGAATTTCATTAATTCGAGGAAATTCCACTAGGGGGCCCTAATCGGTTCACCAAGTATTTCATTAGTTCGAGGAAATTCCGCTAGGGGCCGCTAATCGGTTCATTAAGAATTTCATTAGTTCGAGGAAATTCCGCTAGGGGGCGCTAATCGGTTCACTAAGAATTTCATTTCATTAGTTCGACATTAGTTCGGGGAAATTCCGCTAGGGGGCGCTAATCGGTTCACTAAGAATTTCATTTCATTAGTTCGAGGGATTTCCGATAGGAGGTGCTAATCGGTTCACTTAGAATTTCATTAGTTCGAGGGAATTCCGACAGGGGCGATAATCGGTTCACTAAGAATTTCATTAGTTCGAGAAAATTCCGCTAGGGGGCGCTAATTGGTTCACTAAGAATTTTTTGTTAGTTCGAGGGAATTCCGATAGGGGGCGCTGTCTGATCCAGTAAGAATTTCATTAATTCGAGGAAATTCCGCTAGGGGGCCCTAATCGGTTCACCAAGTATTTCATTAGTTCGAGGGATTTCCGCTAGGGGGCGCTAATCGGTTGACTAAGAATTTCATTAGTTCGAGAAAATTCCGCTAGGGAACGCTAATTGGTTCAAACTAAGAATTTCATTAGTTCGATGAAATTCCGCTACGGGTCGCTAATCGGTTCACTAGGAATTTCATTTTTTCGAGGGAATTCCGCTAGGAGCGCTAATCGGTTTACTAAGAGTTTCATTAGTTAGAGGGAATTCCGATAGAGGGCGATGTTTAATCTACTAAGAATTTCATAAATTCGAGGGAATTCTGCTAGGGGGTGCTAATCGGTTTGATAGGAATTTCATTAGTTCCTGGGAATTCCGCTAGGGGGCGCTAATCGGTTCACTAGGCATTTCATTAGTTCCAAGAAATTCCGCTAGGGTGCGCTAATTGGTTTAATAGGAATTTAATTAGTTCGAAGGAATTCCGCTAGGGGGCGCTAATCGGTTCACTAGGAATTTCATTAGTTCCTGGAAATTCCGCTAGAGTGCGCTAATCGGTTTACGAAAGTGGCGCCATCTATCAAAAAACCCGTGAACTGATTTTTTTTAGTTCCAAGAATCACGCATAGATGGCGCTGTTTTTTCTGGGATTCAAACAAAAGTGGCGCCATCTATCAAAAAACCCATGAACTAATTTTTGTTAGTTCATAGAATTTCTCATAGATGGCGCTGTTTTTCTCTGGGATTCACACGAAAGTGGCGCCATCTATCGAAAAACCCGTGAACTAATTTTTTTAGTTCAAAGAATTGCTCATAGATGGCGCTGTTTTTCTGGGATTCACACGAAAGTGGCGCCATCTATCAAAAAACCCGTGAACTAATTTTTTTTAGTTCATAGAATTGCTCATAGATGGCGCTGTTTTTCTGGGATTCACACGAAAGTGGCGCCATCTATCAAAAAACCCGTGAACTAATTTTTTTTGGTTCATAGAATTTCTCATAGATGGCGCTGTTTTTCTGGGATTCACACGAAAGTGGCGCCATCTATCAAAAAACCCGTGAACTAATTTTGTTTAGTTCATAGATTTGCTCATAGATGGCGCTGTTTTTCTGGGATTCACACGAAAGTGGCGCCATCTATCAAAAAACCCGTGAACTAATTTTTTTTGGTTCATAGAGTTTCTCATAGATGGCGCTGTTTTTCTCTGGGATTCACACGAAAGTGGCGCCATCTATCGAAAAACCCGTGAACTAATTTTTTTAGTTCAAAGAATTGCTCATAGATGGCGCTATTGTTTCTGGGATTCACACGAAAGTGGCGCCATCTATCAAAAAACCCGTGAACTAATTTTTTTTGGTTCATAGAATTTCTCATAGATGGCGCTGTTTTTCTGGGATTCACACGAAAGTGGCGCCATCTATCGAAAAACCCGTGAACTAATTTTTTTAGTTCATAGAGTTTCTCATAGATGGCGCTGTTTTTCTCTGGGATTCACACGAAAGTGGCGCCATCTATCGAAAAACCCGTGAACTAATTTTTTTAGTTCATAGAGTTTCTCATAGATGGCGCTGTTTTTCTCTGGGATTCACACGAAAGTGGCGCCATTTAACCAAAAACCTGTGAACTAATTTTTTTTAGTTCATAGAATTGCTCATAGATGGCGCTGTTTTTCTCTGGGATTCACACGAAAGTGGCGCCATCTATCAAAAAACCCGAGAACTAATTTTTGTTCACAGGTTTTTTTCGTTAATAGCAGTTTTTTCCATAAATAATAGTAATTTGTGGCCCTAAAAAGGACTGTTTGTTAATTCTGAACCTACCACTTTTCCAGTTGCAGTTGGCAACACGGCGCATGAAATTTTGTCACGCTGAGCGGTAAAATTTCGCAACTCGGCGTGACAAGACTTGACAACGTGGCGCGTAGAAGTTCTGCCACGTCGAGTTGTGTAATTTCGCATCTCGGCGTGACATTACTTCGCAACGGAGCGCGTTGAAGTCCGTCACCCTGAGCGGCGAAATTTCGCAACTCGACGTGGCAGGTCTTCGCAAAGCGATGCATTCCACTTGGAAACGCGGCGCGTAGAAGTTCTGCCACGTCGAGTTGCATAATTTCGCATCTCGGCGTGACATTACTTCGCAACGGAGCGCGTGGAAGTCCGTCACCCTGGGCGGCGAAATTTCGCAACTCGACGTGGCCGGACTTCGCAACGCGAGACATTCCACTTGGCAACGCGGCGCGTGGAAGTATGTTACGCTGAGCGGCAAAATTTCGCAGCTCGACGCGACAAGACTTCGCAACGCGGCGCGTTGTAAGTCCGTCACGCTGATGGGTGAAATTTCGCAACTTGGCGTAGTAGGACTTCGCAACGCGAGGCACTCCACTCGGCAACGCGGCGCGTGGAGTTCCGTCACGCTGAGCGGCGAAATTTCGCAACTTGACGTGGCAGAACTTTGCAACGCGGCGCGTGGAAATCCGTCACCCTGGGCGGCGAAATTTCGCAACTCGACGTGGCTGGACTTCGCAACGCGAGACATTCCACTTGGCAACGCGGCGCGTGGAAGTATGTTACGCTGAGCGGCAAAATTTCGCAGCTCAACGTGACAAGACTTCGCAACGCGGCGCGTTGTAAGTCCGTCACGCTGAGGGGTGAAATTTCGCAACTTGGCGTAGTAGGACTTCGCAACGCGAGGCACTCCACTCGGCAACGCGGCGCGTGGAGTTCCGTCACGCTGAGCGGCGAAATTTCGCAACTTGACGTGGCAGAACTTTGCAACGCGGCACGTTGGACTTGACAACGCGGCGCGTGGAAATCCGTCACCCTGGGCGGCGAAATTTCGCAACTCGACGTGGCAGGACTTCGCAACGGGGCGCTGAAGTGAATCACGCTGGACAATGGAATTTCACGACACGGGGAAAGAAATATTTCAACACGGAGTAGAGGGAAACTTCGTAACGCGGCGCGTGGATCAAACGGCCCCCCTAGCGGAATTATCCCGAACTAATGAAATTCTCAGTGAACCGATAAGCTTCCTTTAGCGGAGTGTCCTCGAACGAATGAAATTCTAAGTGAACCATTAGCGCCTTATCTAAAATCTCTCGAACTAACTAATGAAATTCTTAGTGGATCTAACGCAATTCCCTAGAAAAACAAATAAATCTTGTTCTGTGCACTCCTGGATATCAAGGGAGCATTCAACAAGACATCTGTAGACTCAATCTCAAGAACATCAAGTCAAAAAAAACTACATTCTATGAGAAAAATAATATACTCGTCTTTGATGGGAGATACCCTGGTAGTCAAAGTTACCAGGGAATGTTCGCAAGAGGGCGTCTTGTATGTATTGCTATAGCACCTGGAGGTGAAGGGATTGATAACTGGAAAGGAGTAGACACAAAACACTTGGGTGCGCAGTCGATATAGTTTTAAATAACATTGTCAGATAGAGAATACAAATGGCACTTAATATGGTCCGTACAGGTATAGAAGAAGAGGGTTTGAATCTCAGTTCCTCCAAATCAACCATTGTAACTTTTATCAGGAGAAGGAACCTAGAAAGCTTAGTATCTCTGTTACTTGAATAGACCACGCCCAGCTGTTGGAGGCAGTTATTTTAGACTCGAAACTAACAAGGAACCAACTGCCTGGCAAAAGTAAAGAAGAGAGCAAATGCTTCATTCATGTAGGTCAAATATGGGGACTAAGTACTGAAATGTTATATTGGAGATACAAAATTGTGGTGATTTTATTTTTACGGTTTTTTCTTCTTTTTTCAATTTTTATTAACACCTCAAGCCAGTCCTGTGCTTTTCGTTTCTATATATGTCACCCTTGACGTTGGCCCTTTGTCGTTATTAGTAATGAACAGTTTCGGAGACAGTAAATGAGGGTAGGCAAATCAAATGGTCCAGTGCTCTCTGTAATTATTTGTATTTATTTTTGTATTGATATTTGATCTGTTATTGAGAACCAAAACAAAAATGATAATAATAAACAATCAACTTTACGAGGAACAGTTATATGAAACTATGAAACATTTAACCAAAATATCTAAAATAATCCCACCTCTTGGATCGAATAACAATATGCATCAAAACAAAAAATTCTCCGTTTCAATTTAAAAATTTGAATAGACAAGTTGCCTGTCGTCGACAGAGTCTTCTCGTTTCTGTCTTTAAAAATCTGCTTTCGCAGTAGCAGTGGATGTGGCACGTTGCACGGTTTTCGAGTTATTTGCACACCAACGACTACGGACGTGAAATTGGAAAGATCCCATCAAGTTTTCCTTTTGCATTTAAAAGTTTTCGGAGATGTCCAACTGAAATTGTTCTTTTTTCACTGCTTTATTAAAATATGCCGGAATGAAAAAAAAACTTAGAATGACAACATTTTATTCTATAATAAAAAGGTTGAGGTAAATTTTACTTTTATGACAAATACATTGACGTGGTGTTCCAGAAGGGACTGTAACCAAAATGTTTTTCTCACAATAATTACAAGTGATTATTTATTGTGAATTTTAAAGTACTCAGATTTTTTTTTTTCAGAATAAAAATGACGAAACTGCCCTACATTGTGCTGCTCAATACGGCCATACCCAAGTCGTTAGTCTTTTGCTTGAACACGCGTGTGACCCGGGAATAAGGAACTGTCGAGGAGAGACTGCACTGGAACTAGCCGCGCAATATGGAAGGTAAGTTTTTTGATAATTCCGTAATTCTGACTAATTGCCGATTCCGGAGAGTACAGTGCTTATGAGCGTCATCTCCTGGCTGTGAACAGATGGACTTTCTAGTTTGAAATTAATGTACAGAAATTCAAGGAACAGATAAATGGCTACTTGTTGATAATATTATTCCATCTAACCGGTGTAGAGAAACAATACATGTAATAAATAACATTTTATGGTTACTCTGTAGGGGAAAGGGCTGCTTTAGGCGATAGAGTAGCTAAATGGCGAGAGCCATTGACAGTTGACAAATAACTTGCGGGTTGGTTAGGTGGAAGTGGCTAATAAGACGTCCAGCGTGATTTAAAGACGAATTTCAGGTAGCTTTTTTAGGGGAAGACGATACAATTAAGTTATAAAAATAATACACGAGCATCTTTATTCTTGTTCCGTTCTTTTTTAAAGAATAATTGAACGAAATTACGAAATTGGAAATACTGTCACTTTTACTTAACCGTTTCCTTTAGTCAATGAAACACTTCAATGCAAATTAGCCAAAATAATTCTAGAAGAAAACATGTTCGAACAGGTTTTTTTCGGCTTAAACAATAGTTGCGCCTCAACTGTATTTGCCAAAATTTATATATCAAGGGAGTACGATAACATTTTTAAATGTGGTTAATTCATTTGCAAAAATTTCCATCTACCATGAACGTACGAAAAAAAAATTCCCAAGGATTTGATTGAAAATTTCCAAAAGCCAATAACCAACTAAAAATTTATTGCTAACAATTTTACTAATGAGGACCAGATTTATTTACGAAAGAACTCATTGATGGAAGGTGTAAACTATATATCAATCTATTTATTTATTTATTGTTTCAGATTGGATACCGTTGAGCTGCTTGTCAGAACAGATCCATCTTTGATTCAGTGTTTGAAACGGACTACTCCAGACACTGTCTTTCCACACACACCTCTTCATCTCGCCAGCAGAAATGGCCACAAGTAAGTCAATCCCAAAATTATCTTTTCTAAATTTAACAACAATCGTGTTTTGAATACGAATTTTTGAAAAGGGCTGATTTCATTCCAAATCATTCAAAACATTCTTAAATTCCAAAATACGCAGTATTATTGAAATTACTAACAATATTAAACGTTTTTGTGCCAAAAATGTATCTTGAATTTTTTTTAAACGATAAAATCTATAACAGACATTCCAGAGAATAATATGGAAATTGTACAAAACAGGAAATTTAATAGTGGAACACCTGCAACTGTTCCAGATTATATGATTATAAAGCGGACTATGTACAGGATACAAACCGCTGTATTCTGCCTATATGCAATCTGGTACGGATACACACGCATGATATCACACATTATACTCACATATTGTCAAGTTATTGAGTGGGAATTATTTTAATTTTTATGTTGGTGGTGTAGATTTATTCTTTAATAGTGATTATAGACATAATAATAACGGTTCCTTGAAACCCGCCACGCCATAATAAAAAAAGGAATAAAATGGAAATATAATTCTGTATTTAATTTTTGAATATAAAAAAAACCCTGGCTATTGCATCAGATGGGAAATGTTTTTCTTTCAAAATAATGTATTTTATGTACCAATTGTCCCAATAAAAATATTCTTTTTACTATAAAATACCAAATAAAGGCGCTGACATATATAATACAATTAATTAAGCTTTGTTAATCTATATTGAAAATAAAGAGTTCACATCGTTTGTTGTACATATTTTTTTTTGGTATGAAAGGGTTAATTGGTGTACAGAATTAACGGTCATATGCATCGATAATAAGCGTTCATTACACATGCATACTCGCACACATTAATGGAGATAGGTCGTTGACACTTTTTGCGTTTATACTGAGTGACCCAAATTTTAAAGCGACAACAAAAGCTATACAAAATGAATGGATTTTCTTGAATAAACAGAAAAGTTAACGTGTATTTTGTTAAAATAATGATTGGATATAAATTAAATATAGATACCAACTACTTAGATGTACTAAAATAAGTCTAGAGAGATTATGTCTAGGACCGACCAACAACTATTCGTTATAATGATATAACTAATGGTGTAAATCATTTTAATGACACAGCGTACCGCATAACTGACATTTGGTACCTATGCAAAATTCTTCTTAAGTTCTTTTCTTTCGTCTTAGGTATAACATAGTACATCTAATGAAATACTATTTGCTTTATTTTTTATCTGGCTTGAGACATTCTGTATTATTATAGACCACAAACTACCTGAGTAATTTACCAGTAAAATTCACTCGATCGCCTTGAATTCTTTAACAAGCTATTTACCTGATCATGCGAAAAATGTATGTGTATATTTAACAAATAAAGCGGATAAGTACCTAGATGTTTGATGGCGTGGTAAATGACATTATTAGTTTACTTATACAAGAATTTTACAGGAATTCAACTGGTTGATTAGTTGGAATTTTTTTGTAGTTGGGTGTTATGAAATAAATTCCGTAATTCGTTAATCCAGTGAAGCGATATTACACCTAACTGCTGAAAATCGATGATCATTCTACGGTATTCCGTAATCCTCCGTTTAGTATCAACCCGATTCCAGCGCCACCGACCGGGACTAATTATGAATCTAAACCAAAATCGTTCTATCCGTTTAAGAGTTGTTCAGTGGGAGCTCGATTGCAACGCCCTTACCGGGACCAATTGTAAATTTAAACCATACTCGAATCCACTTGAACGCATATAAAAAATTTAATCGAAATCAATCCAGCCATTTAGAAGGAATTCAGTGTCACACACACGCACACAAGAATTATATCAACATGTTCTACATGACGACCATTTGTTACAAATCATATATCCAATCCTGTAAGGATTGTCTAACTCTTGAAAAAAAATTTGAGATTTTGTATATCACTAGAAACACTTTCTACTATTTCCCACGGTTTTGTATTGGACTAACTAATGGTTTTAAGTAGTCCCAAAGATAAAAATCGCGTGGATTGAAATCGAGGAGTCTTGCAGGCCAATTGACTGGCTCTCCTCGTCCATTCCATCGATTTCCATAAGTAGTGTCAAAATATTGACGAACTACTCGACTAAAATGAGCAGAATAACCATTATGGATGAACCATAAATAAAAAAAACTACTCGAGCATGGAAATCACCATCTAGATTCGTGAAAAGAATGAATAATATTCCAAATAGATGATTTAGAAATTGCAGGATACACAGCCGCGAGTCTTCTAGTACTAAATCTGTAACATCCGGATGCCTAATAGTTTTAGTACTAGTGAGCCAGTTTCTTGAATTAAATAGATGAGGCTTTTACTTGATGAAGATCCATACTAAACGATGAAATTATACATTTTAATTTGTTTGTTTTATTTCATCGTTTAGCCAGTTTCTCTTACGCGTTGGTGGAGAGCCGCACCATAGGTTATCTGCGTATAAGCATATTCATCACAAGTTAGTGAATCTGAAATTCATCAGACATCAGTGGAATCGAAAGCCTGCTGACATTGACAGAATACGTCAGACTAAATACACTTCAATCCTACATTACCTGTCATAACAATTTCAATGAAGAAAAGAAGACGTCAGAATTCCAGTAAATGAATGTCAAAACTGCATATATTCCTAATTCTAATCCTGACAATTCAGATACAATGCCAAAGATTAAAAAGTCCCGGAGAAGTACTAGAACTATCGTACGAAAGTTTTAAAAAAGCCGTAAAAGTAAACAATTACCTATTGGTAGATTTTTACACCCCGAATTGTCGTCATTGTCAAAAATTCGTACATGAATACGAAGAAATCGCCAATACTTTCAATCAACACGGCGCCAACGTTCAACTGGCTAAATTAAATTGTTTGAAATACTCTAATGCAACTAGAGGAGAAAACATTATCAAGTTTCCAACGTTGAGGTTATATAAATTCGGAATCCCGTTGAAGTATTATGGAGAAAAGAAACGGCAAGCTTTAATACCATGGGTGCTGAGAGCGATGGGTCGAAGAGCTTTAGTATTTTAAAAGTTTTAAGTAAACAAAATGTTTTTAAGCCAATCTTTTACTTAAGATATTAAATCACTATATTTTTACATCAGCTGGTTTTACGCAAATAGGATGTCCTCCTATGTATGTGTGTAATATGTATGAATATTCAGTGATACCTAAAATATCTTTTGTGCCCCCTTACTTCTACTCAATTCCGGATGAAAGTCTCAGTAGCTCCTTTAGACCTATTTCCCGGAGGAATTTCAGGATGTCTACAGGCTTTAGTTCATTGAGCTTCCTTGAATATCCCACATGAAGATAATCCTTTGACTTCTACATCCTTTAACAATATTGAACTGGACACACCTGCCTAAGGGGTGAAAATCAGCTTGAAAGGTACTTGGATCCTATTCCCTCTCATTGCTTAATTACGTATCGAAAACTTATACTTTTTCATTATACCATCTTGCAGCATATCACAGGTTCTCTACTTAGTCTGCATCTTGTTCTTTCTGCATATTTGTAACTATTTTAAATAGCTGTAGTGGATACATTACTCTCTTAAAAGGAGCAAATAAAATCGAACGTAGTATAATCAAATCTGAATTGAAATATCCAAATACATATTCTCGATACTTAACAAGAGTTTCAGTTGCAACAGATTGTTTCCCGCTAGTGTACAGAGAGCGATAGAGATAGAGGGAGCTATATCCGCGATCACGTCATTGCCGTAATAATTTTGGATCATCTTCGGTAGAATGGCTTCCTTCTGCATGGCTTATAATTGCAACTAGTCGTATTCGACAATCCATAACACACCACTGACATCTATAATTGCTTATTAGCTGCGGATGTACATGTGCAGTGTGCGTTCTATCCTGTATTTGTTGTTCAAATTCCAAACGTTTATTAGTAGATATATATACGTAATGTGAATGACGCTGTACCAGGTAATTATTGTTTTTTTACATCAATCTGCGTTAACACTGTTAGCCCTGCTCTTAATTATGATCCGAATTTCATAAAAATTTTATATTCCAACAATATCTTTAAAAATAGATTTCTTGTTGTATTAAAATAAGTAATGTAAACGTTCTTAATTTTAGTAATGTGCGTAGCTACGTAAAAACGGACGTGTTTGAACCTTTGTTAACATGTTTGATTTTGTATTGAATAATCGTTTTTGTTCCAGATCCGTTGTTGAAGTACTCCTTCGAGCAGGCTTCAACGTCAACATGCGTACCAAGGCGGGTACTGCGCTGCACGAAGCAGCGCTGTGCGGGAAAGTGGAAGTTGTCCGAACTTTGCTAGAGCACGGCGTCAACACCTCCATCAGGGATTCGAATAACTACACTGTGATGGACCTGCTAAGTCAGTTCAATACGGCGCAGGCTTCACAAGAAATTATTCATATTTTGAAACGTAAGTAGTACATTTTCCTACTTTCCTGTCAGTTGTATGTCATTTTTTGGGTGTACTTGAACCTTTTTTGTGCCTATTAGGATGCCTGTCAAAGCTGGCTTATGCAGCTACTCAGGAGTATCTTCGATTATCTTAGCCCTACTTGTCAGTTCCGTACAATTAATTTCTATAACTGAATATTCTAATTTCCTGGAAAATAACTGGCTATTTTGTTGCAGGTCACAAGAGGGGGTTACCACTAGTAGATAGCGATGGAGAGAGTGTTAGTCATCCTTTTCCAACTGTGCCAAATACAGATTCAGATTTAGGCAAGTTATATTACTTATTACTATTAATGCTATCGTACACATAAGTCACATCCTACACGTTTCGAAAAAGGTCCTCTAGATGACTCGGTGCGTCAGCTGTCAATTGTTAAAGCATTGTATAGTTTTGTGTTAGTTGTCTCACATGGCCATCTAGCGGACTTTCTACTTATATACTTTTTTAATTGTGACAAAGTTTTTGATTGTTACAGGTAGTCCTTATGAAAATGTTCGACCGTCGTCTAAAAACGCTCGATCTGTAACTACCGATCCTTCGCCAGGAACGTCGCCCCATCGTTGGGGCGATTTCCTACAAAGACATGCACGACCTCCCGAAGGATTCGATGATAGGAGAGTATCAGGAGTGTCTGGAATTTCTATGTAAGTCATTTTTAACATTTAGTAGCACAAAACTGTCATTTTCGCTGATTTCCATTGTAAATATTTATATTTTATCACAAAATGATAATCCGAAATATTGTTATTTTTTTTTGTAATACATTTTCACGTTTTTACACAGAGTGTTTATTTTTTATTTTGCATGGTTTTTCACAGCATGAACCACAGAAATGCACCAACACGAGATGTTAACCAAAATGAAGACACTTATGTACCGATGACAAATTTAAGAATGTAAGCCATTTAGTTTTTACTCGTTCATAGGTTTCACGCTTTTGTAGATTTGATTCTGCTTTTCGGAAAACGAAGACTCGTATGCAATTTTGGATATGAAATACATAAGTTGTCTCAACTTTCCTATTTTTTATTGCAATTTGAAACATTTTTAGTCATTATTACAACCAGTGGTGGCGATAAGGATTCAAGGTTAATTTTGACAGGATTTTCAATAATATCTGGAAACATTAGAATTCAGTTAAGCTAGATATGATAGTTGGTAAACTTTCGAATTATTGTTTTAAACCCCACACACGCCGGTCAAATATCACACACGTAACGTGACGTCGTTACGTGCGTGACATTTGACAGGCGAGTCGGGGGGGGTTATCCTAGGCTAGTTTCCAAGTTACTGCGCTTGAATCGTCCTAGTATACCTACTACTATACATTTCCAGTCGAATGGATCAATTCCAATTTGCACACGAGCTCTTTTGTTTTTTTAATGCCAAATTTTTGAATTAGCTTGCTTTATATGTTTTTTTTTTATGTTTTTTTTGCTTATTTATAAAATGATTTGACCTTTATTCCTTAAAATAAATAAATCAAAATTAGATACTACTTTCTTCTTGTTAAAGGAACGCTTCGCTACTATTACAGCTGTTTTCTATAAAATTTCACAATACCATTCCTGAAAGACGTCAGTGACAGGTCGGCCATACTGTGCTGGAGGGCACAGGTTTCATTGTTTACTGGCAAATAACGGATAATAGTGTTAAAGCTATCTAAAATGCCATATCGTTTTGTAGTGTTGTTAAGTTTGGTATGGAAATGGGGGGAGAAAGAGTTGGGGTATATTTTTATGATTTCCGGCTGTATTAACGAAGCGAGGTACTACAAAGTAAGTCTGACAACCAACTGACTACAAGCTAGATTTTTCTAAAATACTTCACAGCACATGCGGATACACCAACTCCAAATAATTCGCCCTCTAGCACAGTATTGCCGACCTGTCAAAGTAACGTGTTCTGGAATGGTCTATTGCGCATGTCTGTCAAAATAAATTGTCGTATCTGACAACATTTTTGGTAAATTTTTTTTCACAAAAATTGGAAATAAAAAGGTCAAATCATTTCTGGAATGTCTCTATTTTGCACAAGCATGTTTTTAGGCGTAATACCAAGCCTTACCAGAGCCTGCCAATCATCAAACGCACGAAACTTAGAACGATATTAGATGTTTGTCCGCTGGATGGTATCACTTTTAATTTCAAAGAACAGCTAGATCTGCGCAAAACGAGCACGACATCAACTACTTCATATCATTCAGCGACATCTTGCGGATTCCATAGTAACTCTGATTCTTCCAGGGAATCCGATAATAGTCTATATCAAATACCGTGCGTTCCAAAACAATTCATGGATTCCAGCCATCATTCGGAGGACTTCAATTATTTGAGTGCTAGTAGGGAATCTGATCAAATCAGCATATCTAGTACGGCTAGTAGTTGCGGGTACTATCCGAAGAGGCCGGACAGTGGCGGAATACCACTTTATATTCCCATGAATAATCCCAAGGGCGGACATAGTCCTGGGTCGAATACTAAGGTTTCTGTGAGTATGTTTTGGAGACACAAACAAGTTTTGAAAAAAATTGGAGGGTAATAGATTTAAATATTATAAAAATTTCTGGAGGTGATTGCTTGTATACAATTTTACTTTACTTTACCGTGACAAAATTTCTTCCTTTCCGAGATATCACCCTGAAAATGTGCTGAGTTAAATTTTTTTTCTCAAAATTAAGTAATTTAAGTAATTTCCGTACACTCGCAATGACTAACTAATTTACACCGAAATCAAACAATCTATTTCCCAATTTTTTTTTTAATTTGTATAATCTAGATGCTACTTGAATCAATTCAGAACTATTTAATATACAGGATTTCAATGCTTCTTATTGCTATCTCCTAAACCGTTAGTTTTGAAATCGGTTGAATGGTAAAAAAGTATTTTCCAAGAATAATTAAGTAAGTTTGAAAATTTCCTACACAATGAGGTTCAAGCGGACCTCATTTCCATTACAACATAGTCACTTTCTTTCTTACAATCAATTTCTAAAACAATTGTAACTCGCATATCCAAAATTCGAGATTATATCTGTCATTTTAGACACAAATCCTTCCTCGAACATCTTACAAGCGATATTATTTTTCATAATCCACAAAACAAATGAATCTGTTGATTTAAGTAGCAACTTCTAATCATAAATTCAACATAAATTCTAAGTAACATTTCCTTTCACAGCCAACACCCCCTAAAAAACCTCCTCGTCGCAACATATCAATATCCCCTACCCATATCCAACCCATGTCAATGTCAGTGGATGGAGTTAGTAATAGCGCATACGAATATCTATTTTTGGCACACAGTGGAACAAGAAGTCAAGGAAATCTTAACGATTTCGATAAGGAAAACAGAAGAGACAGACTAAGCCACGGCAGAAGTATGGATCAATACGTCGAGATGAATGTGTTTAATATTGCTTTAGATGACGAACCCGAGAGACCGAGGTAATTCTTTAAATTAAACAAAATTAAAGTATTATAGTTGTTTTTACCGGATATTCGGTCACAAATCGGGTATTCGGATGAATAGCGGATAGGTACGACCGAAAAAACGGATAAGTGCGAACTATCTGACTGGATATCGGATAGGGGCGAACTATCTAACTAAATAGCGGATAAGTACGATCTATATTCGATGTCCGAATATTTAGTATGGCCAAGCAGCCATTCTACAGTTTTTCGTTTTCCTGTTTCAGAAGTGAGCTCCAAAGAGGGAAAAGTGAAGATTTGGATAGTAGGAAGAAACACGAACCGATAGCAATCACTTCAATGTACGAAAATATGATAATCAAGCAACAGAATCCTCGAAGGAAACTTCGTAGACATCCGGAAGTATACGAAGAGTATTATTTTCCGAGGAAACATAAAGAAGAACCTTTGGCGAGCTCATCGGCACCTGAGACTACTTTCGTTTCTAGCGCGTTTATCATGATATCCGACGAGAACGGTTTGTTATATTAAATAAATGTTTAATTACATGTAACACTATTTTTTTTTGTATGTACGCGTCTTTAATCTCTTGAAAATTATTATATTGTTCAATTATTGTGTTACAGGTGAAAATATTACCCGTTCCACCAAACCGGAAAAGAGGCTGATAAGAAACGATCTTTATCCTCTTTCTCCCACGCATTATAATCAACCTCCGACGCCGGATCATCCGCCGCCTTCTGCGATGCAAGCTGAAAGTATTATTTACGACAAAATTCGTCCTTTAAGTCAGGTGAGCACGTGACAAGCATGAATGGTTGTTCGTTGATCAGTATTATTTTCTTTTGAACAGCACTACTAGCATGTATTTATTGAACTGATAGCACTTTTTTTTTAATATATATTATTTGCAATTGATTGAAATCGAGAGGGATTTGTTTTAGGTAACAAAAAAAACGAATTTTCTCGGCCTTATCTTGTCATCATTATAATTAAAATATCGAATTTTCATAGTAATATATTTGAAAATATATATATTAATAAATAATAAAGGATATATGCAAGCACTCCTTAATGAAATATATTTTTGCATTAATTCAGTAACGTCCTGTGTACTATTAAAAGGAGAAATAGTTCTTCTATATTTTATTCCTACCTACTTAATTTTTTTATGTTTTAATAAAAATTAATGGTTGGGATATTTAAATTGATTAAATTTAATTAATTATTTAAATTTATGAATTGATAATTTTTTTTATTGCAATAAAAAGTCAGTTAATTATTCAGAAATTATGTTGACTTTAACATATTTTTGAAAAGCTCAATTTTTGACGATATTTGGATTTAAAAATATTTCAATTTAATCGCAAAAAATTATATTTTACTGTTTTATTTACTTTACCCCAAACTGTTTGCCTATTGGGAGCTTTTCTGGACATTTAATGGCCTTTTGTGATAAAAAAATCTACTTAAACATATTTTAATTTTAACGCTATAAAATTTTTATTTATATTTTTCAAACCATAGTGGCATAGAGAAAGGTTTCAAAATTATAGAGCAATTTTGATTAGTATAAAAGTACCCTGGACTATCTGCAAAAATTAAAATATGTTGAAAATATCATGAAAAATTTCATAAAAAAAATTGATTTTATGTTTTTTTCATAAAATGAAAAATATTGGTTATAAGTTATAAACCAAAAATCGAAAATTATGAATAATATAATTATAATTTATTTTTAGAAATCATCTTATGGCCACAACAATAATAAAATAGTTTTAACATATACAAAATCACCATACAAATTTTTCTGACCTTTTTTCCAATTTTTCTTAAGACCCATTTACTGCCCTTTTTTTTGTTCTAATTAATTCTTTATATTTTTGCAAAATACTACTTTTCATCCAGAAATTAGTCCGTAAAATGGAAAAAAAACTTTTCCTAATCACTTACTTGCTAAACGCTCTGTTAATTTTGTAGGTAACTGAAATTTTTAAGGAAAATTTTCTTAAACCGACAAATAATTAAATTAATCATATATTTTCTTCACTTGCACAGATTTCTTCATTAAGTATATAATTTCTAACATATTATTTAAATACCTTCCACTAATTTTCTATTTTTAATATGAATTCAAAAATTATAATTAAAGCGAAAATGTTCCTGATGTTATAAATATTACATAAACATGATATTATTCAAAAATAAAGTCTTTTCATACATAAAGTGGAGTAACTAGGTTTACCACTGTTGAAAAATACAAAACAAACTGAGAATTTCAAAATATTACTTTTTAAAATTTAATCACACCATAAATATTATTATATTGTTTGGTCATTTCGCTATAAGTATGAACAGACCATATAATTTTTGAAAAATGAATTTGTAATGCTAGAAATTCCAAAAAAAAACCAAATTAAAATTACAATGGCTGTTGAAAAATAACATCAGGTACGTTATTTATTAGTATAGGTATGCTTTGTCAATGCTAGAGATTTAATATACGTTCGTGTTTTGTTAGCAAATTTTATTGTTCCATGTTTTTCTTTTTGTTTAAGTGTTACTATATTATGTTGTTGTGTAATATTTAATAAAGCTTTATTGGCATCTTGGCATTTTATTTTTTTCTCCCGCTAGCCAACCCCCTTCCTTCACAGCCTGGGATTTCACTATTTCTTAAACCATTCAGTGATCCAAATAAAATATAACAAAAATTATAGCAAATAATTATTATTAATCACAAAACTTTTTTATCCAAAACTGTAATTTTGGTCGTTTCACTGAATGGCAAGTTTAAATTTGGTTTTGGTACACATCTTGTCTTTGGTTTACACGTAATAAAAATAATGCACCAAACTGTACATACAGCGTCTCTGCTTAAGTTAGAGTCGCAAGAAAACTTACTCATACGTTACCGGAACGTGTGTGAACGGCCTTAAACAGCCTACAGACCTTTAGGTACAGCAAAACCTAGAGGCCAACCCAACAGAATGCTTTCGAGGTTTCGATCATGTCAAAAAAATGTTGTCTAATGTCTTTTGCGTTTCCTTTTTCAACTTCCTGAGGGAACTATTTCTTGAAGGAATTTAGGATATTCCATTTAGTCCTCCTCTTCCATCCAGTCCTCTCCCACAATAGCTAATTAGCTTATTCTACAGTGACCTTTTCTGATCTATTGTAGTTTTCTGAATCTATATTATATTTTCTTCATCAAAACTGAATCGTCCAGGACACCCCCCTGACCATACAGTTATGAAACTTCGACAAGGTCACTCCATTTAAACTTCCACATTTAAATTCAAATGACCCGCAGAAAATTGAAATGTGAAGTTAAATTTTGAATTACTTCGCTTTCTTCTTCTTTTATTTCACTTCCTGAACTATGACATACGTTTTAGTACGTTCATTGGTACTTAAATTCGTGGCAACACTGTGCACCACTGTCGATATTTCAATAATACATTTCCAGAGAACACTCCCTTTCCAGATAGTCAAGAATTCTGGTCTAGGTGGTTATGGAGTTTCGATTGAGAGAACAGAACTACACGAAGGTTCACTTCGTAATTGCAGTGCAATTTTTTTATTATTATTTTGCTTGAAAGCATGACCCTTTGTACCACAAACCAATTGAAACCCCTTCGCCATGTTTATTTATACTTTTGCACTACCAAGCATGATTATTATTTTTAATTCAGTGGAAAAACCGCCCGGCAGTTATAAAAAGGCATGCTAGTCTTCCAACTTTAACATTTACCATTTATAAAAAAAATCCTTCGTGGATCCATCAGGAATACAAAAGAAGATCTAAGGACATGGAAACGGAAACTGAAGATGAGTACCTTTTAATCTACGACGGTTCTAGCGGAAGCTTTTCTAGCAGCGTTTCTTTGTCTGACAGAAGTGTTGATAATATTCTGGAAGAGTACAATTCCAAAGTTCCTTTTGCAGGTAAGTTGATTAAACAGACTAGATGAATAATAAACCCGCTATACTGACAACACACTTGGTTTACAACCAACATCTAAATCGATTCTCTCATTCCAAAGAAGGATAGCAATACAAACAGTAAAAGGTCACTGATTCCAATAACAGGGTCGTGCTGTATGAGAATTTTAATTTAATTGAAATATTTATCTTGGATTTATTTATTACTCGAATAATGAATTGTATTTAGAGTCGATATTGAATATTATAAAAATGTAGAGTTACTCATTGTTCATTTTCTGTTGATAATATAAATTTGTATTCTTATTAGAATGGGAAAATAGTATTTATACTTGTATCAAATGATACGACACTGGGAATTTCAGAACTGTAAAACTGATTCAACAACAACGATTCATATTATTTAACCACCTCTGAATATAGCAGCTGCCAAAAATGTACTTATTGACATAATGCAAGCGAACGTCTATACTAATGACACTTTGGTGACTTGGGACGGGATTTATAATTATAGGCATGTTTTTTTTTTAATTTTCGGTAGTTTTTATATTCATTGGAGGATTTCAGATTGAAGAAATGACACGGTTATTTATTACTGTTGCATCAACCAATATTGCAAGCGATTCCACCGCTGTTTTTTTGAGGTGGTGGATAAATATGGTGGTTTACAAAATGACAGCTTAACCTCAAAAAAGTAAATATTTGAAGCGGTTAAAGTGAATTATTGAAGAAATGAACGAATAAATAAAAATCAATTTTAGAATGTGATAATAAACTGTTAATTGAAGAAATTTCAAGAGGTATCGATTGTCAGTTGCTAAATATAATGATGAATTATGTAAACAACAACTGCGTTTTTTTTGTGCCACTGGCAAGTCGGTGCAGCGGAGCCTGACGTCAGTCAACCCAATGATGAATAAATGGTGTAAAAAAAACGTTTCTTATAATATGTATGTTTGTTTCAACAATATCTCTGAATATACTCGAGATTTTTCTATATCGATATCGACTACTTGTCAAATTTAACTTTTTAGGTTTAATAAAAGGTGCGGCAAGTAAAGTTCTGGAAAACATCAACCCGAACACTCCAGTTGAACGTCCGAAAACCCTAAAAAAGTTAAAACGTTTTTACGACAGCACAAACGGAGAAGGAATTAAAAGTGACAATGAAAAATCCTCCAGCTCAGAGAAAGAATTTGATAACAAGGAAAACAAAGAAAATAAGGAACAATATAAAGACCGTGTATCTGCGTTGAGCCCGTTCGACGAACAGGAGGAATGGGCCAAAATCCAAGAGATAATGGCCTCTTTCGGTACTGGCATCGTTCGAGAATCTGTTTTTGTAGCCGAATTAGAAAAGGAATTCCAGAGTAGGTTAATGACAATAAGCTGTTCACAACATAGTTTGGCTAACTCCTCGGGGGAGAGTGCTACGACGGTGGAAAAGTGGTTGCAGAGACTGGGGATGGGGGATTACGTCGGCCTTTTCATGAGCAATGGATTTGACGATTTGAATTTCTTGGTAAGCTCTAAACAACAATTAAAGATTTAATAGAAAATTCAGTGTAGAGATGCAAAACATTTTTTCAAATAAGTAAAAAATCCTTATCGAATCTAATAAATTAATCCTTGTCTATTGCTAAACTTCGCGGAAAATAATATTTCTTTTAACCATAACTCAGTTCAGTTCTCCAGAAATAGAATGAATATTTTTTTCGTTTTTATCATTGCTTAAAACTACAGTAAATTGTGGAACAATGGTCGCGTTCATCCCAACGTAGCGCTCCCAGAGCAATCAGCAATTTCCTGATGAACGCGTGTTTTGTTAACTGATCAGATGTGAGCGCTGTGGTAGCAGCTACGCTACCGCTAATGATGCATTAACTGTCATTTATACCAAATATTATGTTAATAAACATATAAAATGACGTAACATATTTTGGTTTGAAGATATTTGCATCTTAAAAATGAATGAACACCAGTAGCAACTATTAAACTGAATTGAAATCGAAAATGAATGAATCATTATTGAAGTCAGCCATCAAATAAAATTAGGTTATGGTGTTATATCAATATAAGCATATTCTGAAGAATCAGGAAGCGATGTAGGAAGTTACGTCTTCTAAGGCACTTACACTCGTCCAGCGATTCAAATAGCGCGGATAAAAACGCTCGCAATTAAAAAATATTGTTTTGTAAGATCACTGGAATGACAGGAAAAAGTGTGATAAGGCTGCAACGCTTCAAATAACAGTTACAACTGTTTGCGTGTCACCTAGGCAGTGTGGCTACGTTCAATTTACTGTAGATCGATCGGTAGGGTAAGGAGGATAGTAAGTCACTTTCATCGAATTTTAACAGTGACATATTTGGGATATTTACTTATTTTTTTATTGATTTAAGTATAACAATAGTATTTAAACTATTTAAAAATATAACAGATAGAAAATTTTGTCCTGAATTCCAACAGAACGGTGTGATAGAAGAAAGCGACATCAAAGAAATGGGAATCGCCAGCGAACTGGAACGCCAACTCCTGTTGGAGGCAATAAAAAGTTTGCCGTCAAAAGTCAATGAAAATTCTTTAAACGTCTGTAATAATAATAACGAACAAAATTCCGTAAAATCTTGGTTAACAAAAATCAAATTGGAACAGTATTACGAGACGTTCGTTAAACATTTATACCACGATATGGAGAGAGTAAAGAGAATATGGGATGTGGAATTGTCCGCTGTACTTGACATAGAAAAAATTGGACATAGAAAAAGGATATTGGCCAGCGTCAGTAGCGGCGAACATATAATCGCTGGTCCTAAATTAGAAGCCATTACGGAGTTTGGTTCACTGGTATAGTTATTTTTATTATTAATCGTCATCGATAATAATAATCGTTGATTGTATTTTTTAGAAAAATAGTCAACCTTTACCAGAACTCCCTTCACCTTCGACGTACTCGGTAAATAGTAATACAGGAACAATTAGGCATCGACATAAAAAATCCAGACCAGCACCTCCTCCACCAATCAAGAAGGAACCGGAAAAAAAGTCGCCAACAGAAATTTACGTCGGTGGCACTAATTCCATCAAATCGCAATGGAGACATCAACCGATCCTTTTAATCACGGGATTTGTCAAATATACTGCCAATGTAAGTAATGATAATAATTTTGAAAATTTATTTGTTTTCTATACGTTTCTGGTTGTAGTATTTAGGTTCAACACTTATCAAAGAATTCAAAGGTACGGAATCTACAAAAAAATCCATACAAACTGTGATAGGTTCGAAGGATCATCCCAGCGAAGAAATATGTCTTTCCATATCCTACAAAGGAGTTAAATTCATCAATCCAGTAGCGAAGGTGAAATATGAAACAGCTTTTACAAAGTCATATTAACTTATTGAAACTGTTTATTTTTTTGTTACAGAAAATAATCTGCGAACACGAAATTAAAAATATGAATTGCGTCTGTCAACACATGGAATGTCAATCCTACTTCGCATACATCACAAAAGATTCCGAGTCTTTCTATTGCCACGTATTCCAAGCTGTTTCTTCGGTAAGCTCTAATATTGTAATTTATGTAAAGTTGAGCCAGCGACATTTTATTTTTATTATACGACATCTTGTTATCCTTAGGTAGAAAATATTCACTAGGAGGAAATTAGGCTTGATGGATTTGTTCGGCACCACCAATCAGACAGTCTTCCTCATCTTTTAGGTTGTATCGTTTAGGTGAAGAGACCAGTAGCGCTTGTCAGACGCCACAGACTTTTCACTAGGTCCTTCTTTGAGAAATCCTCTAGTCCTAGGAGTCTATATCTCCAATAAGACATTCGAAGATAATGTTACAGACATATGTTTCATTAGTGACAGTCAATTTCCTTATCTGGCCCCTGCTGGGGTTTAATATTTCATTAGTGAGCAGCTCCGAGGGTTTTTTCACCAGGAGTTTGCTGTATTCCTGCTTTGACACGTGGCTCCAGAGACAGTTTACCAGACCAGTCCAGTCCAGATCCGATCTTTTGGCATGCTAAAGATTTCAGTGTCTGTAGTCTTCGATTATTTTATTTCAGGAACAAGCGATCGACATCATCCTCACTCTAGGACAGGCTTTCGAATTGGCCTACCAAATGGCAGTGAGAGACCAAGTGACGAGCAAAAACAAATCCCAAAAAGATACTATGCACAAACCAGCTGTGAGTCCAGGTGCGATGTCTTCGAATAGCAGAGAATTTAAAGATAACACTCGTCACGCAGATGTAAAATTAAACGGACATCCTTTGAAGATGATGCCCTTGACGCTATCAATAGCAGCGGAGCCCGGTAGCGAAGCCACGTTACAGACAACGCCCAATAAAGTGAGTAATAAAGAAGTTCAACGTTGAGTATATCGAGTAGTATCTTATGAGGTTGTGCAATTATGTGATTATTTTATTGTAGATCTAATGTGCTTCATAAAAATATGTTTGTTTGTTTAAAAATTTCAATACTCTTAATGGAACCGCAACATTAAGTTTTTTTTAAGCACACTGGAAAAGCGACAAAGATAAGATAGAAAAATACTACGCGGCAGTGGCTACCATAACCAATAAATGTACTACCGGTTAAGTCTACTTATTGATTCTGCTACTATTAGTTTCAGTAATTCTGCTCACTTTTTTTTGGTCCTTCGAGCCGGATTTTAACTTTTCTTATGTAGTTATCATAATATAATTTATATCTATAATCAGTCAAACATTTTGTTTAAGTTTTAACTGAACTAAGCGTTGTTGAACCAATACATCGTTTTTTTCTTATCACAAAGCCACGCCCGTACATTTTTTCTGTCAAAAATTATGGATAATATAATGTAATATAATAAAAATACTCTAGCACAGTTACATAAACATATTAGTTTTCCGAAAGTAAGAAAATGACCAAAGTAAGTAATGATAAAATAATAGTATATATATGTGGTAAAATAGAGAAATTAGGCAGCTTCAAAATTATAATAAAGCGCGAATAAAGAAGATACGAATTTAGCAAAACATATTTTTGTATCTTCTTTAAACACGCTCATTTTAATGGGATTTAATGAATATCACTGCCATAAATGTACTTTGTGAATTAAAAAAAAATATGTATCGAAATGAGAATAAAAGCTTGGTGTGTCACTAAGAATAAGTAAGTTTGAAAATGACTTGAAGAGATATAATATTTTCCGAAAAGTCTATAGACCTGTTCCGTTTTAGACCAAACATTGAACACATCTGCTTCTATAATTCACTACAAGAGGAAATGGAATATCCGTCTAGCCTTCAATGTCTCTAAAAGTTATTTTTAACGTCAACTTAAGCTCAAATACATTTAGTTTGCAAATATTTATTTATAATTGAAAGAAAATTGGTAGAAAGCAAGTGAAAATTCGTTGAAAAGTTATAGGAAAACGTAAAGAATATTCAAGTCCATAGTAAAATAGATACTTATAATGAAATGGAGTTGCTGTTGGATGGTACGCGTAAAGGCCGATTTACGTTTACCGAGACCGTCCCCATTTTGGACGTTTTGTTCACGGAAGAATGTAATACTGAACTACTTCCTGTGATCAGGCTGTTAGGTTGTTTATCTTAGTGTCAAATGTAGCTACAACTTCTCCATTATGTTCAAGTGCATAACGGTTGCGTATAGAAGACCTAGAGAAGCCTGTTCAATGTCTTTATAAAAAAACTACATGGCATATATAGGGGTCTCCTGTCTCTGTCACAGTCCGATTCACCACCCTAATAACAAATGATTGTAAATGTTTGTGCCTCAAAGAACTTTTCAATGTATTTTAGTCGACCTTCATCTGCTGCATCTAAAGTTTGCCAAGTAAAACGTTAAGATTTCAATTGGTTTTTGAAAATATATTTTTAACACTATAAAAATAAGTAATACAGCAACAATATTATGCAAAAGTTAATTATATCGTATAAATTTTAACGACATCTCATAGATTTTTCTGCTCAATAAAAAATCCTAGAAGTGGAGAGTCGATCAGGCGACAGCGATACAGACACGCGACTTTTGTAGTATGACTGCAGCGATTCCTATTTTGATTATCATAATGTCCAGTCTTAAGAACTACAAGTCATAACGAATCTCGCGGCTGTACTGCTAATTTGACAAATACGTCACTAAAATTATTGTTGAATTGACAACGCATTCATCTAATTCAACGTAAGCCAGTGATCTAAGCAAAGTTACCATAGTCGCGCGTCTATTGCAGCGCGGTCATAGTCGCTGATTGACATTCTAACTTTTAGAAATACATTTCATTTTGAACTATCGACAACATTGTAGTTGTATACATTATTTTCACAATCTATAGGTACTGCTGCACTTTGATATTCTAGTTTTTAGATAATAGTAATTTACAGGATTATCTAGCATTATTGAAAAAATAAAAAATATTCCTTTGTCCTTGACAAAAACTTGCTGATAAACTGCATCGTTTTGTAACTGATATAAATAGTTTGTCTGGAATTTGACTCTAACAGAAAGAAACAAACTTGGAGAGCTGTAACGTAAAAATGATTTATAACATTATTTGTTACCGCCAGTGGCGCAGTGACCTCTGTGTTGTGGTTAGATGTGTAGAGCAGTATTTTATTTCAACTAGGTTTGTTTTTATTAAAAGTATTTGCAGAATCGAACTGGTTTTGTCATTCTAGTAACATGTGGCTGTTGTAAGCCCTTCTATTTTCTTTTAAAGATTATTCAGCCTTCCAAAATTGTAAAATTTACCAGCTTTCAGATTTTTCGCAACTATGGTTAATTTTTTTCGAGGGTTCAAATTTCAGAACTTCTCTTTATACTTTTGGTAAGTTTTTAGCTTAAGAAAAAGTATTTCCAAATTAGCTTTAAAGTAATTATACGTATTATTTATACCCAAAGCGTATTTTTTATAAAATAAATACTTTTTAATCCTGGTTCAGAGATTGTAACTTACCATTTAGATATTAAGTTAATTTCAAATTGCTCAAGAACTAACTTTTTATATTTAGGGAGCAATATAGAACTTTTAGAATTACTTATTTACAGGAAAATCGCAAATACACATTTTTTTGTATTTTTAAGCATATTCTTCCATATTTATGTATAAAATTAAGTTCAGAAGAATAAATACTTAGTTTTTTGGATAAAACGTGTTTTAAAATTTTGTTTTTTCTACACTTTAAAAACTAGGAAGGGGAAGGGAATATACTAGTGGAATAGAAAGAAATCAGACGATATTCTACTTTTTTTAGCTTTCAAAACTATTAAATAGGAGTCGAAATATCCAGGAAACTTTGTATATAATAAAATTACTGTATATACGAAGTTAGAAAAATACCGGGTGTTTCAATTGTTGGATGTCAATTTGGGGAAACTACACCCCTTTACAACACGACCGTCACTCCCTCTCCACTCCATTTTTAATTTAAATCGAGTCTATAGGGTGAATAAGAATTGATGGTTAATATTTAAATTGCAGTTAGAAACCCATTTTCACCTCATATAACTGATTTTTGAATTATATGAATCGTAGCTATTGAGACACTCAGTATATTATTAATAATATTATAGAGGCTTTAAAAATATATAGCAGGGTTAAAGTATTATCAGTGTGAAAAAAATTATTAAATTTTACTATTAAAAAATGGGATTATTACGCATTCAAAATGCTTAGAGTTAATTTTTTTGGCTCGATAAATATTTTTAGCTCTACATACGTGTTAAAATAAATAATGCTACTAAAGTTCTGGTTGTAGATACGAAAAAAAAAATCAATATTTCCCAACACAAAGTTTTTATTTCCAAATGTTTGTTAATTTTTTTTTTCTAATACTAGTGCCTACCAAAAATGTAATGTTCACTGCCACAATTTTAATCTTTCCTTTCAATATTTTGATTTAAATACAACAATCTACTGACAATAATTACTTCGAAATGAAGCAATACACATTTCAAAATCTTCTAAAAATCAGAACTTTAGGACATTCTATATATATATATATTTAGTATTAACTGTGAATAAACAGTGATACAAGGAAACTATTTCAAGGACTTTTAAAATTTTTAAAGATAAAATTTAATATTTAAACTGGTTTACGTAAATAAGATCATAAATTGGTTGAAATTTTTGAAAATTTCAAGTCCAAAAAGTGTTATTTTACTAGACGATTGCTGGAATTATGTATGTCTGTTAAAAGCACTTTTACTCTAAAAATATGCGTACATATTATGTTCTTATTTAAGTGTTCCTAAAGCCTTTATTTACAATAGTATATACACTACAAAATGTGCTTATTTCTTAAATATTTTGCTCTTTTTATCAAGCAAAGTTTTATTGTATTGTATTGTCTGGATTTATTGTTACCATTTTATGTGATTCATCCATGTATTTATAATTTTGTTACAATTCTCAGTTATTTTAAATAAAATAAATATAAATTACTATCGCATTTCATTTAACTTTTAACTACCTATCTTTATTTAACATTCGAATGATATAGGAATTACTAATGAGAAATTGAACACTAAGACTTGTTTTATATTATTATTAAACTAAAAATAAAAAACATTATTGTGGTTTGATTCCCAAAAAAATAAGAGAAAAAAAGAATAAGTAATGCCACAAGGAACTTACAGAAGATATTTAAACTATTATATTTAACATTTATTGATAACCGTGGAGAATTTAAAAGCCATAACTATTTTGACAGGTGTCCACCGCTCCCTTAATGGACATTGGACACCTCAAAAAGTAGGAAGAATGAAGATTAAACCTCCATTAACACTTGTAGAATGAAAGGTACTGAATAATCCTATGGTACCTACCACAGCTTGGACACTACAGGGTACAACATGAAGTCTTGCCTTAAGTAAAGCCTTCAGGAATCCTAAAATTTCTTTGAGAAATAGAACTAAAGGAGTTGCTCATTATAAACACCTGGTATGAAATATTTCTTCCAGAAGGATCTAGTGGAAAAACTGATAAACTCAAGTGCGCAGAGATGCCGAGGACTCAAAACCTTTTAAATCTTAGTTGTCTTCTGGAACCTTGGTTGACAATATCCAATAGGGATAGACAAAAGTTTAAAACGGTAATGGACACCAATAGGAGGTGTGTAGAAGTAATACTATAACTTGGGCCTGAAAGGTATATTCTGGTGCAGCCATTTGTCGTTTTAAAAGCACAAGAATGCTGTCCTGATAAACGTTTTAAATGTTTTGTAACTAAATATTCAATGGCTTAAGGTTTTTTCCCTACACTGTTTTCTGCTTTTGTCACCTATTCCCATCTGCGTATGTTCAACAGTTCTAGGTTCTTTTCTACCGCTTCTATCCACTTACTTTCCTCTTTCTCCCTTTATTGACTAGAAGTAATTTTCTTAAATATTTGTAATTTACAAACAAACAATTAACATTATAACTCGACTTTCAGTCAAACACTTCAAACCCACTCGCATCTTTATCAACATAAATCAAAGTCTCAAACACATAAACAAAATTAAATGTAAGTATCGTAACAGATTGTCAAGTGCCATAAACGTTAACCTTACTTGCTAACGTAGGCCCTTTTACAAGAGCTACAAATGTAGAACATAATTTTGTAAGCAATTGTATCGAAACCCCAAACAATTCACGTTACCATTGACGGGAGTTGATATCGGGAGAAGGGTAAATATACAAATAAAAAACAATCAGTAGGTATACGGACAGATTGTTAGGTAATTGTTGAAACTATTGATTATTAATGAAATCTTGATATATACGCGAAAACTAACGTTTCTATAGTGAATCAATCAAAAGTATACCGTTTTCTACAACTCCTACTTCTTTTTGCATCTTTTTTAGCGGTATTAAAGGACACGACAAAATTTGAGGTTATGTTTTTAAAATGTCAAGTAACCAGTGCTACCAAAAGTTAAGATAATTCACGGTTTGGAGTCTGAAACAATATCTGCATTAAAAAAAATAACAACTACGCCATTGGTCTTAATCGAGCAATTAGAACATGACTTGTAATTGCTGTTAAGTATTAAACCCAATTTCAATTCAAGTTATTTGACTGTGCTAAGTGCTCCACTGGATATTTATCGGCAAGTTTATGTCTCTTACATCCCTTACTGCTTCACGAAGATTAATGATTCAGTTGCCCTTTCAATAAAAGGGAACTTGATATACATATTTGCGCTTGAAGTTTAGTGAAATTTGTATTTTTTATACCGTAGGTATATATTCTTAGTTTTGTGTTACGATTATACATCAGGTTACAAATCAATAATATAAATAATAATAATAAGGTTCCTTTTGAGCCTTCTTTAGCTCATTCAGCCATTTCATTGCCTGCAATCGCCTCATATATGCCGGCACCCATATTAGAGACACTTTGTTGTCTCTTGCCAGCCTGTTGAGGGATTCTTTACACTTTGACCTTTTTATAGAATTCCTACGTTCCCCAGCCACCAGCTTGAAGACTGAATCTTCCTATAATTCTTTGCCAGTAGATTTTTGAACATGGTTTCATCTGTCAGTCCCACAATCTTCAAATGAATATTGAGCTTACAATGCCCAGTTAGCAGACTCACCAAAGATTTGACAGTATTCCCTTCTTTACTCATTAGGTCTGCTGTAAACTTTAGCGAATGTTTGCTGTGAGTTTGTGTTTGTCCTGGTGACCATTCTAAGTGTTTGTGGGCTATACCGACATGTCTTTAGCTCTTTTTACCACGTCGCAGAAGGGCTCTGGCCCAACGAATTGCATTGATGAGTCAAGTCATCTACTTTTTCGTTAACCTTTATGGAATCGGGTGTCTTAATATTAAATTGGATACATTGAATCTCAGCTTCCTATTTTAATCATATCCACAATTATAGCCAAACACAATCTCAATTTAACGGTGAGGCTTAAACCTATTTAAGAAGACACATCTGTCGACACACAATCCATTATTATCCGCCATTTTATAAAATATTTTTCACAATGGCATCGCAGTTAATAAAAATGCCCTAGTCGGTTCACCGCACTGGTTTCAAACATTCAAACATTATATTAATGACAATGCAAATGCCTTTGACTCATCTTTTCCCCTAAACCTCTACGTATTGGGGTTGATAGCTATCTCACCTGCCTCAGGGAACGTTTTTCAATCAGTTAAAATAGGGCGGGATCGAAAATGTAACCCCCAGATTGAGAATCTTTCGTAATATTGTATCTATTGAAAGCATAAATAGAAACAGACTTGGGTGTATGGAATTATGAAGTTGTTTAATACCGGAAAAAAAGGTTTTAAAAGGTATAGGTTGCATTCTTTGAATGGGGAATATTTTGAACAAGATTTTAGAAAAAAATTATTTAAATTTCGAAAATTTTCAATCTGAAGAGTGTAAAATAAAAAAAATATATTCGTATCATCCCGAAGTTAATTTATCGTTAGAATTTAAAAAAGTGGGCAAACCATTTTTTCCAACTGTTAATGAATTATCGATCAAAAAAACATTTTTGGGACCAGCCCGGCATCAGATGAATTAGGTACGCCTCAATAACGCTAGCGTTCGTTCGTTCATGGCGGGGTGGGGGCGAAGCGAAGAGAGGATTGAAGTTAGTGGCAGTGAAAAGGGTGGCAAGGGCATGGGGTGGTTGTTTCCGACGTGTGTCAAGTGCAGCCAGTTACGCCACTTCCGATGATGTCTCGTGTTAATTGGATTGGTGGATTTTTAATTAATATGAAAATTCGCACACATTTTTAATTTTAAACAATGATCTCTGTCCGATGTTGAAAATCATCACGCCAATGGCGTACTCGATTACAATTGATCCCGTCGGGACAAATTAAAAACTAATCAAAAATTTCTATAAACAAAAAACTCCCCAACATTCTACGATTGTTAAGTAAACGTAGAGAACGTAATTTTGTGAGTTAAACCAGCAAATATCTTTACGGACGACCAGAAATGAAAATGACGCCACAGAGCTTACTTGCTGCGAAAGCTACAAATGTCATTCTAGTCAGTATGTGAATTTAATATTCCAATTCCAGTATTGACAACAATTCCATTGCCAGCAACTTCACCTTACCCTAGTTGCATTGAAAGTTGAAGTTGAACGAGCATCAACATTATGAGCTTCGGGTGCACCTTGACGTTTAGTTAAGTGTTGCATAAGCTTTTATAGTTGGAATTACAAAAATATATTCTGAATAATTATAATTGATTTGATGTTTCCGGATTTTAGTATTAAAAATTTTCCAAAACTATACGTCAACGGTAAACGAAAATTAGATTATTATTTTTTTTAAATTTACGGTGTAGTAATTTGCAAAGTGAGTGATTTCAATTTTGATCCGTCATGTATCACCACTGGATTACTGAAAAAAAAAAAAACGTTAAAACGTTTGATGGCAACCGGCTAACGAATAATCATCTCGTATATCTTGCTTTACGGGGATTAACGCCGAAACGGATCTAATCATGACCTGATTGTTTATTTGTATTTTTTATTCGTTGGATTAAATTGTCAGGTTTGCTGGATTCGCTTTTTACTGCATTGAGTGACACAAGAATTTTACGTAATCGAAGCCGATGGGCTTTTACGAAAGTGCCTTTACAAACACTCAATAAATGTTGACATTTTTAACGTCACTAATATATTTTCTTGTTGTGAAAATGTAAAAAATACTTATTTTTTAACGACTTCCATAGCTGTATTAATAACAACTGAAAATATTATATATAATGACAATGTCAAAATATGTCGTAACTAAAAAATCTGGATACAAAATGGACGTTTAATGCTCTCACTAATAAATTCAAGAAGTTGGAGGGTAATTCCAGTTTTTTTAATCTGAAAAAAATGCTCAAGGTAACTTATTTATATAATAATTTCACACCAGTTATGTTCATAATCTGGGTATCATTTGGATATTGACTTACTTTGTGGAGCCAGAATTCTAATGAAGCTTTATTTAGGTTTTGGAAATTGATAATACTAACTATAATCATCATTACTACTTTGATCAATCACTAACTGAAGATCGTCAATGGTTTTACTTATTTACATCGCAATTACCAAAAAATAGCTACAGGCTTTGAAAAAATACGTATATGCATTGCTAACAATCAAATATTATTGTATACATAAGCGGATTGGACAAATAGAGTCATTTCAAGTAGAAGAGACCATGGATCTTAACTACTTTGAAGAAATTGAAAAGCAAGAAATAACATACCGTTCAGTTACCATCTTCACAGACAGACAAGGTGCACTAAAGGCACTAGATTTAATGATGCTTTAAACGCAATCAGAGACCGTTTCAAGGTCATGGCAGACTGGCAGGCACGAGGATCATAAGAGCAACGAAAAAACGAAAATCATCAATAATATTCATCCGGAACCGGAACTCTTCTGCAGAAATTCCACCAGGCGAAACAGTTCATAAGGGCAAAGCTGATGGGGTTGGCAAACGAAACTATGTGCAGATTACTTAGAGGAGCAAACTTCTGAGCACATCCTAAGCCAATCTGTGAAGAATCATTGGTCATAGTTCTCTAGCATTTTCTATGGAAGTTACGCCTCAATAAATCCCCTCTATATATTTTCCTACCTTCTACAACCTTTATCTAGTTCAAATCCCTGGATTCTCTTTCTCCCTTTCCGTAGCCAAATGATACAATATCACTTGGCAGCTTCATCTGTCTAATTTTTCTTCTCAATTTTGCAATTATTAAGAAAAATAAGTTGTTATGCATATTTTTTGATTACAGATTGTTCCTCTAATCCAGAATAACTAAACTTTATAAGGATGAAGAAAGCTCGATGATACTGGACTGGCTGGAAGAATTAAACAAAATAGTGCCTAGATTGTTAACATCATTCCCATCATTTACCTATTTTCCAAGCTTATCAACTTTATCCGAACATTTATTGAAAATGCCCAGTTTACTACGTATCTCTAACCTACCGAGCATTCCGGAATTTACAAGTATTCCGAATTTATTTTATAAACTACCTCACAATACTGATAAATTGAATGTCATCAAACATAAAAGCATTCCAGAACTATCAGGTATTCGCAAAAAAACAACAAGTATTCCAGATGTTTGTCACACACCGGAACTAGGTTTTAGTATGCATAATTTATTAAGTCTTCCAGATCTTCCCAGTCTTTCAGAATTTCCTGTAAGCAATTTAGAGCTGCAAAGCATTCCTAGCTTACCAAGCATTCTAAATATGTGTCCAAGTGTACCAGATTTACCGAGCATTTGTTCCAGTACTACAACACTCGTTCCTGATTTGCCCTCCATTCGTAATATATATAAATAAATCTTCCAGCGGATAAATCAAATGAACCTGGATCTATTCATAGTTTACCAGATATAACTTCAACGAGTGATTTGGTGGCTGTTGGTGACTTACCAAATTTTTCGACCCATATTACTAGCTTATCATGTGTGTCGGATATACCGAGTACTCATTTATCTTTAAGACGAGTTCCTGAGATATCTAATTTGCCATCATTTTCTCGTATCTTTGGATGATTAATAAATTTTGAGGCATAAAGAAAATGTATTTCATTTTAAAAAGTTTTTATCTATTTTTGTGACATGGAAACCCTGTATGATATATATATGTTAACGTATATTCAAGGTGACGGTATTTGTAGCCAGCGGTAATCCAATAATTGGCATTACACAAAACAACCCTCATCTTAAAATCATTTTTATTGTTCGCAATACGTTTCATCCCATCTGTCCATCTCTATACATAGACTGAACTATTGTCTACCTCTTCTTCTTCTTCTTATTCTGCTTATCTCCGGTTCCTCCGGTCGGTCCCCGATCACTTCCGGTTAATGCACTCGAAAACTGGCATAGCCTCCTGCGGTTTTCATCATATCTATCTATTATCTGTCATTTTTACAGGGACGGTCTCGAGAGACTAGACAATTGTTAAAATTTAATAAAACTTCATTTAGACCGAATTTCTTATCCTCAAACATTCCTTTGATGAATGATAAAAGCCAGTAGTCACTGGGTGTCAGATTTGTAAAATACAGTGGATGGGAAAGCATGATTCATTCAGTTTTCCAGTTAACTTTTGAGTTGCTAGTTAACTTGGATGATCATTCCGCTGACTACATTTTGGATTGAGGTGTGTAAAGCTTCATACATATAGTCATTCTTATCACCTTCAAACAGCTCGTCGAAACGTTGTAGTTTTTGGTTCGGTGTACACCATTAACATTTTGAAAAATTGGAAGTACACTATATTGTTCGATAAATTTCCTGATGCCGTCTCTGTCAGATTCGGAGCATATATCGTTTTATATCTGCCAATTCTATATCCATTCTCTATTAGAGAATCTTTGTTAGAATACACGAATGCTCCTTTTCAACAATTTTGCAATAGTTGTAGACCCAAAGGATTTGTGGTATAAGTGGTCGATGATTGTTAGAAACATTTATTTTCACTGCAATTGATCCGTAGGTATGCTTTAATGTAAGAGGAAATTGTTAGGAGGGTAGAAGGTAGTGGCATTTAAACTTTTATTAACTTAAAAGCTTTAAAAAAATTTTAGTAAGAAAATGATTTAAAAAATCATAGAACAAAATGGTAAGTAGTAGTCAATAGGCCAGTAATTGCTGTCTTTCTGTTAGATTATTTCCATTCTTTTGACCGTAACTTTGTAACTTTTACAGCGCTTTTCACTTGATTTCCGGTGAAATTCAGCCCTCGGTCGTGATTGCGTAAAAAATTGCACAAAGTATTTTGATTCGTTGTCCAGCAAAATAGCTGTAGAATGAATATAAGATTGTGATTTGTTGGCACGTTTTTTTTGGAAAAAAAATGTATATACGAGGATATATTGCAAAATTCTTAGCCTACTATAGAACCAAACAAAATTTCAATGTCAAAATATTTTATTACCCAACATATTTTCCTCTTAATTGGATACATTTATTACAGCGAACCTGCAACGTCTCTAGATCTTTCAAAAAAAATGTTTCTTCTTGCTCTGCAAACCAGTTCTCCACAGCTTTTATTACCTCCTCGTTGGAAGAAAATTTACGACCTTTTAAACTTTTTTTTCAGTTGAGGAAAGAGATGATAGTCAGACGGAGCCAAATCTGGTGAATAAGGGGGGTGTTCTAGTAATTCAAACCCTAAATCACGAATTTTTTGCATGACAACATGAGATTTGTGTGCAGGGGTGTTGTCCTGAAAAAACAAAACACCTTTGGATAGCTTTCCGCGTCTTTTCTCTTTAATTTTTTCCCGTAGAGTGGTCAGTAATGTCGAATAGTAATCTTCTGTTATTGTTCTGCCTTTATCCAAAAAATCAATCATGATTACTCCATGGCAATCCCAAAAAACTGAAGCAAGAACTTTTCCAGCAGATTTTTGGACACGAAACTTCTTAGGTCTTGGAGAACCAGAGTGTCGCCATTCCATCGATTGTTGCTTTGTTTCTGGATCGTAAAAATGTACCCAAGTATCATCCATATTAACAATTCGGTTTAAGAAGTCTCCATCGTTTTCAAATTGAGCACAGATCGAACGCGATGCTTCTACCCTTGCACGCTTTTGGTCAACATTCAAATATTTGGAAATCCATTTTGCAGCAATTTTTCTCATGGCTAAATTGACGTGAACTATATGATAAACGCGTTCGTATGAAATATTCAGTGCTTCAGATATCCGTTTTAACCCAATTCGACGGTCTGATAAAATCATGTCATGAACTGCATCGATATTTTCGGAGACTGACACAGAAACTGGCCTTCCCGATCGGTCATCATCTTCAATGGAAAATTTACCTCTTTTGAAGCTTGCAGTCTAATTTTTCACGGTCGCATACGAAGGACATTGATCACCAAGGGTATTAAGCATATCTTCGTAAATCTGCTTACCTCTTAACCCTTTTAAATACAGGTACTCGATACTCCAATATTTCGATTTTCACAATTTCGGTGGACATCTTTTTTCTTTTAATTTATTGCGTAACTCTGGTTTACTTTTTTGAAGTGAAACTTCCCACTGACACTTCTAATAAGTTATTGTTCGTTGCTATGGTAACGCAATATTTTGTTTATGCATGGAACTGGTCTAGGCTAACTAGATATCAATACATCCTCGTACAACCACGATCGTTGATTAAAAAAATTTCCATTAAAATCCAATCAATTTTGTTTACGAATCGATTCGGAAAAAAAAACTAGCAGGGAAAATAAAGTATTCTTAAGCTATTTATTTTCTCCAATGATGGTAAAATATGATCGAGGATGATTTGCTAATTCGTTTTAAATGCAAAATCGAGAAAACAGGGAGATAGAGAGCAAGAGCAGACGAGCACTTTTGCAATTTCGCGGATTGATTTATGAGCGGAGATTCGCCGTTTTCTATAATAATGAACGGATGTAATCTGGGTCCGGGATAATGTTTTATACTTGCTGGCTTTAAACGATTATCCGATCCAATTCAAGATAAAACAAACAACAATACTTTGGATTATCGAATAAAACCGATTAGGTAATAAGAAATGTCAAAATTTTATCTAATGAACCAATTTTTGGATAGGTAAAACGAAATTCCTAAATTCTATCCCATGTAAATATTCAAATCTGATTGAATTAAATTATCGTCCCCGACCTAAAAGAAAATGAATAATAATAATAGAAACATACTTCAACTTAAACCTATTAACATACATAAATTTATCCGAGGGTGTCATAAATCTAATAAAAAATTAGCGTATACATTCCGTGTTACTTAGTCACTCCCATGAGCCTGTTTAGTCTGTATTTATCAGTTGACCGATCATACTGAATGTGCCAAATTAAAATTTGTATGTGTATTAATGCATTACTCTGAATGTTATCGCTACGTACACATGTCCATAGCACAGGATTCGAAAAAAAAGGGTGGTTGGTTGCTGTATCACATGTTACAAAGGCAGCGCAAGGTAATTTTATATGTCGGGAACTGAAATGAAAAAGATATAAAATAGAAGACTGTGTATATCCTAAAATGCCTTCCTAAAGGACCTACTAAGGGCTACAATAGTTATCTTAAGTCACCCCAGTGTAGATACATAAAAGAGACACAATTGAATATAGCTGGAAAACAAGCACCATCGAATTAGAGAAATGAAACAATTAGTAAGCTGTCAAAATAAAATGAAGAAAACTAGAACTATATAAAAGCAATCAATGATTAAATTTTTAGTTGGATTGACATCATTTTTGCGTTACCCTGAAAATAAGGAAGACATTTATCGATGAACAGCTCTACACGGTAGTATGGGAAGCTCGAAATCCTCTATTGGAACAAATTCGATTTGTATAAATGGTATTAAAACAATCCTGTTTATAACAGTCAGCTTAAATCTATGTGTATATGAAATCCATTCGCGAAAGGACTATACATGCTACAAAAACCAACACTAAAAGCCTTTTGAATTTAGCTTTTAAATTTTCATTTCATAATTTGAGTTTCAATTATTTGAATGAAGTCGCTGCAGAGCCCGGATGAAAAATGTAGTTTGTTTTATTAAGTAGATGAAAATGTGAATTCATGTGAATGATATTATCAAATTCGGCTATCAAATCGTTGTTTATGTAATGAAAAAAAAATATAAATAAATGGCTAGCAGACAGAAATATTATTTTAACGGGAAAATCAGTACAGAAGCAGTAAAATTCAACATTCACTGAGACATAAAAGATCTATTGTGCCCCTTTACTTTTACTTAGTTCCTGAGGAACGTCTAAAAAACTAGTAGCTCCTTTATTTCCCTGAGGAATTTTAGGATATCTGCAGGCTTCAACTTAGGTAAATGTCCCTCTTTTATCCAGTAATCTCCTAGGTGCTGTGTCCTAGGATTCTCCAGTACGTTATGCAGTGGAGGTTCTTGCAAAAACCACCCACATTGATGTAAGTAGTGCATCTACCAACTGCCAACTAAACCCAATTGAACTGATATGGTTACAAGTTAAAGGATAAAGAGGTTGACATTTAAATTGAAGAATGTTCAAGCATTATTAGACTGCGCCCTATTACAAGTGATCAAGGAAAAGAAGAAGAAAACTTGTGGAGGCTGGACAACACATTGTATGTAATTCACACCATTGGAGAAAGTTAATTTTGGATTTTGACAGTAAATAGAAATGAGGAGGTAGATTAAGAATTATGCATATTGTTATAATATTATGTTATGTTTTATTAAAAATTTATATTTTTGTTTTTGTTTCAAGGTAACCGCTCTTAAATCCATGAAATTTTGAAAAATGCTACAAATGTGTCATTGTTTCTGAATGACGATAAAATGGAAGTATATTAAAAGAAATATGTATGGCTGAATTTGTACTTCATGGAAAATAAATTCAAAACTAGTTCATAATAACCTAACTTAAGGTGGGTCTTCTTTTTTTTCTCCCGGAAATAGGAAATTTGAAATCAAATGTTTGCATCAGCAATGGGTTTTTTTCTTATTAACCGAGAGTGGCCAAATTTTACTTCTACTGATATCATTGCGATATTATAACTAGCGTATCAGTTGTGAGCGACCATCCCATAAGATTTATCCGCCATCTAGCGCATATGGGACGAGTTACAATTGAAGGGGCAAGTGGAAGAATGTGCTATGTGACAAAAACACTATTTTGCACAAATTGGATTTTAAGTAAACACTCTGTGATTTTTGTTGTAGCATGACAGTTTCATCTTTTCAAAAAAAGTAGGTTACACTGCTAACATCATCGTGGATCTTTGTCATAAGTTACATTAACCGATAACATATTCATTCACGCTAAAATTTCACTTTTTAAAAAATGTAACTTGGCACGTTCTTCCACTTGCCCCTTCAATTCTGTCAATAGGTCTGTTCCAACATCAATCAGAAACTGTCAGAAAATAGTGGACCATTGCAATCAGTGATAGGAATTACGCATTGTTTGCTATGACTAGTTATTGTCTGATCGTTTCTGACAGTTTCTGATTACTGTTGGAACAGACCTTTTGTTATACCGAATAGTATTGAGATTTAGGAATAATTTGACATTATTAACAAATTTTTTAAAATTATAGCATTTTTTAAAATTATAGCAATTGTGACACTGTTGACTGTTAACCTCATATTTTGGAAATAAAATTAATTAATTAATTTGTCATTATATTGTTTTATATTATTCATATTTAAATACAACGTAATATGAAGTTTTAATTCATATTGAAACAATAAAATTAAGCTTTTTAACGTTTAAAACGTTAGCAACAAAATATACGAACACCCTAAATCTACGCCCAATAAGGATAAAGAAAATGTTAATATTATTGAATCAATATTTTTAACTGTGGATTTGGTAAAACCATAAAATTTGTTCAAGCCACCTGTGTTCACTTAATATTTGATATATGAATAAATAAACTCAAATTTGAAGCACTGAGAAAACACTGATGATATCTGTCATAAATTTATTTGTATACTTAATTGTCACAACTGCCTTTATAATATGGTAAAAATTAAGAGTAAGTATACACGATTTAAACATGACATTGTGACACGGCCTTACGTTTTACTCCACATAAAAAACAACACTTATTCGAGACATACAAATAAAACAACAATAACAAATCGGTATTTTTAATAAACAAAACTTATCGCGTCGGAGTAAAAACGTGTTCTTTACAACGTTCCTAACACATTTCGACTGAATGTCAGAATTTCTCCAACAACCTTATATAGACTTGCCAAATTTTGTGGCCCACTTAACTAGAAAACCTTACGCTTATACAACTCGCTGCAAATGCAAAATTACACGGTTCAACTTAGCAAGCCGTGAAACCGGCATTAAGCGGTTCCTTGCATGGATGCGCTCCGATAGATTTCATCTAGACCCTCTTCGGTGGAACGCCGTATTGCGATGTCTACGTTCAGTCGGGTAACGGTAGACCGGCTTGAGTCTGCAGCTATATCTGTAGGATTTTCTAGCTTAAGCGAGGTTCCTACAAATTAGAGAAACGTTTTGTTTGTTATGTATTTTACGCTCGAGAAATCTATAAATTTAAAATATTTGGTATAAAATGTATACGATATTTCACGAAAATAAAATTATTTTGGATTATACAAAAGTTGTCGCCTGTCAACAAATATCAAGTGTTAAGAACTGTTATGTTTAGTTAGATTAGATTAGAAATGGAGTGGCTCTTTGTCCTATCCCACTGCGACCTTTGCAGATCTATTGTGGTCCCCCCTATTCTTAGAGCTCGATATCTAGCTTTATTCTTTTTGTTAAACCTATTAGCCTGGATACCGCCTCCCTTGCGTAGCTCCCTGCCCTCGGTTTTTCTTCTCCGAATAGGTGAAACCGCACCCTTACTAGGCCTTCGCACTCACAAAGTATGTGTTCCGCGGTTTCGTCTTCTTCCTGGCAAAACCTACATAGGCTGTCATCTGCTAGGCCAATTGTGTGCACATGCTTCCTCAGCCTGTAATGTCCGGTCAGCGTTCCCACCATCATCCTCGCTTTTAAGGAATAGTTTAGCGTGTCTTTGTACTGGGGTTTTATGCCACCAGTGCAACGCCTTGTTGTTTATCCATTGATGGATGCTCTCCTTAGTGAGGTTTTTTGCAACTCCACAGGAAGGTTCTGGCCCTATCATGACCTCAGTCGCTCCCTGCTTGGCTAATTCATCGGCCTTTTTGATTGCCTTTTATTCCTTGGGACCTGGCACCCAGGCTAGGGTCACTCTGTTATGACTACCTAGTTGAAGGCCTTGCGACACTCCCACACCAAATTTGACGTTATCCGATATGAGCTTATCGCCTTTAGTGCTGCTTGGCTGTCGGAGTAGATGACGACTCTTTGGTTATCCACCTCCCGTCTCATCAACTCTTCTGCCTAGCATTGCACCGCCATTACCTCTGCCTGAAAGACAGTGGCAAGTTTCCCTAAGCTTAGAGAGATCGTGATCTTCTCTTGTACCCCATATATTTCGGCTCCTACTCCAGAATCTGTTTTAGAGCCATCAGTGTATCAGTTGAGATTCGCTTTTATAGGAGGCCCTGCTTCCCAGTCCTAGTTTAGTTATGTATGTATTTTGGGGTACCATTCACTGAGACCTAAAAGATCTATTGTGCCCAACCCAGTTTAGTTAACTTTACGCCAAAGTTTCGGTAAAATATGCTCGTTCTTTTCATGTAGGTATAACCAAAAGTTGTAAGTCTATATGGAATGTATTTATTCCGAAACTATACCTTTGTTACTTTGATACTTATAACGAGTTAATATTCCTATAAAGAAAAACAAAAACCTCATAAATGATTTTAGAATATTTTTTTTTGTCTTTTTATTAGCTTCTAATAATAATTTCCTTCGAAACTTTCTGAAGTTTAAGAGTCTCATTAGTTGAAAATAAAGCACTCCAGACGTTATTCAAAAAAAAAGAAAGAAAATAATAAGAAACGGCTTCCAGCATTTCCTCGCCGTTCGCAATATTCATTTTTATTCTTTTTAGGATATTCCGTGTACAATGTAAAGTTATTTCAGCGTAAAATCGCTGAAGTATTCTACAACATATATAGTCTGCGCAGTCTAATTAGGTAAGAGGGAAATTAAATTAATAAGGAAAGTACCGTCGTTGGTAGATAGGATTACGGTCTAATTTGCACCTTGATATATTTTAAGTGCTTCCTTTCCATTCATAACGTTGAGAGAGGCAAAATGAACGCTAGTTAGTCCAGTAAATAAAGGCACCAACCTGTTCATTATTGTCGGATTTTTTTTTTTGCAACTTGTAGGTATTCATGTGTAGATTACTCTCTGAAAATATGTCCTCCGCGGGATTTGCGGAAGGGGCTGGAAAATGGCCCATGATCCCGAAAATATGCTACTTAGAGAAGTGGGGTTTTGCTAGAAATGAAGTACAGTTCATTACCTACAAAAATGGTCCCCATCATTTTTGTCCCTGGATGAATATTTTTTTGCAAAAAAAGGCTTGCAAAAATTTTCCGGAAAACTAAAAAAGAGAACATTTCCAGCTTTCCAATGGTGTGCATTAAAGACCGATATTGCCAATCATTGTTTATCAATTTGCGGTAGACCCAAGAATTTTCAGAATACTCCGGAAATAAAAAAAAACGTCCCAAGAAAAACTTTTTGTTTATAAAAATACACAAAAATTATTTATTCATTCTTTCGGAATACATTCACCACCTATCAAAGTCCCATTATCCAAAAGGTTTCGGTAAAACTACGCTTAATTTAAAAAATATGAACGGATTGATAAGGGCGGTCAAATATTCAGGAAAAATAAAGTTTGGCCAGTTTTTTCAATATTCCTGGAAAATAAAAAAAACGAAAAAGTTACACGATGTTATAGGTACAGGTCCCTCCTTTCATATGCACTTTGAATCATGAAAAAAGATTCATTTTTACTCAAGTTATGGGCCAATTTGCCCGCCCTCCCATGCCTACATTCACGGAGCGTGCTCCCGGAGACGCCGCGCAGCAGCTCGAAATCCAAGGTACGCTTGGGCCCGTTTATCTCGAAAACGGTTAAACTTTTGACAAAAATGATAAGGGTCATTTTTGTAGATAATAAACAGCTCTCCATTCCTAGCAAAACTCCACTTCTCCAAGTGTCATATTTCCGGAAATATCGGCGGAAAACAAAATTTTTGGGATTATTGGCCATTTTTCAGCCCCTTTCGCGGAGGACATATTTTCAGAGAGTAATCTACCCGTGAATACCTACAAGTTGCAAAAAAAAAGTCCGACAATAATGAGATGAACAGGTTGGGGGGTTTCTCGGTCTTTATTTACTGGACTACCTATAGTGTGAAGTTTACAAAAAATTTGTACAGATTCATATTTAATTCTTGCAATTTTTAAAAACTTTTTAATAACTGCAAGTTGTCGCTTTAAGACAAAGGCAACTTCGTCAGTGAGATTTAATGTACTGGGTGTGCAAATCAGCTCTTGGTTAACAAAAATAATCAAAATTCCTTCTTAAAAGTCCTTAAAAAAGCGACTCGAGCTAAATTTCACAGATATCATCTCTATTTTCATAAGTCACGTGTCGAAAATATGATACGGACTTTATTCCCTCTCGCAAAGTTTTCTTCCGGTCGAACTCATCATCAACACGTGCCGCCCTTTTCACACTTCCGGTTCTCCATCGTGCGTTTCGTCCTTTTGTTGCACTGCCCTTCAAAATATTATTGTCACTTTAGATGATGTCAGATTACGAACTGATGCGGATACGAAAATAATGCATCAAAAGTATGAAATAATCGCTCCTAGGAATTATTATCCTTCAATAAAGTAATAAAAAATGAGGAAGGAAGACAATTTCGTGTGAAAAGGATAGTTTCCTATTCAGACTGTAGAAGATTAAAGAATATTTTACAATTAAAATCAAGAAAAGTAAAGACAATAAAAAGAGTCACCAAACAAAAATTTCAAAACACTCTACTCTATATTATAAACAATTTTAAAAAATCTAACGATTGTTATTTCCATAGAATCTCCCTTTATAAAGCATATTGTCAAAAAATTCCTTTTTGGCTGACTTAACAAGGATCTAATGAAAAGAACATCTCACCAACGAATGAGTGGTCGATGGAAACGCGAGCAACTGCCAACAATGAGGACACACAAGTGGCTGACGTTTAATTACCTGTTTCGACAAGTGAGCAGGAGGGTGTTTCTTGGCGACCAACAGCTTGGGGGATCCAGCAATCGTATATTGGTATTATCTTATTTTTTGTATGTATGAGAGTGATAAGATGGGATTGCCGGAGCGTGTTATGAAATTTCATAACGCTTGGAGGGTTTGTCGTGATTTGTCAGGTGTAATTTTAAATAATTCTACATAATTTCTATTCTTTGTGGTGTTTTTTTTTATGCCGAATAGTGTTGCAGTAGTATAGTGTCTTTGGTATTTAGGTACGTTTGTTTCATGCATGCGCAAACGTGTTTAGTGTTTGTTAATTTTTCAGATAGGTTTGCCAAACTATATCTACATTGTGTAAGTAAAAATAACTTGTAAATTAAAAAACTGTATCCAGCAATTATTATAATTAAGGTGGTTCTAGAGAAAACCCATCGTTTGTTATGAAATAAAGAAATATCCTGGACGAATTTTAATTATCATCAAAGCATTTTTTTCTATATTTCTTACGCACGACGTGCTTTTCAGTGCAACACAATATTACTTTAAAACAAAGGCATTTTATTAAACAAAAGACCAAAAGAAAGTTACACAAATTGAATTCTATCGTCAACAAAGGTCCATCGTCAAATTCGCAATAAGGAAGGCGCAAAAAATACTTGTCTTTATGGGTGAAAACAAAGTGAACCTAATTTTTTCGTATACAAATTTCCAACAGTGAACAAGCTCCCTTTTGAAGTTAATCAAATTATTACGCAAGAAGGTAATTAAATGTTTTTTAAATAAAGTAACTGTTTTGTCCGAATTTTATAACGAATAATTCAAGAGAAACGGGGGATTTTGGTAAGTGACAATCAAGCTGCCCTTAAAGCACTTCAGAGCTCTAAGGTAACATCTCGGCTGGTATGGGAATGCGACGAAGAACTTAAAAGACTGGCGACTCGGAACAGTGTAACACTGGAGTGGGTCCCAGGTCACAAAGGAATGGCTGGCAATGAAAAAGCTGACGAACTTGCAAAAGCAGGATCGTCAACACTGATGAACGGACCCGAACCATCTGTGGGTATCCCCAGATGCTCCGCTAGGTCATGGTTAAAAGGGTGGGCAAAAGAACAACACAAAAGGAAGAATACGCCCAGGCAAACACATGCGAAGAAATTTATAACCATCAGAAAAAGTAGCGAAAGATCAGGAACAAACTACGCACCGTAACGGGGCTTCTTACGGTACACTTTCCCACAAAGGAGCTCCTAAACCAAATAGGGCTGTATAACGGAGACCTTACTTGCAGAATATGCAAAACGGACACCGAAACAGCTCTGCACATATTATGCAACTGTGAGACACTGGACCACAGGAGGCAAAAACTACATACAACGCTACATACTACTGACTTCAGATTTCGTATATCCACTTAAGACTCATTGCGGGGGCTCGATAATCTTTAAAAAAGAATAATTGTTAGAGGGTCGGAATAAAAAGGATCAATTTATCTATGAATATTGGATTAAGATTTTTCATTATCAGCAGAAGCCAATGGAATCCACGTTGTAATCATGTTATCTGTGATTGTAATAAAACAGAAAAATCTCTCTACGACAAACCAACTCTTTGGACTAAGATTAAGGTAACAAAAGTTAACATAACCTGTATTCAGTGTGAAAAATAATATACCTATGCACTTCAACGCACATAAAATGTAGACTGTGGTATAATTTTTCCACGATAGGATATTACTGAAGATGCTCGATGAAACAATAAAGTAGTGAACAAAGTGGATGAAGATTCTGACATATTGTTGGCTCATGTCTGTCGAAGGTATTTTGAAAGTTTCATACTCTTCAAAATTTAGCTAATTATAAGACTCTCAGTGCTACTACAAAACTTACAGTCTACGTGACGTGATGTGACAATCGCCCTGAGGTAAACAAGTGTTTTCAGCACAACCCATGGGTTTTATTAGTTAATTTTGATTGCGTTTGAGTTTATTTGGTTTTAATTTAAAACTTTGATGCCTCAGACAAAATGACATCTTTGTCTTAAAAATTATATTATTAGGTGACTATCTACTACCTAAAAATTGCCCCAAAACATCAACCCTAGCATCTCTTTGTTTGTTTTTAAGTAATAATTACCACTACGACCAATTATTGAACAGAATCTAAGAATTTTAAGAAGCTATATCTGACTCAAATATAACCAAATATTTATATAAGCTCAGGGCGAATATCGTTAAGGTCAACTTGTCAGTTGGTAGACATGCCCTATACCTATTAGTGCGTTATCAGTATTTTTCCTACCCGTATGGCGTATATAAAGGAAGTATTTTAAGCCAATAACCTATGAACACACGAAGCACTGTAAACAGATCAAACCCATGTTTTTTTTTTAATATTATGTACATTTTCCGCATTTTACTTTAGTTTATGTATAGAGCGCATTACATAAAGAAAATTAGCGCATAAAAGGGAACGCTTCGATTAGCTTTCTAAATTAACCACAGATGTGTTATAATTTACATCGTTAGTCAGTAAAATAGATACTATGACAAGATCTAACTTGACATATTCAATTAATGATAATTATCTAAATTTTGTGATATTTAATTCATTTGTTCACTAAATTTTATTCATAAATGCGACTAATAAATCTCCGTGATCCTTGAAAAAGCAATACAGGATGAAACTCTTTAAAAATCCTATCATCCTGAACATTATTACTTTTTATTTTTCTTTAGAAGTTTTGTTTAGGATTTAATTTTTTTCACTAAATCCAATTATTCAACATTGTTTTCATGTAAAGTATTTTTTAGAATCTGGTAAAAGCTTTTTCAAATAATCCAGACCTTCTGCATAAGTCGATTAGAAGTATACAGGGTTCAAAATAACATATTTTTTTAAATAGTAGGTATATATTTTCAGTTTTTTATAATCTATTAAATTACAAATACAACTCCAAAGTTACATAAAGTTATAAGTATCTCGCCAAAAATTCCAAGTTTCCCGCCAAAATTTCAGGTTTTCCGATAAAAATTTCAGGTTTTCCGTTAATAATTTCAACTTTACTGCTCAAATTTTAGGTTTCCCGCCGAAATTTCAGGTTTTCCGTTAATAATTTCAAGTTTCTCGCTCAAATTTTATGTTTCCCGCCGAAATTTCAGGTCTTCCGCCGAAAATTTCAGGTTTTTTGTTAATAATTTCATATTTCCCACCGAAACTCCAGGTTTCCCACCAAAATTTTTGACGGGAAACCTAAAATTTGGGCGGACAATCTAAAATTTGAGCAGGAAACTTGAAATTCTTAACGGGAAACCTGAAATTTTTGGCGCAAAAAACCAGAAATTTTGGCGGGAAGCTTGAAATTATTAACGGGAAAACAGAAAATTTTTAGCGACGAATGAACCTACTGTTCAGTGTCTATGTATAGTGACAGCTTATTGAATTTGGCTAATTGATTTATTGCTCCATTCATGAATAAACTATAGTTATAGTGTTTTTGTTTAAATTCGTATTATGATATTAATCTTTATTTCCCCAAAAGAATATACAAGTAAGTAGGTTATTTACTTACTCATCGTAGGAGTTCTACTAAATGGTACATGGTTCGACTTACCTAGAACAAAAAAACAACAATGAAATTGCAATGTTTAAGCAAATAAGATTATGACATCAGTCTATAATATTTATGAGGGGATGTGGTTTATTTACGATAAAAAGACGATGACGTTGCAAAACAAAATTTTGTGGCGTTGCCAAACTGTAGTTTTTTTCTTCACATAAAGCAAACTAGAAAAGTCAATCTCCTGTTTGTTACCATCTCTTAGCATTCACTGTTCAACAGCTTGGGTAATATATTAATGCGTGGCCACTGTAGATTTGACTAAATAATTATTCAAAAGAACCAAAAAAAACTTGTAAATACTAAGACGAATGTCAATAAACGTCAAACTAAATTATAGAATTGGATCTGACAACGTCTTTAGTTTTGCCAACCCGTAGATTGTAAATTTCCCTATTAACTAAAAGTGACATCATCGTCTTTTTATCGTAACTAAACCATACATATTTTTCCATAATTTTTATAAAACTAATTTTAATTTCTAACAGACATGCCCGAAACGGTCAAAGGACGATCGTTTGTGTTGTCACAGTTACACCACTCGTCGACCGAAACAGAAATTGTATATGTTCTTAGCCGTAAGTTGACGGGTAGGTGAGGGCGGTACAGTAAGGGGCGGTTTATTACTCATGCACCACTGAACATTGGTGAAAAAGATGCAGAAGGCGGAGCTCTGGGATTCTTGTTCATCTTTTAACTGTATTTTAATATTGTATACCATACAGAAGGTATGTTTGGTTGGATATTTGACTTGCACCAAAAATTTAATCTTATGGTCGCTTCACATTGAGCAATATAATTAGCAAGAAATTGCGGCCAGTTCTTGCAAGTCAGTATATTGCAAATGATAAATCGTGCATGTTGTTTGACAGCATGCAATTCTCTTGTCATTGCTGCCAACCCAACCAATAGTAGACATTAAAACCAAATGATAATTTTTTGCAGCATAGTATATAAAGTTTATTGTTATTTAAAATGAAGATACCGAGAGTGAGAAAAGCTCGGAGCAAAAAAATAAGTGCATTACTTATTAAATCACAAATGACAAAACATCCGTCACCACAATCAGCTAATCATTCGATTGGAAATAGTTAGTTGGTTGGTAACACTAAAGAAACTAGATTTCTCCATAGAATTGCACCTTGCTTGCAATAGAAATGGCACCAAACCGATAAAATTGCAATTGCATCGAATTGCAGAAACTGATCAGCTGAGCGCTTGCTTTCGATCAAGAAATATTGCATTGCATGTTGAATTGCACCATGTCAAGCGGCCAAGAGCAAGCTTTGCAACATGAGGAACTAAATTCCTTGATAAGACAGGTCTAAGACGACGACGTTCAGGTCCAGGTTGCGGTGCACCAGGTGCTCGGGGGATCGTTTTCGACGTGAAATTCTACAATGATTTTTGGGTTGTTTTTGACACTTGTTAGGAAAATTCTCAGAGAGGACGTCCACGTCCAGGTTGGGGCGCACCAGGTGTCCGCGGGGTGTTCGCCGAAGCCATATTTGAATTCAGCGCCCCAAAAAACCCCCCATAATGATTTTCGGTTGGCCTTTTTGGATTGTGTCAGGAAAAGCCACGGAGATGACGTTTACGGTCAGGTTCTGGTGCACTAGGTATTCGGGGGTCAATTTGAACATCATATTCGTGATCAGCGACCTCGAAAACCCCCGAGTACCCGATCTGGGCCAGTTCTGACACTTATTTACCAATCTTCCAATTTACAGAACATTTAATAGAAAAAAATATGATTTTCTTTCAATAAACCCTCCGGTTTTTCACAAAAAAGATACCTTTCTAATGCTTGCAACTAGGTATAAAATTTTCATTTCTCCCAATGTTTCTTTTACAACAAAGCAATCTAATTATTCATATATTTTGTTCAATGTTGTATGAAATTTGCTTTAAAATACCAAACAACCACTAAATTTATTTGGTTGTCCCATATTTTGCTAGTGATTTCGAGTGTTAAACAAAATTTCCAAAAGCGACAAGCGGCAACAACAAAGGCAAATATATAATATGTGCGAAGACAATGGCTACTGATTCCATTCCGGACGATTCCGGGTGTGTCGACGAAATTCCGGCGAATCGTTCACCGTTAATAGACTAATGTGGATTGATTTACACCCAGTGGAAATGCCTTTGATAAATGAGTTTGCGTAATTGCAAATTCTTTATGTTCACTTCGAATTGTGTTCACTCTAAAATAACCCCGAAGGGAGAACTTTTAATTCTCTTCCTCTGAATAATTTCTCAGAATTTGTATCTTTTATTAATTAAAAGAATAAACAAATTAAATTAAAAAATAATATATTATTTTCTATATTATATAGCCAGAGAAGTAGATTGTTGCTTCTTAGTAAACAGTCTGCTCTCTCTCGGCGAGACGAAAGAGATATTTTCTCTCGAATAAAGCTCCGAGACGAGACGAGAAAAGTATCCTCTCTCGACGAGAAATTCTCGTCTCTCTCGAGCAAAAAACGTTATGCTTTTTGGGGATTTTTAAAAGCTTATTAATAAATTCCTCTTTTCAAAATTTTGTGGGACATTTTTTACAAAGGATTGCACAAAAGTGGAAGTTTGAACTGTAACACAATTCCAAATGGAGGTTGACAGAAAGTCACCTTTATACAGGTAGGAAACCAAGTAACTCTCAACGACGCTATTGAATTTGGGAAACTTTCTCAACAAGATTGTGTAGAGAAAAATATTTTGATTTGTCAGCTTGATAAGCATATTGCTTGGTACTATCAGGTGGAACTCATATCATATCAAGTCCTTTCAGCAGCCTACTCTAAACAAAACACCGATATGGTATAGAAACCCATTATTATCCAGAAAATAATTCATTAACTTTCAATAGGTTCATTATTTTAACTGATATCGACACACATTTTTGGTTAAAGGTTGAAATAACGCAATGCAGTGTCAGATATATATCCGGGAAATATACGCAGCGCAATTTGCCTTTTTGGAAGAGCAATTTTTCAGCATGACCAAACGATAACAGATCGTTTCTTCCTCTCTAATTATCTCTGGCCAACCCAGAACGAGCAATATTTCTTTTGTGGGACCAACAAAAGAAACACACATAACCCATCTGAAATTCACAAAGCCCGAATAAGATTTATCGGTCCATAAATCGAGCCGTCTGCCCCGGGTAAGCATCCAATATATCGTCACAGTTACGTGCGAGATCCAGAAATATCCTGGAATACAGTTTATCCTATATCCTGGAGTCCGGTCTGAGATTGTCCGGCCTTACACAGTAACGGACTATAAATGATTTTATTATTACCGATTTATAATCGAAAATAGGGTCAAATTTGCAACAAAAAAAACTATCGGGTGTTTATACCAAACTAGCTAGAGTTGTTAATCATATTTTAACAGATAAATTTCTACTTAGTCAAATCATTCAAGCTTTTTGTAAACGGCTAGAAATAAATTGAGTCTAAAACCGATTTTTTTTAGTAAGAACGATGTGTTTTTTTAATGGTTACATGTAAAGCTGTCAGAATTCTCTCTGTTTCAAAATATTCAATAGAAACATCGTTATCGGTACATTTTGTGTCACCTTGCACCCCTTTTTAATTGTTTATTCGACATTCTATTCCTTCTTATCCTGTTCAAAGTTACTAGTCAAGTTTTCAGCGCCTCAACCTTTAGCCTTTTGTGTTCTTGGTTGTACTATTTATGTGGAGAGACCAGCAGTCTATATCTGCAATGAGTGGTTCACATTTGAAGATAATGTGTTAGGCTGTTTCCTTCTTTTCCATGCACAATCGACAGATAGTATCACTTACATTATGGCCTCTGCTGAGCCCCAGTATCCACCGAGATATACAGCCTGGTGCTGCAGTTTTAGATATTCCAAATGCAGGTTCAGGAAATGCCTATCGTACCTGCAATACAGGTTGCACCTGGTTCCTATATCAGTTATTGATCCGTTCCTTGCGTGCTTCCAGACCATCCCAGTTTATCTGGATATGTTTTGGTTGGTTGTCGTTAATTGTGGCCAACATGTTATCACTCATCTTCACAAGTATTTCTTTGAGACAATCATGATCTATACAATATCAGATGAATTAAAATGTTTTTTTTTATTCCAAATATTTTTTTCTAAGACTTCTCCGGTCCTGAATCTCGTTCATATTAAGCAAGAAATTGGTCCATTCGACCCGTTTCTCATTTTCACGTCACTGATCAAATTGTCCACTCTCACACATGTCACACATTGACTCCATATAAAGAAGAGCATATTATTATTATTATATTTTTCCTATACCTTTCTTATTCAAACGTTTATGTTTCAAATGATTTAATTTACGACATAAACGTTATGGAAACAGTTAATTAATAGAACGAAAAAAGCAAAAGCAAGTTTTTTAAAATTTGTTTTCTGTAACCTTCTCTACAACACACGTGGTAGTTGGCGTTAACCGCATCTATTGAAATTAAAATAAAGTAGCTACGTCTATTATGTAACAATAAAAAATCTCGTAACATTCGTTACGTATCAAGGAATAAAAGACATACAATTAAAGAGTGCATAGAAAGAGATAATGATTAGGGATATCGAAACGAGACGCACAATGATACTGGAATTATACGGGGTAATTCGACAAAATAATTCGCTTGTTTGAAAAGTAAAATCATTGTTATATTTTTATTAAAATTCTTGTTAAACACTAAGTAATATTTCAACCCCTACCGCCCCTACATATCTCAACCCAATAATTTTTTGGGCGTTTGTGGACATTTGGAGAACACACAAAAATAAAAAATGTTTCCCTTGGAAAATTGTCCTACCACAATGACTCGAAAGGAACAACGTTTTTTGAATACTTTGCATAGGGGTATTGTATCCGCTTGCCCCCCAAATTGAACAATAATAAAAAATGTTTTTAATAACAATAATTATAATTATTGTGTTTTACATCTACTGGGCGTCCACTGACGGCCAACTTTTTTTTTATCAGTCTACCATTCCTCTCATTTATGGTTCACCCTATATACACTCAAAAGATTCAAATGACAATACATTTATCATATCTATTATATAAAATATTGATAAAGTTAAATAAAACAGATAAATAAATAATTTTTAACAATCTTAATTATGTTGAAATTGATTTGCTCATATTAATATTTATTATTATTAAATTTTTGCGAAGTTTATGAGATTTATCGATAACGATACATTTTGAATCACCCTGTAGGGGTTCTAAAAAGCCTTAACGGCTGAGCAGTTTCAGTCTGCGTGCCCGAATCAATTAAAGTATAATCCGGAACTGCAGGATATCGCGACAGACCCTACTCCGATGCTCTTCGGCCCTTTTACTCGTCCTGTTGTCCTTATAGGGGGTGAACTTTTTGCAATTTCCTTCTTTAAGGACATATAGAACGACAGATTTCTTCCTCGAAAATAAATTTTACATTCAAAAACACTGGTTAAAGGTACCACTCATAACTCAAATTTTCTCATTTGAAAAAAACAAAAAATAAAAAAAATTTTATACAGGATGTCCCATTAACCAAGGTCAGAATATAATGTCATTATTTCACTGCAAGTGATTTTGCCGGGACTGGGCGCTGCCAAATAAAATTTGACATATTTATTATGACAGTAAACGCTTTGACGTATGAACAAGAGTTATAATAATTGCAGTTGCTAAAAAATGAAAATAAATAGTAAAAATTCATCGATGTTTAGATATACTGTCACCAAAAAAACTGTAGAACTTGCTCAAAATGTATAAATAAGATCGTATTTTCAATTTTAGAGCCCTGTATCTGTATCTGTAGAGTTCTAATGTTATACGTAGGTTTTTCCTGGTCATGGCCAAATATTTTTTCGACTCCAGCTTCCCATGGTCGCCCAGGGTGATCCCGGCAAGACTACATCCCTTGATTTCATCCCATCTCTTTAGAGATTCAGCATGGGTGTAACGTTTAGCTAGTTCCGCAATTGTCGAATTTGAGGTGTCTCCGGGTTCAAAAATTCTTAGTCCAGCCGCTTCCCTGGCTAAAGAATCAGCAATGCGGTTACCTTTGCTCCTGTTGTGCGCCTTAACCCACCTCAGGATAATATTGTTAACTACCGAGGCGTTAGCTAAATCTCGATGGCACTCTAATACCAACCCTGATGTAACACGTTGTCTGTTCAAGGCTAGTAGAGCTTGTCTTCTATCAGTGCAGGTTATTATGATATTTTAGAGCCCTACAATTCATCATAGGAAATCAATAGTGCTTTCGAGTATTAAACTTCCATCTTTGGGACTCCCCGAGTTCTATTTTGAATATATTTCAATAGTATATGTAACGACTGACTTTATTACGTGATCTAGGGATAGTTTCTCAATCTCAAGTCATCTGCTTGATGAGCTTTATTTAAGATTGCAGTTTTTTTAAGTTAAATTGGTATTCCAGCTCTTAGAATAAATTAGTGTAGTAACTTTGGCTTCAATTTAATCTCTGTTTAATAAACACCTTGTACAACTAAAGTCTCTCGCTTATTGTAGTCGTCTCAAAACAGCTCGGTCACATGTTACGGTGTGTCATTGTAGGAAACACCAACAGTGTCAGTTGATTGTGCCCTATTAGTTCCCTTCTTAGCCTGGATTGTCTCCTAAGGCTATCATTTTACTTCGACAGAAGGTCTCTTTGTCCATGATAGTCTGCCGCCTCACAATACGTTTTAAGTGAGGATTTTAAACATTCGGTCCGTTACACATGATACCTTCCTAAGATCTTATGTTTAGAAAAAAAAAATACAAATAGCTTTTGGTTTTTTTTTTGTATATTCTTGTGTGTGTGATATTGGTTCGTGGAGCATGCTGCATCTTTAGGATTATAAAACTGTGAGATAAAGTTGGTTGATTTTTATTTAAATAATATATAAGGATTTTCAGAAGGAGCATGAGAAGCAAGGATACTTTTAAGAATCCATGACAAAATAAAGAGTTCACTAGGAAAGAATAAAAAAGAGGAAGTCTGTCATTATTTTCCCCTAAACTTTAGGTGTCTGTATTAATGTGGACATGTGACAGGTTCAAGTGGTCGTCTGTTTTAGCTTTGATATTAAACTCGTCACCAGATAGTGTCAAATATTTCGAATATCTCTTGCAAAATAGAGATGTCAAAGACGGTTGCGCGTTTCTGTCACGTGCCGATCACGTGCTGGGAATATTAACGTTTTTCTGAACTCAAAGAAGGGAAATACAGATTTGCTATACATTAAATTGCATTTTAACGGGCATAGACGTTGTTAATAATATTATTCAGGTTTTATTTCTAATCAAAATCATAAATTTCAATAGATCAAAAGGTACACGACAGCGATGTTTTCGAGAAGTAAATGTCATATTCTAGTTTCGTGATAAATTTTAATGTAGCTATTTTATTTTAATTTGGCGTAAATTTTGCATCTAGATAATTTGTAATGCATAGTTTATCATAAACTCAATAATGTTGATAACCTCTGATGTCCTAAGAATTTTGATCTTTATATTTATTTGATAATTATTCTATAAATTGTACTTATATGAGGTGTTCAGACACTCGTAAACTGTCCGTCTCGTTATATCATCTGGATTGTATTAAAATTCAATTATCTATCGCCCATTTTTTTTTGTGCCGCTCCTGACTAATCAATTAATCATGAATATAATACCCATCAAATTGTTCTATAACACGGTTCTGTTAGAATTAAGTCGTAGTGTATTGGATAAATACCGCGAAACAATAAACACGTGGCATATATTGATTTGTTACAATCGAACAATAAAGATGTCAAAGCAATGGAATTATGACAACGTACGCGCCTTACGTTAGTTACGGATTACTGTATTAATTGGAGCTGCTTGCTTGTAAGCTTTTTTTATTAAATCTGAGAAAATGTCACAGTTATTTTCCTCACAATTCAACAAATTCATTTCTTTGTAATCCACATTGCAATGTTGCAATGCGCGAGAGAAAACAACAGGAGAGCTACCGAAGGCAAGCAGATTCATATCATGTCAGGCGGCACTTAAGGCAATCTCAAGCCAGAAAGTGACCTCTAAACTAGTATGGGATTGATTCGAAGAACTGAAGACGTTAGCCAAACGGAATAACGTCAACCTGAGGGTCAGAGGACACGCAGCCTAAACCAGGACAGATTCTCGGTATACCGAAAACTATAGTACGAGGATCTGTAAAGACCAGAATCAAAGAACAACGTAAAAATTTCTGGGTAAACCTTCCAAGGCAAATGCATGGGAAAACCTTTATGAAAGAACCACGCCTGAAACGTACAGCGGAACTGCTAACACTGTGCAAAAATCAGCTGAGAATCATAACAGGTTTCATTACTGGTCAAGCGCCAGTAAAGGAACACCTGTACAAATTAAAACTATACAACGGAGACTCTTCGCAAAAGACAGTTATTACCTGGCCAACCGCAAGGAATCGCTAAGCTATATAGCAAATACCCAGCTAAGAACTTGTACAAACTGGTGCAGGGGACAAAACTGCTGGACTGGGTGCTATGAGAAAGCATGAGCAAAAATACAATAAGCCATTAGGCTGCAATGTTATATCCGAGACGTCTTGTCAGACGGGCTTGGGAAAAACAATCCACAGTTCCCTTTTAACCAAATACATACTTTACTTTTAGTCTTAAATTAACATATTTAAGATTATTAACTTTTATTTATATAGAAAATGCAATATTATAAGTAGATTAAATATTTACATTCAAAAGCGCGAATCTTCATAACAAAAAATTAATACCTGCTTCAAAATTGTTCTCTAAAAAAATGCCTCCACCTCAAATAAGTCTTTGTTCGCCGAAAGCATTGTTCGTATTATATACACATATTTTTTTAATTACAATACAACCCTCTACCGTTTCTTTTCAAACATTCACCATTATTCATAACTACGCTTGACTGCAGCCACATTTTAATATTTTAGAGCTATTCTAATAGGAAACTGTAACAGAACCTATGCCGACTATTCACTGGAAATAAAGAAGAGTAATACTGCGGTGAAATAGGTAAAAAATAAAAGAATACTATGGAGGGTTTAAAAAATGTTTAATCCACATTTCAATAGCGTCTAAGTTTGGATATTTACCTACGTCTGTTTTTGTAAAATTAGTTTATTTCATACAGATCATAACTTAAATGGATTTAATTTATTATTCCATTGGAAGACAGATGACATTGAATTCTAATAGACAAGAATCCTTGCAGTCTCACCAAAAATGAAACACACTGTACATATTGCAACATAGTAAATAAGTCATAATGAAGCTAGTCTGGAGCTAAATTCCCGACGTCGCGTCGCTACAAAAAATAGTTTGGACTGTACATGAATGGTGCAAAGCTAGAAGCATCGAAAGCCTTTTTTGTTCTTTGAAGCCAAGAATTACCTTCATAGATGATGTGATTTTGAATTGTACTTAACTTAGAAGTATAGTGTAACTAACACTCTTTATAGCAAATTAATGAAAATCAAATAATCACAAATTTTATATAGTTCAAGGTCTGTTTAATACAGAGGTAAAAATTCATAAAAAAATATGTTTACAGCATATAAACAAACATCAACAACAACAAAAAACGTTTATTTCAATAAAAATCAAAATATTCATGAGTAATATTCCGACAGGAGATTAGATTAGATAAAATACCATAAAATAATAAGAATGAATTCTTGAATGTGCTCTCTTGTTTTCTCTATACTGATTTTTTTTCAATGTTTTCAGTGCTAGACCAAATTATTGGTTATTGAAATTTGACAAACTATTTTTTTTTACAATCCACCATTTTTCCAATATTAATTTCTTCATTTTGTGGATATTGTAGCACATTGATTTGTTTCAAACCTTTTCTGCTCTTGGCAATTGGACGAAAAATATTGTGGAAGTCTTCCAACCCATGCTAAAAATAAAAATACACATATTAACGTTAAAACCTTTTGTTGCAAACAGTTATCCCTAGTTAAGCTAGAAATAAATATACAGTGTGTGTAAGTTATAAATCTCAAAAGTCACTCTAAATAGCAAATTAATTGATCAACTCCTTTTTTATTGTAAAAATAATGACAAAGATAATCAATTTGGACGTCATTGACATTTGATATAACAAAAATTCTACATTTTTTTAATAACCACGTCATTCACCACACCCTATGCGTTTTAAACATGGCAACAGTAAGATATTATAATAATTTGTAATAAACCTTACCTTTATCATGTGGTAAGGAGACACTTTCATGAACGTATACATTTTTATTAACCTTCCATTGAAAGTTTCCATTGCACCATGTTACGGGATATTGGTATAAATCCAAAAAATAGCAGTCCAATCCATTCTTACCAACAATATTGATGTACAGAAAGGAGTATTCCTGCGTACTAAGCCAGAAGGTAGCTGGTCCTCGGTACAAATATTCCAGCCCTTCTGAGGTACACGAAGAAGAATCCGTTCCCAAAAACACTGTTACGTTTTTTACCTTTGATGTGAATTCAATTTCACATAATGGAGAAGAAAAGATCAAAGACACTTGGAAAAGAATAAATATAAATAATTTAATCATGATTTGTGTACAGCAGTCACATCGGATATCTAAATACACTACTGAGATTTAAAATAAACTGACAGTAGGAGATAAAGGTTTATCGAGACAAGTGACGCATACCCACATTTTATAATATACAATGTGCTCTGAAAAAAACAAAATTTTCTAATCTATTTCTATCAAAAATAATAGAAATAATTTTATTGTTGTTGTTTTAAAATAATATTGGAACATCGCTAACTAAAAATATATATGTATAACTATTATCACAGCATTTAAAATCAACCACTTATTGTAAACCGATTTGGTATCTTTTTGACCAGCGATGGCGTGGAGTTGATACTCAATTTTTTCTTCTTCGTAAAAGAATTTGATGTGATCGCAGTATTCCTTCACCGATAAAACTCTGTAGTGAACACATTGGGTGAAGAAAGCTTCTGTTCTTTCTTTATTTGTACAACCGTATTTCATGTGTTTTTTAACGTCACCTACGAAAGCTGAAAGAATAAAATAAAATTTGGTAAAATAAGAAACATATTAATATAATTTAAACTATCCAAAAAGTGAACTATCATTGGATGAATATGAGGTTCTTTCCAACTGAGGATAGAACCGTTCTAGATATCTGTGCATAAGTCGAGCAAACCTATTATAGCATCGTTCTTGGGACAGTACAAATACTGTAACTTCTGGAAAGGGATGATGAAGTTGATGTGTCCATCCCTAATGGACGATTCCAGTAGTCCATTCAGTATTGCCACTACAAAACTTTCAGGTCTAAAACGAGTGACATTTTTTGGGTCTTTTTGGGTACGATTCAAAGACGAGACAGAAATACTTTTTAATTTCAAAGATTTCTAGATGTTCCCGAGTTGATATTAAAAAAAAAATAACCTAAAGGACTTGAATCTTTACGGAACCTGTCTATTCAATGTCACATGTCTTGCACTGATAAAAATGGGTGTATTGAACCAAAGTAGTCAACTCTCTTGACAAGAAATTATTATAGCGAAAAGAGAAATTATTTCAGCATAAGAGAATATCTCTTGCCTATAGAAAAAAGTTCTTAGCTAAAGTAAGATAGTTCTCTTGAAGAAATGTCTTGAATCTCTTGAATATTTTTCCCTTCAACCAAGTATAGTTTGTTTTGCTTCAAGAGCTACGAAAACTATAAATATCACGGCATTCATTCAAGAGACATTTCAATTCTCCCAAGTACCTACCTGGTGGAAATCCTCTCAATGTCTATGTCTATGTCTAATGTATTTGCTTTTGGACCAAGAAAGATTTCCTTTCAAAGCAAGTTCTAAGGTCAAGAGAGTTGTTTTTTTTTTGTTAAAAATCTAGGCCTTGTCCCTAGAAAGATTTGCTTTCAAAGCAAGTTCTAAGGTTCTTATGTCAAGAGAGTTGTTTTTTGTTATAGTTCTACGGCATTGTCCCAAGAAGTGGAATCCTTGAAACAAAATATTTAAGTTTTGTATCAAGAATTATCTAACATACTAGTTTGAAGCTAAGACTGTAAGGACTTTGAACAAAAAGATTAAGTTCTTCCGTGAAGGAATTTCAAAAACTTATGAAAAGACAATTAATCCTTTGGCTGAAGAAACCTCGCTCCTATTCAAAAGCGCCAATTCTTTGGGCCTAGAAAATGTTAGTCGTTTTAGATCTATTCGAGTTTGCACACTATAGAGTACTCTATACGATTCCAGAACGGTTCATAAATGCCAGTTGGAACAGTGGAACAAACCTATGATGTTTTTAATGAAACATGTCAACGATATGACTATTTTCCGGTACAGATCGATTTTTAATTTAAATTTACCGTTTTTCAAAATAAATATTATTTATTAAAAAAAAGAGATGTTTTCATATTGTAATAAATTGAAATATATGACACATTTGGGATGGAAATTACATGGCCTATAAGTTTGCGTAACTTGCAGTTGTTTCTTAAGATCGATGGGATTTTTCTTGTTTATCTCGAAAATAATTTACGTTGTATCTCGAAACAGTTCGTGTTTCAATGGTTAAGGTCACTCAAATTGCGTAAGGAATATACTAACAATACGTTGGAGAGACGCCAGATTGGATATAGGTATCTATCGGCGATACACATTTAAATTTTCGCGCATATAAATAAACAGCTAATTTTGAGTGTTACTTACTTTCTATAATAAACAGTGGGGTCTTAATGTTATTTAAACATTTATTTTAGGTGAAACAATTTTTATCATTTCCATTTCAAGAAACTGTATAATTTGTTTGATAAGTGATGTATACTTTGTGCCAATTTAGGACCAAATCCCACAGCAGGTAGTCGTTAATTCTAGGGCAAAAAGGGCACTTAACGCAGGATGCCAAGCGAAATGTGTCAAATTTGTTTGAATCATTGAAACATCAAGGTCACAGTATAATCGATGCAGTAAAAGAAACATTTTTTTAAGTCTAAAAATTTCCGAAAATACTGATCCTAAAATTTGAAAAAAATTACATAATATATAAAGTACACGCTGTTAGAATAACGATATGATTTCAAGTACTATGTTAAATTTCCTGTACTGGAAATGAAATTAGAAACAACTACTTTTTCGCCTGTAGACGAAAACGATTTCATCATTACCCAACAAATCTAGTTCTTTACATTCATCCAATTTGGTATGTGATTTAAAAAGCTCTTACCTTCTTTAGACGGGTTATGAGTGGTAAACACAATAAGTCTCTCAGTTATTTTCCAAAAATTGTTCACGTAACAACTCTTCATCTTATGTTCTTTCAAAACCAAAAAATAACACTTCGTCGACTCCTCATCGGAAATATTTATATACAAAAAAGGATCTTTATTTTGGATAAACCATAAAGTAGCAGGTCCTTCGTAGACGTATTTGAAATTTATATCATTTCCGCAAACGTTATCCTTTGGTAGCGGTTTTTTTAAATACACTATGGAATAAGTATCATTAACAGCACTAATATAACCACACTTTTCTACGCCATAAATTTCAGAAGTTAATACTAAGATAATTATTGTAAACAAAAAAATGTTGTTTGACATTTTTTTAAAATATACTACAGTTTTCGTAGAACTAACAAAGTATGTTCAATCACGTGAAATATATTATACTGAAATATAACAAACATACTAACTAATTTAGATTAAGATATTTTTATGTAAAATGGTTAATAATAGTAACAATGTTGATAGTGCCAAAATCAAATGAAAACTGTGAACAGTTGTCTGGATGTAAGTTGGATTTTATAAATAGATGTCCCTTTTAAAATATCATAATATACTGTTTAGGCCAGTTCAAAGATAAACTTTATGAGTATTAAAGTGAACGTTTAGTCAGACAACTGCGGACAAAGAAGCCAAGAGTTTTAGCAAGGCCAATAGTTGCCAAATCTAAGTTACATTTTAATGATGAAACTGCCCTTCCCAGCTGGGACGCTCTTAAAGATGGCATACACTGCTACACAAACATTAGGAAAGTTCACATCTTTTTGGAAACTGAACGTACAACTATCGTCGGTCTTGGTTCATCTTGGAACACCCAAACAACCGGACGCAGAGGAACCGGACCTAGCAACAGGAAGAGGGAGATCATAGGAGCCACAATAGACTCTACGCTACTCTACGCAGCACCAATTTGGCACCAAGCCACAGAAATCAGAAAACACAAAGAACTGTTGACTAGAGCACAACGGAAAGCATTGTTAAGGATTACCAGCGCAAGGCGGTACAAGTGATAGCCGGAATAGTTCATATTCGCATCAAAATAGACGAAAGAACGCGGTTGTACCGAATAGATGACGGAACAAAAGAAATTACAAAAACAGAAATCTCGATAAATGGGTGGACAAGTGAATGGGAAATGACGGAAGACGTGGCACAGTGGACAAAGAGGCTGATACCAAATGTGTTCCCTTTCCGCAAGACAGATTACTACCGCAAGCCCTAAACGGTCATGGTTCTTTCAGAACCTATACATACCGAATAGGGAAAACAGAAGACGACTAATGCATATACTGCGGAAAGATAGACAGTGTATATTATACCCTGTACAAGTGTGTTCGATGGGCACATGCCAGAAATGAACTGAAAGAGCAAATCGCTAAAGAATGATGAAAACTATGAGAAAATACACAAATCCGTAAGAACAACAATGAAAGATAAAGAAGAGGAAGAAAGAGAATACGAAAACTTGGGTTTAAATTGAAGTAAACGGTGTCTCCCACCCTGAAGGTATGACATCAAGGCTGTTCCGGGGTAGACCAGGGGGAGTTCTTATGGTGCGAGCCCCACACTACCTACCGCAAGTGGGAGGTGTTCATAAGGAGAATTTTCACCACAAAAAAAAGGATTCAATACTGTATATATTTTTCGAGCTTTCCGCGTTAAACCGGGTCAGAGTTTTTTTTCACCAATTGACTCTGATCGCTTTCTGTTCTTTCTTCAACAGATGCGGTATTCAACAAGAAACTATTTTTTTTACAGATAATTCTTAGGGTCTTTGAAATGCCAAGTGATACTCCAATTTCAGGATATGTGGCATGTCGATCTACTATTCAACATTCACGAATTGCAAAAATATTTTTTCCTCCCATCTGAAAATATCATAATTTCTTTATATCAATGAGAGCTTCTCCGTACGTCTTAACTCGGAAGATTCACAATAATAATTCGGATACATAAATTTTCAGAGTAAGGCATCGGTTTGAATTGTAAATTTTTCGAACTCACCCCGAATATGCAAAATAGCATATTTTTGTCATTGGCGTACGGATAAATATTAAAATAATATATTAATTAATTTGTTAAGCAAATGAAACTGACACTAGTATGTCACGGATTGCTAAAACTGTGCTGAAAGTTTGTAAAAGTCACTTGTCTTCTACACATCATAAACAGAGTAGCAGAAGTGAATTTGATTCAGTTAATGAATGAATTAAAGTTTTTTTGAAAGCACCTTTACATTTGCTCCAGACTGTAGAGTCTGTAATTACAAAATAAGGAACATGAATATTTATTTTTGTACCATTCGTATTGGACATTTAAAATGAATCACAGTGTTTTTACAATAAAGTGATTAAAAAAATTTAAAAAAATATGAGGGTTTCGATTGTTTAAGAAAAGTTGTCAGCATTTTAGAAATATATATTTCATAAAAATTACTTTAAATGTTAATCATCTTATATATTTTTGTGGTAGACGCCACTGGTTTCAATATGCAAAATAAGAATGTCCTCCGTAGCAGGAAGTTTGACACTAGACGGAAGTTGGACAAAAAGTGTGTTCCGTTTTAAATCTTTCGTCATTTTATAGTCTGACGATTCGGTGGAGCGTTAATGCTCAAAGGACCGAGATCCAAACGGTGTTTGCTAAAGTTTAACTGAAAAGTTTGTTTGTGTAGTTATTAGTATATCATTTGTTGATTCTTATGGAGATTACTTTGTTGGTCTACTTTTAGAATATAAACTATGATTATTGGAACTCTAAAACTTTCAGACGTTAAAAATTATTTAAGTACAATGTGGCGCAGTCAGTAGGATCAAATTAAATTGGAGAAAGATTTAATGTAATTCCTTAAAAAAAAAAATGTGCTTACGACTGGATTACACGTCAAATTTTCAAACGTCATATATGTATCACAGTCCGCGTTACTTGCAATAAAAAAAGGGGTGTTAAAAAACGCTATTTCTCATCTCGTTGGCCACGAATGTCGACCACGTGGCTTCACAAAGTAACACGTGTTTCATTATATCGTTTCTGTAGCATAGTGCGTACGTCGGTCTGTGCGTCTCGACGCCGTTCAAAAACGGCTAAACACGCACCATTTTTATATTTACGAGAATTAGCTATAAATTGAGGCAAATCGGCCGTTACGACGCGTGTTGCGGCTTCTAGACCTCCATTTGTATGTGGCCAAATTGGAGTTTTTTTTTTAACAAAAATAATTGTGAGATTTACATACTATTTACTCAAATTTGCGAAATAAAACCAGCATAAACATATCACGGAATATATTTAAAGTGATTTTTAGGGAAAGGAATTTATTTTTAAATCGAACAAGACTGAAATGAAAAATGTTCAATGCATTTGACATACGATCGTGGAAAAGCCACATTATATATATCTTATATGGAATGATATTTCAGATTTCGATATTTTATATACATTTTACTTTTATTTTGTCGTTTTATATTCTGCATTTTTCATTGAATTACACATTGCCCAGAAAGAGCCAGGAGTTAATTATTTTTTTAATATTCTTTTACAGGATGATTAAAAATACACTATGCCAAAATGTTTTCAAGATATTGATCAGCCAGAACGACTTCGTGGTTGAATATGAATGAGCAACCAACATCAAAGGAAGTTTTGAGAAGCATACGTCTGGATAATTTTTTGCAATATTTCATTAACGATATCCTATTAAGTTTACTAATTTTGGCGTAATACGTATTAGCTCACCTATGTCTTTAGAAAAAAATACCAACTTGTACAAGAATGACAGGATAATATTTAGAAAATATGAGCAACGACATAGCTTACCTAAGTCTTTTGAACCAAATAAAGGAGTAGGGGACGCTGTTAAGATCTAAAGGAAGCAGAGTGGTCACAGAAAGATCGGTATTCTAAAGACTAAAGTCCAATAAAATTGTCTGCTTAATGCACCGAGACGTGCCCTTAGCTGATCGATACATTTGTCGAACACTTTTATATTTCCCTGTAAGTTTGTGTTAAAAACCTCCTCATGATAATAATTCTCCGCAACAAGACAAGCTATTACGACAATCGCAAAGACATTACGGACACGAAAAGTCATAGAGAGCAGACATTGATGCCCCATTTTTCCTCAAACCGGAAACTATTTTGCGGAGAGACCACAGTTAGGCGAAAACTAATGAGCCGCGACAAACCATCCATTTAATGGAACTTCTGTGGGGAGAAAATATAAAGTTGATTTTTTTTTTCTATCATAGGGCCATTATGAAATATTTCGTTTTAGTTTTAATAGTTTAATGTTATGGATGAATAGAATATTAAACTGGTAGTTGGTGGGAGAGAAAGATTAAGGAGTAGAGAGTAGAGAGTAGAGAGTAGAGAGTAGAGAGTAGAAGGTAGTGTAGAGATTTACCATTTGCCAGTTTGATATTTTTAAATGAACTTCGACCAAAAACTTATAAATTTCCATTAAAATCCTAGAGTGCAAACAAAGCCGAGGCTAACTATAAAATTGAATTAATTCTTCTATTAGTATGCATTAGCGAATACAGATAAAAACTTTAAAGACTAACAAAAGTACAATTAATATTCATACCCTCTGAAAAAGGGTAAGTTGGCTAACTCTTCAACAACTGTATATTAAATATGAATTTAAATTTCATCTAACCAGCCCCTCTGCACTATACCCCGATCTCGGAAAGATATTATAAAATCATAGCCAGCGCGTTGTAAGTAGTTAAAAGTAACAAAAGAATAGCGATCGCATTACGCCCCGAGTTTTTCGGAGTTGGCTGTATCCATGACAGTTAATTCTAAGTCTCACTTCACCCCACAGGAAGTGTTCAGATACTTTCTGAATCCTGAGCCATTATCTTCCCATCCAATTCATCATAAATGGTATTTTAGATCGAGGGTGTTAATAGTGCCGGGGTTAAAATCTGCAATCATATTTTGTCTTGTCGTATTATATTTTTGACGCTGAGAGAATCGCTCCAAACATATTTAGTAAGTAGCACAAGAATAATGGGGATTTGACCTTTATGGCATTAATCAGAATTTCCAGAGAAAAATACCAAAAAAAATTTTGTTTTCAACATGCCAACCAAAAAAGCAGTTTCAATGTGTCGCACTGTATTAAAATCAACCAATGAGAAGATAGGAAAGAAATAAGATTTCAATAGCGGCTATAAGAAAAAAAATTATAAAAGAGGATTCTAAGCAACAGTTATTGAAAGAAGAGGATGATCAAAATTTTGAACAAGTCATACACATTTGGAAAGCGAAAAATAAAATTTTGTAACTTGGAAGAAAAATCAAAATTGGAAGCGAAGAAACAATTTTATTTGTGCCAACAAACCAATAAAACCTAATATTTTTAAATATATTTTCAGTACTTATAAAGAGAATCCAGTATAGAATAATTAATTATTTTCATTTATGTGTAGTGGTGAGATATCTACATCTATATTTTTGGTCCATAAGATCTAGGCTTCTCAGAAAATATCTGCATCATTTTGTAGCTAGATCTGGTCAAGTTCTAATTAGACCTGTTCGGCCATCGGGTTCGATGAAAGGAGTAAGCTCCTGGCTGAATTGAGACGTTTTTTGGAAGCACTCTTGAGCACAAAAATCATTGAAAGTATGTATACCTATTTATGCTCTAAATATATTGCAATATTACACAAAATCCTTTTATATTTTTATATCCCAAATTTATAAAATAAAAAATACAAAAGAACTCGAAACGTCAAAACACCATGTGGCTAATTGAAAACCGAAATCTATTGTTAACAGAGAGAATTTTATTTCCAAAAATTATTGCAACAAACAGAAGCCGAAGAATGAACAGTGGGATGTTTGTTGACAAGCTACTGTACAGAAACTTTTCGACCACCCACAATCTATAGAGATCTGCAATTCAGTACAATGCTAGCGTACAGGGCTGGAGTGAATTTTTTGGTACAAGATTTCATAAAGCAATTTAAAGATGTGGTATTATGATCGAGCAAATAACGAGCTACTCAAAATATTGGTCTCGAAACAAAGTGATTAAGAAAGGTGTTTTCTTCAGAGCAAAATCAGGGCATAACAATCGGCCTCAAGCTTCCAAATAACCTAATCTACCATTAATCTAATGAGCAGGTCAAAATTAAACCTATTCTCCATGGCCTGAAGTGAGCTCATAAAATCAGTAGATCTGTATCTGTAGAGTAGGGAGGGTGAGTGTAGGCTCACAGCACTTAGGCCACATGTGACCCATTGTACATCCTCCCGAGGAGTTGTCTTCCTAGGTCATTGTCCATCCTGTCCTTCTCAGGATCAGGAAGGTGGACAGGTCACTAGGAGACATCTCCTTTATATCGGCAGGTGTAGGCCAAGACTCACCGAACACACACTCTCTTATTGACGATAACTCCGGACACTCGCATAAGACATGCCTGACAGTTTCATCTTCCTGTTCACACATCCTGCATAGAGGTGTGTCCACTAGCCCCATAGTATGGAGGTGTTTCCCTAGTTGACAGTGACCAGTCAGAAATCCTACTGTTAAACGTAGGTTTCTCCTGGTCATCGCCAAATATTTCTTCGGCTCCAGCTTCCCAGGGTCGCCCAGGGTGATCCTGGCAAGACTGCATCCTTTGATTCCATCCCATCTCTTAAGGGATTGAGTATGGGTGTAGCGTTTGGCTAGTTCCGCAATTGTCGAAGTCGTTAGGCCGTAGGTGTCACTGGGTCCTAGAATTTTTAGTCCAGCGGCTTCCCTGGCTAAAGAATCAGCAATGCGATTGCCTTTACTCCTGTCGTGCCCTTTAACCCACCTCAGGATAATATTGTTATCTGCCGAGGCGTCAGCTAAATCTTGGTGGCACTCTAGTACTAGCCTCGATATAACACGTTGTCTGTTTAAGGCTAATAGGGCTTGTCTACTATCAGTGCAGATTATTATGTTTTTACCAGAAATTCCTCTTCTGGTTAGTTCTTTTGTGGCAATTGAGATACCAGCCAGTTCTGTTTGAACTACGCTGGTATTGTTTCCCATTCCCCACTTCATCTTTAGGCTTAGTGCTCTTGAGTAAACTCCACATCCTGAGCCTTCTTTCATTTTTGAACCATCTGTATATATGCGTATTGCATTTGCAGCACCTGGCTCTGTGTTCTGTTTTATTTGAATTTTGTAGGGTTTGTTAAACAAAAACCTGGGTTCAATTGCATCATTGGTTGCCTGCAGCAGAGGTAGCGCAGTGAGCGCTTCCTGCCACAGGCTCAACCTCAATTGGCCCACTCCTACTTCGGGGTTTACACCAGCCGTGCGCAATCGTACCATGGCCATTAACGCAACCTCCTTGACGTACAGGTCCAGAGGGGTCAGACCAGTAATTAGTTCCATTGCTGCGGTTGGTGTTGTTCTCATGGCTCCTGTGATGTTTAAGCAAGCCATTCGCTGTATTTGATATAATTTTTGGATGGCCGTTGCTTGTAGAACCTTCGGTCCCCATGCAATTGCTCCATACGTTAACATGGGTCTTATTATTGCAGTGTAGATCCAGGTAACCACACGGGGTGACAAACCCCATGTGCGTCCCACTGTCCTCCGACACTGCTCATACGCCACATATATGCTCTTTTTGCTCTGTTGTGTAGATGAGAGTTCCATGTTAGTTTCCTGTCGAGGGTAATACCAAGGTATTTCACCTCTTCCGAAAAGTTTAGTTTGCTTTTGAAGATTTCAGGAGGTTTCAAACCCGATAAACTTCTTTTCCTGGTGAAAAGGACCATCTCAGTCTTTCTGGGATTGATCGACAGTGATCAGTAGATAATACTAGTAGTATTATTTTCAATTGTTATAAATTATAAGGACAGTCTGTAGTCGCTTCTGGTAATTGACTACTATTATTGGTTTACTGATAAGCATTGGGGAAACCTATTATAATTGGAAGGAGTAGAATTCGATGCTATAAGTTTTTATTTGGTCTGGTTATTGATGATTGCATTACAAACTCTTTGTTTATTTCGCATTTTTCATTGTTATTGTTAAAAAAGTAAATTTGAGACACTCTGGGATTTGGTAAGTCCGTCTCTGAATTAGCATCAGAATGTGGTCTCCTGGAACACAGACCTAAACAGAGATCTCATTACAGATAGGTCGAGATAAGCCAACAAAGGCAATACCGATTCAATATAAACACTGGGAAACGTACCGATATGCGTTAGGGAAATTACACACAATCCCAAAATCCGCCTACATGTTTATGTGATCGCATTCAGAACCTTTATCTGATCATTCGCTCCAAATTGATTTTACATGATGACCTCAATCATATTTCACCATAAAACTTAACGTCACAATTTTTTTTCGCCACTGACATTTTTTTTAATATCAAAAGTGTCACACAAAAATGGTCATTTCACTTCATAGTCGAACAATGCACATACTAGAAGATATGTTATATTATAATACATGGTTTTACAGGTTAGTAGCCAGTTCAAAACAGTTTTACAGTTCTGAAACCACCAGCGTCGTATCATTTCACATCGTAAACACTATCTATCCATTCTAATAAGAATACAATTGGTTCTGTAAGGTATTGTTGCATTTTTGGAGTAAATATTTGGGCTGCAAATCAACTTAAGCGATGGTAAAATTCATTTGGTAGGAGAATATTCAGAAGGGAGCTAAACTATGTTTTAGCCATTCCATTTAAATTGATATAACGATTGGAACATGAAAAAAAAATTTCAGAGCAGGAGCAAAATCATCTGATGGGCAGCAATAAATATATATATTCCTCGAGTAATAAATAAATGATTTTTTCTTACTTCCAAACTGGAATTTTTAGCAATATAATTTTCTTTTCCTAATCTTGTATTTGATACCTGAATAAATATATAGTTCTACGCCACTGTAGACAATCTCTGTCGACTGTCGACCGACATCTACATTTATAAACGCATTACCCAGCAATCACAATGTAATAAACGATAAATTACACATTCCCTCGGGCTACATACGCACGTTTCCCAAAAGGTTCTTGCGAATTTTAGACCCATATCTCTGAAGTACACTTAAACCTTATTAGGGCCGTTACATTATGGAACTGCCTGATAAACTACTATTATACATAATCACTTTATAAAACAATTTGTCCGACCACTGATGCGTGCATATTGTGTCGAAATTCGATTAATATTTTGTTGGTAATGTGGTCCTCGTCGAACGCCATGTTGTCATGATCTAATTACAGACCTTTGGTTTCCTGATTGGGTTTTTTACCCACTTCGAGTGGGGTTTCAAACAGACAGAGAAGGGTCTTTTTATATACAAGCAAAATTTCATTTTTTTTTATTATTGAATTTTCGATAATGGACAAAATTTCTTTGACAATTCCTTTGATTTCATGATATATTTACCACAATCATAATTATAATATTATGCAACAAGTGGAAAAGTTACAATTGTTCTACTTTCGTTGAAGGTGAGTAATAGGTATACTCTAACTAAAGTCAGTGTGATGACCATAAAATAAAGCAATGTTGTCAGATATATTTTCTAAAATTGTTAGGCTCGCTATACAAATGTTCCTCTTACTTCAGTAAAATGTTAGTTCGTGATGTTATAAGAAAGCTAGTTTGGAAATATTTTTAAAATAATACATAATGTAAATTTATTAGTAAACATTAAAATAAGTCGCTTGAAATTACTGAAAAAAGAAAAATTAATTAAAACCACTTTTTATATGTTAATAAATTTAAGAAAATTTTGAAGAGTTGGTAACGTATTGCACGTGCAGTCAAGACTTCGAAACAACCAATCATCAACTGCAGTATTCATCGCAATATAACGAAATAACCGAAGTATACTCCGTTTGACGTTTTTGGCAGAAACAATTCTACGGTCTTGAGGGTGTTCGGGGGGGTTGTGTTGTGGTTCGGCTTATAATCCATTAGTATCATTCAGTGTCGGGTGTGAATTTTGTTTTAAAGAAATATTTAATATAATATCTATTTCTTGGTTGAGTGAGTTTAGTGAATTGTTATAGGTATTTATAGGAAAGTGTAGGTGATCTAGTGTAGAAAGGTATCATTAATATAAAACCTTTTTGATGGTGTAGTGGTTAGGTCGCGTCAGTGAATTGATAATATATTAATATAATATTCATTTGTTCGTAGACGTTAGGGTAAGTTTTATAATATAATTAATTAGAATGGCATTTTGGAGACCATTTGAAACAACAGTCCAAGATGATGCATGGGATTATTGAATTGTAGATTTAAATATAAGAAGTTAGATAATCGAATGGTAATAATGGAATCTCGGCGTATCGCTGAACAAAAGGGTACCGTGATTCAAATAGAACTATAATTTATTTAGACGAAACTTGGTTTGATACACATGATGTTGTCAAGTGTTTATTCATTTATTTGTTATTCAAACAATCCTTACGGTTTTATTACATGAATAAATATATAAAATAAAATACATTTTAACTTAATATGTAAGAAAATAGTAGTAATGGTAATTATATTATAATTAAAACTGTATGAGGATATATACACCCACCTTTAAAATATGGTTGGGTTGACGATACAAAAAACTGTTCTTTAGATACTCCGTGTTCTAGAGGAAAGCGCTTTATTATTGTATTACAAATTTCATGAATTTTGTATGCAGGTTAATTTTTTTCAAGGTGCAGTGTCCAGTCACCAGGTCTGTCTCTTACTCAGTTTCAATAGCCTGGTTCAGAGTTCCTTGTCTACCTTGTTATATATCTTTTGAACGATTAAATATTTTCATTTTAAAAGTTATTCATAAAAATGTATCAACTCGAAGACAAGACAATATAATAATGTTGGTTATTGAGAAAAATTTAATTGAAAAAGTCTGCGTCTACCGGACGCCCGTTGGAACGATCTTATTTGATATTTGCTAGCTCCACTTCATCAAAAATATAAAATCTATGTTTTATTATTCATAAAAAGGATGTTACTCGATGCATGAATTATACTCTCCGAATGAAGTTATATATGTCTGTGAAACGACTGATTTATTACTTTTCCAGTATAAATTTTTATTGCTGAACGAAACTCGTTTAATTATTTGACTTTGTAGGAGTCTGGGTATTCCTATTTTTTTTATTTAATTGATAAAATCATTCTGGATCGGGTATTAATGGAAAATTAAGTTACAAAACGAAGCTACTCACTAACTCTTATGGCTGCATTTATAGTCGAGACTTGAGCCCGAGAAAATATGTTAACAAGTTTAAAAAATAATAATAATCTTAATTTTAAAACAATATTAAAGATTCATTTTTTTCTCTATTATTCAGTCATTGGCCTATTTTCTGGCCTAGTTAATGGGCCCCCGGCCAACTACTAGATTTTAGCAAATTACACTATTATTGTAACAAGTAATTTCATTAAAACAATATTTTGCAAAGTTAGAGAATTAACATCTTATCATCTTTACAAAAAACCTTTTGGGAAAAAACTGAAAGAGTACCCACATAACTATTTATAAAATTTAAGGGGGTGTGTGAAATACACATGCTATAGGTTTTAAAAGTACGTCAAAGAATATAAAGTTAATTGTTTCTGTTTCTGAGATTAAGGATAATATTAATATTAGAGTGAACTGAGTATTCTGAGAAACAATAATCATTTGAATCTCTATTGTTTATATCAATTTTAAAGTCAGCGAATTATTTTGAAGTTCGATTGAAAACAGGATGTTATTTGAAATGAGAAGTTTTAAGAAAATACCAAACATCGACGTCTCCCCATTTTCTAAAGTTTACTAAACAGAAAAGTTGTGTTATATACCTTAGCTGTTATTTGTATATACTGCCTTTGAAGAACACAAAAACAGGGAGTATGAGAGAGAAAGATTAAACGTTTATAAGGAAGGGTTTTCAGGAGATGAGTTTTGCGAGTTTGTTAAAAAGCCAAAAACGTATATACGCATCACCGGCATCAAAAGCTTCAGCTGAAATGAATTTCTGTTATGTGTGTATTTCCTTTTCCGATATTATACCAATGTTTCCCCGCTACGAAAGGCAACAAATAGGATTTTTTTTTCGTTTTCTTTTATTCGCGGTCCACGGGATATTAGCAAAGAAATTCAGTCGGTCAAATATTTTTTTTCGCATTCTTCCAAGGAAAATCGATGTCTTTTCGTAAAAAGGATTTTTGATATATTATATCCAGTGAAAAACTAAGTTATATTTGAGGAAAAATTAGTTTCATTAATCAGAAGCAACTAATATGCAAATTGGTTCATTAGAGCACTTATATCATTCGCTTGATCCTTCTCGTACACTCGATAGAGTAAGCTTTGACATGTTTATCTGGAGGGCAATCGAGCGTAGAGAGTTCAATGTCCAAATTGCCTCCAGCCTCCATCAAAAGTGCTCATAGTTTCTTCAATACTTGAGGTGTTCTGTGTCTGAATTACCAGGTAGATAAAAGGCACAGAAAACAATATTTCGCAGCTTGAAAAAGAAAACTTTATGAACAAATCAAGACGGAACTTTCAAACTAAAAGTGTTTTTGACAATTGGGATAATCTCGATATTTTTTAAAATTAAACTCAATATTTGCTGGATGTAATCTTCATCTCGACCATAGGCTCTATTTCAAAAATACTTTGACGGCTTTACAATAAATTTGGATAACTAAAACATATTTTAGGTTATATTAACCAGTACCTTTGAAGTACAACAATTAATTCATAATATATTTTTTCAATTAACTATGATACACAATCATAATCTTACTGCATGCCAATTAGAACACAGATCGTCAATATAGAGAGCCTCTTCCGGATCGTTGATTTTGCAATGGGAATTTCTCCAGTTTCTCCCATCCATTTTACGTATGTATATTCTAAGTCTGAATTCACCTCATTCACCGAATGCTCTCTTGCTCATTGCCGATTCTCGTTTTATCTTTGTGCAAAGCCAAACTAGATAACGTGCACCTGCCTCACCTCATCCATCGCGATTTCTGCTATATGTCGGGATGGTTTTCAATTAACCGTCGGGTCTTGTCACGCCGTACGATTTTCAATAGGCTGTTGCCGGTTAGACGTACGATGGGATTTTGTGTTTAATGCTATTGATAGCCGAACTGCATGTCGATTTGTTGATTTCTAGATTACTTGGATACTAAATAACACAACTACATCTCGTCGAGGGGTTACTATAGTTGGTGTTGTATAATCAAATCAATTTTCTATATAGTACAGTATGTGTTTGAACATAAAAATTTTTAATTCAGAGAAGGCAGAGTTGATAGTTTCAGCAGAGTTCCAAAAAGTCTCTAAATCGTAAATCGAGTAGATTAACCACTTTCAAAATTTTCTAAGTTTGGAACCTGACCATATGTTTTTCCTTAGAAATCCCTTTTGAAATAGCTCGCTCTCCCATGTAGGAAACCCCCAGGAGGTGACAAAGGGGCCAAGCTTGGGCCAGTACTGGGAAACCTAGCTTCGGCGTACCTGCACGGGCAAAGCTGTTTTACCTAGCCTTTACCAATGATTACCCAAGCTTGGGCCAAGACTGGATAACCCAGCCTTGACCATTTATTGTGAATCCATGCTTGGACCAATATTGTTTGGCCAAGCCTTGGCCTTGGCCATGGGAACCCATCTGGCTTATGCCGTTCGGTTACATAGAGCGTGATTCGAGTATTTTCGTTTAACGCCCCATCGCCAGCCATACTTGTTTTCATTATTTGTCAGGTCAATCCGAGTTTCAGTTATCCATGTCTGCTACGTATCTAAGAGTTCAAAGGTGGCGTGCCATAAACAAAGCAGAAAAAGTTTTAAACAAAAAAACTAATACAGTTATTAACGAGCCAAGTTTAAATAATCGAAGAGCAAACATCAGCTTTGTGACTGAGATTAACGATCTTAGTAGCATAGACTCCTGTAATCTAAAAGTGTTTAATAATAATTTGGATAATGATAATAATAATGATTCTATCAGTACAGGTGATAATGATTCTGACAGTAGTAGTGATAACGATTCAAAAAGTAGTAGCAGTGATTGTTTGAAAAATGATAATGATGACCAACTTCCAGGTGATGCTGCATATAGTTTTTCACAGCATAATAGTGAAGAAGAGACAACGAAAAAGACAATAAATGAAAAACTGTTGGACATTAAATAATCTGAATATTTCAACATTAAATGTAACAGTCCTGGGAATTAAGTCCTGGCGTTTAAGCATGGCCCAGTCTTGGCAACCGAGCCAGAGTTCTACATATTCGGGCCAAGCTTGGCCCCGTGGTACTTTCCTCTATGGGCTGGGACGAAGATCCAAGAAAAGCACCCCTCACCACTATATTCCAACCCCCCTCAAAATTGTTTGCTTCGGGAATCTGGCGATCCGTGAAGCCTTTTTGGGAATTTCCACGTTCCATGCTTATTTTGGAGAAAGGTGATTTTATTTGACTTCAAGGATAGTCTTGGGACATGATAATGATAATAAACTATCAAACGGTAAGTTTTATAAAACTTTTGAATTCCTATGTGGATTTCGGACCTACCTTTTGTGTCTACATTAGAACATTCATTTTTCGTTAGTTTAGTTTTATTAAAATATCTCTTTTTATTGAAATAAGCTAGAGAGATGAATATGGTTTATTGTCAAGAAAAACTTAAACAATAAAATTAGGGAGTTAAATTCTGAATATCCATATCAATTAAAATCCAGCGAATTTCCCCATCTGTCATCGATATCACACAGAATATCGCATAAGCCATGGGTAAGACTTAAACCAGTTTACCATTAAAAACCTTCTAACCGTAAATTTCTGTGTTCAAAAAGGGGCGCAAAAATCTAAAGAGGGTGGTTACGCATTTCTACCCCTAGTGTGTTAAATTACATGCTGGATTGGCTTTCGACAAATACAATAAGAACTTTTTGTTGCTTTTCACGTTACCTAATAATTCTTTTGTACGTGTAGGTCGCTAAAAATTTACTTCAACAAAACTAACGTAGGTAGGTAGCGATAAATATATTTAGTAGTGTAAGAAACATTTTCTATCTACTTGAACATGAAAAACCCGATAGATATTTTCGCGAGAATTCTTTTTCCGGCGACAATTCAAAAGCAGCAAAACTCATTCACCAAAATGGTTTATAACTGGTGTATAATATATTCGAAAGGCAGATAATATCAGCGGACGGGTATTTTACAAGAAAGCATCACGTTTTTCAAAGATCTCTCTCGCATTTACTCATGAGTGCATCTCAACGGCCAACCGAGGGAGTTTTGCATTGTACGTTACCAGTCCGTCCATCTGCTTCGTTTTCTCAGTTCTACTTTTCTTTCTCGCTCTCCTCTTCACGTCCGTTTTCAGGTTAATTCCGCTCTCTGCACTCCAAAAGTCCACGTCACAGTAAAAAGCAAGAAGCTACACTGTTACCACCGCACCGCCCACTACACGAGCGCAGCCTCTATTCTGATACTTCCTACCTGGATTTATCTATACCGAATTATTTAATTTTTTAATTTAAAAGGGAAATTTTAAGTTCAGCTTAATATAAAACTCTTCATTCCCACCTCCCTCCCTTTGCGGGCAAGAAATGTCTATGGACGAAAATTACCTGCGAATTTTTATTCGGAAATTAGGAAATCTTTGTCGACGAAAAACAATTTTTTTTTTGAAAAAAGTTTATGAAAAGTCTGTGACCCACTTTCGATCGTCCGAAAATATAGAAGGGGTGTTTTTATAGGCAGTAGCGACGTCGTAATGTGAATTTTAAAGGCCGTCCGTAAATCAAACTAACAAATTAACTTCAAAAGGCTATAAGTTACTTCAAATTCAGACGTATATAAATGTTTGCCATTAGCATAGGCAGCGCTAGTACGGATAATAAATCAAATACAAGAGAAATAACTTGTTATATCCATAGTATAATGATGTTGTTTTCATCTCCCTTTTCATTGGGATATATGTAAAGTTTCTGTCGTCGACCTCTATTTATTATACCAAGGGATTTTTGACTCAAGACGTATGGAAATTTATTGGTTGTATTTTTTTTTTTCAACATTCTGAATATTTCAATATTATAAAAGTGAAATTTATCGACATATTTACGTATGTATTTTTTTGGAATTGAATACATCCTCCTCCTAGAGTCCTTGTACTAAATTCCGAGGTTTATGTTGGAATGTCTTTGGCTTTTCCTAAAATTTCAAGAAGATCAAATTTGAATGACGAATTGTCTAAAACTCTTTCTTATTACTTTGGAAACACTTCAATAGTTTTGTCTGTAAAAAAGGGAGAAAGAAAACCTATAGGAGAAGCAGAGTGTCAATTGATGGTTTTATATACCACCATCTTGCGGAGGATCGTATTGTGACGCGACCTAGCGGTGCGTGTCGATAGTAGGTATGAGGTAAGTTCCCCCAAAAACTGTAATTTGTGTGCCAATTAGCTAAAAAAGGCTCTAAAGGAGACTTCATAGATCCGGAACCGTTTTGAGGAATCGCAAAAGATTGTATAAGAGGGGAAATCGGGAACTGGCTAGATAGGGAACACCAACTCAAATGGAGACACCTCCATACGAAGAGTTTACTGAACAAGGTAGACGAGGAACTCTCAACCAGGCTATTGAAACAGTAAGAGACGTTTGAAGACAGTTACCGACCTTGTGACTGGACACTGAAGCCTGAGGAAATATCTGCACAAAATGGGCAAAGTTAGTAAATCTATGTGAAGGAAATGTGAACTCTACGATGAAACACCTAATCACATACTTTGTTTCTGCGAGAACTTACATGGACTACTGAAAATCTCCCCAGTCAAACATAGAAGACACAAAGCTTCTGGAATGGAAATGTTACAAAGATCCAGTTGAGCAAGTGAATGAATGAATGGCAACGTTGACATTATTAGATAAGTGAAATGTAGATGGCGGCACAGTAACTACAGAGACAGATTACTCTCCTTTCTACCTCATACCTACTCTAGACATGAGTCGTTAGATCGCACCACAAACGATCCACCGCAGTATGTAAAACCATCAATTGTTGTAGTTTAAAAACACCCTGTAGGTACATACACAACAAAAGTTTATCGTTATATATGACAGCAGCTCTATGCTCATTATTTTTATTCAGTAATAAAAGCCCTTTTATGGAACGATATACAATAGGAAAGGATTATTACCCTATAACAAACTGAAACCCTATATATATATATACACTTGTTACTGTAACGCGTGTAAAAATTCCCTAGGGTACTTATCAAGTGTCTGAATTTGTTGCGGTCTGAATAATTACGGGATGAATTGTAAAACATGTAAATAGTGATATAAAAAAAACAGACTTCCTCATCAAGCTAGTAGCAAACTCATTTTGATGATATATTTCGATTGGTGATAAATTTTATCAAAGTTTGGTGTTTTTTCTTTTGTAAGAAGTGGTAGAGCCAGATACCCGTATATTTGCAACTTCGGCATTGACAGTCAAGCAATTTAGAAATTAATCCAATACATTTCGAATTCGGACTTGCATGAAAACCGTTTAATTCGATTACTCTTTGTCGTTTTCTCTTTGAGTTGTACGTGTTTGGCAAAACATTTATCTGTTTCGATAATTTACTTTTTTCCAAATAAAAATATTCCATAAATTCCGATTTTAAATTTCTACGTAATTTACTAATGAAGCCCGGTGTCAAAAGATGACATACTAACTCATCAATAAAGAACTGATTGTACCTCCTCGCATGCCAGAATAAATAGAGGAAGTAGAGCTACAAGTGTTTGTAATCAGAAAAATGATAATTTTTAATCATTGTCTAATTAAGAGAAGTAACCCGATGTATCTAAGAAACTATTTATCGTAAAGCTTAGAGACACAATTTTATTTTTCTAAGCTGTACTGCCCTGTTAAGCATAAAAGTCGTATCTAGCAAAACCAAGATTATGAGTTACAGCGCAATTAGTAAAATTGCAAATGCCACAAGCTTTCAATTCCTTTAAGAATTTGTCTTTTCCATAAACCACTTTAGTTTTCTGTTCAAAATTTCGGAAATTGTTTCTGAAACTTGAAGTCGGTTTCAAATATGACTTTTGAAAAATACGACATTTTTGCTTAATATTGAAAATTAATACGAAAAGACGCATCTGCACAAAATCTGCCAAATTCTTTATTTCAAACATAGTTAGATGGTAAGTACACATGAAAAATGTATGTTTCACAAGGTACTTTGGTCTTTATCGCTGGAATCTTCATTTCTCGTTGCAGCGGTTTCGGAACATGTCGGTAATGTTTCCCAAAACTCTTTTCTATTTTGAGGCATAATTGGGCAAAGTTTTTCCAAAATTAGAGTTTTTCTCTCTCTGGTTCAAACATGGTTTTGAAATCCCTCTTGTTTTGTCAGTTTCGCATTCAAAAAATTCAACTCTCTGCCTCCTTGGTCGGTGAAAGAAGTTTTGTAAATTAAGGTTTTCTGTTCTCTATGAAAACTTACTTCAACCATATTTTTCAAATATGGTCGTGGAGAAATTTTATTTAATTTGTATTGGGAGGTACTATCCTTCCACTCAAAGAAATCGTTTGTTTGCATTCCAATGATATTAACATCCTGAAAGTCATAAACCTTTCCAGCTCGTTTCAAGGATTTTTCAACATTATGATGGAAAGAATCTGCTGCCATAAATGTGTTTCCCGGCTCAAAATATTTTATTATGAGCAACACCTCATTAGAATTCACAATATAAATAAAGAATGTGAATAAACTCCAATTTTTATTTTGTGCGGAGCAATTATCCAGCCACAATACAATGTTCTTCTTGAAGGAAGAATGCTTAAAATGTACTTATCAGGTCTTTTTTGGTACGTCCAGTTACTGCTTCATGCCAAAGAACTGCTGTTGGACCTGATTGTTTTTTTCCAACTGGTACAAAAACTCTCATTGAAAGCGATGATTCGCGGTGTGAATCCAGCCTGGCTGTAATCACAACGAATAATGTTGAAATTTACCCGAAAATTGAATGGAATAATAATACATACCAGTCGATTGAATAACTCACGCTTCTAAATGTAAATGTTTACACCAACAAACAACATACTAAAATGAAAATGTATGGTTAAGTTTTCAAAAATTGAGGTTATGTTTTCTATGTGTTAAGTAAAAAAGTCGTATCTGCATATTATTATGCCAGTTACGACGTTTGGTACTAACAATTGTAGATTCGACATTTATGCTTAACAATTCTTCCTATTTTGCAGATATGACTTTTCTATTTTATACACAGTTAGGTACACATAAAGCAGATTCGACTTCTGGCTCTAATAATATATGAAAGAAAGTTCCTATGTTTGTGATGAGCCGAAAACCTGAACGTCATAAAAAAATGTAGATACGACTTTTATGCTTAACAGGGCAGTGTACGTTAAATAGTTTCTTTTAATCAGACGTATAGAGGAAGATAATAAATCTTATTACAGTTTCCTGTAATATTGTCGTATTTAATAGAGTGAATGTATCAACAGATGTCGAAAGAATAATCTAATCTAATCGCAAACCAGAAAGGTTGGTTTTAAAATATCTTGTAGATATACCAACCCCGTTTGACTTTGGGGTGTAATTCAATATCCGGCGGTGCATATTGCACGGGAAGTAGTTGTTGCTCCTTAGTTGAACGGCCACTGTTTTTGAAAAATATTATTTTTCAAAAATTCATAGAGTGTTGAATATTTATAAGTATTCTTTCGACATCTGTAGAAAGATAATACTTTGTTAAATTTACGCCATAGACTAATATATTTTTGGCACCTGTTACTTTTAACGTCTCCGGTTGGCTGGAAATCAAATCTGTACTAGTACACAGATCATAATCCCCGACCCTCTACCGGTTAGAAATGGGCTTGGGCAATATGGGCAAGTGCCCAATATGACGAGAATATGCGAGGAAACTGCTGGCGAATGCTAAATGTACTGGAACGCCATCTCATCCGTAAGTGATTGATGACAAAATGCCCTTATACCTAGTGCAATTGAAATATGAGATATATACGATCCCGGTTTCTGCTCTACAATCAATTATAATATTGCACTAGCATGTGCTTTATTATTTTAACTATGTACATGCAACTACTTATGCGGTTAATGTAGCATTTGTCAAACGTTGTGTAAGTTTTACTCTATACCGAGAAGGATACAATCTTCTAAATCAACTAAGTTCATGGAAAAAAGCGGCGATAATTTGCGATTTTGCAAATTGTTAGATAGCGTAAGGCAAAGTTTAAATAATTTGTAATAGATGAGATGGCAAAAGGTATTACTGTACATCACTTACCCCCTTACCATTATGAGCTGAACCCAATAAAGCTTATATGGGCACAAGTCAAAGGTTGTGTCGCCAGGAACAACAAAACTTTTAAACCTCAAGAAGTACGGCAACTTTTGATGGATTCATTGCCGAAAACTGGCAAAGCGCCATAAAACATGTTATAACTGAGTGGAATCTTGACGACTTAATCGACGAAAGTACAGAGATCGAACCGTTAATTATTAACTTATGACCAGACGATTCTTCAGATTTTTCTGATGAAGAATTTAGTTAATAATGTATATAATATTATAGTTAAAGTAATGTTAACCTGCAATAATTTGTTATAATTTTTTAAATTTTTTACAAGAATATGTGTATATATAAATCTTAGTGCACAATTACTTTGTATTTTCATTTTAATATTAATTATACTAGATATTAAGCAAAAATCATAAATAACCCTGTTCTACGACTATGGACCGTTTGGTTCACAGCGTATACTTCATTTGCATTTTATTACCTATTGTTATTTGACCGATTACCGGGTGGCCAGGTCACAATTTCTTTCTTCTTAGTCTACCCGATCTCCGTTTACTATAGCTCTCTGCTATCAACTCCTTTGAAACGAACTTTAGGTCCAAGCGATTTTCACAATTCTATTCACTTCTTCATCATATTATCCAGATAAAAATTCTACAAGGAAATTTTTTCGACCTATACAGTTCTCTGGAACTAATCAAAGAATTCTAATACCAAATTTCTATATCTGATTGAAAGTAAAATAGAACATATAATAATACCTATACTTACAAAAAATATCGTATTTCTTATCTAATACATATTTTTTCATATGTTTCTATTTAAATGAAGTAATGATAATAAAAGAATCTAGAAGAGACTGCGTTGCTTCTGAAGGACTTTCATCCTCGTCCTGAAAAGGTGAATAAGTCTTTGAAAAAGTTCATCCATGCAGATATTGGGCCAGCAGGTATACCTCACACGTATTTACATTCCCTTTTACGCTGAGTGAATTTCGAAAAAAAGGTTGTCAAGATGACAATCGACAGAAATAAGTGCCATACGCTCGAAAACCATTTACTTTGGACAAAACGTTATTTTTTGCTCATTCTCGAATAATTTGTTGTTGCACGTGCCTTTAATGTCAAACACGCAGATGTGGATTCCGAAAAAAGGGAAAATAAAAATATTTTTCAGGTACACATTATTTAAAAAAAAAATATTGAGTTATCCGAGAAATATCCAGGTAACATTTAAAGGGGTCCAAATACGTTTATTGATAGAAATAGGACATATTTTGGATATTTAGGTTAATTTAAAAAAGTAATGAAACTTGTGTTAAATTTGATAAATACTGAAATAAAATTCATGACCTAATCTTCAATGCACACTAAAATGCGTCTTATGGATTATGGTGTCCATATTATATTAAAAAATTCATCATATTTTTGAGCATTTTTTGTTCAAATGTTTCAGATGAAATTCTTCTGCAAATTGACTCCAGAAACAGTCAACTCTTGATAATTTAACACTTGTTAATTTGAATCTCTCGATAATTTGAATTTTTTCTCGGTCACTTGAAAAATACTCATTAAATTGAATCAAACCAATATTAATTGGTCCCCTCGATAATTTGAAGTTCAAGGAATAGTATCTTGCCCGTCAACATGCAATAATTTTGAAGTCCGGGCTCTATAATTTGAACCTTCGATTTATGAGTGAGTCACATTGAGCGAGGAAAGGATATCTCTTAGTACCCTAAGGACCAACACAAGCGACGATTTCTTTGTAGCTCTCACCACTATCGACAATGGACAATGATAGGCTGACGTCGCTGAATCAACAGAAAATTAAGGACTACTTCTCAGTAAATAATAATTATGAATAATAGTATGAATTTTTAAAACAATAACTCTCGAATCTTGATCAAACTCTAGTGGACTGTACTTGGTCTTAAAGTATAGTAGTTTGTTTAAAATCGGCAAATTCTATTGTTACTTTTGAGTATACAACAGTGAAATTTCAATATAATACCACCCCTCTACGGATACAATTCCCACAATTCGACATTCTAAACTGACATAATATGAATACCCAAATTATGTATATTATAACATATAATATATATTACAAACGCAGATTCATTGACATGAATCATTCAATAACAAAAATGATTCAATTTTAGAAACATCTGCAATGCATGCACCCTCATATTAGCGATTGATATTTCCAAGGAATATTACCAATAATGTAATTTGATAGATGGGTAACTGCATATGATACGATACGAGATTACTTATTGGGAAATGAACTGTAAATTTAGAAATGTTATTTACGGCATCGAAAATCATCCAGTTGGACGAACTAAGCGTTGTTAGAAAATTGTAATGTTGGAAAATTTGATGGATCGAGTTGGTTTTTTTTATATATTTTGATGATACCGTCAATTTTTATTATTGAGGAAATTGCAACGTAAAAAATGGTATTAAATAAAATGTTCAAAATACTTAGGGTCAAATTTGAATTTAAATAAAATGTCAAAATGTTAAAAATAAACTTCCTCTGCGTGATAAGTGCGTAAGCAACATAACATTTCATCAGCAAATGAAATATTATTCAGACTTTCTATCTCTATGAATTTGCAAATTTATTCATTTTAATTTAAACAAAATATCATATTCTCCTCCATATTCCTAATAATAATTATGTTTCGACTCACCCTCGTACAATAATTGCTATTGTTATGTTTGGAATACGTAGTGCCACCTAGTTATTGCGAGAACAAGCTATCGAAAAGCCAATTACTGAAGGTCGATAACATTTTAAAGTGGAGTTCTGGACAATAATGTCGTGTATGCAGTTGAAACTCTAACTAACAGATGACGGTAGTAGGTTGGTTACCATTTTTTGTCAATAAAATAATAGGAGTGCGCTCTATTGTTGAAAAGTAAAAGCAGCAGATTGGATTTACATACATTTGTACTGGAATCTACAAAATCATATATGATTGATTTTATTTTATTACGGATGTTACAGCGTCCTCTTTCGGTTAAGATAAAGAGAAAATATCTTCAATACGAAGTTTTTCCTACTGTACTTTTTAAATTTTTGTAGAGATGGCGTATACTACAAAGAATTTATTTTATTATTTCGTATTGATTATGAAATGGGAATCTTAAAGAGCTAATAGTGAACAGTTATTAAAAACTATTATTATCAAATAGTATAATATTCATATTACTTTGGAAGATTGGAATTGGAAATGACCCTGCAAAAAGAAGTATAGTAGAAATCGAGAATAATATGGCTAGAAGGTATAGAAAAATTCTACCAGAAACAGCATTGTTTATAAAATTAAATTGAAATAATTTATTTAAGAACTCCTAAGTGGGTTATTAATGATTCAGGGAACAACAATTTGTTGATATAGACTCAGACAAGCTTTAACTTCAAAAATAATATACAGTGTGACCCATTTTGTTTGGAAGCACCCCTATAAAATCCGCATTTTTCAACCGATTTTGAGTTAGTCTTTTTTGTTAGATTCAGTATCAAAAACAGTATTTGAGCACAAATTTTCATGCCATAATATCTATTTTCAAGGCCCTCTGTGTTAATTTTTCTTGGCCAAAAAAGACGAAAATATATTAGGCATTTTTTTTCTCAAATATGACTACACCACTGGATTCAGAATCATCACAAATGTAAACTATGAAAATTTTATAAAAAAAGGTTTATTAACAACAAAGTTATCAGTACATGAATTTGGAAAAAGTTGTTTTTTCATTAAGTTTTTACTAAGAATGTAGACACATTTTAAAAATGGCAACATGGTAAACAAAAACTAGGACTCAAACATATTGGACTGTAAAAATTCGAAGACAGGATAATAGGTCCATTCTTTTTTGAGGGTAACATGAATGCCAATAACTTCATGGAATTCTTGGAAGGTGAGTTATCCGCAGTGATTGAGGAACTGCCACTAGCAGAAAGAAGAAATTTGATATTTCAGTTAGATGGTTGTTCTGTACACTATTCTAGGATTGTCAGGCAGTGGCTTAACGAAAAATTTCCAAATGGTTGGATAGGTCGCGGTAGCGAGTTAATTGAATGGCCTCCTAGATCGCCCTATTTAACTATATTGGATTTTTATCTGTGGGGTCTTTTGACACAAAAAGTGTATAAGACACGTCCAAGGAATAGAGCAGAACTGTGTGCCAGAATTCGACAGGCGTGTGCTGGAATAACGCCACATGAAATAAAAAAAGCGCTAAGACATAGTCGCAAACGATACGAGAAATGTGTGGAAATTAACGGAGGTCTGGTCGAGGCTACAAAAATGTAGAATTAAATTATTATTAAGTAGTTTAATAATTAAAATGTATTATTAGGTGTTAATTTGTATTTTCGTCACATCAGCACAATTTTACATTACTCTCAGAAGCTATAACTCCAGAACGGGTTAAGGTGTCGGCTTCGAATTTTTACAGTGCAATATGTTCGAGTCCTAGTTGCCATTTTTAAAATGTGTCTACATTCTTAGTAAAAAATTAATTAAAAAACAACTTTTTCCAAATTCATGTAGTGATAACTGTTGTTAATAAAACGATAGTTTACATTTGTGATGATTCTGAATCCAGTGGTGTAGTCATATTTGAGAAAAAAAAATGCCTAATATACTTTCGTCTTTTTTGGCAAAGAAAAATTAACATAGAGGGCCTTGAAAATAGCTATTATGGTATGAAAATTTGTGCCCAAATACTGTTTTTGATACTGAATCTAACAAAAAAGATTAAATCAAAACCGGTTGAAAAATGCGGATTCTACAGGGGTGCTTCCAAACAAAATGGGTCACACTGTATCATTACTGTGGCATAGATAGCTCATCTACTAAAATATTTTCAAATATTCCCGATGTTGTTAAATTGAGATTGGACTCTACCCTAACTGGAAACATCTATATTTTTTGTTCCACTGCACAAGGAAGGCGAAAAATTTTTTTTATTATTATTACCTTATTACTAATCTTATCGAAGATCATAAAAAGATAAATAAAAAAAACATCTAATGTCCTGTTTAAATCCAATTAAGTATATATCTTACTCAATTATAAACTTAATGAAGCTTTATTTTTTGGGATTTCTCAAAGCCTTTGACTGTGCTGATCATGGAATTGTATGCCTCTCTATAGTTCATGTTTTAGATTCACAATTTCTCTACAATTGTGGGAACTGGATAATAGGATACCGGCTTTAATTGAAAAATTCCTTTTGCGCAGCACGGACGTTGGGTGAACTATCAATACCTATTACGTTGGGCGCCACCACCTTTTAGACTGTAACAAAAAGTAGTTGGTTCTAAACAAAAAAATTACACATTAAACAAACGTGGTAGTCCTAAATAATATATGTAGACTGTAATATATGTAAACTGGACAAGGATGAGAGGATCACATATCTACATCAGCTATGTATGTATGATGGGGTGACATTCACTGAGAACTAAAAGATCTATTGTGTCCCTTTCTTCTACATAGTTCCTGAAGAATGTCCCAGAAACTAGTAGCTCCTTTAGTCCTATTTCCCTGAGTAATTTTAGGATATCTGCAGGCTTCAACTTGGGTAAATATTCCTCTTTTATCCAATAATCTTCTAGGTTCTGTTCTTCTTCCTCCAATATTTTGAGCTTTTACAGGTGCTCGTTAAGATCCTTGTTAAAACTTCAAACTCTTAGTGCAGTTTTACTTTGACTTATGCATTCATTTGATCTCAAAGGGTTGTAGTTTCCCATCAGAATCTTTGATTGTCCAAGTCCTACAAGATCTTTCCAATGGTCAGATCTTTTCTTTACTTCGGCTTTGCCTATTCCTTCCAAAATACCGCAAAAGGGTTTCGGCCCCCAAAAGGTTCTTCCAGTCCCCCTCTTTACTAGTCCATCTGCTATGTCATTTCCTCTTATTCCAGTGTGTCCTGGAATCCAAGGCTACTACTAAATTGTTCTGGCCTGGTTCATTAAGTATGCCTAGGCATTCCCACACCATTTTGGAACTGAATACACAAGAACTCAGCGCTTTAATGGCTGCTTGACTATCAGACATTATGATAATCCTTTTCCTTCCATATCCTTTGTCAATATTGAACTGGGCACACTTTCTTATTGCGTGAATTTCCGCTTGAAAGATACTTGGGGTTTTTCCCAAGCTTTCAGAGTGTTTGGTTCCTGGTCCGTACACTCCTATGCCAGTTCTTTCTATTGCTTTTGAGCCGTCTGTGTACCAGTGAATGGCATTCTTTCCAGGTCTGGTAATGGTATTTAGATCCCATTCTTTCTTGTTGCTGAATTCCGTAACGAATTTCTTTGAAAAGTTACTTATACCTTTTTTTCATTGTGGCATGTCCTAGGATTTTTGATTTCTAAGAAGTAAGTAGGTGGTTTTATTTTAATAATTCCCTCTCTTGTTCTTTCCACAACACTTCCCACCACGTTATGAGGTTGAGAATCACTTATGGCTAACATTAGCTAACCTGGACCCAAATTACTTTACCTGATTTTTTTTTAAATATATTGAATTTATTAACTTTGTAATCCAAATTTAAATGACAGTTATTCCGATCTTTGAATGAATCATCCTGTATAAGTATATTTATATCCGTCTGTACCGATTGTCACAAAAGTTATCAACATTTTTCGTTATCAGTAAAAGCTAGAGATTGGCTGTTGTTAACGCCGCCTTTTAGCGTCGTCGTATTGTGACGCCAGTCGTCAGTCGGACAATAGCCTTCGAAAACGTATTGTTCATTGGGGGCGCCTTAGGCGCACACTCAGCAGGAACAATAGAGTTTAGCAGACAACAGCAGGCGGAGTCTCCTGCAATACGGTATTGTTCATTTGTCAGTATTGTGCGAGGGACGTTACAACTTATACCAATAACTTCCTGCTAAATTTCATCGAAACTTGAAGACACATTTTTTTTTAAAAATTAAATTTAAAAGAAGAAGAATGAGTGAAATTTCACTAACATATTAAAGATCGTCAGCAAAGTACAGGTTGCCTTTAAAGACAGAGCTGGATTTAATGCCTTATTTCCCAACTTCAGTAGTATTCACAATTGTACAAATATGTTGTACCTGGTCCAGTTTACTAGGCACTTTTTCTTCGCATGAGAAAGTACTCCCTAGTCAGTTGAAACAGGTTTGCCCAGCACAGCAGACAAAACCCTCCTTTATCCTTTTTTGGGTTGTTCCATAAAAGTATTTATAAATCTGTGTATTGTTCTAACTGGTTCAGTATAAACTCTACATTAGTACATTGGTTCTTTTATATTCCTCGTATTTTATCCATAGAAAATATATTTGAAGGTGTAAAAACAATAAAAATGTGTCTATTCATTCATTAAGGTCATTTGCGGTAACAAAAGTAATTCGAAACAATTTTTATATAAAAATATATTGTAGAAAGGGTGGATTATCTTACCTTCGTTATTGAAACATGCAAGAATATTGTGTTACGTTTGAGAACATTAGTTGTTGACTTAACAATAATCGCAAGACTTTTATATATACCGTTTTGTATCATGTTATATTTAACCTATTTATATGTTTTAAAATTGAAAGAACAGAATAAAATTCAGCGTAACTACCACAAAAGTATCAAAAAGTCAAATATCTAATACCTAAACTCCTGTGGAACAAATACGAAAAGGAGATTATACAGATTGCGAAAAGTCTATTCGCACCATACGATTCACACAAGTACGACAAGGAAAATATGAGCCAAACTACTTGAAAGAGAGAAAAGAATAATTGTGCGCGCAGCGTTTAAATGTGAATTCTCTCTGTAAAGGACACTGTTGCCGGATGAAAGTGTTTAGTTTTACCTAATAGTGCATGAGCTCGAAAAAAAGTTAACGACAACGAGACAAAAATATCATTTGTACAAATTAATCTGCGCTTCTGGCAACAGCGGTTAAAAAAGGGGTCACCGAACACACCCCCAACTGTTTTTGGTAGCTGGAACGGATCACACGCCCATCGCTGAGAGCACAATTATTCTTTTTGCTCATAATTTCCTTGTCGTACTTGTGAAAATCGTATGGCGCGAATAGACTTTTCGCAATCTGTATATACAAAGCAAAAATTATCACTTGACGACGGGAAGAAGCCTCTCCAAAATTTAAAGACTAGTCTGTATAACATGCACCACTGGAGCAATGAGAACATGCCCAATGGCGACCTCACACCTCTTGTGGTGGTGGAAAGTGTTACAGAAAGAACAACATACAGACTAAGTAGAGATGGAATCATCAAAAACAACCACTCGCTTCTTAGGAATCAGAAAACTTGGTGGACATGCCACAAGATGGTTTGATGAAAAGTATAATTTTTCAAAGAAATTCGTTATGGAATTAAGCAACAAGAAGGAATGAGATAAAAGCACCATTATTGGAAAGAATACCATTCAACGGTACACAGACGGATCAAAAGTAATGTAGGTAAGGTTGCTTAATGCCTAAGTCGTACCCCGCCAATATCATGCCTGATACTTATAAATTACATTATCTAGTAGCATCAACCTGAACTATTTAGTGAAGTGAGCAATCGTTGATAAGTGGATGGCCAACCAGCTTTGTGAAGCAGAAATAATTAAACAGTATGTTTTTTCTTCAGTCTTCATTTGACTCATTTGTAAGGTTTTTATAGCAGGAATGTGATCTTTATAATAATATTTTTCCAGTCAAAATTTCGTAAATTAGTTTTTTATTTAATAATTTCTTCATTACTATAATATAAAATGGAGTCTAGCGGTATCTGACACATTCTCATGAGCATACATACACGAGCACAATAAATTAATTTTAAGTAAAATATATTTCTCTTAACTAATGGAACAATATGACTGATGTTGGCAAATTAATCTTTCTCTGGTTTTTTTTTCCACTCGAACCCCCGTTACGAGATGCTTCCTTTATTAGAACATCTCGATTTTGACCTTCTTTATCCTCAAAAACTCTCCATCTTACTTTTCACATAAGATAAATTTAAAAATTTTTAACACATCTTCTGCGGTATTCGTGAGAATTACTATATTTAATTATAGTTTACTATTAATTTATGCAGCCAGGCCACACAGAAACCTATAATTATTGTGTTAATATTCTAATGCTCACTCACTATATTTTTGAACGTACCGTAGAAGCCAATTTTCTGTAATATATTATCGATCGATGGGTCGATATGATGAGTGTTCTCTGTTCTAACCACGTGGTACTTTCACGCATCTCAAGATGAATGGTACCTCCATAAATTTATTTTTATATTAACTAGATGTTGGAGAATTTTATTAGGAAAAATAATGATTTGTATGCTTTTTTTCTCATATAAAATCACGATTTAAGTAGTTTTAATTTCATGAACAATTTGTTTTAAAAAAAAAGCTATAAGCTTAGTAGGAGTAGACAGATGAGCAGTTTTTGTCACCTAGTCAAAGAAACTGTATAACATGGACAGTAATTATGACCTTCTGTTCACCACGCTGAATTGCTCTTGTGGCTTCGGAATTCTGACTTGACATTGTTCACTCAGATTTGTAAGATAGGTAGAGTGGAAAGTGGAACGTGAAGATTTTTTGATGATGCAGATAAGTTTCCTGTCTATAGAGTAGCTATGATCATTTATAAAGTATGAGGGCGCGCTAAAAGGAGCGATTGGGTGTAGGAGAGATTGGATGGACCGGAAATTCGGGGAGGTGAACTACTTTTTGACACAGGTGCTCACTGGGCATGGGTAGAGAGTAGGGTACCTCCACAAGATTGGGAAAAGAGAGACTGGAGTGTGCGAGAGGTGTGAAGTGGAGGATTATGTGGGGCATGTGTTTAGATGCTGGAAGAACGAGGAGGCGCTGAAAAAATTGGAGAAGAAACTAGGTGAGGCGATTGGTAGAACATGGTGGAGATAAAGTTAAGGGGTGAGGAGGAATGCATGGAGGTAAGTGGCGTAGTGGAGAGAATGATTAGGGGAAGAGATGGAATTGATATGACATGAGAGGTAGGAGTGATAGAAGGGAGAAGATGACAGAGTGTGTGTGAGGGACCGCCGCCCGTCTCAAAGTATGCTAGTGTAGTGATTCCGAGGCAGGAGTAACGGCGAGTTTTGAGGTGGGTTTGGTAGGTAGACATCCCTTGGGATGAGTCCAACACTGTCTGGGTCATGGGATATGGCCCATTTGAACATGAGTTTTCCCATCTCGGCCCGAAAAAAAAAGAAGAAAAATCACTCAACGAGTATACTGAACTCAGACAGTACCTATTTTATGCATCTTCAAATAGAAAGTTTCACTTGGTAGAAGGTAAAACTGATTACAAAAAGAAGACGTAATCAATGCCGAGAAGAAAAAATGGAATTTACGAATAGTAGATACCAAGAAATAAATTCCACAGAGTTGAAGGTGAAAAATAAGCTTGAGCAATTTCATAATTCTTATTGAGCAATTACCAAAAAAATCTTTAAAAAATATTATCGACTACTAACAAAATGAATATATTTCAAACAAAGCTAACGGTCCACTCACGAAATCAACATGTCCCGCTGGTAATCGATGATCCAACCGTCGACATCGGTCACTCCATGCAGCTGGGTCTCTCAGGGTGTTGCTCATCCGTCAAACCCCATGTTGTTTATTGCTCTACAGCGCCACTTAACAAGACAAGCGGACACGCGCATAACTAACGCAGCGCTACCTACGACACTGGTTTTTATTCAAATTAGCCACCTTGTACATCTGTAGAATCTACCGTTTCCGGACATCGTTCGATTTATTGATGATTATTTTGGAGAACATCGTTGTTTTCGTTTGTGTGTTTTTTTTAACAGTAATTGTTTTACTTTCCGATAAAGGCAGAAATTTCGGCTTTGGTATTTTTATAAAATATTATTGGTAAGGAGTTTCCCGAATTAATACGTCTTGCAGGATATTAGTACTACAAAAGTTAAGGTTAACTGTTATATAAACGGTAGGTATCTTGTGATTGACTTAGGTATATATGAATAGAAAAAAAAGGGAAGATATGGTATTACAAATATTAAAATTATATGGTATAGTAACATATTATATCCATCTAATATTAGTTTTTTTATCCACCCTATATCTACGTATACTTCTCAATATTATAATAAATTCCACTTATGATTGTATACAAACACAAAATATTTCAATTCTCAAGAACCCCAGGAATCTTGTTAGATTATAACTAGATGATGACAAAAGCGAATAGAGGAGCCTCTATTGACATGTGGCTATGTGGTGACATCTACAGGGTACCGCGATCACTGGCGCTGAATCTGCTTGTCTTTCATGGTAATGATGCATATTGTTCATCTTCTTCTTCTCTTATTCTTCCATTTTTAGCGAGAATTCTTCAATTTCTGCACACATCAATTTCCATAATATTATTCATTATGCTGACGAGATATTTCGAACAGATGCCGATATATCTGCAAGTCTAGTAAGCACTTGGGAGTTCTTTTATTATTTGCCGGTAAAGGGTAGCGGGAAAAATAATATAGATTTACTAGTAGACTGAGTTATATGAGGTAATAAAAATTATTGGTGAAGTGAAAAGGAATTTTAGCTGTTTTAATATTATTTTGTATTGCCCATAAACTATGACTAAGTGATTCTAGCTATTTGAATAATAAAAGGAGAATCCATAAATATGTAAAATCTTATAAAAACTTCAATTTTATATCACAAGCGTTAACCGTCTCTTTGTAGTTCCATGAACTTGACTAGTTGTTTTTTCTCTTTTATTGTATAAATCTGCTTTAGCATAGGTAATTCCTAATTGCGCTTTAATGCTCATAACAAAACAAGGACTGGAATATTCATTATTTATTAGCTTTTGTCTGTTCGGTCTATGATAGTTACACTGAAAAAAATTAGCACTTACCATGGAAGCGGAGATGAAGTACATCTGCAACAAATAAAATCGATTATTAACTTCTTGATTGAGTTCGTTAATGAATAGTTATACAAAAAACTATTTCAGGATTCATATGAGATTAACAACACACAATTTAATTGATTTTACTGGTATTTTTTGATACTTCATTTATTTTTTAAGCCAAAAAATGATTTCCCAAGCTTTTCTATAATTTAAATTTGAGATTTAGTTGTAACAATAAATGGTTTGAATGAATATTTTCTTTTATATATTTATTTTGAAATAAAGTTACTTGATACTGACAGTTGATTATATTATTACCATTACCAGACTTGGAAAGAATGCCATTCAATGGTACACAGACGGCTCAAAAGCAATAGAAGGAACTGGGATAGGAGTGTACGGACCAGGAACCAAACACTCTGAAAGCTTGGGAAAAACCCCAAGTATCTTTCAAGCGGAAATTCACGCAATAAGAAAGTGTGCCCAGTTCAATATTGACGAAGGATATGGAAGGCAAAGGATTATCATAATGTCTGATAGTCAAGCAGCCATTAAAGCGCTGAGATCTTGTGTAATCAGTTCCAAAATGGTGTGGGAATGCCTAGGCATACTCAATGAACTGGGTGAGAACAATATAGTCACCTTACTGTGGATTCCAGGACACAATGGAATAGAAGGAAACGAAATAGCAGATGAACTAGCAAAGAGGGGGACTGAAATACCCTTTTGGGGGCCGGAACCTTTTTGCGGAATCAGCTCCAATGTAATATTGGAAGAAATAGGTAAAGCCAAAGAAAAGAGAAGATCTGACAATTGGAAAGATCTAGTAGGGCTTAGGCAATCAAAGATTCTTCTGGGTGACTACAACCTGTAGAGATCAAATGAATGCATAAGTCATAGCAAAACTGCACTAAGAGTTTTAACAGGAATCCTAACGGGACATTGTCGCCTGAATGGGCACCTTAAAAAGCTCAAAATAGTGGAGGAAGAAGATTGTAGGTTTTGTGGAATGGAAGAAGAATCCTCCATCCACATACTTGCGAACTGCACAGCAATTCAGAATCCTAGGACACAGCACCTAGGAGACTACTGGATAGAAGAGGGACAGTTACCTAAGTTGAGGCCTGCAGATATCCTAAAATTCCTCGGGGAAATAGGACTAAAGGAGCTACTAGTATCTGAGACTCTCCTCAGAAACTAAGCAGAAGTAAGGGGGCACAATAGATCTTTTAGGTCTCAGTGAATGTTACCCCAAAATACATACATACATACATACATATATATTTTTGCTTGGTAGTTTAACGAGATTGATAATGCAGAAGGCAAAAATAGCAGATTTTTCGCAAAATATAACCTTAGGGAAATAGTATGCCTTATTTAACAAATGACACTATTTAGAGGTGAAAGAATATAGTTTTACCAAAAAACAGACGACCAAGGTTTTATAATTCTGGCATAGTTACTCAAAGTTAAAGTAATTTGTTTTTCATTCCCAATTTTATCACAACTATTAACTTTTCGAAAGGTTCTAGCACCATTACCGATAAATAAAAATATCTAAAATGAAAAAAAGGTTTGTAAGCGTACTTTGTAGAGGTATTAAACAATAGAGAATGGTTTGTCAAACTAAATTTCTTTTAGTGTAACTGATTAAAGTTGTAGCGTGTTGCATATCGACAACGACTGGGAATTAAATATCAATTTACTGAAATACATTTCAGTGAAATAACACAGAGACTTCGAATTCATTAAATCTTAAGCACCCAAGAGATAAGTGTTGTGTGTGTGAGTGTGACAAGTCAAGAGAAAGGGAACGTTATTCTGGCAGAGGCGGACTTGTTTTACTTTAGTTCACTTTAATTTCTATTCAATCTTGCTTCTTTTTGGGGATTCTAGAACCGTTTTTCATTTCCACGTCATTATCAGCAACAACTATTTTCTTTGTTGCAGTTTTTTCACCGCACCGGTTACAACTTTCCAATATTTAATGGCAGCTTGACTAACCGACATTATGATAATCTTTTTCTTTCTTTATCCTTCATCAATATTGAACTGGGCACGCTTTTTTATTGCGTGAAATTGTGATTGATAAATACTTAAGGTTTATCTCAAGCTTTCAGAGTGTTTGGTTCATATCGCAGTTCCTTTTGCGCCGTCTGTGTACCATTGTATGGCACTCTTTCCAAGTCTGGTAATATTTTTTTTTCCCGATCCCGTCTGACAAGTCTCCGATAACACTGCAGCCTAATGGCTTATTGTATTTTTGCACGTGCTTTCTCATAGCACCCAGTCCAGTACCTTTTTCCCCTGTACCAGTTTGTACAAGTTCTTTGCTGGGTGTTTTCTATATAGCTTAGCGTTTCCTTGCATTGGGCCAAATAATAACTGTCAATTGCGATCATGATGTTTCACTGTTTCCGTTTCCCTACCGCATAATCAGCATGTAAGGTCTCCGTTGTATAGTTTTAATTTGTACAGGTGTCCCTTTCATAGAGATACTATAGATAGAGACAACAAGCCAGCTCGAAACCCGTCAGCATGTAAGAGAGAGATAGAAAGTTAGAGATTCAAGCTATCTTTTCTTAATGGCGTGTATACTGTAGACACAAACAAAGACAGAAAAACCTCTGATCGTCTGCCTTTTTCTCTTCCACCGGAGTTCATACGGACATTTCCACTTTCACAGCGGCCTATAGCTTATTGCCTCTATCTGTAGTAAGTATTTCTATGGTTCCTTTACTGGTGCATGACCAGTCATAAAACCTGTTATGATTCTCAGCTGATTTCTGCACAGTGTTAGCAGTCCGCTGTACGTTTCAGGCATGGTTCTTTTATAAAGATTTTCCCATGTATTTATCCAGAAATTTTTGTTGTTCTCTGATCCATGTCTTTACTGATCCTCGTTCTATAGTTTTAGTTATACCGAGATTCTGTCACCTTTTTCATTGCCCTGGTAATAGTACTTGGATTCCATTCCTTCTTGCTGCTTAATTTTAAAACATTCTGTTGCGTCATCTGGTCTGATCATCCCCGTGTCCAACTTTGTTGTCTATTAGCTTAGTCAATAAATATTATAGTGGGATTGAATATTAATGTTAGTGCCGTCCCTGTTTGGCATCAAGTGGACAAAAAGAAGGTATAATCTTTCGGATGACCCGAAGGAATGTTGCGGGACCACAGATCCGCCTTGCGACGAAGATAGAGACTCAATTTGAATAAACTTATTATTATTGTGTGTGTACGCGTATGTTACTTTTTAAAAGATATATTTCAAGATTAGCGTTAAATTCAAATTTAAAGTAGATAAACTGTAAGTGAATTATTATTAATTTCCTCGTCATAAATCTTTGTTAACTATAATCTATTTACTCTCTAGTCATAAATAAATGGTTATTTTTAGAGGTGTTAGAATGCACGGAGGACATTTTTAAGTTATCGGCGTAAACTAGTGGAAAAAAACATGATTATAAGTACGAAAAATCACTAGGAATAGAGAGGAATTTCTATAGAAGGAAATAGAAAAAAAAGTTCACTTTATAAAAAAGAAAAAATTCATAATAATTGTGCCCGAGAGCAAGTATCACGTCGCAATCACTGTTTTTAGACATAAAAACAAATTCGACCTTGAGTAACTATGACCACGATTGAGTTTTGCATTCTACTGGTACACGAAGATTTTTGATGGTGATTTCATTCATTCATTCGTCACTTGAAGTATATCTTCGTACCATTTCACATATTATCTTCTTCCATTCCAGAAGCTTTGTATATTCTATATAGGCCACTAGTTTGACCGTGGGGATTTTAAGTAAGTATAGGGTAAAACAGGGAGACATGACGCGGCAGGAGAGACGACGCAACCCGATAATTCACGATTTCGGTGCACGCGGTACCGGTTGCCCAAAATAGGTGCATGCAGACGGTTTACTCTTGCCGTTCGTGGAAAATCGTGTTGAAAGTGTGATAAACTTACAAGATATTTGGTGATATATAGTTGGTAAGTACCGAAAAAGTTTGCAAGGTGTTTAGTTTGATCCACTGTTTATTAGAAATCCGCTAAAAGTCGACATTCTGACGAATGTAGTTTGAAGTTGGGTTATTATAAAAGCTATATTCACTAAGCTAACGCCAACACTCGGAATTTGTAGTAATTTAAACAGGTGCGTCATCTATCCCATGGGCTTGGGATAGATGACGCATGACGTTTCGGGATAGATGACGCACAATAGTTTTTTTATTTCCAGACCCAAAATGTCGACTTTTTCCACTAGTTGTACGAGTACAAGGGGGAAATGGACACAGGAGGACTTGACGAGAGCAGTGAACGCTGTGCTTCAAGATAAGGTGCCCATCAGACAAGCCATTCGCAATAACAACATCCCTGATAGGCCATTACGTGCGTGGAGTGCCGCAGGTGGCTTCATGACACGTGCACATCCTTTAAAAACTACTGTATGCCCTGTGGGACGAAAACAATTGTCGAAAAGTAACCATGTTATGTTGAGCTCGTATTAGCAATCTCTCCCACACCCAATGCGTCGTCCGGCGCATTTTCCAAAAGGTGCGTCATCTCTCCCTGTTTTACCTTAGTAATGGTTGTAATATTTCCCCTAAAAAGTGAGTTCGTGTAACTTCTAACAGAGGCAGAGTATTTGAGTTCAGTAGATTCCACACAAATAAAGACTGCTTTATAGCCTTCTTCTGCTATCCCGGCTTTTCATACTAAGGACACTGTGCTGTCTCGTGCCAATCTTTTAAGGGATTCTTCACCATTTGTTTTTTCGGAGACCAATTTCAGCTTAAGAATTACGTATTTGATATTTTATAACACCAGTGCTACCTACGTCTTATCCTATAAATGATGTTTGGAGAATTAAAATTCTTGTTACTATTAAATAAAACCGTTTTCCTAAAGTAATTTGCTTCCTTTCAGCTTAGACAAAAAAAAACAATTAAGATTGCCATGAACTATTTGTTTCTTTTTCAATACATGATGGGAAACTTCTATCTATACTACCAAAGCCGCCGATGATGACGGTGCCTATGATGGACCGGAGGACCTGCCACTAGCGAACGCGCGACTCGCTTGGAGCCGAAGAGTACTCTCAATGAAAACACGTTGCCACATCTTCGATAATTTATTTAAACTACTGAAAATATGTAATAACAAACTTTTTTATCATAACCTTTTATAAAAATAAGTCATTGTACCAATAATAAAAGATAAACCATTTTTGAGTCTATGATTGAAACGGCATTAAATTTCTAATTTAATTGAAAAATTTTGGAAAAAGTTACCTTCTGGAAATCTCTCAATCCATCGGCGGTGGAACAAATTCTGATCAATATTTTTTCTTTCTTGCAGCTGTAACAAGACAAAGGAATAATTTTAATGGCACGAAAATAATAATAATAGTAAAAATATCACTTTAGAGAATTACTAGGAGCAATTAACACTGTTAAAGTAATGGAGGGCAGCAACAAAAGAATACCTAAATGCGGAGAATATGGTACAAGCAAACATTTTAGACAGAAGCAAAAATTTGCTGTAAAAATTCGATTTGGACCCAACCTTATTATATTTAGGTACTTTTAAAATTAAAAACAATTAAAATTTTTGAAGGAATATATTTAGAACTATTTGACAACCCTGTTAGAAGGCAACGAGAACATTGAATGGAGTCAATAAACCCAGTGCACCTGTTGGCCTCAGGTCAGCCGTACACACATCGCCAGAAAATGCCTAAGGGTGTTTTTGTTGCTAATACTTTTTAGGCGATTTTATCGATCACCATTTTTAGATGATAATTGTTATCAGTGTACTTATATACAGAGTGACTATGTAACTATTGAACGCTCAATTATTTTGGGAACGGGTACGATTTTTATAGATTTCAATTTAATTTTACTCTATTAGAAATATTATAACAAGGTCTACTGTCAATAAAATAGTAAAAAGTTTTACGAAAGTGGTACCTACTGTAAAAGATGTATCCAAATGATGTCGTAGAAAACCTACAGCAGATATTGGGTGTGGGATTCACGCATCCAACGAGGATTGCTACGTGACCAGTATCATCAATTATGCCGATTTTCGTTTCCATTGATAACCCAAGTGGCCTCATCGCAAAACATAACATTACTTAAGCAATTTGGATCTTTTGAATTGTAACATAACCTTTTTCTATCATTATATCTGCAAACTCTTTACGTCTGTCGAAATCATCATCTGACAACTCATCAACGAATCTTATTTTGTATATATGGAATTTATTTTCTAGTAAAATTTGTATTATGGATGTGTACTGGATATTTGTCTAGTAGATACTGAAGTGTGGATAGTAATATATATTGAAACGTCAAAGCAGTTATTCTAGCAGTCATGTATTATTTTAACTTCGCCGGAGATAATGTTAATATAACTATAACTCCCCAATCATGGCATTTAGGTATAGGGAACATTACATAAAAAATATACAGGGTGATCCATATGAGATAGCAAAGTTCATTATTATTCGGAAAAAAGGATATATCTGATAATAATGTAAATACCACCATGATATCGGCCATACCATAAGATCCTTGCACACCAAAATCTATAAAAATCTGTTTCCGAGATGAATGAGGCGTTCCATAGTCTTTAGAAATGTCATACGAATTCTGCTACTGCCTATATTTTGCAATGGACGTTACAATAAAAGAAAAGGATTTTTGTTTGTTAATGATCATATCTATAAGATAAAAAAGTAAATTGAATTCCAAATAGTAGTTTAATTAACAGATAATTAAAATGGAATGTGGAGTGGAGCAAAAACATTTATGTTTGTCTTCGGAAATATATAAAACTACGATGAACCGGTCCATCAGGCGAACTGATATGATTTATTTTCATACAGAATAAACGCATCAAGTTGTTTTAGCGAATGAAAGGATTTAACAGTGAATATTATAAACGAATATTATACTAATAATTTTTTTGATGAACCATTGTTGAATGAGAATCTTCTGTAACTGCCAGTAAAACATTTAGTTTGATTTCCTTAGTTTTAACTGTTTTGGTTTTTTCTTTTCTATTGTCTAAGTAAACACTTCTTATTACATTCACCTAAGATCCATACCGTGTCTACCAGTTCTTCCCTTTCAAAATTCATTGTTGACTGTTGCAAAATAATCAAAATTGAAGACAATGTCAAAATAATTTGATCTGAAACTAAGTTGTCAATCTGTGACACATATGATTCCTACTGGACTGTTACTATCTTATAAGGAAACTTACTGAGTCAAACTATAGTGACCTATATATGTAGAAGACGCGAAACCTCTGGAATGGAAGAAGATATTATGGAAAATGGTAGTGAATATGAAGAAGCAATACATACATTTGATATTTATTTTTTGTAAATAATTATTTGCCCTACCCTTACACACGCCATTGTTTTAATACGATTCAATACGTCGTCTTCTGTACGGTATTCTGAGAATTATTAATTTACAAGAATGTAAGTACACTCTATAAATTCTTGGGCAATTTTACATGAAAGATAGATGGGACTTGAATAAGGCGAGCTTTTTCTTCTTTCTAGTCTTGTTTAGTAATGGAATATGAAGAGGATGCCGTGGTATGTGTTGGGATATCATGTTGGATTGATTTATACTTGCTGAATTTTAGAATCAACACTGTGATTTTCAAAACAGAACCCGAGAAACAATAAATTTCGAAAGATTCTTCTTGACGTACTAAAGCGCCTGAGTTGCGAGCAAAAAATAATTTGATTCATGAACATAATATTCCAGTGTTAAGTTTGTTACGAACCAGCGTGAAGTATAGGTTGCAGGTAGTACCTTTTTTTTATTATAGTATCGCTATAAAGTTGATAGAATTGACAAATATTCTGGTCGTTTTCATCTCAATACGTTTATTGAACATACTCAATCAGTTCGACTAATTAAAATTTTCTGATTGTTATTATAGACTTTGTAGTTTCCAGAATATCAATTGAGTTGCTTTTATTACAGCTGAAAAATGTTTTTAACTCGAAAGAAAGTGAAAACTAAATCAGTTTTATGCAAAGATATAGTACCGAGTTACTGAAATTACTTAGACCGTGTCATCACTCACGCAGGTGCATGAAAAGAAAATAGAACAGAAAGAGAAAAGACTAGATAAGCAATGCTTTGTGGCGCCAGTCGTTTCTGTGTACGCGACAAACTTGTTGATGGGGTTTTGAGGGGTCGCGTTATATTTCCCGAATCATTTAAATATTTTTAACTCATACATTTTTAATTATTAAAGAAACAATAATTATTATTAATATATAAAAATATCTATAAAGTGTAACCTATATGTGGGTGCTGTCAGTACGAGGATGTATTGATATCTAGTTAGCCTAGACCAGTTCTAAATAAAATATTGCGTTACAATAGCAACGAACAATAACTTATTAAAAGTGTCAGTGTGAAGTTTCACATCAAAAAAGTAAACCAGAGTTACGCAATAAATTAAAAGAAAAAAGATGTCCACCAAAATTGTAAAAATCGAAAAATTGGAGTATCGAGCCATCATCAAGTACTTGTATTTAAAAGAGTTGAGAGGTAAGCAGATTTACGAAGATTTGCTTAATACCCTTGGTGATCAAAGTCCTTCGTATGCGTCCGTGAAAAATTGGACTGCAAGCTTCAAAAGAGGTAAATTTTCCATTGATGATGATGACCGATCGGGAAGGCCAGTTTCTGTGTCAGTCCCCGAAAATATCGATGCAGTTCATGACATGATTTTATCAGACCGTCGAATTGGGCTAAAACGGATATCTGAAGCACTGAATATTTCATACGAACTCGTTCATCATTATAGTTCACGTCAATTTGGACATGAGAAAAATTGCTGAAAAATGGATCCCCAAATGTTGACCAAAAGCGTGCAAGGGTAGAAGCATCGCGTTCGATCTGTGCTCGATTTGAAAACTATGTAGACTTTTTAAACCGAATTGTTACTATGGATGAGACTTGGGTTCATTTCTACGATCCAGAAACGAAGAAACAATCGATGGAATGGCGACACTCTGGTTCTAAAAGGCATAAGAAGTTTCGTGTCCAAAAATCCGCTGGAAAAGTTCTTGCTTCAGTTTTTTGGGATTGCCATGGAGTAATCATGATTGATTTTTTGGATAAGGGTAGAACAATAACTGGAGATTACTATTCGACATTACTGACCACTCAACGGGAAAAAATTAAAGAGAAAAGACGCGGAAAGCTATCCAAAGGTGTTTTGTTTTTGCAGGACAACGCCCCTGCACACAAATCTCATGTTACCATGCAAAAAATTCGTGATTTAGGGTTTGAATTACTAGAACACCCCCCTTATTCACCATATTTGGCTCCGTTCGATTATCATCTCTTTCCTCAATTGAAAAAAAGTTTAATAGGTCGTAAACTTTCTTCCAACGAGGAGGTAATAAAAGCTGTGGAGGTCTGGTTTGCAGAGCAAGAAGAAACATTTTTTTTGAATGGTCTAGAGACGTTGCAGGTTCGCTGTAATAAATGTATCTAATTAAGAGGAGAATATGTTGGGTAATAAAATATTTTGACATTGAAATTTTGTTTGGTATAGTAGGCTAGGAATTTTTCAATATATCCTCGTAGAGACGATGTGATTTTAATCGTAAAGGAAGGAGGCTGAATTATTAGCGACTACGTTTTGACGGATGAGGGAAATAATCGAAATAAGAGACTGGTAAAAATTGAAAGTTAAGAGTGTTCTCAACATAAATTTTTAAAGCTTTTTGAGACTTTCACAAGTTTGTCCTTTCAAGTCTATTCAGGAAATTTAACTTTCCACTTGTCTTGGTATCATGTAACATTTTTCCTGCTCCTTATTGTTTTTTAATCGACATTCTCCACTCTTACTCCCTTGTCACTGTTTTCTTGGCCTTCCTCTTCTTGGCTAAGATCAAATTCTGTTTTTCATCCCATTTATCATGTATTAGAACTTCTAGGTTTATGTATTTCATAATCCAGGACAAATAGGCTGATCCTTTCCCCCCTCAGAGAGTTGATTATTCATTGGACAACTTGAGAACCAAAAATGGCAGAGAAGGTTATGGAAATAACTGTCAAAATTATCTCTATTGTATTTATGTATACTGGAAGGACATTCACTGAGACCTATTGTCCCCCCTTTGTTCTCCTTAACTCCTGAGGAAATGATTATTCAAAATCCAAAAATATTTAAAGAACAATCGTATACGTTTTCTCTCCCTTACAGTCCTTACTATAACGACTTCAAAATCCTCATTTAAACCTTTTCGACGGAAAAAAGAACTCGTCCTGCGTGTAGTTCACTGAATAATTTCTTGAGTGAATCTCAACCAGACAAAGGGCCATCGAAAAGAAAGAAAGGGACCGGGTCTAGAATTCATGAATTGTATTCAGGAAGCTGATGTAGCCATTGTCAGATCCTTATTATCATACAAGGGGCAACAATGCGCACCATTACCACTTATTTGGTTGTATGCGACTCGCGTCTACAATATATAATCTAATGGAATGGTTTAAGAATTGAATGAATGCCTTTGAAATAAAAGGGTTTTGTTCAGTTTATTGCGTTCTGGTGTGCCCTGCGAATTTTAATTCACCCACACTCTGAAAAGTTAACAGAAAGATTCTCAAAATGTAATACAGTTAAGCTTTAAAATATACAACCATTAAGAACTAGGGAGTTTATAACCAAAAACAACAAATTTAGTTAAAATTTAAGCAATATTTAGGATATTTATGCATTCTCTATTCTATTTTTGACATATTTTGAATGATTTTGATTTATCTAATATGAATATTTGTTTTGTGCCGAAAACTATTCGTTAGATACTAGCCAATAATGACAGTGTGGTTAATAAAAGTCACATTAAATCTCTTCTTCTTCACATTTTGGACCAAATACTTTTTACATTTTCTTTATCCACCCTATAAATTCTCCGTCACTTACTCTTTTGTTTTCTTTTACAATAATCTAGATACTTCTTACCGCTATCTCCGAATAAAAATAAACAAAAAAATATTGTCTTGTCTTTTTCTTCGACAACGTCCTTGAATAGTCCACTTCATTCTTGAGTCGTTCATTCTATTCTATGAATAATATTTACACCGGGTTACAGCCATTGTCATGTAGATGGTATATTCGAGATCGCACCAGGATATCATCAACTTCTCTCGGATGTGCCGAGATTTTCTCACGCATCGAAGTTATTTAGCAATGACAATATTAAAGAATTAAACAAAGATATTAACAGTGTGGATGCACCAATTGAATTTTGGAAATTACAGAGCATTGAACAACAGGAATAATATTTTCTATTTATGAAGAGGAAGAAAAAAGAGACTGAAGAAACTATAGAGACGTTAGTTTCTAAAGGGGGCTTGATAATGTAAAAATTTGTGTCTCAATTTTGAGGAAATTTTGTTTAGTTGATAATTTTGCCACAGACATAAACAGTTAATAATATAAGCAATAATTTAACTTTCAATAATGAAAATAGAATTAAAATTGCTAATCGCAGAGTGGTTAATAAATTTCTATTATTCCATTTGGTTCTGTCAAATTAGCCGACAAAGAATGTATAGAAAATGGATGTATTTATAATTGAAAAGCGTAAAAAGTACAAATAAATAATTGAAGTCCCGTTCTCAACGGAATATATAAAAGAAAACCGAATACATAACAAGTTTAATCCGGCAATGAAACGAAATGCAAAACGAATAAACCACATATCTCTTATTGCAAAATTATTGGTAATAAAGCCAGGCATTCACATTAACCAGCTACATAAGTTGAAAATCACGACGAAGATTTTTATTTGTTACTTATTATGAGGAATAAAACTGTTATTACTACTATGTCTAATGGTGATATAACAGATACTATTCTCGATAGTTTCGATTAAATCCAGCAAGCTTATTTAAACCATTAGCTCCCTATAAAAATTAAACATTTTTTTCAATTCTAAAATGTCTACAAATATTCTCTGAATGCCGTTTCCATTTCACATTCTCCAAATGGGCATGGGAGGGTGAGTTAAGCCCACAGCTCTAAGACCACATGTGACCAATATATAAATCCCCCCGAGAAGTTGTCTTCCTAGGTCATCGTCCATCCTGTCCTTTCCAGGAAGGTTGACAAATCTTAAGGAGACATCTCCTTTATATCGGTAGGTGTAGGCCAAGACTCACCGAACACACACTCTCCTATTGACGATAACTCCGGGCACTCGCATAAGACATGCCTGACAGAATCATCTTCCTGTTCACACATCCTGCATAGAGGAGTGTCCACTAGCCCCATTGTATGGAGGTGTTTCCTTAATTGATAGTGGCCAGTCAGAAATCCTACCGTTAAACGTAGGTTTTCCCTGCTCATTGCCAAATATTTTTTTGACTTCAGCTTCCCAGGGTCGCCCAGGGTGATCCTGGCAAAACAACATCCCTTGATTTCATCCCATCTCTTTAGAGATTAATCATGGGTGTAACGTTTAGCTAGTTCTGCAATTGCCGCTTCCCTGGCTAAATAATCAGCATTGCGGTTACCTTTGCTCCTGTCGTGCCCCTTAACCCACCTCAGGATAATATTGTTATCTACCGAGGCGTTAGCTAAATCTCGATGGTACTCTAATACTAGCCTTGATGTAACACGTTGTCTGTTCAAGGCTAGTAGAGCTTGCCTGCTATCAGTGCAGATTATTATGTTTTTGCACAAAATTCCTTTTCTGGCTAGTTCCTTTGTGGCAATTGAGATACCAGCCAGATCTGTTTGAACCACGCTGGTGTTTTTTCCCATTCCCCACTTAATCCTTAGGCTTAGGATTCAAATTGCTCTCTGTTATCTCCCTTAATGTTTGGAAATATCTATATGAAAAATTTTCCCCTGCATCCAATGGAGGAGACTAGAACGTTCTATCTCTCCAATTAGTCGAGTTATGGATACAAGAAATTTCAGAAAGTGGATTTTCGAGTATTTTCACTACTTTATCATTTATTATTCACAAGACGGAATCGCTTCAAGTTATGCTTTGAAAATTTTTTTCCCAATTTGTAATTCTATCGCTAATACTCTCCTGGAATTTCAGTTCAGTATTCATGGTTTTGTGGTATTTACCAGACTTTTTATGTTGAAAATGCGTTTTTTCGAAAATTTCATTACCCCATCTGAGTGCGAAAGAACAATTTTATCAAAAAACTGACGGTGGCATTAGTTTTTCTGTATCAAAAAACCCCCGGTTGCGAATTTTTAGCCAATTCCATGTTGCAAAAATTTTTTTTTGTAGGAAATTTCAAAGCAAGGGGTAGGTATGGAAATATTTCGCGATTTAAATTGCTCTCTGTTATCTCCCTTAATTCTTGGAAATATCGACTCAAAATTCATAGCTATATGCAAAATGTTCCCCTGAATCCAATAAAGGAGACTAGAACCTTCTATCTCTCCAATTAGTCGAGTTATGAATACATGTAATTTCAGAAAGTGGATTTTCGAGTTTTTTCAAAATTTTCTCATTCTCCCAAAATGTTTGGAAATATCGACTCAAAATTCAAATCTATATGTGAAATGTTCCCCTGAATCCAATGGAGGAGACTAGAACGTCCTATCTCTCCAATTAGTCGCGTTATGGATACATGAAGTTTCAGAAAGTGGATTTTCGAGTATTTTCACTACTTGCCTGTCTAAATTATCAGCAATGTTACCTTTGCTCCTGTCGTGCCCCTTAACCCACCTCAGGATAATATTGTTATCTACCGAGGCGTTAGCTAAATCTCGATGGCACTCAAATACTAGCCCTGATGTCGTTGTCTATTCAAGGCTAGTAGACCTTGTCTGTTATCAGTGCAGATTATTATTAGGTTTTACTTTATAACATGATTAACTTGCTTTCTATATCTTTTATAAATATAGAAATATATACATTCTCATATGGCGTGAATTTCCGCCTGAAAGATACGTTTAGGTACTACTATATATTTGATGAATAACGAATTTAAAAAAATATTTTTTGTTCAATAACTTTCATTGTTTACGATTCAGTTCATAAACTTGATTAAACATACTCTGTGGATAATTTGTCGTGTAAATAATTCGTGAGGATCGTGAAGAAGATCCTGCAGGTTTGAAATTTATTACCATAAGACTATTCCAAAAACGATCTAACTGATAGTTAACTGCAAAACGAAATCTATGTGTCAGTGCTTTTAAATCAATATAATTTTTGATGAAATATTATTTAAACGGTTGTTCGAAACGAACACGAAGATATAAAGAAAAAAAAAAATCGACACTCTCTGTTATCTTTTATCTCATATTTAAACTTAATTAAAAATGTATGTGATTTAGAATCGTTGGAAACATTCTTTTAAACTAGTCATATAAAATTCTCCATCTATTTAAACATAAATAACACTGATTTTTATTATAACACTTAATTTTTAATTTATAATTGGAATGTACTTTTTCTCTTTCAAGAAGCTTGATAATTTATATCCAGATATCACAAAGCTAAATTATTAATATTTTTATTTAGCAATCACGCAGCGTTTAAGAAAATGCTTTAAAAAACGGGTATTTCAACATGAACTACTATTTTTCATTTTTAAAAAGTGAATATAAATTATAAAAGAACTTAATTAGTGTCGAGTGTCGAAGAAATATTGTTTTTATTATAAAAACGCAGATGTTTTTATGGTGAAAGACGTTTTCGTTTAATAGTAATGGATCAACAGGCATGAGAATGAGCTAGTTTCGATGACTTATAGAATATTCTGGGTCAATTTTTACCTTTTCTCAAAAATTTACTGTTTCACCAAACATGGTGTAGGAAATTATAATTTTATTTTTGTTAATTATTTTGGGAAACGCTACAGAAACATTGAATTGTGGTCTAATTTCCAAAAATAATTGATTAGAAGAATAATCGATACACAGGAGATAATATTATATTGTAATATATAAAATTATTATTTGTATACTATAGTCAGTATTTTTATTTATTTATTTTTATTAATTTTCTTACTATATCTCTTCTTATTTCGAATATTAAATCTTCTACCTTTTCTGGTATTAATATCATTCTCAGTATTATCCTGAGGTCGGTTAAGGGGCACGACAGAAAGGGTTACTTTCCCGCCTCCGTAAAGCTGGTAAAATTCAACTTTCTCATAGTGTAGGATAAAAACTATAATTTTAAGTCATTTTTAATAAAAAGTGCGAATCTATCTATTAACGTTTTTTCTCCAACTCCTTTTATCTAATTTTATAAAATAGTTCCTAATTGCCATCACTTTTTATCAATTATACGCTAACGAGTCGTTTCCGAAGATCTAGTCGTAAATATAAAATGACAGGATGGGATATTACTAATAAAAAAACCTTTCTGTTCAACATTCAACAGCTTGACACGCAGAGTTGACATATTATCTGTATTATCATTAAATCAGTTTTCCATCAAATAGTCAAACTCACACTGCAAGCTCATAAACTAAGGTACTATTTTAACTAATTATTACTAATTATTACATAAAGACCAGCTTTAATCATCAATTTTTAATTTATATGGCGTAGTAGACGATTAAGATTGAAATTATAACGATTTTTACCAACAACTTGCCGCGTATGTAATTAAAAACAGGATGCTAACCTGAAGCTGTAGGTAAGCAATATCAAATTATTCAATGGGACTTGGAGATAAAAATTATAATAGACGTATAATTGTGATTAAACGATTTTATTGATGTGGTTAATTTGTCACCGGGTTTTGTAGAAGCTCTTAAAGAATTTATTATTGTAATTCTTTTAAGGAAACTACTCAGTTTTGAAGAGTATTTCGTATTTTTACATAAACAAAAAAAAACTTTACTTTCTACTGTATCCGTAATTACATCACAATTTTTTTTCATCTCATACTAATAACACCTGACTTATAAAAACTCTATTCTCACTTTTTACAGCATGTGTTGTTTATATGGACTATTTATCACTATTCCGGCAGAAGTAATAGCTAAATACTATATCATTAAAAGAAATCTTCTAATTGTGTAACAAAATGATATATTTCACGACATGAATTAGCTTGATATCAATAATCATCCATCATTTTAGCCGTAAGAAGCTGTTCTTTGAGATTACGTACACATTTTTAGTCAACTATCTATCTACAAAGCCTTTTATAACAGGCAACAGTCGTCTGAATCATCATATGGTGAGATAAAGGGAACAATGTAATTTATTTGTCCTCAACTTTTTGCTACTAGTTGAAACTGCTCTCTGCAATTTCATATACCTTCAAATCTGTTTAAAGTACGTGAAATGAATTAAATTTAAGGATGTCAATAACCAAAACAATTGATGGTAAACCAATGTCCGGTCCAACGAGATGAAAAAAGAGAAAGAACAAGAGAAAATCTGTTAGGTGGCTGACGACCTTGCGGACCGTGGCTCGCAGGCCTTTTTACGCGGTCAACACTCGTGAACAGGTTCAACGAGTTCAGTTCAACATTAACAGGTGTAACGAAAAGAAAGGCGCCCCATCTTCTACACGCGGAAAAAGTTAGTCGCGTTTGAAAAAATTATTCTAATTAATATTAACCTAAGCAATTAATTTTTTCATATAATAAATACAAGTAATTAAAACAAATGAGGAAAGAAAATTACTACAGCACAAGTTCTATTGTGATTAATTCATTCAGTAACAACGAAGCAACAATTGGGATAAATGAATTACACACGTCAGAAATGACCAAGCAATCATTAAAGTTTTTGGGTAATAAGGGAATAGACAAAGAGAAAAGGGCTAGGCGGACATTGTCTTTCTACTGTAAGCAGAAACACCCTACATACATACACACATACCAGACCTGATATACAGTGATGCCTTTTTGGTCAATATAATAAGTTAACAATAATATTTAAATAAAAGACATAAATTCCCTTGAACTTCCTTTCCCCGTAATGAAATGAATTTACAAATCCAAATCAAAAGTGTGAGTGAGTTTACAAACAATTATGAATAGTAAACAAAGTGTAATAACAAACACCATAAACAATTAGTGATAGTAAATAAATTCGGATAACAAGTAATAAAAACATGAAGTGAAAATAAATAAACATGACAAACAACTAAGTTATCGTAGACAATTTTTAAAGACAATGGACATTCATTAATTTATAAATATATGTTAATGACATTATTTAATAAGCATTTATCATCTATTTTTAGGAGATTTGTAAATTCATTTCATTAGGGGGAAAGGAAGTTCAAGGGAAATTATGTCTTTTATTTAAATATTATTGTTAACTTATTATATTGACCAAAAGGCATCACAATACTGTTCCAATGGCTGGAGGATGTTTAGACCACCACAAATCAAATGGACTCGATACTGAACTTCTTTCAACCTCTGGAAATGACTTTCAGTGAAGGTAAGTCCAAACTCAAGAGAGATGTTTCCAATATCATCGGGAAACTTATTCTTAACGGGTTGTTTGAATATTTTCTTTTAAGAGATGTTCTTCCTCAGTTTGACCAAAGGTTGAGGTTTCTACATGCTCCAGAATTTTGTTCAAAATAAGCTGGAACCAAATTATATTTCCATAAACGTAGAATATCTTCGTGGTAGTATGGTTTGTTTGGTATGGAATATGATTTGTCTTGGATTCCTCAGTTGTTAGGTCAGATCTGAAGTACTTTCCCATTAATACAGTTTTATTCATGGATTTATCTTTAAATTGCTATATGTGGGCTGAATAAAGATAGAAAAATCTAAAATCTCCTCAACTGCTGACATAATATTACCTGTGAAGAGCTTAGTAACAATTTTTTCAGTGTATAAGGGCCGTTATCCCATCAAAACAATTCTCGGTTAAGATGACCCACCAACGAGTAAGAAATTCGGCCATTCCAGGCTAAAGGTTAAAAAGGTATTTGTTTTTTAAAACCATTAGTCATTGTCATGGTTTTTTTGATGGTGAGTTGATGGCAAAATATGATTGATTCGTTCACGGTAATAGTAAGTCGTAAATTTATTTTTATTTTCATCAATGGACCTCCGCTGAAAGATACAAAAGAAGTATTGAGTTTATGTTCGAATTTTCGTTTCAGGGCTGTATCTAGGTCATAAAGAAAGAGAATGAGATTAATATTCTATGGATATTTAAACAAAATTAATATAGTTTTATGAAAATTACGTTGGTGAAATAGCAGATTACACACGTAGGGGTTTTGTAGGAGGATTTTGCTATAACCACATTCAAAACTGATAAAGTAATCGTGATTTATAGAACAAGAAATACGATAGAGGAGGTATTGTGAGATTTTGAGCAGGACCAGACAGTAAAAATCAGAGCAAAAGCTATACACTTTAGGAGATTGAAATGTGTTTATATATTGGTGATTTAATTTATTTTCTGAGTGTTATTCACTCTCGATATATTGTACTTGCTAATATTTCATCCATTTCTCGAACAGAAGCTTCTTATTAATTAAACTTTTTTTTTGTTCGGCTGCTTTATAATCGGCAACGACAGTAAAACAAGATATTCCTTTCATATTTAATGTGTATTTTATATATTTATATACTGAAGTAATAAAACACACAGCGGTACCACAACTGGGGCTCCATTGGTCGTGTGTGAAGATATGGAACGGAACAAAAAATAAAAAAAAATCAATACTTATATTCATTACAGAGGCTTCTAATTAATTTTTCGTGCAATCGCACGCGAAGTCAGTATTTCGCGTACTCAGCACAGTCCGCGAAATTGAATTACGCGGCCGATTCCCATAGCAACGGCTGCGAAACCAAACGTCACTTCCAAATTTGACATTTCTAAAATACTACAAAGACAAGGATTATTTTTTATTGAATACCAACAAATACAAGTTATTTAGGATGAATATTAACATTAATTGTACAGTTTGTATTATTACTTATATTTACTACAGAAGTTGAAGCAAGAACTGTCAAAATATTTTGTATATATTGAAACATATCATTTCCATAGCACACGGTGACATTGTTAACTAAATTGAACTGCTGTTGATTTTAGAGCAATAATATATTATATTTATCTAAAAATAAAACATTCAAATTTTTCACAATTATAAGAAATTTCTTGTTGTCATTAAATACTGACGAATTTTAATAAGTAATAGTTCCAAGCGTATTTTAATATTTGAGATAATCACCTATAAGATGGGTAATAAGAACACTGGATGATCCTTATAAAATCAAAGTGAATTCTGCGGTAAATAATCGTTTTTGTTTCCTGCTTCTATAGATAGCGTGAGAAGTGTTTTTGTTGCCCTCTTGTTTGTATAGTACGAGATATTTAAAACTATGTGATGGTTTTTAGGCTGGTGAATATTGATAAGTACCTACCGATGTTTTATAATAACTATAGAGTAATTCAAATTCAGATTGTCTAGGTTAGAGATTAGCGAAGTATAGTAAAAGTCACGAATGTTTCTCGTTACGTCATAACTCATAAACATCCGAATCAAATCAATAAGACAGTTTTCACCAGCAGCGCATCATTTTCACCTCTCAAATGGATAAATTCAACCACCGACAATGTTTGCTCTATTACTATTATAGAAAATAATCCATATTGTTTTCAATTCAAACAAAAATCGACATACGTTTACGAATGATTAATTTCGAAAACGAAAATGAAAAACCAAAGGCCGACTGATTGATTTATACTATAAGCAGTACAGTATTGTGATACCCCATGGTGCTTCAATAACTGTACCAATCAATCACACTGTATAATAATGCAATATATCTGTCAACAAATGCAACTTCAATCCATCAACATATTCATTACGCAAGAGAAAGCCTACGAACATAAAGTAATTAAAAACAAAACAATGTCAAATTCTTTCGACTTATACCTACCACATTAGATACAATGATAATAAATCACACTGTGTCTAGCATACTAACCAACCTTTTATAAAAGTAACGTCATGAAATACACTATAAATTATTCTCAATATAAAGGAATTATCCTGTAGATAATCGTAGGCACAGGGTTGTATTTGTACTCAAAAAGAAGACTAATCCAACAAAAACATTGTATACCACCTAAATTTACTATTCGACGAGATATTTGAATGTGATTCCTTGAATTTCTTCTTAAATATTAACATTAATCAAACACAGATGGCGAGAGATGTAGACATTTATGGGAGGTTCTTAAGTAGTTTGTGATAACTTCAAAAGATTACGTTAGAAATACTGGAGCCGTTGGTGATACTTGACACTGAACACTGCTTACCCATTCACTACACCAACACTAAGCCCCGCCGCAAAATGAGAAGCAGCTTGGTGAGGTGACGCAGAGCTAGTCACCTCATAAAGAATATAACATGCGCATATTTCTTCGAAGCGTGACGTGACGCAGTTTTGCTGCAAAGTGACCCTGCGGAACGCAGTGTAGTAGCCGCAGTTTTTCTGAGAAGTTCGCGGCTCACGGCATGTGCGTGTGAAATATGGAAGGAAATTGTTAAAGAGATAAAAAAATAAAGGATATCATTTCGAACTCGTCTTCTGAATCAGATTCAGAACTAAATAGAGAATCAATCGGTGCAATAGCAGCTGTCCAAGCTTCAACGTGGAAACTACAATCGTATTTTTGGACGGTGTCGCCGTGACTAGCTACACTCACCTCCTGTTGCGTCTTTATTTTGCGCCGAACCCGCGCTAGCAGTTTTCTCCCTCCATAAATGCGACGTGACTCACGCTGCGTCTCATTTTGCGGCGGGACTAACACTTTACACAATTTTACGCGCGTTTCCATAATCAAGTTATCTTCTTCAGAGACTGAAGGTAAATTGAACTGAAACAGTATTATTGTGGGATCATTATGTTGTGGTCTTGTTGGGCCAGATCCGACTCTGGCGTAATCAGTTGTATGTGTGGCAACGGTGATTACCAGTATATTATTAATAAATCACAGAGTTACAACAATGATGTGTAAAATATTGTTAGACTACGAATACTCCAAAAAAAAATTGTAATCCCATGATTAATGCAAAGTAGGTACCGTGTAAAGAGTTAACTGTAGGACAATCAAATGATAAATGGAGGGAAATTAGAGACAAATAGTGTCATGTTTTGGTGTAGCCAAATCCCGTCAGAGACGTTTCAATAATATTACCAATTAGACATTGGCATTCTAACAATTGTAGTAAATGTCACGTCCGCTAGTTGAGATGATTTATTATAGTCAGGAAAGTAATTGCCATCATTTTTAAAAGTTGTTGAAAGTCGTCGTGTCATTTAAAAGTCATTTTGTGTAAAAAATAAATGAAGATGTCAAAAAAACGTATCTATAGTTTGTTATCTCGACTCGAGGTGGGATTGTATCATTAATATTATGTCATAGACAAATATAAATAGAAATTACACAAGACTTTTACTATATTTTATTATTCAGTTATTAGAAACTACGAGATTTTAAACTGACATTGATATAAAATTTCTGTTGTCATTTGTGCTTTCCGAAATCGCTCTAAAGGCTTCATTCTATAGCAAAACATTTATTAGACACCAAACATTCATTAACACCTAACACAGAACTAGAAGTACCTACCACATATTTGTGATGACAAAGAACTAGATTTTCTTGAAGAATTAGCAATTGAAAGACACTTAAGAGACCCTCGATGAATAGATAAATCTAGGGAGCTCTCCACTATCAAACTGTCTTCTTGAGTAACAATTGTGGATCTAGTTTTCCTTGGTTTTCTATATCATTGAACAGTAATACTGATCTTAAACGGGAAAAAGATATCCAGGATAACTATTAAACATCAGGAAGGTTTTTGTCAATAATATCTAGCTAGTTTAATTTATAAGAGCAATATGTGTTGCAAAGTAAGGGTTCAAACAGTTAATTCAATGTGTGATTGGCTTTATGATGAATTGGATATAAATATCACCAATTAACTATATTAACTTAGTGTGGACAGACATTCCGACAACTTAAAACGATAATCAAGTAAACAATCTGTCAGTCTGCTTGCAATTATTGCTATCCACGAATGATTAATTAAAATTTCGAGAAAATCTACAGGTACGCTAATAAAAAGAAGAAATAGACAAATGTTATTTTAACAGCCTTAATTAAATGACTGTTAGCTAACAACAAAATTGATATTCATTTAGTTCACCGACCACACCTCAAAATGCGGACAGGTTACGTTGAACTTACTACAATGCTAATAACCGCCGATAATGCAATGAATGGAACGAACGCGACCTTAGGAAATATGCCCTACTGACCTGAATTTTATCCTTTTTCTGAAGCAAAATAGGTTCCTGGTAATAATTGCATTTAAATAAAAGAAAAATTGAAACAAGAAACTGGAAGGAAGATATAAATATAGAGCTTTATGTTTTTTAATATTCCTCTCAATTCATCGCTCTATTTGAGATCAAAATTCGTATTAACAAAGAAACATGGAACAAAGAGCAAGAGACTGCTCAGGTTTCTTCCTATCTTTCACCAATTATTATTATGATGGTTCTATAATAAAGGGCTGGCCAAGAAGAAATTTTTTGATAAAATCATTCTTTCACCTTCAAATAGTGTCATGAAATTTTTGAAAATTCAATATAGAAAGTCTTATAAATAACCAATAACCAAAAAACCATCAGGAATATTGAACAGAAATACTTCCAAAAAAGCAGTTTATTTCTGAAAAAGTCTCCGAGACAAAAAGTGTGAAGAAAAGCCGAAACGGCGCGGCATTAGTCAACCATTCAAAAATTGGGAGAAGCACACACTGGAAAATAAAACTTTTTAGTGCACTACAACTACAGCACCTGTTTAGAGTCAAATATTTTTCGAACAAAAAAAAATCATGTTTCTCCCTATACACGACAATTGAAATTCTCGAGTGTTGACACTTCATCATCATATTTCCTCACAATTGAAACAACCAGGGTCTAAACAACAAAAAATCTACACCATGATACATTGTTCGCTAGCCTACACAACTATTGTCCAAACAAATTTCTCGAGACAACAACCGATTAACAGCAAATTGATTACTATTAATTTATGGATCAAGTGAAACGGAACTGAACCGTTGTCAACTAGACTGACGAGACCAATAACAGTTCACCGTAGATCATTTAACTTTGATGAAAATAGATTTTGAAATGATAATTATCGCGCAGCGCCTTTTATTGTTTTTAATAACATAACTAGGTGTTAATAACACGTTAGAAGGAACTGGGATCGGTTTTAAATTAAAGCCGAGAGTGTTTTAAAGTATCTGATTGATTTGTAGTTTAAATGGTTTGAACACAAAATTACAAAAACAAACAAAACGTATTAAAGCTCCTAATAGCTGGGATTTAAGCTAGCAATCCAGTAATTCTCTCTTCGTATATACAAAAATAGCTTCTGTTGTAGTCTAACAAGCTAGTAACGTCTCCAGCTAGGATAGTTTAATAGGATGGCCTATTATTTTCTAAGCTAGTAGCTTCCTCCAGTACTGATTTTACTATCCTGTCTTGGGTGCTAGCTTCATGTGGCCGGTGGAGTTAGCTAGTGGCTAGTGAACAGTAACCACGCATTTTGTTTTTATTCTAGCCGCAACTGCGTATTTTGGAAGTGATAAAATGCCCAAACTGAGTACGACGTTAATTTAAAGTTTATACAATAGCACTACGAAAAATATGTAGCGAATTATTGACAATGGATGTACAAATGACTACCAAAGACGCAAAAAAATAAAATTAAAAATTTATTATCACTTGGGTTAAAATTATTTGGCATCATGAAGACAGCATGTTCCAAGCGAGGACAGCAAGCCAAGACTGTCAATCAAGACAAGTATTTATCGTAGCTTGAAAATTTAGTCTCTCGAGGCTCTGGAATTAATGCAGCCTACTAAAGAAATACTCCTGGCTTTTCACTATACGCTATATCGCTGTTAGAGTTTAAGATATTTGATCTTGGAGTAACCATAGAATTCTCAAAGGAGTTTCCTTTGAGATACTCAGATACCAAAAACTTTACCGAATACCCACCACTGATATGGCTCCGGTCGACGTTTTTCCCTTCTTCTTTATAGATCCGATAAACCCTGTACAAACTTAATCGAGAGAGAACAAATATTATCTATATCTTAACAACAATACTAAGACTAACCCGATGCAGTTACAACTCGAAACAATACTTAATCAGAATTGTAACACTATTGCTACAGACGAATAAAAAAAAAGCACAAAAGCAATTATATGATAATCGACTGGCTTTATGATAAGTAATCCCGTGTAACAATAATGATTATAGGCAAGTTGTTATTAGCGAGGCAAACAATGGCCAATTAAAATCAAACAATTGTGGTTCGATCTTATCTGATCTGCAGCAGTTCATCTCGATAATATATCAAGCGTAGAGATAATTTCGTTAACTCCTGTATAGTACATAGCCAATTAATTAAGTAAAATCCGATGTTTGCGCTTTGAAGAGAAGTAATGTATGAAAAATGGGTAATATGGAAAAATAACGGGTATTTTGATATACAGTGGAATGCCGACAGACCGCATGGTAATTGTGAAATACAAATTCTTAAAAAATTACCAGAAAGAGAGGGCTGGGAGACCGGTCCACCAATAGAGGCACAATCCATCTGGTATACAGACGGCTCAAAAACCCCTTATGGAGTTGGAGCCGGTGTCTACAGAGCAAAGCCAAGGACTAAAATCCACATAAGCTTAGGAAACTGCCATTGAACACTGTGGCTGCACTAAATGCACTAGATTTCTTCCAGGTCAATTCGCGACTGGTATGGGACTGTGTACGTGCCCTATCTGAGCTAGCAAGTCATAACAGACTATTTCTGGCCTGGGTACCAGGGCACAAAGGATACAAGCTGACGAATTGGCTCGAGAAGGATCAAAATGCTCCCTGCGTTGGTCCCAAACCCTTCTGCGGTGTAGCTAATACATACAAAAAGGCAGCCATCGAAAAATGGAAGCAAACTAAGTTTCTGGAATGGTGGAAAGCAACCCCTGAACAGAGACAGACCAAAGAGTTCATAAAACGACCATCGGCCAAAGTAACAGAGGACCTGCTGTTAAAAAGCCGAAAGGCTGTTAGAATCATAGTAGGTTTACTGACAGGACACTGCAGATTCAACAGTCATATGAGTGTTATAAAATTGGCAGGAATAGACCTTTGCAGGTTCTGTCAAGAGAAAGAGGAATCGACTGTGATCTCTTCGCAACTTGGCGAGGAAAACCAAGGTCTACAAGCTTCCTCGAAAAGCCTTTGTCTAGGCTATGGAGCCTCTTTAGGAGATTAAAGGTAGACGAAGTACCTACTTTAATTTCAGTGACAGAAGGCTAACGCCAGCTCTACCTATCTGTTTATCTATTTATCTATACAGTGGAACTTGTACAGCCCTGTCAGAGGAATCGATATTAAGCACTAGAGCAGAAATAGAATGTTGGTCAACATATTTGTTTTTATCAAAGTGTATAATTAACTAACAATGTTATACACACCAGTTACGAGTTCTATTAATATATGAATATTCATAAGAATATCTGGGTGAGTGTAAAAGCAAACAATAATTTTTGGATAACAGACTGCTGCCTTTCACGAAGATTTTTATCTTCGTATAATCTAATTAGGCTGAAGAGTTTTGTAAGAATGTTTGACATAATTAAATAAAAATTTATTTATCGCTCAATTTCTACAATGATGTCATTTAGTTGAGTTATAATTATGTAAATCGGCAGGATATTTCGACTATAATAGTTACAAAACGACATAAATTGTTATTAATAGCCTGGTTGTATGTAGATTATTGAATATTTATTATTTTTAAATAAATAATTTGAGAGTTGAACTAGCGCACCAAAACTTTTCGTCTTTTGGAATTATTTTTTTAAGATTATCGATAGTTATCTATTTGACAAAAAAGTAAAATAGGTATAATTTTTTTGTGACACTTATCACGTAATTATTTTGGTTCTCAATTTTTTTTAAACGCGCTTTTATAAAACCCTAAGCATTGTGATATAAAGTGGCTAGACACCCCTTGTGGGGTTGCGCCGCATAAATGCTTTTTAGATCCTATCCCTCGTTTTTTCCTTCCATCTAACGATTCCTATCCTTCTCAAGTCCTCCTCCATTTCCTTCAGCCACTTAGATCTGGGTCTTCCTTGCCTTCTACCACCTGGCTCCCACTATAACATTGAGCAAGCGATTGCGCGCTCTCCTTCTCTCCATACATGACCGAGCCATTTTATTCTTTGCCTTTTTCTTCTCTTTACTATATCTTCCCCGTTAATTTCTCTCAGTATTTCATGATTCATACGTTGCCTTATTCATTGTCGCCAACTTTGATTGGCCCTAGAATTGTTCTCATTATTTTTCGTTCTAAAATCTCATCTCTTTATGTCATTGTCATCGTTACTGCATTGTGATATTAATATTAATTGTTATGCAGAATATTTAATCCATTTCCCAGTCTACGAATCAGTAAATTTTGACCCTCTTAAGCTTGGAGATCAAATTAAATGGAGATATGAAACCAAGAAGGTGGTGATAATGTTGTAAGTAAAACATCTGTATTGCGATTTGGAAAATATAAATACCATGCGTATAAAATTCTTTTATTTCAGAAATGACGATGATTCCGATTTTTCATTAGAACCTGTACCGAGTTTTGTTAAATGCCTTTTGTCGGTCAATAAAGCAAAACTGTTTCCTTTTGCTTTCTTCTATCGCACTTATTCCTTGCAATTTTCATTTACAGTTAAATTTATATCTTAACAATCGTTTGATGTCAAAAAAACTCTCCGATAGTAAAATCAGTAAAATTATAGTAATTTTGCTATAAAATTAGTTACATCAAAATGCACGGCATAAAATATAATATATTGCGTTTAGTAAAAGCTATTAAAAGACAATGAATAAAATTATATATTTGCGTAGGAAGAAGATTGTGAATGAAAATATAGGCCTACTGTCTGTCTACGCTCGATTCAGAAATGGCTAGGGGCAAATTTTTTAAATTTCTATAAGTAGTTACCTACTGGATGACTTGATCTAAAAAACTGGGATCGGAATAGTGTTATTAGTCATAACGTGTTAACTGATGAGATTTTAAAAACGAGAGGTATCTTCTTTTTGGAATCATATTTTATGATTATTGGATTAATTTATTGGTAAATTGACGCTGTAAAGTTGGAAATTGCTTTCATTTTTTGTATGGAACAAAGTTTTATTACCTAACCTAACTATACAGTGCGTTCATGAAGTAGGATAGTCTATTTTTGATTATTTATATTCCAATAATTATTTTTTTGTGTAATATTATATGAATTAGAGTTACTAGTTTTTCAGGAAACGTAAATGTTTCTAAAATACCATGATGAATAACCCTGTCTTATTAAAATGTCTACAACTAATTAGGAATATCTAGCGAAGATAAATGGATATTTTCTATGTCATCTCTAATAATAAGTTAAGCTTAAGTGAATAATTTGAATATATTTTTTATTTATTTAATAGTTTTAACAAACTTTTTTTCAAGACTAATGAACATGTCAGCATTATAATATAAAATATTTTATAGTGTCGAAATTAATTGTTTGGAATTAAAATATTTTAAAATAAATAAAATGGGAAAAATGTTCGTTTTTAAAACGAAATAAGAAGTAAAAAATAACTAAAAACCGTGGCCCATTTTTTGTTCGATTTTATTATTTATTATGTGAATGGATTAATATATTTTTTTATTGATAGCAACTTTCTACATTTTTATAGAACTGTCGCATGCACCCCACCAATCCCCGAAAAGTTCTGCTGTTGTATATTGGTGCTAATATAAGCTTGAATCTTTAAGAATTCTTTGCTGACAACTATAAAGTGTTTAGAGCCCAACCTGTTTTGTGATACAGCATGTTTTATCGTTATTCTTCTTCTTTTATTCGATGGAGCTTTGGTTTTCCATTTTCACGATGAATCCACAAAACCACTCGTGCGATACTGTGCTATTATTACCGGATTAACGACTAGCCATAACGAAATATCTTGGAACGAAGTATACCCCGTCATTAACTGCTACTGGCACGTTCTCTGTTCCTTCCTCTCCTGAAATTATACGCTTTTCACTTTAATATGAAGGAAGCATTCGCCTTTGTCGCTAAAAAAGGAGATATTACCATTCGAATAAATTCCTTAAGAGATGACATAATCTTTCAATCACTAGATGCAAATGTCCCTTAAACAAATAACAAATTACAAACAAAACCGACTGACGGCATATGGGTGAAAGTCGGAATTGTTTGACGTACAATAATCGTTAATCAGTCTTTAATTGGAGTAGGTAAATAGCTCAGAAAACCATAAACTTTTTCCATATACACATTCTAATAGACTTGCTTCAACTTCTTTTGTCTTTTCTCGATTGTCTTCAGCTGACAGTACCGCCGTTATAGATGAACAGTTCGAATTCTATTTACCACGAGCGTCCGGTAAGGTGGGACACTGATAAACTTACGTACATAAAAAAATACTAGCGTCTAATACAAAATTCAAATTATTTATTAGTGGAATTGGCTATGTCTGTAGTATTCCTGGTAAAAGTCTACGCGTTTGCAAAGGAAACCTGGAAGTATAGATGACCAAAAAGGATTATATTCTCCGATATTCCCAGATCAGATCTTAGACTGCCCAAAAAAAGCTCTAAACTGTGGTAAACTACAAAAGGGTGACACTTAAGTGGGGTGCCAGGGCTCAACGGTATTGTATGGCAAAGAAAGGATCTGAAATAATATTCACTGTAGTGTAATTTTAAAGGGCATTATGCCATATATTACACTGGCCAAAGCTAAAACGGAAGCCAAAGTCCTGGTCAAAATACCCAAAGAATGGCTGAAAACAGAATATTCAGCCCAAGCAATGGGCAAGTAAGGAAAAGTGACAGGATTACTCTTCACCGTAATGAGGAGCAGCCTCACAAAACCTCTTCGAATACAACTGACCACAACGTACATTAACTTATTGAAGTTAAGGACTAGAGTTACCAAGGAATGATTTTTCCAAGGATCTAGTGAAACCACCATACGTCTGACTAGATGACCTGTAATATTAACCAATCACTAGTGGTCTCGGCAGTTCACGATACTTTTTGCTTTCTCCGAAACTATATGCTAATGTTGGATACAATTTCTCCAAATGCGATTGGGGAGGCTTAGAAAACCTGTATTAAACCAGAGAATGAAATTTAAAAATTTACAGAACACAATATAACCTTCTCTTAACGAACTTATTACTTGCAAGATTGACAAATACTTGTTCGCTCTTTAATAAATAATTCTGAATCCGCTTCTACATTCTATTGAACTAATTAAATTGATTGTTTGCTGCCGCAGAACCAGTTCGATGATCAGATCTAACATAATCGAATGAACAGTAGCAAATAATGCTTCGTAATAATCGACTACATCTATATTTATGCCAGAAGGCATCGTCTGTGTGAGAATAATTCTAGCATTGTTCGATTACAAATAGAAGATACAATAATGAATTTTTCGGCGTGCATGGGATTCATTTGTTAATTAAGTTTGGGAGAGTACAGGGGCGTAACTATTTGTTATATCGAACAAGAATAGATATAGTCTCTATTCTAGATGCAGGTGTAATGGAATTTAACATTGCAAAGTGTCGGGACTTTTATTACACTTGTTGATATTAATAATAATCTTATAGAGAACTGTCAAATAGTCGGATCGGTCCTGGTTGGTCTCCTATCCTGACACTTTAAACTACAATAGAATAGACTAGAATAAACACATGAATAATATCGGATTGGCAGACACGACTATATGCATCAGGATTTATCAAGAAGATGAGGAAATCTCAGCAGGCAGAGGTAGTGTGCTACTGCCAAGGCCTCACTAGGCTAATGTTTCTGATGATAGTGGAGGAGAAACAGCAACCCTCCCAATATATGGAGGACCTGAGGTCTTGAAATAAGAACGGGCTTAGACAAGAAACTCTAGCATAGCATGAGAGTACACACAATAGATTTGTAAAGCCAATAGTGGAGAGGGTCTTAGGAGCTCGTAAGCCCCATAATCTCAATTTATCGAAAGTATGGTTAGTGTAAAACGGCTATTATTATACATAATTACGATCCATACAGTTTAAAAACTATTAACAACACTTATAATAAATAATTCTGAAACGACTAATTATATAATTCTCAGCATCGCGAGCTCACCTCATCTATATTGTTAAAAGAGAATTACGCGGAATCCGGCAACGACTTATATAAAAATCGACCGGTAATGTGACAAAAAGTGTTTAATGGTACATCGAAAGAATCATGGCTGCATAGTGGAACGCAGTTTACCGCTGGTGTGCCAATTAAATAACTTAATTAAGTTGTCATACGGGAATCAATCTGTACCGACTTGCCGAGGCAGCTACAAAGAAAAAACGTTTAACAACGAAACGTCATAAATGCGTTAACGTCGCTAATTTGAATGTTTGAAGAGTGATATTTCGCTAGTGTGGAGGAAATTGAAGAAAAAAAAACAAACACTGAGCTAAAATAATAATAATAAGAACTGAAGAGTCAAGTTAAAGTTCATCCGATAGAATAAAATACAATAAACATCAATAAAAACGGGATATTTATGCACCTGTATATGCATAAGCACATTGTTTCAATGTAAGAACATATGGGATCTAATTACTTCCGTATTTACAAGTGTTATGAGAGTTACATTAATTAACATAAAGTACATTGAATTATTATCGAGATTTCTAAATTGGAAAAATAAAATCAGCGGGGATTATGTCAATTATTGTGTAATTTATGGAAGGCAGTAAAGATGTAAGTATAAGGTAGAAAAGGAAAACGTGAAGTGATTTGTAAAGTGTGGAACAATAGTAGGGTAATTGAAACCATACTGCACTTTTATTCAATTTGGAATTAAAATTATAAAGAATGTATTGAATTTACTTTTTTAGCGATCGTAGAGGCACGGTATTCCCATCTCTACATTTTCATGTTAAATACACGAATGGTGGTTTGCTGGACACTTTTTCCTTCGTGTTTTTACTCATACATTGGATCGTGTTATATATTTTGTTGTTCTATAATCTATAACGATAGAAAGTTTGGTCGTGAAAAGAAATTCACATTTTATATTTGAACTAAATATTATATTGAACTCTGGTCAGCACCAGCTGGTCTTAATCGAGCTTTAGTATGGTTAACTATATATACTAATCAATTATGATATTCTTTCTAGGATTTTATTTTCGCTTCATAATATCCTGCACAAATAGCAGGCAAACTTTACTAGCCTTGAACAGGCAACGTGTTACATCAAGGCTAGTATTAGAGTACCATCGAGATTTAGCTAACGCCTCGGTAGATTAAGGGGCACGACAGAAGCAAAGGTAGCCACATTGCTGATTTTTTAGCCAAGGAAGTGGCTGGACTAAGAATTCTTGGACCCGGCGACACCTACGGCCTGACGAATTCGACAATTGCTAAACGTTACACCCAAGCTCAATCTCTAACGAGATGGGATGAAATCAAGAGATGCAGCCTTGCCAGGATCACCCTGGAGACCCTTGGAAGCTGGAGTCAAAAAAATATTTGGCAATGAGCAGGGAAAACCTACGTTTAACGGTAAGATTTCTGACTGGCCACTGTCAATTAAGGAAACACCTCCATACAATGGGGCTAGTGGACACACCTCTATGCAGGATGTGTGAACAGGAAGATGAATCTGTCAGGCATGTCTTATGCGAGTGCTCGTCAATAAGAAAGTGTGTATTCGGCAGTCTTGGCCTACACCTGCCGATATAAAGGAGATGTCTCCTAGAGACCTGTCCACCTTTCTGGAAAGGACAGGATGGACGATGATCTAGGAAGGCAACTCCTAGGGAGGATGTACAATGGGTCACCTGTGGCCTAAGTTCTGTGGGCCTAGCTCACCCTTCCTACTCTACGGATACGAAAGTTGTAACTCGATGTGACCACTCGAGAAAGTGTCGGCATGATACTTTTCTCAAGGGTGGTTCAACTCCATGGTTGTGTTGCTTCTTGTAGATATTTATTATCATATCCTTTCTAGGCTTTTATCTTCGCTACTTATAACCATTCTGAAAATTCTATCAAATACTTTATTCAGATTTATCTTTGGTTGTTTTTGTTCCGTCTCTTTTCTTTCATCTTAAGGTGGTCGTCGGGGGTATATTAAGAAATGATTAACGAGATGATTAATAGTCACTTAGCCAGTTTGGAGTAATGAAAAACCGTTACCGGTTATTATCAAATATCCAAAAATGTATTACCACTATTAGACCTCTTTTCTACTTCCTATAATATTAAAACGATTTTTGTTTTATTATTGCCCGCAGGTATGCATCAACAATTTGTATTTCCAGTACTTGTAAAGATAACAAAAGATATGGTTGTTAATTAAATACATTTTCGAGTCGTAAAAACGAGATAGTATAAAAGCAGTATAAAACAGCTTTTTTACCATAAACTTCGAGTACTACAGTAAACAATCTTTTTTATTGTTGATTAAAATGAGGCTACGATGTTTTTAATAAAATACCAAGGATATTTGTAAATATTTTGATTTGATTTGAGAACATTTTATAAAGATTCGGTGCCGTTATAACTGTTGAATGTTTAAACGAAAAAAAAAAAAGTTTGAGTCAGAATACACACTTTCAGAAAAATTATATTTCTATCCTTCCAATAATTTTTGTAGCTCCGATAGGCATTACTATTACAGTCCGATTGAAAAAAAAAATGATGGACGTATGCAGCTTCCTCTGAAATTAATTTAGTTCCAAATTTGTGCAGTGGCGTACCAAATACAAAAAATTGGATCAAATCTTGTGAAAAATATGCAAAAATTGTTTGCTTCACAGAAACTCAGTATTTATTATAATTATTCCGATATAATAACCCTTTTTAACAATACACAGTGATTATATAACTTAATCTGACACTAATACGAAATGACCATACTAAAACAGTGGAACACACTAAAATGCCATCGAGATGATTTAGTACCGGTGTTCGAGAGGCGAGATCCTTTCACGCTGAGTAGCGAGATGATGCTTTATGAGGTTTCAAATGCCTCCTAGGGTGGATGTGATATGCCACATCCTACAATTGTAAGAATAAAATTGAGTCTATAAATAAAATCTGAATGTTTAACTTCAGAGACATTACAATTTTTGGTTGTGAAAGATTTGTTTTAAATATTTTACACGAAAAAATTATATACAGACAAAAACAAAGCAAAACATTTCTGATACTGTAACTGCTGGTCAGCTTGTTCCACAAAGAACCGGAGCTGAGCCCCAGTAGCCACTAAAACTTCCAGATTTGACGGCACAATGCGTTCTTTCTTCCAAGGCAACATCAATATGTGGAAGTTAAATGAAAGCATTGGAAATGAGAGTTGTGTGTAGCTTTATATAATTTTAAAATAAATTTGTAACTATTGATGAAAAATTAATTATAACTATAAAGGTAATCAATAATAAATCTTACTTTGTCAAAAGAACCAACAGGACTTTTTCCACTGTTTTGGACAGATTAGTTGTCGCAAAAAAAGTACACTGAACTTTTATTTACCTCCTGCGATGTACAATATATGCAATTTGTTGAAAATGTCAGCTCGAACTGGAGGAGGGGACAGGCAGAAGCTCATTATCCTGCTGGCGCCTTCGTACAGGAGCGGTTTTGAACAAATAGAAACTTTTTAAGTGAATAAAAAAAAGTTTTTATAGATTCCAACGTTCAAGACAATCAACAGCTTCAAAAAAACTTCTATCTATTGTTACTTGAATTGTAATAGTTTTTTTTTTTGTGTTCCATTTACGTCGGATGGTTCCTTCTGTGTTTTTTTTAATTTTTATTTAATTCAACTAAAAGTGGATGCTGAAACCAATCCTGTGAAAAATCTACGGCTAATAAAAGGATATACATACAAGAAAATATCAAAAGGCAAATTTGTTTTGAGAGTGAACGTAAGCAAAGGAAGACTTGAATAAAAAAGAAATTACAGCTTAGGAGGGTGAAAATAACAACGAAGACTTCTTAAAAGAAAAATATAATTAGAAATATGGAACAAGGAAATCAAACGAAATGAAAGGCGAGGCCGTATTCATTCTTTCTTTTGAGGAGGAGACTGGCAGAGAGTTTCTTGAATGGAAAACTCATCTTCTTATTTAACGGTAGGTATAATAAGGGGTCAGTTTACGATGGTTGTGCCTATTTCAAAAAATTGTGTAATTATTAAAAATGGTTTTTTTTTTAAATTTTCCAAAGAATTCAATTACAGTTTAAGGACGTAAAAAAGTTAAATGAAATTTTATTAGATACCTATCACTTTAATTTATTTTCACTATTCAGTTAAGTTAATATTATTTACACCATTATTCCCTTCCCATAAGTAACAATTTTAATTTGACATATAAGACATTCAACCTTTATACTGTCATAGGCGTAACAAGCTATTTGTTCGGACGGGTTAAAATTTGGAAAATACCAATTTATCAAAAATATAATTGGATAATTGTGGCAAATCAAAAATTGTTGCCTTTTTACGTGTTCAAATTTTAACGATGTTTTCCCAGTATGAAACAGTTATGAAACAAGCACAACCTGAAGTCTAAGTGGAGCTCCATCGCGAGTTACACACTATATTTTTTATACAACATATACTGAAACTGGTTTTCTGTCTTTTTTTTTAAACTTTTTGGAATCATTTTTGGTATTCTTGTGGAAATTTTGACAATTTTTAAATAGTTTCGAGTTTTTTTGTGAAATTTGCTGGTATTTTTCTGAAGCAATTTTGTCGGATTTCTGATATTTACCCAAAATGTTTTATGAAAACTCCATTTTTATTACAAAAAATCCAAGCTGGAATATCTGAAGGTAGCATACTTGGACATATGCATTCTATAACTAGAATTGGTTGAAATAGTCAGTAACAAACAGATGCAGAGAAAAAATTATTATTAAAAATTAATTTTTATAAGAATTCTTAACTTTAAAAAAAATTATTTCATTTTAAGCCAATTCTGCTCTGTACCCCATCTTGATTATAGCTCACGAATATATAATTACACGAACACAATCAGTGGATGTTCATTCTCGGACATTCCACTGTAATTATGGATATATATCCACAGCAGACATACACACATATACTGTTTGTTGGTCTTCTAGGATCTGTTCGGTCTTAACTTACCTGACCCCCGCTATTAATATACACTCCCACCGATATTCCATTGTCTTCGGCTTTTGATATACTATATAGCAATTTCATAGATTTTTTTCTATTGATAATTTTCTAATAAGTAATAAATTGCTTTACACGATTTAATTATTGAATGGGATGATAAAGGTAGGTACTTGGATGCTGCCCGGATGATCTTTAAAATAAATGAGATTGTCTGTGTATACGCGGAAGAGATTGTGAATACCTTCATTTTGTATAATAATATCTTCAGTTTTTTTTTTAAACGACAATGGGATATGAGTTTTATCAAAAAACTCTACAAATACAGAGCGAGTCCATGATATTTAATAGTTTCAGAAAAAAAGTTGTTATGACGATTTATATATTTTTTTTATACCCGTCGTATCTTCTAATCGAATAGTCCGACTCGAATGATTCAATATGTATTTATATATCAATGTTAAAACTCTTAGTGCTGTTTTACTTTGACTTATGCGTTCATGGGTTGTAGTCATCCAAAAGAATCTTTGATTGTCTAAGACCTACTAGATCTTTCCAATGGTCAGATCTCCTCTTTTCTTCGGCTTTCTCTTTTTCTTCCAATATTACATTGGGGCTGATACCGCAAAAGGGTTCCGGCCTCCAAAACAGTCTTTCAGTTCCCCTCTTTGCTAGTCCATCTCTTGCAATGTGTCCTGGAATCCACAATACAATGCCTAGGCATTCGCACACCATTTTGGAACCGATTACACAAGAGCTCAGTGCTTTAATATCTGCTTGACTATCCGGCATTATGATAATCCCTTGCCTTCTAAACATTTTGTCAATATTGAACTGGGCCCACTTTCTTATGACGTGAATTTCTGCTTGAAAGATACCTGGGGTTTCCCCAAAACTTTAAGAGAGTTTGGTTCCTGGCCTGTACACTCCTATAGCAGTTCCTTCTATTGCTTTTGAGCCGTCTGTGTATCATTGAGTGGCATTCTTTTCAAGTATGGTTATGGTATTTGGATCCCATACCATCTTGTTGCTTAATTCAGTAACGAATTTATTTGAAAAGTTACACTTTTTCATCTTACCCAGCTTTTCTGATTTCTAATAAGTGAAGAGGACGCAATATTTCTAGAAGTGATAATATTGCTCTCACTCTGGCAGTGTTGCAACTTCTTCCTGTCAGACTCCTGCACACCAATAGAGCCATTTTTGATTTGTAGAGTCCATGTTCCTACATACAAATATTCGGAATGTTGACTGTACTATAAACAAAATTTTAAAATTCGTAATCTGCATTCAGGGTGGCACTGTTAACGTATCCTTAAAGTGACTATTCATCTATTATATTCTAAAACATGCTTAGACACTGGAAAATTAACCATAAACGACGATGAACATCCTACGAGCATTCAAAGAATCTTCTACCAGATCTGACATTGGCATTGAATTGAATTGGCTTTTCGTGACGTTTGTTAACTCCCGTATAATTGGTCATATTCCGAATAGGCCATGCCGTTACCAAAGACGTTACCACAGGATTTTTTAAGGAGCATGTTTTTTAGATCCAAATTTATCACATTATAACGATTAATCTTCTTTCTTTTGTTATTTTACAAAAGTTTAACTGAAAAAGGTCTCGAATTAATTCTAGAAACATGTGATACAACAAAAATGAGATGGTTATGGAAAGGGGGACACGAAAAAATAAAAATCGAGGAACAATATAGTACATTTCATTATTTGGAAATAACAATTAGTCAACTGGGAACAAAAGAATAAAAATGTTTCAGAATTGATCGACACTTCCCTCATTTTCCACTTTCTTTTCATTTGTAAATTGAATTTTTCCATCTATGTTTTTGAATCATTTGAATTTCTTAATTTATCGTTTTTTAAATATTTTAAAATTTGGATTGATTTTTCCTGTAATTCAGTATTCGACGTTCGCCTATGGCACTACAATCTGAATAGTCCACAACATGACTGAGCAGTTTCATCAGATTCCGTAGAGGTCTTTTCGAAAAAGGCCCAAAGATCAGATAGTCGCGTGATAAGTAGAAACGGGGAGACATTTGTTGCCGATCGGCAATTGTTCGGTCATCAAGGCGGCAAACAAAGCCTACTGTCGCATTGTGGACTAACTAGATGTCTTTTAATTGACAATTGTTTACAGTGGTTATCATTCATGTTCTGCAAATTCCATGTACAGCGTAACTAAGTGCGGAATCGTTTTAGACCAGGAATCGGCATCCATTCGTGCTAAAAAAGTGTTTTTTCAAAATAACTTGTCGAATCAATTCAATTCAATTCGTGGGAAGTCACTTTGTTTACCTTAAAAATCTGCGTCGTTCGCCGCAAACCAAATTAAAAAAGTGTTTTTTCTCTATAACTTTAAAATTTGGTCTTAGTCAGTTTTTGTGGAAAATTGACCATCATTTCATGGTGGGATCTGCGAAAAAGCGATCAAAGGAATAAATACCTTTGGTAGGTTACAAGATTTTGAAACGGTCTCAACTGCTTTACTTCTAACGCCTGTCATTTTTGGGCTTGCCAAGACCAAGATTAAGATCTTATTTTGTATTTACTTTGGGGTGATATTAACTGAGCCCTAAAAGATTTATTGTGCCCCCTTTCTTCTATATAGTTCCTGAGGAGTCTCAGAGACTATAGAAGCTCCTTTGGGCCTAATTCCCGAAAGGAATTTTATCTGAATACCTTATACAAAACATTTGAGCATTTATTAAAATATATTTCCCACTTCACACATCACACTGCGTTTCTATTTCAGGAATTTTAATTTCTTCCGGTCGTTCAAGACCAAAAGTCGTCCCTGTCCAAATGCAGATAAACATTCTCCGTTGTTGAACGACTTGCTCGTGATGCTCTCTTCTAATGAGTGCCATAAAGTGTTCTATCAAATTGCAGTAAGCCATGGTTGCAGTCCAGACTACCTGCAATTGTGTTTTTTTACTAAGCCCGTCTATTACAATTTTCTATACTAGGTAAGTTACTGAGCAGAATTTATAGCCAACACTCACATAAGGAGGCAGGGGTGGACTGTATCGAATCGGAAAGAAGACAGATATTATCAATTGATTATTTGATAAATATGTAGTACCTATTACGTATACACTGTATTACGTTGGCAATTCAAAAATTCAAGTTACAATGTGAGAAAAAAAAAGAAAAATTATTTCGGTCTTTCTGGTACTTAATGTATAAACCATTTTTAATAATTGTGATTGACCAGTCAGAGGCTTAGAGTCCTCGGCACCTCATCCTTTAGGCTTTTTTTGCTCTTGGTTGTGCCGTGTATGTGAAGACACCAATGGCCCTTATCAGACTCAACAGTCTTTTCAGTAGGTCCTTCTTTTAGAAATCCTTCCTTGGATGTTTTAGTCCTAGGAGTCTATAGATAATGAGACAATGCTTCACAATCAAAGATAATGTGGGAGGCTGTTAGGTTCCTACCTATATATGCCGATTGTATTCATGTGCTTCCTTAGGGTACAGTGACTGGTGACTAAACCCGTCACTATCCTGATCTTGACCCTTATTAGTCTTTCGTGAGTCAGCGTCTCCGAAGGTTTTTTTATCAAGAGTTTGCTGTGTTCCTGTTTTGGCACGTGTCTCCAGTACGACTGATGTTTAGTTTGAGTCCACCGAGATATACAACCACGTGCAGCAGTTTTGGATATCCCAAATACTGGTTCAGGACCAGTGAATGCAGTCTCAGACCCTAGCTTTGCTAGGATGTCTGTCTTTTCATTTCCTACAATGCCCTTGTGCCCTGGGACCCACTTAAGAGTGATGGTTAGCCAGGGTTAATAGTTTTTAGACAGTCCCAGACCAGTCTAAACATGCTAAACATTTTAATGCTGCCTGACTATCAGAGAGTATAAGGATCTTTTGGATCTTTTGACTTCAATTATCAACTTCTTTTTTCTTATTGAAACCGTGAGTTTATTTGGAACAAGTGAATCTGAGCTGGGACGGAAGAAGCAACTATGCTATATAATAACTCGGCCCGCCCCTGATATGCATTTATACAGAGAAAATATGTATTCATAAGGATTAGCAAATGATTTATCTTGTCACGCATTTATAAATTCTGATCAAGGAATTATTTTAAAGGCAATAATGCACATTATAGATGTGGAAAACAATTAGTTAGCGAATGCTGCCTCAAGAAGAAATTTAAAGTAGATAATTTCTTGCACGTTTTTTTTAATTTAATTGCCCAAGGACAATTCATTAATCAGTTTTCGTTCGATTTCATAAGAGAAGCACTATTTACAGAAAAGGATCAATAACACATAAGATTTTTATGACCTGAAGATAATATAGGAAAACAACAAAACATATAAAAAAACGCAACGATAAAAATGTTGTCACTAACGAAAATTTTATTATGAACACACCTATACTGGGCATCGAAAAAGAAAAAGATACCGAGCTACATTAAAACCAAAGAAACTCAACTACAACTTGCACGATCATAACTTGAAGGATTTCTCTGTCGAGTTTCATTTTATAAATAATCGGAACAATATCAATAATAACCAGATCGGCTCTTAATAAAATGCAAAGAAAACCACAAGCATCAGTACAAGAACTACGGCATTATGTGCAATTAGTAGCCTTGGCATGTTGGCTACTACAATGAAGCGAAGAGCAAGAGGTGCCAGTGGGGAGCACTACGCGAGAACCGCGGGTGTCTCACGCTAATCTCCGGACGTCATCCTTCCAGGGGGTATCAAGAACAATAGCTACAGGGTCGGTGGTAAGTTGTATTTGTCTTATATTATATAAATTTTATATTTATATATATAAAGAAATAATTGTTGTACTGCTAAAAGTTCCGATATACCGTCAGGATGTTGATAAAGTCTCTTTCTCTTTTTTCTTGTGGGGAGCAAACAGGAATGTGTACTGGTGGAATAATGACCTTGGCTCTTTGATCGAGCACTTCATATAACAAGGCTCTGAGAAAAACTGAAGGAAGTACTACGAAGAGGTACAGAATGTGCTAGAAACTAATGACATTGAAACCATTATCCCCTCAAGGAACGGAGATTCCAATGGTGACCCGAGATTATTATGGACCAAATAATTGAAAATAGTGGCGACAAGATTAGAAGCTTATAAATTTCGAATAAATATGACAGAACAATAAAGCCTGTATGAAGTACCAGATGGTATAAATCTGATTAAAGCTCTCACATTAAAAATTACGATCTATCGTCCGGTTGAAATAAAAAAAACGAAAATGATCGATGACAATGGATACTTTCCCGCATTATAATAAAACAAAAAAGAGCAAAATTCTCTCCTGCTGTTAATTCTTTGCCGTGACAATAAAAATTATAGGCTAGCTCAAGTTGAAAACAACAGGTCGGAAAGCGGTTACAAGTTGGATTGTGAATTGCGTTCATTAGGAATACGCACGCAAGTATGGTAATTTTGTACTGAACAGAAAACAGAAAAAAACGGTTGTGCACAAAAGAGTAATCAGAGGATATTAATAAAATCAGCGGTAGGTGTTTGGCGTTACAATTTTTACAGGAACGCAAAAAATTATTGTTATAAGTTTTAGTGTATACCAGTGTCGTTACATAAATGTATGATTGTCGTGTTTGATCCAATAGACATAGTACCTACAGGGTATCGCACATTCACAAGACTTTTTATGTAGAAATTATTTCATGACACTATTTGAAGGTGAAAAAATAATTTTATCAAAAAACTTTTTATCAAAATTACATTTTTCTATTGCAATATTAATTTCAAGATAAATCATAAAATTGAGTTGGAATAAAAAAGTAAACTGAATATCTTTAACGGAAAAGATATGAATCCATACGGTGAAGACATATGCCTTCTTCAGATGTGAAACACGAGTAACAATTAGATATGTATATTAGAACAAATACCAGCATCATCATTCCCTCTGAGCCAGTGTCCTAATAAAGTCATCATTTAAGATAATGGGTGGTGTTAACAGAATGTTAACCCACGAATAAAAAGACATCGACAGCTGTTGTCTGCAGAAGAAGCAGCTCGCCTACATAATAGAAATATATACACCTACGTTAAGGGGTATTGTAACACTGGCAGTGACATGAACAGGCAAGAGATCCATCGAGATTGTATCAAACCAATTTAAGAGACTTTGCTGGAGATCTGATTAATAATTATTTATTTGTTCTTTGGATGTTTTCTGTTAGAAAACAACACGAATTATCGGGGTTAAATTTAAAATTTAGTATGTAGAATTTTCGTGTTTGTTGCCAAACTCCTCCGAAGCGGCTTGGCCGATTCTTATGAAAATTTTTGTGCTTTTTTGGTCGGTCTGAGATATAAATGAATAGATTTTGTGATCCTATTAATACTACCACTGGTCGCATGATTTACGCAAACACATTCCAGTTATATATCTTGTTACTGAGAAAAGTTGGCGTAAAAAGAATACAATATATATAAAATTGGCGATACACTATATCTTTTATTCTCTGCAATATTTGATTTATCCGGTCGATATACAAACAATCGATTCGTACAAGAATAAGATACGTTTTTCCTATTGTAAGTTGAGCTCGTTATTTCTTCCGATTAACTGTAGCGCCTGAAAAGGCTTAAGAAGAACGGCCGGTTTATTGTGACTAGTTTTTGTTGCGAGACAGTGACATTCTCCGGATTTCCTACAGGATTTTTTATAAAATAGTTACATATTTAACATAACAATTATATAGTTTTATAAATGGAAGACGATTTAGACAAAAAACAAATATTGAAAGTTTAAAAAGGAGATGAATAAAATATTCATCGATAATTTTTAAGCGAATTTAAATAAACCGGAAGCCTTATAAAGGTCTAGAGGTTTCGCACCTACCCATATTTCATAACCTTCCGCGTTTCAGGCGGAAATCTACGCAATCGACACAAATGAATAGCCAAAGAAGATATAGAGATTAGTGATGAGCAAAATTATTTTTCGCAACACCAAGACCAAGACCAAAACCATTCTTCTACTCGCAAGACCAAGACCAAGACAGTATGAACAAGAACAAGACTGATACCAAGACCGACTATGCAAGACCAAAACTAAATACGCAACAACAAATCCAGGATATTCTCCCTACAAACCCATTATATTATATTACAAAGTCTCATAAGTTTTAAATTCTTAAATCGGGTGATCAATACCGTAAAAATATCCATTTAATACATTTACAATACATTACCAAACAAAATACAGCAAGACCAAGACGAGGTAAGCAAGACCAAGATCAAGACCGAGACCAGACAGATTTGAGCAAGACCAAGACCAAGACTGAACAAGCAAGACCTAGATTGTTCGAGTCTTGGTCTTGGTCTTGCTTTGCTCATCACTAATAGAGATCAAATAGAGACTGCCTAACAGTCCTGTCCTCCATGTTCTTGTCCTAAAAAAGCTCAAATTAGTGGAGGAAGAAGAATGTAGATTATGTGGCATAGAAGAAGAAGCGAATTGCACAGTAATATCAGAATCCTAGGGCACAACATCTAGGAGACTACTGGATAGAGCAGATATCCTAAATTTCCTCAGGGAAAAAGGAATAAAGGAGCTACTAGTCTCTGAGACGTTCCTCAGGAGTTAGTAGAAGTAAGAAGGCACAATAGATCTTTTAGGTCTCAGTAAATGTCGCCCCATCATACATACGTACCTCATATATTTTCAAATTCATCTCTACATTAAAATTTCAACGATAGTCTTGTTACAAAATAATTGATCTACAATCCACAAAAAGATCATCAAAATCAAAAAAATAGTTCAAGAAAAAAAGACTTTTGAAAATGTATCGAGTTTTTAGTGTCCAGTGTGAGCCACTGTTAAGAAAAACAAGAATAGCAGTAATTTATAAGAAACACAATCAAGATAGTGTATCAGGCATGACAATATCTTGCTGTCTAAGCGGCTTACACCGGCCAGTGTCATCGGCATATGTCGCCATATTAATATCAGTCTTCAAGTATATAGGATGATATAATGTACATAGCCAATATATGTATTTTATTTGTTTTTCCATTATCTTAGTTATTATCTGATGTCAGTATCAAGATAATTATAGCTACTGCAACAAACTATATATAGCTTGAAAGTGTTGGGCGATAAAAGGAAAAAGTTTCCCCAATTCAGAAAAGTCTCACACATGTCTGATATAATTGTTGTTTTGAAATAAAGTTCAATAGTAATAACGAAACAATTAAAAACCGAACCGATTAATAAAGAAGGACTGTCACAGGAAATAGAAAAACATGATAAATATATTACACTTCTGTATCTCTCCAAATCCAATCATCGGAATTGATAAGTTGTCGAATTATAATCAAAAATTCAATTACCCAGTTCCATTTATCATGCAAACAAAGTTTTCTGGATGACAACCAGGAAACTTTAGTCTAACGTTAGATGCGAGGTACACTTTAAAAAATTTTCAATGTTTTCTAACCAAAGTTTTGTTTATACATATAAAATACTTTGTCCTGAATGACTGACTAACGGATCAACGCTAAAGCGCTGATCGTAGAGACGGGAAACTTGAAGGGATGACGAAGGATTACCTTCCCCAAGTTCGTTATCTGACTGTGTATACAAATAGAAAGCCTCTGAGTACAACGATGACTTTTGAATGCATCTGGTGTCAAAGATTACACTTACGTTCACTAAAACTTTTGACCAGAAATAGATGAGTGGAGCAGGAAGTTCATTCGTTCAGAGAAGGTACAGTTTTTGTTTCTGATATCATTTCGAATATTTCCACTACCATCTGTATCAAATGTTTTGTTTTATGGAAAATTATCTAGAGTAGATCCAACTAAAATACTCTTGAATTTTTAAAGTGTACCTCCGTCAGCTACCGACATTCAATACCAACAAACGAAAAAACATTTTGACTGAAACTTCTCCTCATTCAAAAAATTATTAATTGTTTAGTGTCAGTTTTTAGTAGAACACATAAATATTGGTTGTTTCTTATTCTAACAATCCCTTTGATTTATTTTTAGAAGATGATTTTTGTTACTACAGTTCCATGAAATATTATAGTATATTAGTTTTAATAGTCTAATTTATTGATAACCATTATGATGGTTGAAATTTATATATCCTATCTAAACTTTAATGTAGATATTCAAAAATCCTTCTACCATATAGTATGGTGTAGAAAGGTAATCCTTTTTCACCCATTCTTACTTGTTTTTGGTATTGGTATTTGGTATTTTTCGGTCTTCTTCTTTTCCGTTTGTTCTATGGTCTTGCCTGCCCTCTATAATTTCTGTTATCCATGGTATCTCCTTTTCGTACAAATTGGTAATATTACACCCATTTTCCAATCCTCCAATATCTCATCTTTCTTCCATATTTTATTGAAAAGTATTCTGACTATTTCCTTTTCTTGTTCTTCTATTTTTTCATCATTACATACTTTATCTTGTCATACCCCAGCGCTTTTCCGTTTCTTAATAATTCTCAAGCCTCTTCTTGTTCTGTTTTTGATATTTCTTCTTCTGCCCCTTCTTCATTTCTGTGGCATTTCGTGTTTTTAATTTTCTTAAATGTTTAGTAAATTATTGAAGTTATAAGAATACCTTAAGCCTGCTAAATTTGCAAAAAAAACGATATATTACTGGGGTATTTGTAAATTTTATATCACTTACTTGTATAATCAATCGTGATAATCTGAATGATTAAGAATAAAATAGGCAGTTTCCGAGCAATATCCTTATTGTCTGGAGAATAATTCGTCCTGATAGTCCTTAATACCTTATACGTGAAGATTCCATGTTTTCACCCCATACAGGAAGGAAGTTGATGGCACAAGGGAGCCAGAAAAGCTCTGTTGAATTTGTAACAACGTGTAATCGACATGGAATTGCATTTGGGGGTTGTTGTTTATTTGTTTCTAGATGCGTTGACACTCTATTAGTAAATGTTTGATTATTTTGAATAAAATGTATATTTTTCTAGAGTGATTTTGTTCAAGTGACATTGATTAATTTTTTATTTGTCTGCTGCTTGTATTATTATTCTTTCCCTCGGAAAAAATATTATTATATCTGAGTTTGAGTATCTGTCTGATTGATTGTTTCAATTTGCAATATTTCCAATCCTAGGAATAAATAGAGAATTCATCAATTAAATCCGCCGTCGTAAAGCGTAAATTCATTTAGCGGTTAACGATGAGAGTGGACATCTCAAATTATAATTTACCAACCAATGTTTAAAAAACCTATTAGACCTGACGTCGTGAGATATTTCCTGGTGTTTTAACATGCCTTGCATATTAATTGATAGTTATAATAACTCAGAAGAAAAATAAAGTGTTGGGACTATTTATTTTTTGCTCAGCCTGTAAATCAAGTGTTGGCACAGAATTGTGAGCATAGGCGTAGATCGGTTTTATTTCATTTTCAACTCCTTCAGTCATAAGACTTTTTTTTCAATTTTCCCAATATTATTTTCTTTAGGTTACGACGCTACTATCTCTTCGCCTCTAGACAGAAGATTACAGCCATCCATTATGGAATATCCAGTTTTCGAAAAGGCGAGAAAAAATCGAAAGTGAAGAGCTATGAAAAAAAGTTGTTAGGTTCAAGAAGGTTTGGTTGAAGAATGATCTTTTGAAACTTGGAAAAGTCAAAAAGAACTGGAAATTGGTAGTTGGAGAGAAGAAATGGTAATAAAATAACTATGAAAAATCTAAAGTAAGGAGCTGTGAAGAAAGTTGTTGTCAAGGTTAGGAAGGATTATCAGAAGATTGGATTGAGAAATGATTGTATAAAACTTGGAAAAGTCAAAGAAATCTGGAAATGGTCATATTAAAATCTATTTTATAACTCTTAATTCATCACGTTAACTTGACCTTGACTCCTTTTTTTCTACGCCCATGGTTCTTAAGCTGGAATAATCGAAATTTTTGAATTTTTTTTATGTTACCTGATTTATGGTGTTGCGCTTGATTTATTCGTCAATAATTTATTGGAAATTAAGGTAATTCTTGCCGTTACAGTGGCACTAACTGTATAAATTTTGTTTTCTGGCAACGAACCATTATTTCATGTTGTTTAATTAAACATTTTTTCGAAATTTATTGGGATGTTTATTGGTTGAAATACATCGTAAAAAATATATTTCAATTCACCTCGTATTTTTGAATTACGTACACAAGTGTCAGTATTCACCTCATACATTTGCATTTGTTCCCATTTATATAAACTTTTGATAACAATAGCGAAACCATTAGTACCCCAAAAAATAATGTTTAAAGGCGATTCGTTACTGGTCTATCGAGGTTTCGGAATTCAAAAGAACGCGACCAACAAAACATTCTGGATGCATTTTAATGTTCACAATATGACATATCATTAATTACACGTAACAGCCGTGATATCGAACATTATATCACCCGAGGATCAGACAATGCGAAAAAATACGGTTATGTTGCGTGTTCACATGAGAGGAGATTATTTCACATATACAAGTTGTCCTCACTCGTTAACAGCTGACGGATAAGCGATAAGTGGGAATTACGTACTATAAAATTGTTTATTGCAGATAAATTTCTTGTTGTCTTTGTGACGTTTACGCCTTCAATGAAAATAAGAACTACCATAAATACGAGGGATATTCGTATTGTAGTTAATTCAGCTTTTTTAAAAGTTTTTGCCTAATTTGTGTTTCTGATAAACGCATCTTTATAAAAATTTGAAAATATTGGGAAATATTCTCACCTGATTCTGTATTTAATGATAACCAGGCTCTACTAGAAGCTATTAGATACGTAATCGTTTTGTGGAATCTCAGAGGGTTGCATAAAAATCAGGAACTGGCTAGATTAAGAACTCCATTCCAAATGGAGGTTGACTAACTAGTAAATGGAAAACTGCGAGAGGGCATTAATTACAAGGAATTGAAATGTAATCACAAAACATTAGAAAAAGTCACAACCTATAACTGCAGAGCTTAATCACAGAGCAAATAAATCAACAAGATTATATGATTAATTAAATTCAACATTATTAAGCCATAAACACTTTGATATGGATACAAAGCTGGAAATCTATAACAAAATTACAGTACCAACTATAACTTGTGCTAGTAAGAACTGGGGACCGTTTTCACCATCTTATAATCGCGATTCTTCAGTCGCTGAATTATTCCCGGCAGATCTGAAGATTTAAAAGGACCATAGTAATCGACCAGTAGTTACGATAATTTTTTTTATAAAAACTGTTTTAATTAACATAAAAAGGATGAGCTAATCATAACCAATTTATTCAAACAGGAAAACCATTCATGTCGCGTCGCCTCTAACGGTGAGCACTTTTGACTAGCTGTTCACATTTGATTTGAATGTATATCAACGTAGTTACTTAAGAAAATGGCAGTCGCACGCATACAATGCGAAATCTCAGAAAAGTAGTCGCTGTTACGCACCATGTGCCTCACAGTACAAATTTACATCGAAAGGCATACTTTGACATGTCTACTTATCTAGCGTCGGCTAAAGAATGTCCTTATACGTATTTGGATTGTGTCGCTTGGCACGGAAGAATGAGTTTCTATGGGCACAAAGGATGCCGACCCGGATTTTTTCTTGTTTCATCACAAGACAATGTTACAGATATTACTGGATAGAATACAAACATTTACTCTCTTAAGTAGACGATTCTCTAAATTGAGGACGTCTCTACCATTTGTTTTAATCAATGGGGAATCGAGAAGACGTTTATTACGACTTCTACATAATAAATTATTTACCGATAAAATCACATATTTTTCTTCGCTTTCGTTTCCAAGTTCTTTAATATTCCCACGTAATGAAATTATCAAGCTTCTGTCAGTCAAGTTCAAAGACGATCATTAGAAAATTCGTAACATTTTACAAATAAAAATTTATTTTTCTTTTATACTTGGCTGAAATTATTATTTTTGGACTATTGCGATATTCACACAGAAAATATATCTTAATTATTAGTGAATAAACAAGACATCAAGAAAACATTAAGTATTCGGACCTTGGAGTGAATTGAACTTCAACAAAAATTTATGAAATGTTCTTCGAGTTCTTTAGGATCAGCTTAAAAATTATTACCCCTCGAGAGCAGGATTGGATAATAAAGGTAACCAGGAAACTGTACTATGTCTGTGGACAAAGAAGGAGCAGCCGTTGACAATAATCAAATACCTTACACTCTCAGATAGCACTGAAATCTTTAGCATGTCACGAGATCAGATCTAGACTGTAGAAGTAACTCTTGAATGGGTCCCTGGGCACAAGAGTATGGTGGGAAATGAAACGGCAGACACCCTAGCAAAGCCAGGGTTTAAAACTGCACCCACAGGTCGTGAACCAGTATTGGGAATGAATGGATTCCAAGTAAGAGTCCAAACTCTGCTTCTAATTATTAATGGAAAAAATATGAAAATTCTAAATTGACAATTATTTCGATATTTACAATATCATCCTCAGAAAGACAGAAATTACATTTGATATGATGCCAACTTGGTGTTTAATATTTTGTTTAGCCCTAGTGTCTTTCTGACGATGATATCTTACATATCGAAACAGTGAATTTAAAATAAAAAATTCTTAAAACGTTTGATATGATTTTTTGACATTAATTTACTCGATTTTTCTTTATACACAGTAAACATAAAGGAACCGTAAGAAAACAAAATATGAAATTGCAATGCAGATTGAAAATTAAAAAAGAAAAAGTAAATGGAGAATTGCTTTCCAACTTTCCGTCAGCCGGAGCATTTAGAATATCCGAAGTCTGGATATGGTAATGGAAATGCCTTCAAGGCGTTTGTTTCCGTCCTGCTCGTTCACAAACAACATAGATCTTAAATTAGCCTCCTCCGTATTTCAAAGTTTACATTTTATTATGAGGTAAATATATTTTTAGAACCAAAGGGGTGAAGTTAAACTTGCTCTGATTAATTCTAGAGGAAAGAGAAACACTTAAAGAAGAAAGAGAGCTCTGGATAATAATCAGTTAAGAAATACGAGGTAGTTGATAAGAGATAATTAACCAACCATTAACAAATTTCCACTCTAGAACACATATTGACAACATACATTTTTTTGATAACACACGATAAGACAAGCAATAGAAGCAATTTGCAATAAATTACATACCATACAAATTTTTTTCGTAAGTAACAAATCATCTTCTATATAATTGTCCTTTTTATCGATATACTGCATCTGAAATTCTCAAGTGGAATAAAGATTAAAGTACGGCGACTACTTAATGCGTCTGTCAGAAGATTGCTTTTTATTTTACTCATTACGTCACACGAGAAAAAACCATCTTCAGAAAACAATTAATGTTCCAAAATGAGATAATTTTTTTTTAAACATTCAAACACAAATAATTTCGATGAAAAAAAGTTGGATTTTCATATACAGGGTGATTGATTAGTGTGATAAAGTTCAGTGCCTCCTTTGCCCTTTGAGATATCAATTTGAAAATTTGAGGGTTTATAGCCATTGCCAGTCTCCACATTTTAAAATGATTCACAATCTTACAGGGTGTTCCAGAATGCTGTGCCATGTCAAAGTTAAAAAACGGAGAAAATAATGTATTCGTATTTTGATTCACCCTGTATCAGATTCAATGAATATTAACGAAATAAATAATTGTCCAGAATTTTTACTACTATTCGAACACTTTGGCCGCAACAGATTTTCATTCTTGAATTTCTCTTACAATGTACAGGGTATTGAACTTGTTACGATTTTTATGGAAAATTGGTTATAACTTTCTAAATACCCCGTAGAACACATCACAACCCTATATTATTGTGATGGGGAGGTCAAGCTGATTCCAACTATGCGATAAAATATAGAGTGTTTCATTTTAAAAAATGTAACTTTGATATGGCGCAGCATTCTGGAACACCCTGTAAGATTGTAAATAATTTAAAAATGTGAAGACTGATGATAGCCATAAACCCTCAAATTTACAAATTGATATCTCAAAGGACAAAGGAGGCACTGAACTTTATCACACTAATCAATTTGAAATTATACTTTTAGCCTGAACTAAAAAACATTTATTAAAAAATAACTCAAATAATATAATAAAAACGTCCTTATGTATCAGAAACAGTAGACTTGAATGGACTTCGAAGTAATAAAGAAAATAGAAGAAAAGGTTTAATAGTTTTGTTGACACAGTCAATTTTACCAGTATATATAAAGAAAATTGGTGGAAATTCTGCGTGCTGGGATACCTATTCTTGCACAGCTGCTATTCCACATATTGAACCAATTATTTCTTGAAAAAGTAACGTACCAGTAGAAAGTGTTTTTAAAGGTGGATGAAGAGATATAACAAGTTTGGTACTTCTAAGGGAAGTGGCATACAAACACATTTAGTGGCCACCTAAGGCGTAAAACTGCAAATGTATACTGAGCGAGTTTTATGTCAATACCAGACTCGCACCTAGTTCCTTCTGAAAGTACCACAGATATGCTAGTATTTTTTCTTCGCAACTTTTTGGATTACCGTTTTTTACTCACATCATAATAGGCGAAAGCACCAGGATGTTAAGGTGCGAAGAGGAATGAAAAGGCGGATTAAATGGCTAGTCAGTGTCATACATTGGACTGTCTTGACGCTGATAGGCTACATGAAAAGTGTAGGATTGGAGAATGTAGAGTCTAGACTCATTAGACTACAATAGATTTGAAAAGGTTGCAGTCAAATATTGCCAAACAAATACTAAATACCTGGACAGCAAGAAGAGCTGTAGACTTCCAGCATAATAATAATAGGATTGGTTCATAGGCTTTTATACATTCTTCTAAAAATGCCTCCAAATAAATGTTAGACTATAGCAGGCATGACTTACGTTGTCTAACAGGCCACTGTCATCTAAATCATCATATGCTAAGACTTGTACTGTCGGAAGATTCGACTTGTCGTCTTTGTATGGAAGATTATGAAACAGCAGAACATATAATTTGTACCTGCCTCGCCGTTGCTCGAATCAGGTAACTGATGTTTAGAAGGGTCTCTCTCTTGCCCTCGGACCTGTAATTTCATACACTAAATAAACTAATCGGATTTATAAAGAAGCTGAATTTGTTTGGTGAAATCTGAGCCACAATGGACTCTTGTAAGTCGCGATGGAGGGCCTCACCACAAACCCAACCTACTTTCCAGCGTCAACTATTTTTACTTCTATCCAAAAGAAACTGCTAGTGAAGTTGATAAATCATACGAATACCCTCAGACGAAAATTTTGGCGTGTACTGGTATACCCGTTTATGAATCTGCAGTCTGATATAGTTTTTCAATTTTTTGTATGCTGTAGCTATCAGATTACATCTGATTACCTGTTTACTGCTTTACTATTTAAATTTATAATAACTGGTGCTACAACATATTACTAACTGCTAATTAAACTAATTAAATTTGTAAATGTACATCTTACATAATTAGTATTAACTATTGATAAATTAAATTCATTTTGTGACTACTTTTTTGTCGAGTGATATACAGTGTTGTTTGTGCGATTGGGACGATCTCTTTCAAGCTATTTATTCAAAGCCGAATCATGAATTTCCCTCTTGTCATTATATTAAGCACTGCCTTCCAGCGTATTTGCAAACTTTAGAATAAATGTTTATTCTAGAATCAGCCACATCAAAGAAACACTAATAATTATTGTTGGGATTGATGTTTATCTTGAGAAAGTAGTTATTCGCAAACAATAAGCTTTGTAGAGATTTACGATACAGTTAATTAATATTTACTTTATTTTTTTTATGATTTCGTTAGTTTAGAATAGTTTTATTAGGTTTTTAAAAACTCAAGTGTTAAAACGGAATGTTAAGAAGGTGTCGTACAGGTGTACAAAATTGTTAGTGCTTGATGGGAACATGGCTGTTATTGGATCAAATCTCCTCTCTTTTGACAATAATCGTGCAAGGGGACGCTTTGGACTTCCATGGTATCGCGCAATTGGCTCTGCTCCCTCGATCGCCGACTTCAATGCCATCGAACATACTTGGGACCAGCTACAAAGAGCCTTTAATTCCCATGAACCATCCACATACATACTCCAAGAACCTAGCAGCTTTTACTCCAACTTTGGAGACAAATCGATCAACGACTTTAATGAAAGTATGTGGAGGCATCGATATTGAAGAAAAATATTGTTTTTATTGTTGAAAACTGGAAACGTAACTGCCTGATAAGGCAACAGTTGAATATATTTTTTAATTTATTTTTTGGTGAACAATTTTATATCGTCTGGTTGCTCTGCAGCCTGCTATTTCAAGGCAATTTGAAGGCAAATTCCGTCAAGTTTTCGTTCCTGTTTTCTCTGAAGCTATCGCCTCCATTCGCTAAGAGCTGCAAACAACCCAGACCTTTAAGATAAGTTCCTTCGTCTTATTTTGAAATGAAATATTAAACCTCAGCAGGGGCCAGATAAGGAAAGTGTACCCTAACAAAGCACTTGAATACAATCGGTTTATACAGAGAGGAACCTATCTGTCGGTTGTGCATGGAAGAGGTTTCCTCTCACTTTATCTTCGATTGTGAAGCATTATCCCATTGGAAATATAGACACCTAGGACTAGACCTTCCAATTGAGGATATCTCCAAAAAGGACCTAGTGAAAAGACTGTTGAGCCTGTGTTATGGGATTAGTTAAAATTTGTATTTTTAGTAACTTAACATTCAATTTATAACATAGACCAAAAATCGTTTCGCGGTTTATTTTGATATTTGAGCTTTTCGTCATTGTTGTAATAGTTATCTCCATAAAAACAAACATACTGAAAGTTCTTCTCCATTTTTTTTCTTCTACCTATATTAATAATTCTCAGTATCTTTTTCTTTTGGTATCTCGCTCATTCTTTTACCTTTTTCAGTTGTTACCGAACAATCAAAGTAATGGCTATAAATGCCATGAACAGTATAATAGCATCAATTGTATTCTATTTCGTTGAGAACAATGACAGTCATAACGACAAATTATGAAACGGCTTCGTTAAAATTCCTCTCGTCTCAAACGACTGTTATTTATACCTATCGTGTTTTTCTGCTACTACGTTCGGACTTATCGTAGTCTTATAAGTGAACAATCATTAATAATTTCCTCTCTTTTATAATATTTGTCGACGATCATAGCGAGTTTTTGTTACACATGTAAATAGCTAATTATATTCACTGACATATATGTATATGTAGCCATATTTAATGGAGGTGAAACGTTAAAAAAATTAAATAAATCAGTAAATATAATTGAGCTCTACCTTCGCAGCTAATAACTTAAAGACTTCATTAACTTGGTTATCATTTTTTCAACGAACTAGACTGGCATTCCGAAAATATCAACTTTTATATATTTTTCTTAGACCACATATCTTTATCCAAGGCGAAGCCAGATCTCAATACTTCAAAGTCAACAACATTTAAGCCAAAGACAGACATATTACAGAGTATCGACCCTACTAGGTAGGGGAGACTGGAAGATAGGTATACCCATCCAGCCTGGTGTACAGATGGTTTCAGACGTAGGTCTATGAACAGAGAGTGTAAGGCTTAGAAAACGTGTATCTAAGGATATTGCTTATTCCCAAGCAGATTAGGCATAATAACAGATTTTGACAAATGGCTCCACGATGTTTGTACGCATAAAATTTATCCAAAAAAAATGTTGTTTCTTCAGTAAATGAAGGTTTTTAAGAAGAGGATACACTGGAAAAAAGATAAAAAAATTCACTTACAGCCAGGCTCTGCTTAAAGCTATCAGTAATCCAACAACTAGGTCTAAACTGGTAAAAAACTGTAAAGAATCCTGGCTCTAAAGGAGACTCCATAGGTTCGGAAGCGTTCTGTGGAATCGCAAAAGATTGCATAAGGGGGGAAATCGGGAACTCGCTAGTTAGGGAACACCAACTCAAATGGAGGCACCTCCATACAAAGAGTTTACTGAATAAGGTATACAAGGAACTCTCAACCAGGCTATTGAAACTGAGTAAGAGACCTTTGAAGTCAGTTACCGACCTGGTTACTGGACAGTGCACCACAAAATGGGCAAAGTTAGTGAAACTATGTGCAGGAAATGTGAACTCTATGATGAAACACCCAAGGTCAATTTTAAGCTGGTATGGGATGTCATTTGTTCTTTGAAAGTAGGTACTCGGAAACCATTGAAGGGTCCCAGTAGACTGAGCACTAGTGCAATGGTGTCATAAATGATGGAATGGCCAAAAAAAACAACATTAATCTCAACCATTAGACCAGAAAAGTGATAAATCTCACCAGGACAGAGACAGGCAAAGCAGTTCATTCGCCAAAGTTTTTGACAGCCATAGCAGGCAGAAATAGGAACATTTTCAAAGCTCTAGTAATAATGCTGATTGAGTTTCTGGAAAAATGCTCATAAACTCCAAGCTATGGAATAATTAGTGAAGAAATATTGGTCGTTAAGATCCGATTATTACTGTTTCCAAACAATATCCTTTATATATTAAATGAAACAAACACATCATTATCTAAACCTTTTTGTTGTTGAATGTGCTTCGATTTTTTTTGTACCGCGCATGGTACAAAAAAAAATGGTAGATTTACAGCAATAATCTCGTACGTCATTCCGAAGAATAATAACAAATGGCTATCGGCAGACATAAATAAGTAAAACGCGAGTGACGCAATCTGTTAGGTGGCCAGTCTATTAGTCGGGAATGTCCGCCAAGCATTGTTTACTTGAAGTAGATTAATGATCATTGCCGCTGCCCTCTAGAGACCAACAACAAACATCTAAAATATTTGCATTAGCTACCTCATAGCCTACTTATCGTTTCACTGTGGTTTTTTTTTGGTAGAATTCCATTTAGAAAAGTGGAAAATATATCAAACTACGAGGGTATTTCAAACGGTTCATCGGGATGAAACACGGAGAGGCTGGAATTTGTTTATTTGCAAGTGATTCCCTTATTTTTGTTTATTTTTTTTTCCCGAGCCCGTCTGACAAGTCTCTGTTAACACTGCAGTCTAATGGCTTATTGTATTTTTGCTCGTGCTTTCTCATAGCACCAAGTCCAACACCTCAGTCCCCTGTACCAGTTTGTACAAGTTCTTAGCTGGGTATTTGCTATACAGCTCAGCGTTTCCTTGCCGTTGAGATCAAGAGCGTTCCTTTACTGGTGCCTGGTTCTTTTATAAATGTTTTCCCATGCATTTGCCTTGGGACGTTTACCCAGAAACTTTTATGTCGTTTTCTGAACCAGGACTTTACAGAATCTTGTACTACAGTTTTCTCAATGATTTGAAAACTAGGTCATTATTGTACAGTGCACATTTCAAGATAGCTTGAAGTTAAAATCCATTTAGAGTAAAGCAATTCACCTGTAAAAATAGAAACATGTCATCGATCATTTCATCACTGGCGGTAATCCATCGTCAATTTCTCTCGAATACAAAAGCTACTTTAAAGGCTTCCTGTATCTAATCCAGTAATTGAAAAGCACTCATTTTCGACCATTATATTGTTTAAAAATAAATAATGAATCTAACAATATGTACAAAAAAGGTGACGTAAGACCAGTTGTTAGAGATCTCACCGGTATTTCGTGAGGAGCTTTTATTTAACGTGACTTGCTCGTTTTTACCTAAATGAAAGTGTGAAATCAATTGAAATGGTTTGTTTTTCTGAAGCTAAGTAAGTGTGTGATAAAAAAATTCTGAATACATTAACAGTCAATAACAATTATTATTAAAAAAAAAACAATTTTTATATAAGTCGTGAAAAAATTAACCAAAAAAAGAAGCTTTACACTTATACTTTTGTCTATGTATAAATAGTTTAGTATGAATACCCCAGTGTAAGTCCCGGAAATCCCTCTTAACACCCTCATTCATACATATTCCAACACAATTTTCTCATCGCTGACCGGGAGACTGTTTTGGTCCTTGATTAGAAAGGATTGTTATATGTTCAAATTAATAGAGAATTCTACCTATATGGAGAACGTGATTATGATGTTTGTCTGTAGAAATCAGAACAGTATGTGAGATTAGGAATTGTCAGCTATCAAAGGCAGACAAATGCAGAACCGGATTTTGGTATATTAAAAGTTCGGAACAGAAAAATGAGAAATTTGAGAAATTAATTCTAAATTATACTATTCCCATTAATTCATTTGTTTGATGAGTTTAACTAGTGTATGTTTGATCTATCATCTAACCAAAAGTAGTATACCTAAGCCTGTACAGACTGGCTGAAAAAATAGGAATGATCAAATGGATTTTACAAAGTTCACCGGTGACATAGAGGCCAAAGACTCGGTAAGCTGGTGCTATTCAAAAACTAAGTGTACCATTCAAAGGCTCACTTTCCTAGAAGTCACGGGAGCTAACAGGATAACCCCAAAAGTCGCATCAGGAGTCTTGTTGAACCCACATACAAGGCAAAGCCCTATCAGTAACCATCAGTTGCCGGATGGAGGTGTTTGGTTTTGCCTAAATGTGCATGAGCTCGAAAAGGAGTCAACGATGACGAGACAAAAATATCATTTTTTGTACAAATTAGTCTGCGCTTCTGGCAACAGCGGTTGAAATGGGGGGGGGGGCAGTGGAGATTCGGCCGGACTCTGGAATTAAATACACGCCCTCGCTGGCCACGCACAGTTGTTCTTTCTCTCTCTTTCAAGCTGTTTTTATCATATTTTCCTTGTCGTGCTTGTGTAAATCGTTGCTACTTCTCAATTGTGGCTTCGGGAAAAATTTTAAAACAGTCGTAACAGGCAGCGAGGCATGGAAAGAAGGAAAAACGGGAAAGGTTTAAAAATTATACACAAGGTTGTTACAATAAGAGTTGGCTTGCAATTGCTCCAGACAATCGATAAGAAAAACAAATTGTTTCAGAAGCTGTGAGTTCTAAAAATGGGAAAAAAATGAAAATAAAATTGTTGTGTGTGTCTGTGTTTGTGAGTGAAAAGAAAATGGCCCGGAAGCTGGTCCATTAGCCACAAAATTTTGCTATAATCTCACTTAAATATCAATTTTTAGATCTTTGATGAAATTTAAGAGCATGTTAAAAATGGACTGCTTAGAATATGGGTGACAATTAAAGGTAGGAAGAAGTTTTGTTCACAGAGTATTGTGTGAAATCGTTCCCTACGTTTTTTTTTGTTATCTATATTTATAGTTTATGTTGATTACTGAAAAATTTCCTTAAGCAAATTATGATTACCCTTGAACTAATACTTGTCAAAATAGAACAGTTATTCAAATTCAGAAGTAAAAAGAATCAGATCATGACTTAATTCAAGGGCGAAATTCGTCTCTAATTGGTAGATAATTAGGAAAGCTCATACCAAGGGCGCCTAAATATTGTTTTGAAGTCGAAATTTTGTATTTTAATTTAAGTACGATACATATTTTAAGATACAGAAATTGTTTTCAAGGTTTAATAATTATCAGTTTATTTTTCCATTCCTGAAATTATAGACAAACATTCAAAGGATTTCAAATCATATATATATAATAATCAATAATTAGGAAACAACAATATTGAATACTATTTCTGTCTAAAATGTATATTTTGAATACGACCCTGTTCGTTATACCAACAATATGTTTGATTTCCTTAACTACACTCAACTCTACTCCGAAGCCGAGTTCAGAGCCTTACAAAGGATGAAATAACACAAGATCCACGTTACTATTCCATTTCGCTAGGTATAATTTGATTCTGAATATGTGAAACAATTCATTATACAAATAGAACTCTGACATAGGTACGTTTATGTAAATTGCAGACATATACAGTGCTCCTGCATTAATATTCCATTAGGAGAAACGTATTCTCTAGGATAATCACAAGATATATATATATAAGTTTTATTTTGAGGTTATATCCTAAAGTAAAATACAGAAAAATATATTCATATTATTATTATGATTCTGAATCTGACGGAAAAAAAAATTAAAAAAACGCGAAACATTTATGGATATTATGTTGTCCTCAAATCTTTTAAAAGTGCTTTTTACAAATATATTCATGTATCAAACAAAATCAGCCAAATCAGTTTTTGTAGGTAGTCCCAGACCAGTATAGATCTGATCTGGGGACATGCTGAAGATTTCAGTGCTGCCTGTCTACGTGAGAGTATAAAGATCTTTTGACCTCTATACCCCCTTTTGATGTTCATTCTCATCACGTGTCGATAGCGTACATTTTCGCCTAGAATACGGATGCAAGCTACCCTAACGACGCGTGGATATGGCATCTGGGTGGACTCCCACTCCTGTTCCTATGTCAATTTTAGATCCGTCTGTGTACCACTACAACCTTCTGCAAGCCATTCCAGTTTAGTTGGATATGGTATTGTTTGTTGTCGTTAATTGTGGCCATGTTATAACTTCTCATTCTGAGAAGCAAGTTTTTGATAACATGTGATTCTGGAATCACTATGGATGCTAGTTCCTTCCTTCCATTGTCGCAGTCTCATTGCACCCTTTATGAACAGACAAGCAAGCCTCTGAAATTTTGGTATCTTCAGTTCGGCTTTCCTCTGAGACCTTATCTTATCTTATCTCTATATCCAAACACTACCTTTTTGGACAAAAACACTTTTTCACATCCCAGAAGCTCCGTGGTCTCCTGTGGTTGGATTGCTGATAGCTTTAAACAAAGCCTGTCTTTCAGTAGGTAATTAAGACCTCTGGTCAGTTTGCAATATTGAAGATGCGATTTCCAATCCTTGTCTGAATATGTTCCTATCAGATATTTTTGAGCCAAATACGTTATTTTGAAGTATTAACGGCAGTGTTTTAAATAAATTTCAATCAATTAGGTTTAACATATAAGAAAATTGAATATTCAAATGAATACATTATGTATTACCATACAAATCAAATAAAATTAAAATATGTTAAAGTATATAAATATATAACATTGTATTGAGGTTATGTATACTGTTTGCGTGTTGGAGTAAACAATTAAAACAATAGAAAGATGAAGAGTATTATTTTTTCAGTATTAGTTTTCTCAAGTTTTTCTAATGGTATTCGAGTAGCAAGAGAACTTCCCAAAGATCTGTTCGACTGGCATATAATATTTCCTGGTAAGAAAGATAATAATTATTACTATTTAATTCAAGTACACTGTAAAAATTATTTCAGGTACCAAGTGGTGTGGTACAGGTGACATTGCCTATAACGATACTGACTTTGGTACATTTAAAGAAGTTGATAAATGTTGCCACGCTCATGATCAATGTCCAGACTATATTGCAGGATTTGAAACTAAATATAATCTAACGAATCCAACTTTTTTTTCTAGGTAGGTAATAAATGACTTTGATAGTGTCCAAGGACTTCGTAGAACATACTTTTTGGTTTTAGGTTGCCATGCTCGTGTGATCAAGCGTTTTACAATTGTTTGAAGAATGTTGACACATTAATATCGACCAAAGTGGGATTTGTTTTTTTCACCATATTAAACACGAAATGTTACAAGAAAGAATATCCATCTAAGTGTACCAAATATTCAATTATTCCGTGAGTTTTTTCAAAAAATATCAATAATATAGCTAGGTTTTTGAATTCCCTTCATTTATTGTGAACATAAAAAGGCCAAGGTGCTTTTTTATAATTATTTTGAAACCCAGTAACGAGATAAGCTTGAAAAACTAAAACGTCATCCTCAAAATGTGCTAGTTTTTTTGGATAAAGGTAAATTAGATAATAGTTCTCGTTGAGTAGGAGTTTCTGGACACTCTGTATAAAGAATCTAATTATAAAACAGTTTAGGAATAATCCATACTTTAAATGGCCTCAATCAATATTAGTCCAGTAAATAAAGGCACCTCCGCGGGATTTGCGGAAGGGGCTGGAAAATGGCACATGATCCCGAAAATTCAGTTTTTGGCCGATATCTCCCGAAATATGCTACTTAGAGAAGTGGGGTTTTGCTAGAAATGAAGTACAGTTCATTACCTACAAAAATGGTCTCCATCATTTTGTCCCTGGATCAATATTTCTTGCAAAAAAAGGATTGCAAAAATTTTCCGGAAAACTAAAAAACCAAAAATTTTAAAAACCATCGAAAAGAGGACATTTTCAGCTTTCCAATGGTGTGCATTAAAGATCGATATTGCCAATCATTGTTTATCAATTTGCGGTAGACCCGAGAAGGGCGGTCAAATATTCAGGAAAAATAAAGTTTGGCCAGTTTTTTCAACATTCCTGGAAAATAAAAAAACGAAAAAGTTACACGATGTTATAGGTACAGGTCCTTCCTTTTATATGCACTTTGAATCATGAAAAAAGATTCATTTTTACTCAACTTATGGGCCAATTTGCCCGCCCTCCCATGCCGACATTCACGGAGCGTGCTCCCGGAGACGCCGCGCAGCAGCTCGAAATCCAAGGTACGCTTGGGCCCGTTTATCTCGAAAACGGTTAAACTTTTGACAAAAATGATAGGGATAATTTCTCTAGATAAAAAACTGCTCTCCATTCCTAGCAAATCTCCACTTCTCTAAGTGTCATATTTCCGGAGATATCGGCGGAAAACTCAATTTTTGGGATTATTGGCCATTTTTCACCCCCTTCCGCAAATTTTGCGGAGGACATATTTTTAGAGAGTAATCTACCCGTGAATACCTACAAGTTGCAAAAAAAGTCCGATAATAATGAGATGAACAGGTTGGGTGGTTTCTCGGTATTTATTTACTGGACTATATTATTTCTAGATTGTTTGAAAATGTTTTTTTGATTTCAGTCCCAGATGTGTCGAAACGGAATTAGACAAAACCAAGGAACAAGTCTACCAATGGTTTGATGTACCTGTTTATTAATAAAAGCGTTTTTTTTTCGAATGAAAATTAGTCAAATATTTTTTCATCCCCTAAATCATACCCATAAGTCAAAGGTTAATAAGTGGAGAAATGGTGGAAATAATACTTAACATTGGACTCTAATATGTATAATTCGGCAAGTAGTTTTAGGTAGGGTCCGGATAGTGTAGGAAAATTTTGACAAAGTCCAGAAAAAAAAACTTATATAATAATTAACATTTAAGTGATATTTATTGTATGGTTTTATATAAAGTTCTGAATTATAAAAAAAAACCAGTCCTAGAATTAATGTGAGAAATTGCACCGACTATCTTGAGTCAGTTTTTAAAAAGTTTGGCTCTCGAGAAGAACAGCAAATTCGGAGTGTGTTTTCTAGGTGGGCGTCCGTTAATCTCGAACGATATTTGTTTTTCAAAAAATTCATCTTTGAGAAAGATGTTTCACATACATATGTCGAGCCAAACATAGTAGCCAAATTGATAGCTAGTTTTTTGCAATTTTCATATTTTACTGGTACATCTTTTGTCCAAAACTCTTCAGTCGATACAGTTTTATAGGATATTTTTAGAGACACGTCTTCTTGCATATCAATTATTTCCATTTGAAGTGATGGCTTTGACAAATTAAACAACTTGGCAGCCACATCTCTCCATTCTGCACCTACATCAATTTCAAATGGTGATTTAAGAAACGGAGATAGCTTGCCCACTTCTGCAAAGTCTTTGAATCTTGTAGCAAATTCGTTACTAAGATCGGCCAAAAATTTTACAAACACTGCAATGTCTTCTTCAGAGTTCTCTTTTTTATATTCAAAATATTACGATATTTGGCGGTCCGAATATCGACCATTCGCGGTCCGCAAACGAACCACGGTCCGCCTGTTGCCGACCGTAGATCTATGCCATACCGAACCCATCGACTGACAGCCAGGCTCTGCTAAAAACTGTCAGTAATCCAACAACTAGGTCTAGACTGGTAGGAAACTGTAAAGAATCCCTCAACAGGCTGGCAAGAGACAACAAGGTGTCTAATATGGGAAAAGCTTGAAATGTAGAATCTGACAAATGACAGATCTGTGTTGAAAAAACCTTGAACTGAATAAAGAAGAAAATAAGTTACCATCGCCTTATCTTTCATTATTTTACTTTATTATCTACTTTAACTAGAATTAGTTGTTTCCTATAAATTAACCGCCAACATAAAATTCTTTATTACCTATTGAGTAGATATAATTGTTGATTACAAACTGTTACAGTCAACGACGCCTCATTCGCTAAACACCGACTTGACGCACACTATGTAATTACGTACCTAAACTAAATCCAGAAAATTAGTTACAATAAGCAATTAAATTTAAACGATTCTGTAAATGAGAACTTCATAAAGGCGATGTTTATTTACCGTAAAATTTTATGTACTCCATCATCACCTCCAAGTTAAACAATTCCATCTGTTTGAAACGAATTATTAACTGCTTTGTTTCCCCTTCACGTTGTTTCTTTCAACGCGGCTATTAAGTCCGAGAATACACTCACTGTTAGAAGCGCACCCGTCAAATAAACAGATTTCACGATTGGGGGAAACTGGATCACTATAAAATGAATTTGTATTAATTTTAACGTTAGCAATAAACTGTTCACAATTATTAAATGTATGCAAAATGTTATTAGAGTTCATATAATAGCCTTCTTGGTGTGCGTCGTCGTTTATTTTATTTGCTATTTTGACATATAGCTAACCTTAAATTTGATAAATAAAATGATCAGGATCGTATTCAGTCAAATTCGAAAAGACTATGAAATTAATAATACTTGGGATATGAAAACACTGCAAAATAAAACAAATCGTATATTCAATTTACATATTAAAATAATTTTACATTAGTAAATATAATCCTGCAAAAGAATTATATTCTCTGTGTTATACTGTTTAGTGTTAGGCTCTTAATTCTATTAAATTTTTTGATCCAAAACTTTCAAAAACATGTATTGTCACCGAAAATGTGATCGTGTGCAAAATTTGAATGAAATCGGTTAAGTAAAAGAAGGTAAAAAGTGGATTGCAAGATTTGATCTAGACAAACAGAGAAGTGAAGTTAAATAAAACTGTGTAAAAATGGTACACTCATCGGACTAATTAAAAATGTCAAATGCATAGGAAAGATTTTTCTACATACCTTCACAAAACATTCTGTAGATACGCGTCCTAATGGCATGCTCCTGAATCTCTCGGATTGTGGAACCCTTCGACATTTTGACAGACTTACTCATTTTAGTGGTATACTCTGAATCACTGTGAATGCCATTTTTTGCCAAATTTGCTACAGTCGGCAAGGATATACAATAAAATATTTAAACAATCTTAATGAAATATGATTAACTTGATTTATATTAATTTCACTTATTGTTATATAAAATATACTTACTTGGTTCACTGAAGTTAAAGGTATCAATGGTTTACCATCTTCTTTTTCTAACTGAAAATATTTGATAACTTTCAAAATAAGATGCTGCTCTTTTTCCGTGTATCTAGGCATATTTTTGTATTATTTAAATAAATAAAATGCTAACAATAAGATTAATATTTACTTTTCATAAATAATAATTGATCGTAAACAATAAAGTACAGAATTGACGAGAACTGTCAGTGGGACATTAGAAAAAGACGTAAAAAACATTGCCGCTACGAAGGGAACGTCTGCATCGTATTTTGAACGATATAAATTCGCCCGATTGATAGGTCGCGCTTGCACGTCAACTAAACATCAACCAATCAAATTTTTCTGTCAAAGATTAGGGTTAACGTTTGTGATACGTTTAAACAGTTCATTATTGTGATATTTTGATTAGGATTAATCACAGACCTGCCTTTTTCCCATTTCTTCCAACGTAATGTGTTAGAAGGACATTAACAATCAATGACGCACACCAAAAAGGCTATTATATGAACTCTAACTGTTTTAGTCATCAAGGTTTTGTCTGTTATATATTAAACGTTTACTTTGCTTATCTGACTGGAGACAGACTAAGGGATCATTATTTGATTGGGTATGGCCGTAGAAGGCCTTTGAGTACTTGTCGGATCATAGAACAGAATGCTATCATATTGTGCTGATTTTAATAGAATTAGCTTGTGCTGGAATACAAAATCTAGCTTGTAGGTTTGCAAAAATCAGGGTCACTTTTCTGACAATGCAAAGTATGTCAAGTATAAAAAATAAATATATAGTAACTTAGAGATTATTTAAATCACTTCGCTTTTGTTGTTTGTTTTAACAATACCATTAACAATGTTGCTCTCCTTGGAATTATACACGCATTTAATAAATAAATTTAGATACAAATAATTTTCAATCAATAAGGAATTTGTATGAATATCTAAAATATGTATGTAGCACAAGTATATATATATATTTCGTTTTTACATATATACAGAGTCGTAGATATTCCAATGACATGTTGATAAACTAGAGCACTACCGTACCGGCAAACAACAAAAGACGGTTGCTTCATCGCCATATCAACTAATGAACTCACAATCTACAAACGAAGCCGGTAGTGTAGGCTACTGCGTTTTACATGGCAAATACTTGTGTTACTTCTTCTTTTCTTCTGGTGGAAGCCTATTGTTCGATTGTCGCTTGCGAGATCTCTGAATGTATAATAGAGTAATGGTAAATGGTAGTTGAATGACTCGTAAAAATTATATCAGGATTATTTTTTCAACTTTTTATTTGTTATTAGATAGAGAAGAGGCAGAAAACACTTAGCAAACGTTAAATTGAAGCTACAATAAAGATGGTTCAATTTAGAGCTTGACTTGTTTTAAACATACATTAAGCAAGATGTTTGAGACAAAATTTGTTTTGAAGTGATAAGATTACTGAAAAGAAAATTGATATAGAAAATGTTGGGATTGAGCATTATCAGTGACATGTATTGAGGATATAGATCCTAGAGAGACTGTTGAGCCTATTCACTGGTCCTGAACCAGTATTTGGGATATTAGAAACTGCAGCATGTGGTTGTACATTTCGGTGGGTTAAAATAGAATATCACATTTACTGGAGCACAGCAAACTCATCAAAAATATCCTAAGGAAGCACAAGCATATAATAATTGACATATATAGGAATGAACCTATCTGTCGGTTGTGCATGGAAGGCGAGGAAGCAGCCTTACACACTATTTTCAACTGTGACTCCTTGGAGATATGGATACGTACAACTAGAGCGCCCAAGAGAAGAGTCCTTCAAGAAGAACCTAGAGAGTCTGAATAGTCTGATAAGGACTGCTGGTGCAACCAAGACCGTAAGGTGATGAGAACACAAAGACTCTGACTGTTGCCGAGCTAGTCAATCAATTAATGCTTAGATAACTTTTGAGACACTGAAGACGTTCCAAAGCAACATCTATTAGTTGTTCATCCAACTTGGAAACTATTATTTGCGACATTTCAACGACGTCGCTGAACTTTCGTTAGTAAGATACTATAAGAAGATGATAAAATACATTAAATGTTAAATGAGCCTATACAAGCATTTAATAAAATTGAAAAGAGATATTTTTAATTGTCTCAATCGTAATTATGAAAAAGTTTGAGAAACAAACATCAAACTCGAATCAATTTATTGGCCAGGCAGGTGCTTAGCAACAGACATATCATTAGCTCCTATAATTAATAATTCCCAACTTATCAATCAGATTTAAGATAAATTTGACAACTGGTTACTCAAGTTGATTACAGGTTTCTTCATAATTGCTGATTATTGATTAACGCTAATCTTATAAGAATAGTTGTAGAAGACGAAGGATTTTTTAGTATTTCACGACGTTATCGAAGACTTTGCTTAGAAGAATGTGTAGATATAATTATTGAATTTAAAATTTCTTTCTATGGGTAACGGTATATCGAGATATGCATAAATTAAACTTGAAAGGTGTTCATATGTTTTGTTAGATTAAATTGTTTTATCTTGTATTTATTAATTATTCCGAAACGTGTCAAAGATTTACGAGATGTATTATATTTGTAGACAAGATTCTACAGAATTTTTATTTGAATCTGTTATTATAAATTATGGGAAAAATTCGGCTCATCATTGTACTTATTGACTGATTAGCCTCCATCCTGTTACTTCTACCCTATTTAAATCCTCTTCTACCTTCTTTTTCCTCTTGACTGCCAAACAACAAATAATCCACATGGAATTCAAAGAGGACCATATTAAAACAGATGTGAAGATGGAGAGGATATTTTGAACAGCTTTTAAACACTGAAGAAAGCAAACCACAATACAAGTAACTGTTAAATTACTATAGATAATGCAAAAAGCCCAGCCAAGTGCGAGTCGCACTCGCGTACTGAGGGTTCCGTACGATTATCTTCCCTTAAATATTTATTTTATTCTGTTTTTAGTATTGAAGAACCTGGAAATTGAAGAGGGATCACGGTGATCTTTTGTGCTAGAGTGATGGAGTCGTCTTTGCCTGATGTAAACATTTGCATTGAATACAGTTGAAATAGAAAGTAATGAAAAGATCAAATTTAATAATGAATTATTTCATCATAGCAAAAAAGGACATTTACTCGATAAGCAAGTGCTGTGACGGAAGTTGTTGAAAATAAATTGATACCAAATTTATAAAATGTATATGCATCTGCATGTGTGTGTGTGGTAGACAATCGTCCAAAAATTGATGTCCGGCATTAACCACAGAAGAATTTGATTCTTCTTCTTCTGTTGCTTTTTATCGTTGAGGTATTCAACCGTTAACAAATGTCTCCAGTTCACCATAAACAGTTAAATTATAGCGTGGCCCAAGCTCGTTAATGTGCCTCTAATCTGATGTGCCAGGCAGTAAAAGTTTTGCGGAATCTCGACAACTATTAATTCGAAAGACTGGATCGTATTTTATATAAGACAATAATTTTGCCAACATTATTTTTCTGTCATGTGAGGTTTTTCTTTCATTAATACGAGGTGGGTTATAAAAAAATAGTTTCGTGTTTGTATGTCAATGCAAAGATTGCAGAGTGGCCTAAACTTTGATTTGAAAGATCCATGTGATTCTGACCAGTGTGTACAGGAGGATATTAAAAATAAAATTTATCAGAAGGTATAGGGGAACTTTTAATTAAAACTAGAAATATTTCGAAATACAAGGAACTGTTACTACGTGTCTGTTCCAAAGTAAAGTTTGGAATACTCTCCAATACACAATAATACTTACTCATGGTGTCCAAAGGCAAGCTTGAGTATCACAGGGGTCATGAGTACAACGCCGACTGCAGCCCTGGAGGAAATACTAAACCTACTACCACTGTATATCTTCATTCACGGAAATGCAAGATTGCCCCACAATATAGCTTCAAAAATGAAAAAATGACTATATAGTAGTCATTCCAGAGAGAAAGGACTGCCTATAACAGCGAATCTCAACTGGTACACTGATGGCTCTAAAACAGACTCCGGAGTAGGAGCCGGAATATATGGTGTACCAAGAGAAGATCACGATCTCTCTAAGCCTAGGGAAACATGCCACTGTCTTGCAGGCAGAGGTAATGGCGGTGCAATGTTGTGCAGAAGAGTTGATGAGACGGGAGGTGGATAACCAAAGAATCGTCATCTACTCCGACAACCAAGCATCACTAAAGGCGATAAGCTCATATCGGACAACGTCAAATCTGGTATGGGAGTGTCGCAATGCCCTCAATAGACTAGGTAGTCACAATAGAGTGCCCCTACCCTTGGTGCCAGGTGCCTTCAGCCAAACTATCGCGCGACCTACTATGTCAAAGTCGAGAAACAAAGAGGATAATGGTGGGAATACTGACCGGACATTGTAGGCTGAGGAAACATATGCATACAATTGGCCTAGCAGATGACAGCCTATGTAGGTTTTGCCAGGAAGAAGACGAAACCGCGGAGCACATACTCTGTGAGTGCGAAGGCCTAGTAAGGGTGCGGTTTCACCTATTTGGAGAAGAAAAACCGAGGACAGAGAGCTACGCAAGGGAGGCGGTATCCAGGCTAATAGGTTTAACAAAAAGAATAAAGCTAGATATCGAGCTCTAAGAATAGAGGGGACCACAATAGATCTGCAAAGGTCGCAGTGGGATAGGACAATCTAATCTAACCTACCAATATATACGAGGAACTTTTACCAAAACAAAATAGAAAAAAATAAACGCATGGAGTTTTCAGTTAAAAACAACAAAAACTACGATGGAAACAAAGAGAATTTCTCACAATTATTCATATCTTCGGTAATTCAACATGTACGCCTGTTTCGAAAGACCCAGTAAAATGTCTCGCCTTTATAGCTAACAACATGGTAATTTTAAAAAGTTGTTTAATCCAATCGAATGATATACTGCCCATGTAGTTGGGTTAAATGATTACCAGATAAATGTTGTGTGCGTACACCAGGAGATGTTAATGTGCGTTATTTTGTGCCATTAATAAATTTGATGCTGGTGTTCATAATAAACCGAAACGTTTTGTGGTTATGTATTGTTTCTTGTATCGAAATTTCGTAGCACTTTATCATACGGAGTGTCAAAGGAAATTAAGCGAACTGTAATTACGAATATTTGGAAAATTATATCATTATTAAGGACAGATAAATTAGTAGATGTTTTTTTAATGACGTATTTGACGTCACGGATACACGATTTATGGGAAGTGATCAAAATATGGGATCGGAAATATCAAAGGCAGTCACAAAATTTTTATCAGTATTTTCTTATCTATAATCCGGGAATTATTGAACGTCCAGTACATTTTACCATTAGTTTTTAATCAATTTCCAATGACCCACTTGTTGAAAGGTGATTTGGCGAACAAACAAAAGTGATTTATTCGAAAACAATATCCAATCTGCTGTTCTAAGCTGAACAATGCTTACAGAACCCTAGCCTGTCATTGTTTACATTGTACTCACTTTTATTCTATTGTTACTGAAAGATCTTTATGCAAAAAGGGCTTTTGATATTGACGGGAAATGAATGCAGAAAAAGTTTTTAATTTCTCTCGGTTTCAATAATCGTATACATTGAAAGATAAACAAAAGGAAAACAGGTTACGATGTGTTTTTGTTTTTGCAATTTCAGTACCACTATCACTGTGCTTTACAGTAGTTCTTGTTGTTAAGGAGCTAGAAGGCCAGTGCATTCACGTGGCTCAAGAGGTTTTCTTCGGAACACTGGATACAGTCAATTATTTTCTTTTGAAAGCGTTTTGTAATATGTATGCTGGTACAACCCTAAAGCTGTGTAGCGTAAGTCCACATTGATTCCCAGAATTCCTTGTTTTCTTTTGACTTAAGGTTTCCAACGTAGCTGGGACTTTCTCATTTCCCTCTCTATATTTCACATATTCCTCTATTTTGCTGGAATGGTGATAATCAGAAAAGAAAACAAGGTGAGTACATTTTATACGCATTGCTCTATTTACTGTGAGTTCAAAATTTTAAAGAAAAGAAGAGATGAAGTCTCCAAATTTCATATAACATCTCCTCTTTCAATTTTCTTCCATTGCTCTATAGGTATTAGACATAATTTTATATATATATTTTAATTTTTCACCTTAGTCTCAAAACTGCATCATACTTTAAAATAATTTAAAAACCTTCCAACATATTAATTATTGTCTGATGGAATTCCTATTTGCAATGACACAAAAACAGTTTCATTTCGAATGTATACGTATCATCTCCCTGATGTTACTCATGCATATTTTAATCCTCTAAGGGAAAGCGATTCAGCTACATTACCGAGAGATGATGATGGATTCCATCTCCCATCCTGTTAAAGTTTGATAGTATGTTGTCATTCTGCGATTAGTGGTCCCTGATGAACCGCTACACAACACCACACGATGATATAAAGCCCTTTGTAGCTGTTTCTTATATACACCGTTGCCGATGTTCTCGTAAATTGTCAAAACAAATAAGCATTTAATTTATTATTCTGATGTAATTCGTTTATCAGTTCCTCAATACATTCAGAATATTATAATTATATTGAAAAATATTCTCCTTTTAATTTGAAAATGAATGGGGATCGAATCTTAGATAAGCTATAAAGCTGACGATGGAACAATAATGTTGAAAAAGATTCACTAGTATTGATGCCTTTCGTCTAATTTCATGCCAAAAGTATTGACCTAGTGGACAAGTTTTTTGACAAATTAAATAATTCATAATAAACAAAGTTTGAGAATATTCTAAGCAGCAACATTGTTTATACGATTAGTGGTCCCTAGAGATGCGGACCCTTTACCCAAGCCCTTTGTACTTACATCAAACAGGCCCAACAATCGCATAAACTCCGACCTTTAATACAATTGGGGTACATAAATTTCCCTTGGTATCAGTATATTTTATAACAACACTGAGAAAATGGATTTCTCGAATCAAACGTACCATTTTTCTGCTATTTTATTTTAACATTATCTCAACATTTTCCAATCGTTTTCCACCAGCAGCTTGAAAAAATAAATATTCTCTATTCACTTATCTATAACTTGTTTGTAGCTACTCTAGTTGCATTCCGGTATTAACGTTTTTGTTCCAGTCTTCCATTTTCAGCTTCTATTCCTCTGGCTCTACCTCCTAATGTCTATTACTTCTTTTTTCTTGATCTAAAACGGTCCTATTTGTATTTCTTTGTCTGTAGATGCTGGTCGCATTATAATGAATATTGTACTGCATAAGTATCAGATCTGCTGTAGAATATTTTTATTTTTCAATACTGGATGCATCCATATATTTATTACTGTCGATAAATATATAAATTACTTTTCTCTGTGTACGTAATTTTGTGTGTGGTCACTTTGTCATTAAGATAAATGCGGTATTAAGATTTTTCGTAACGTCTGTGACTAATTCCTGTCACTGCTGTCAAGGATTACGTTGATCTACATAGTCATCATAACTGAAATAAATCTTGTTTGTAATTTTTTATTTTTTTCTGGTTTTTCTTCGTAATCTAACGGTATTGGTAGTTTTTTTTTCAAGAGTGGGCTAATAAAAAATTGAGATATTAATGAGTGAATGTCAAACTTTCTACCCGGTGATATCTATGTAACTTTGGACCACCAGCCAGTCTACGAGCTTTCAACAAAGCTTCGCTTTACCAGCGACATACCTTACCCTCACCTCAATAATTTTTGGCCTGTAAGGATGGTAAGGGTACACTAATTTATAACACTATTGTCGTCATCGACCACTGTCAGCCTTCCAGTTTCCCGGAAAAGTCATTTAATTTTCTCGCGACCTATTCATGATTTAGTATCTCCTTCAGAAGAACTAAGGCTTTAGCGCAGTTTTAATTTTGTTAATAAATAAAAACCCATTAAAACCGGTGAATTCTTCAGTAATGTTATTATAAAACTAAATTAAATATTATGCAAACACCGAATACATAATATAAACTAAACCGACTTAAAAAATTAAAAGAATGTCAGTCCGAATTATCTTAATGCTCTTGGGAGAAAAATGTATAAACCGGTTGAAGAGAACGATAAATGGATTCCCATTCTGTTTGTATTTTGGTATTCTTTTATTGATCGATAAATTTTTAGAATGGTGAAAGTTTCAGTATCAAAAGAGGAAACTGGAAGAATATATTTTGTCGTTTGATTATTTAAATTATTTTAATAGGCTCGAAATTCTACTACGGACTGCTTTTTCCGCTTATAGTAAATCGTTAATTTTGTTTAATCGTTGATAGTTTGTCTTCACATGGAAATTAACGAAAAACATTTACATTATAACGATGTCGTTTCTGATGATAACGAAACTTCTTAAGTAGTTCTGTTTTTTTAAGTAACTGAGGTGAATAAAAAATTAGACATTCGAGAACAGCACAACCTAGAAAAGTATCTGATTACATAATACATTTTATTAAATAGATATGAAATCTAGCTGGAAGAAAACCAATTATTTTCAAACATTCCATTATTTTTCGAAAAAAAAAACACAATTCAACAATAAATACTACGAGGGTCTTTCCTGTACCTATATTGAATTTTCAAAGATGATGAGTCAGTCGAAGAATGGAATTAAGCTGTGGAACTTTTCTTTGGAAAAGATAAGCATTAACTACGTTGTCAAAGGAACCAGAAGATATTTTGAAAGAACCAAGAAGCGAGTCGAATAACTGCTACTAGAATTGGTTCCAAAGGATGCAAAAATGTTTTTTCATACGTGGAGATTACTTTGAAAAACAACAGTGTTCTAACCTACTGTTTTTTATAGCTCTATATGCAAAATATGAAAGACAACCCTGGTTTTTGTTTGACACACACACTGTATATTGTGCTCTGTGCTTTTTTATCTCCGTTATATTTGTTCCTGAGTCTGCCAGAAAAGAAGCAGAAGACTTTCTATAACAGTGACCTGTATATTCCTTTGGATCCAGTTGGTTCAAAAACTCACCAACCAAAGAGGGCATTTTCCCAAACGTATTTATAGGAACAGTTTTCTTGAAACTTTTGCACTCACAAAATAAAATGTTACTTTTAACACTAATATCATATATAACTATTTCTAAAATAAGTAGCTCTCAAAAATACTGCTATTTTTATAAAAAAAATCAATTTATATTATTATATATTTTTTCTTATTAATCATCCTGTAGATAGGTCGGTAATACTAGCCTAACAGCATAAATCAATTAGCTTATAAGTAAATTTGACGTGAAATAAGCGCGCATCACAATTTTTTTTTCAAATCATTAACATACTGCGTATACCATACCCTACCGCTGTAGCTTGTCTTAGAAAAGACTGAGAATACCAGATACCAGTTTTTCCCACCATCGGTCATCATATGGGCATTTTATTTCCATTTTGTTCATATGATTTAATAGACAATTGCTTGCGCAACATGAGCAGCGGACATTATCACGTACTGGATGAGCTTTTACATATAACATTTAATTATCTAGGTAACCTTAGAGCCGCCGTGCGCTGCTCACCCGCCGTTGTTAGCCCGATGGGATGGTTGATTGTTGTTGGTGATATTTGGCGATGACCAACTGCACTGTTATTATCATAAATACCCTGATAATAAATAAATAATGTTAAAAAAGTTTATAATGGTCCTTAAGGCGCGTTTAGATTGCGCGAAATTGTTTCGCGCAACAGTTTCGCGTCGTATATACCTGGTACTCACCCCGAAACTTGTTTCGTTCGTTTTCGCGAGTATGTTTCGTGGTGAGCCACTCGTCAGTCGGTATTGAAGCGCGCATCAGAGAGCCTCGCGTCTCGTGTTTCTTGTAGTGTACCTAAACCGATTCTACTGTTTCGCGTCAAAAATGAACCAGGAGGATAGCATCCGCCTCATTGAACTTTATGCAAACTGTCAACCTCTCTTTTACAGATATAGCCTGTCTCATGTTGGTATCCATTTTTCTTATTTTAGGATCAACTAGTAATACGAGCTGTTCAAAACCTTCAGAGGTCATCCGAGTAAAGTTTCGAAAAGAATATTCACAAGGTTCCGCTGTCATATCCCTCAGGAGTCTGTTTTCACATTGAAATCTCCGACAAAATACGTCTTTCAACCACCATCAGCGTGTTCTTTTATACCTATTTCTTTTCTTTCTCAACACAATTATCATCATAATCTCAAATGCTGCACTCGGAGCAACCGGCAAGCTTGTCTCTCACAAACTGGCGGCTCACCTTGTTTTCGCTTGTCAACCCGAAACGTTTCGCCTCGTGTAAACAGTTATGCCGAGACAGCGACTCGCGAAACTGTTGCGCGAAACAATTTCGGTCAATCTAAACGCACCTTAATAACCTTTGTACTTCAAAAGTCTTATGTGAAAAATTCTATGAAGATTATTCTGGATCACTTTACATGCTATAACCACTTTCTTAAGCAATCATTCGTATGTTATTTTTTGGAGGTTTCCTCATGCATTTGCTTTGTCAGTAATTTTTTTTTTGCTCTCTGATCCAGTACTTTACAGATCTTCTCTCTACAGCATTTGGTATACCAAGAATCTCTCTCTGTTCAGGCTTTGTATCCTCTTTATGCAAGCTTTTCAGCATTCACCCTGGTGAAATGGTAACCAGATCAGCTTGACGTTATTCCAGTCGGCTAGCTATTAGTCTAGACCTAGACGTAATTTTCTGGATCGACATTGCCTTGAGTGCATGATATGGATTTGCTTGCTCTCGATAGTTCTCCTCCTGAAATACAGAGGTATAACTTCTCAGAGAGTCCAAAGCTCTTTCAGGGTTTTTTTGGAGAATAATTCCTTAGTTCCATTTGTATTTTCTTGGGAATCACTGAACAAATAACTATCTTTGAAGAGCTTTAAGCCTTAAAATCACTTGAAAATATCAAAAAATGATTTGTCTACCTTCAAGCCAAAATTGAAGTTAGACGTACATTGTATGAAATTTATGATTGGTAACCCCCCAACAGTTTACTCTGGATCATAAAGTAGCTTTAAAGAGTTGAATTTATGCTTTACAGAGAGTAATTAAATGCTTTTCATTTCAATTTTGCACCGATTATCACTAAGTCATCATTTTTTATTATCAATGTAGTTTTATTGGAATTAGGACAATGTTCTAGGCCGGTACACCAAAAAATCTCTCAAAAGGAGCGTAGGAGATAGTAATAGGAATCAGATAAAAGTCAGATTTAAAATATGTGGACCATAAAAACTTACTATTATAAGCGTAGATGTAAAAAATATCCTCGTCGTCCTTCTGTAAAGTATGTTTAGTTGCATGTGCTTTTTAATGGGTTATTTTAAATGCCGAGTTTGATGGGAATGTGTGAATTAGCCGTTAACGTTTCGGTTACACAGAAAACAGTTTATATTCGTTTACTGTTAATATTGTTATTTTGGTATGCTCAGGTGACCTTTTTACCGTTTCGTATTAAGATATTGGTAGGTTTATCAAGACAGTTTTCTGGGAGATAATGATGGAATATATGGAAAACAATCAGAATAATAATTGTACTCTACAAAAAACTTTATAAACTGAAAATGCGTTTTTTTTCGAAGAATGAACAAATAATTATATCAACTTAATCGACCTGTCTCAAAAAAAAATTTTCAGTATTTTTTAAGCCACAAGAAATTTTAAAATGATGTTTATAACAAAATTCTCAATGGTGAAATATATTCATTCATCCTAATTTCATCAAGTATCCATTGAAATCGCTATATCAATTTTATTATCTTTCACTAATAAGTTACAGCGTGAAATCAAGAGATTCAAAACAGGTTAAAAACATTTCAAACTAATAATTAATGCCATATTTACAATGAATTTGGATCTATTAATTTATAGTTTTTACTGTAATTTAAATTAAAAAAAAAACTACTCGGTATTAACATTCCTATGACATGCCTCATTTTATTGAAACATAATTGATGCAAATTATTGAGATACTTTCACAAAGGATATTCTTTAATTTAATGCTATTATTAATGAGAAAACTTCTTCGGTTATAATAAATTATGTAGTTACAGTTTATTAAAATTAGACATCTGCGAGGACAAACAAAAAACAAGATATTTTACCAAAGTCGATGCTAGTTTTGAATTCGCTTAATTTGATGGAAAAATAATTGAAAGATTGGACAAAAATGGAGTACACAGCTTTAATCCTGCTTTGCAAAAGTAATCAACTGGAATTAATAAAAATACTTAAAACAATCAATTGAATTCTTCATAAAATAAAAACTGACTTACTTAATAAGATTTCTCTTTATTTTCAACGACAATCGGTTTCATCATGACACTTGACTGCTCATTGTCTTTTCAAGTACCGAAAAGAGCACCATGACATAATAAACAAAATAAATCTGTCAAAGTGTTCTTTTGTTCAACAAATTCCTTCATTAAGTCTTTCCTAAGAGACCATTATCATTCAGTTGTCTCAAACTGTAAATAGTGTTTTCGAAGGTACACACTGCTATTACATAGGCGTAACTCGGAAACATTTTTTTGTACAATATTCAAATAGAAAATTTATTTTACATGCTATCGTAAGTACAACCTTTCGTGTGATCTTATATGCTATCTTGGACATAAAATAAGGTATAGTGAGCTCAAGTTCGATTAGATTAAGCCATCTACAGCCAGAGCTTGATAGTATTCCTGAAGAGTTCATATAAGTACTCATGTTTCTGATACTAGCAACGTTAAAACACTCTTTGTTCCTTTGTGGTTGTATTCCAGTTAACAATTGAGAGCAAAGGGTTTCTATCTGTTCATTTAAGATGGTATGATGAAAAAGTATAACTTTTCAAAGAAATTCGTTACGGAATTAAGCAACAAAAAGGAATGGGATCCAAATACCATTACCAGACTTTGAAAGAATGCCATTCAATGGTACACAGACGGCTCAAAAGCAATAGAAGGAACTGGGATACGAGTGTACGGGCCCGGCACCAAACACTCTGAAAGCTTGGGAAAAACCCCAAGTATCTTTCAAGCGGAAATTCACGCAATAAGAAAGTGTGCCCAGTTCAATATTGACAAAGGATATAGAAGGCAAAGGATTATCATAATGTCTGATAGTCAAGCAGCCATTAAAGCGCTGAGTTCTTGTGTAATCAGTTCCAAAATGGTGTGGGAATGCCTAACCAAACTTAACGAACTAGGCGAGAACAATATAGTCACCTTACTGTGGATTCCAGGACACACTGGAATAGAAGGAAACGAAATAGCAGATGAACTAGCGAAGAGGGGGACTGAAATACCCTTTTGGGGGCCGGAACATTTTTGCGGAATCAGCTCCAATGTAATATTGGAAGAAATAGGTAAAGCCGAAGAAAAGAGAAGATCTGACAATTGGAAAGATCTAGCAGGGCTTAGGCAATCAAAGATTCTTCTGGGTGACTACAACCTGTTGAGATCAAATGAATGCATAAGTCAAAGCAAAACTGCACTAAGAGTTTTAACAGGAATCCTAACGGGACATTGTCGCCTGAATGGGCACCTTAAAAAGCTCAAAATAGTGGAGGAAGAAGATTGTAGGTTTTGTGGAATGGAAGAAGAATCCTCCATCCACATACTTGCGAACTGCACAGCAATTCAGAATCCTAGGGCACAGCACCTGGGAGACTACTGGATAGAAGAGGGACAGTTACCTAAGTTGAATCCTGCAGATATCCTAAAATTCCTCGGGGAAATAGGACTAAAGGAGCTACTAGTCTCTGAGACTTTCCTCAGGAACTAAGTAGAAGTAAGGGTGCACAATAGATCTTTTAGGTCTCAGTGAATGTTACCCCAAAAGACATACATACATACATCTGTTCATTTATAAGAGTATAGTATACTGAATATTTTTGAAGAGTTTGCAGACATTTTAATGGAAAAATGTTACAATCAAAAAGATCCAAATTTTTTAAGTAATGTTCTGTTTTGCTGTGAGGCCAATTTTCTGCAAACGTAAATCGGCATTATTGTAGATTATGGGAATGTATAGCTGGAATAATAGGAGACAATATTTTTTAATTGAGGGAAAGTTAAATTATTGGAAATTAGTATTGGCTAAGTCATATCCAAATCCAAGTAAGTATTTTCAATTATATTTTAATCTAGAAATATCATTATTCGGAACTTTCAGACAATATCCCAAACGCCAATCTTTGGCTGCAACACTTCACTGTATGCTCTTGTGGAGAGGCAATAATTAAATAATGTGTTTCCCAGAAGATCCATTGGAAGGCGTGGTTTTATCGATCACAGGACATGAATCCTTTAGACTATTTCCTGTGGGGGGGATAAAACAAAACCTGCCAATATTCAGGAATTGGATGTTGCAAAGTTTTAGGAATTGCATGGCTTGTATTGAAGTAAGCGGACAACATTTTGAGCATCTGCTGTAATCGCCCTTACTGTATGTTTTCTAATTTTTCTATTAGGTACTCAAATGTGGACATACTTCTAACATGGAACAAACATCTGTACCAAAATTTGAAGAAAACTCGCTTTGTGTACACCTAAAGTTCCTCTCCAGCATTTTTTATACAACATTTTTGTAATATTTGATAATATGATTGATTTAATCTTTAGTTCCCTGTTTATATACGCTTATGGGTCCCGTTCAGTACATTGTAGGCTGTCTAAATATACAACTCACCGAAATATTTACTGTATTTACAAAAGTTGAAGTTAATTGTGTTCTAGACAGCTTGAGAAGTGACAGAGCATAACAATAGACACGATGCAAGAATTTCAAAGGGGAACATTCTGTAGATATTTTTAGCTGAAAACGATGAAAGTACATAAAGCTTTACGCATTCTTCAAAGAAATTTGTTTTGTTATGTTGTAGTTGTGTTTTGGTATCGATTAAATGCTATATTTAAGTATACTTTGTTTATTAACTCGCTACTGAAGTGGATATATCACTCAGACTTTAGAATTTATCCTTACAACTATAATCATGTAGGACTTTTAAAGCTTTTTGTTGGATAAGTTCAATTTAGAATATATTTAATATACATAAAAATTATGGTGTTAATCTTGTAGTATGTGATATTCAATATATTTTCTACTGAATTATGACTTTCTTGTTACAAAGTAGTTTCATCTTCATGAGAATAAAAAGAGAACACGTTTGCGGGGAGGCCTGTCTGTTCTCTTTGATCATGACTAACGGCTCAAATCAATCATCGATCAATGTTGCTTTTACTTTTAGTCACGCTCTTACTCAAACAGGTGCTTCTTATGTCCTCGATTTGAATGCTTTTAAACCGTTTAGGCTGAGTATATGACTTTTTGATTAATCAGTAGAGTTAAATAAATATTAGACGAAATCATTGTGCGTTATTGAATAAATTATAAAGTGAGAAGAAGAAACATCCCGATTGCTTAAATTGGGAAAATAGTGGAAATTACAAAGATTGAAGGAAAGAAAAACGATGATGAAGAAGAAACAATTATAAATTGTAAATTTATTTAACAATAAACTGGATAGACGGATTTTACCCTCGTACATAATAGCTAACTTGAAACTTCTTATGATTTGCAACTGAGTTTCAGTGAATTTAGTGGGCATATTGTAAACAATATTCTTCGACTGATTTATTGTAATGAAATATAAAACTTTATATAAACGCGGTCGTAAAACAGCACGGGAATTCTCCACGAGACATATATCTGTGCTCACGTTATTGTTATAATGAAAAGAATGAAGAATATACCAGAAATCGCGCTTTCGTGGTGGCTGTAATAAATTTATATTGAACAATTTCATATTGTGATTATTAATTACGAAGAGAAAACCAAAAACATAGGCGCAGTGCCTGATAAGTGAGTATGGTCGTCCTAGAAAGTTTCCGGGATCTCATATAATTCCTAATTTTATTAAATTTACTTGGACGAAAAAGCAACAACTGACCACGATTCCATTGCCAGCAGCTTCACTATGGGTATTGGTGTAGGCAGCCAAAAGACAAAAAAACAGTGTACGGAACTCCTTCTCACTTATTTTGTCTCCATGGAGCGAACAACTCAATTTACAGATAAGATGCATATAATTTGGCAGCGTAAACTTAGATATTTAAATTCAGATCATCATACATCAATTGAAATGGATTCCGACTTATATCTCTCTATTATGCATCAATTAAACCCACTATAATTCACAGATCACACTATATATTCCAACTCAAACCTAGCTAATTAGAGGTAGATGATTTATCACTATTTAAATAGAGATTAAAATGAAAAGGGACCGTAATAATTGGGTATTATGGTTAAATATGTCTCTCGAATGCTATTAATTATGTTATAAGAGGATTCTGTTTTTGTATTATATGTGTAATATAACAACTAGGTCTAGTAAAAAACTGTAAAGAATCCCTCAACAGGCTGGCAAGAGACAACAGTGTCTCTAATATGAGTGCCGGACCATGAGGGGATTGCAGGTGATGAAATGGCTGACCAGTTAGCTAAAGAAGGCTCTAACGGAGACTTCGTAGGTCCGGAACCATTTTTTAGAATCACAAATACACATATTAGGGGAAATCAGGAACTGGCTAGATAGGAACAAGGTAGACAAGGAACTCTCAACCAGGCTATTGAAACTGGTTCATAGACGTTTGAAGACAGTTACCGACCTGACTGGACACTGCACTACAAAATGGGAAAGTTAGTGAACCTACGTGCAGGAAATGTGAACTCTATGATGAAACACCTACTCACATACTCTGCTTCTTGCGAGAACTTACATAGACTCAGACGGAAGCATTTTGGAGTGGAAATAATACAACCATTACAACTACTTACTGGAAATCCCTCCAGTCAAACTAGTGGCCTACATAGAAGACACAAAGCTTCTGGAATGGAAGTTAATAACATGAGAAATGTTACAAAGATTCAGTGCTTGTGCTGTTGAACACAACCCAATCGAATGAATGAATGTGTAATATAAACGTTGCTTGAAGTAAAGTAACGATTTTATTTACGATTATATTAATAAGTATTAGGATATTGCTCTTCTGGGATCCATACCTTCATCGAGTACAGCTATGTGCCTTTATGTTCGATTTTGTAGCCAAAGAACGAACAGAAATCAAGATAACTACATTACTAGACACAAACTTCGTTCAATAGACTTAAATTCATCCATTGAAGTCTTCTTAGAGCTTCGAATTTACAACAGATGAACAGTTTCGACGCTTTGAGGAATAGAGACCAACATCGCTGTATTCATATCAGTAGATTCCTCGATGTATTGTTTAAATACAATTTTGTCGTTTGTTAATTAATGCTCTGAAACATCAAAGTAGTCTTATTACTCGGTCTCTGAGAAACAAACTCACCACGAACGAACAAGTAGGGACCGGGATGAGAGACAAGAGAAACAGAGTTGGACCAAATATTATTCATCGGGGGTATAAATAATCTACAGACAGGGAAGATTGAATATTATGAATTTTTTTTTGTAACAAATACGTGAAATTTAAAACCACTGAATTCAGGGATTAATCCCAAAATAAAATTCTTAATATTTTGATAAATTTAATCTAAAAAGCGAAAACAAAATATTAATACAACATAATAATATAATAAACCCACTCCGTTTATTTTCACAAAAACATCAATGTCAATATTGTATTGTCTTCTAGTGTCGAACAAATTAACTCGGCTGAAAAAAAACATCTTTCAGATTCGATGATTGTCGGCGGAATTGTTTTAAAGAAGTCAGAGGCTAATTCAAGTTTTATGCCAAGGTTGCCATCTTCATTCAACAAATCTATTTCTTCAGAAATAATATTAGGTTAGGTTAGGTGATATGTGAGTAGGGTTTTCTCGCCACCTCCAACCTCCACTGCGACCCCCGTTGGGTCTATTGTGGCTCATCCCTTGGGATTACAATTCACCCCACAAGCCTGTGCTTCTGAAGAAGTCCATAGTTGTATTTGGTGATACTTTTTTGAAGTCGTCCGGGTCTAAGGTACTAAAACCGAATATATTATACAAAGCTGGGCATGAGCATAATATGTGCTCCGCAGTTCTAAACCGAGGTCTAAACCAGACTCATCTTCTTTAGGTGGCAATGTCCTGTAAGCAGTCCCGACAGAATGCGTAGGTTTGCTCCACTCCTTTCCAGGGTCAGCTTATTTTTTGTACTCGAAGGGTTGTATATGAACGCCTTCGAGTGAGAGAGCCCGGTATGTCTGCCCAGTACGTGAAGGTGAGATTTCAATAACAAATCCACAGAGCAGTTTGAATTGGACATGTATGATGACGTATTCCCGCGCATTTTAATCGAGCTGAAAGTTATTAGTCAACATAATACACTTAATATTCCTTAATATTAATAATATATTTAATAGTCCTCCGCTATTGGTTTGATTATTCCTTGACACAAAGTTCAACAACCCCACCCTTAACTTATTCGGTAAGATGATATGGAATTTAGTTAGCTGCTTGTTATATTACGAGATGCGGGGAATCTTTATCTAATTTACATTAGATTAAAAGGGATAGAGTTCCGTTACTTCAGAGACTGAATGTGTCATTATTAAATATTAAAATAGAACTTGATACATTTTTGGCTTGTCCCTGTATATATGAAGCTGTAAGAAAAACATAACGCCTTCCCCAGTTGACCCCAGTAGAATTAACCCTAAAAATAACCCCTTGTTGAGTTTGTAAAGCAAAAATAAAAGATTAAAACATAAAAGAGAGGAAAGCGACTGGGAAACTCCGTCCGATTCTAAGAGATAAACTATTTTACGCTGGCAAAACTGGCAAAAGTTCGAAGCAAGGCTATCATTTTGTTTCGCAAGCCAGAGAATAGGACGAGGTAGCTACAAAAGAGACCAACAATAAGGGTAATGAAAGCCTTGAAAATCACCGGGTATTGTACGAAGGATAATCATGTAATTGCCTGCCTTCCAGAGCAACTGTCAGAGTCTCGCGATCAATCGTGTGACTGTCACTCAGTCGGTAATTAAAGAGGGGTAAAAGTATTTTTACTTGATTATTACTGTGCGAAAGTGAACGGGAGCAAAAGATAATTGATGGCCCGAGCTGTAAACTGTTTTTGAAGGATTAAATATCTTTTATAGTATAAAAATATTTGTCAGGATAAATCACTATCTTAAGGTAAACTTGTCCTTCATATACACTAAATTTTTGCGTTGCCTTCTGGTGACCTTAGCGAATTGATTGGACATATTGAAAGTTCTATTCAATATATTCCTCTTTATGCTAAGGGTTTTGTTAGGGAGGCTTGCAGAAGTCGAATATCTAAAAATATCTCAAATAATAAAAATAGATTTCTATCAAAAAGGGATATGAATATTGTGAAAGGGATTGTTTTCATATGAAAGCAGATGAAGGGAACAAAGGTTACCTGTTAGTACGGTGTCACAGCTCTATTGCCTTCCCTAAGATATATAAACCTGGGAAGGCAATGAGGCCGATTGTTTCAGTGATTCTTCACCTAGCTTTAACATGTACCCATTCAGCCGGAAAGTTTTGTAATAAAAAATTCATGACGATCTCGTTTGATATTAGTTCATTATTTCCTAGTGTGCAAATTCTACAGATCTTGCAGTACTCGGAGGATTTACTTGTTTTCAATCGATTAAGTCACGAAGTAACCGCAGATTTTTCACGTTCGGCAAAGATGTGCATGGATCAAAATTATTTTCAGTATATGGACCATTTTATAAACAATATGACCGTTTAAGGATAATTTATTTATGAGTTTTTTTGAGATACAAGAAAAAAATTTGGTTATTTTCCTAGAGTGGATGATACTCTTGCTGTATTTGATACATATATGCAATACTGACATTCATAATAACGTAAAAAACTAATTAAAAATCCTGTTAAAACCATTTTCGACTTCTACGCAAAGCAAAAGCTAGTTAGGAATAAAAATAAGTTGGAATTTGATATTTATAAAAAAGATACTGCTACTCACAGGTGATTTTTTTTCTCCCAATAACGAAAGAAATAACAATGAAAAAAAATTGATGGATTGATAGCTATTATTAAAGGGATAATAAAAACTTGTTGGAGAGGAAAAAAAAGGGGAGCAGTCATATCACCAGATTTCCACTCGCTGCTAGAGTTAGGTAATGAAGAAAGAGGTAGGAGGGTCACTTGAAAATGTTGTTGGACCTTCAGTTTTTCACCGCGTTAAGTAGCGAGATCTACTGAATTGATTTGTGAGGAGTAATGTTGGTGCTAAGAGGAGAGTTAGGAACAAATATCGGAACTTTTTTCCATGAAATCTAACGAAAATATTTAAAAAAATATCTCAGCAATTACCCATAGAGAGATGCGTACAAGAATTATCAGTTTTTATTTATTTTTAAAGATTGGTAATTGAAAATTAACCCCCTTTAAATTACAACTCGAGTGGTAGTATACATGCATCATACAGACACATCGGCTGTCGCAACCATATTTTGTTATTTGATGAATGTTTTTAACCGCACAAGTGTCGCCGCCATCACGCCTTGATTACTGCTCGCCTAATAATGTTCTGATTTAAATTTGATATTTCAAGGGTTGAAGTGCTCGGTGTCTTTTGATTTATTTCGACGTCTGATGGAATTACACGTTTCTAATTAATTGATTTTTGTTATCTACCGTTCAAAAGGAAATTTATTACGGTTTTTATAAAGCAAAAACTTTTTAAGCCCAGCACACACGGTCCGGACAATGCCTAAGTACGACGTACAAAATATTTTATTGAATAAAATCTTTTTTTCGATGAAATTATCTGGACTATCGATATAAATTAAATTCCTATTTAGAGTTGAAGTTCTGTTTGGGTCGTTAGTCCATCTGGATGAACTCGATGAGCTGTTTACACAACCACAGTCTCTAATGGGAATCACAATACATTACCCCTACAGTGTATATTGACTTGGTTGACAAATGCCCATCGCTTCACTACACAAAGCCACGACGATGCCTTTTTTACGTTTTCAACAAGAAAGGATTTCCGTGTTCTCGCCATGGCCTTTTCCAGAGTGCATTCAATCGTTAATCATGAGAATTCTCTGACTTCCCGAATATTTCCCCCCAAGGAATAATACTATCGTTTTGGTTTCCGTTTCTTTAAATGAAACATGTCATTTGTCAAACTGTAGTTTGATTCAATAGCAATTGTTGGAGAAATAATAGCTTTTCAGTTTTTTGTTGAGATTTTTTTTTTCAAAGTTTCAATGATTTCAGGAAGGAAAAATTAGGGTCAATCCTAACGCGAACAATTAGATGCAAAAACTCCTAAGAGAGAAAAAAGTTTGATTAAATCAATGTGTCCATTCGACTTTTTCGCAAAGAAAATTCCAATAAAGGACTGCTCCATATCCTTAATTAAAAGAAAGATGCCTTAGGGAAAACAAGATACCGGGTACAGATAGAAAATATTGGAAATTTTCATAAGTGGAATAACAAGTCAAGATATTGGAGAACAAAGAGAAGTACAGGACCTAAAACCGCCAGTGCTTTGGAGATATTATTGACGACAAATGGAGATCCCTGAAGTTCAGAGTTACTTTTATGCCTGTACTGGAGTTTTCCAGGATAAGGAATGGTTCAATGGAGGTTGTTTGAGTTGAAATATTGGAAAGAGAATTTTATCAATATGAGTTGGATCTTGTTTAGTTGTCGACTGTCTTTTTTGTGATGTTGCCTGATAGTTAGTGGAAGAGGAAGAGCTCAGAAAAAGACTTGACTAAGCGTATTAAACAGGACTTGCAGGGCATGATCCTAATAAAATAAGAAGATGCTCTTGAGTGAATGAATCTAGGACTAAGTGAATATTCACAAAAGGAACCAAACTGTTGTTTTTGCTTAGAAATTTTTTTAAATCGATTGTCGATATTGTATATTGGAGAAAATCTCCATCTATCCCTGTAAGTATGAAAGGAGATGACTAGCTAAGAGTTTTCGTAACCAATGGGTATAAAGGGAGACGAAGGGAATCAAGAAAGTATTGCCCGATTACTCGAAACGTTGGCGTATGCAAATAAGTAAGAGATAAGAGAAGAATTTAAACAACCAATCAGGAATGAGTAGGATAATGAAGCGTTGGTTTCTATTCACCAGATGAAGTTGTTGCTGTTGCCGGAGGAAAATCAAAAGGAAACGAGAGGTTTACCTAAACAGAAACAAACAACAACGTTATAGAGAGCGACTTCTTCGATTTTGCAGGGATGGAATCAGTTTAAAAAATAAGGGAAGTATTTAAGAAATCTTAGTTTCATCGAGATAAAAAAAAAGAGTTCTAGTATCGAATATATCGAGTTAATTTATTAAATGACAGTTTTGAAAGTGACTAATTTTGTAAAATGAATGTCAAAAATATTAGCCTGAATTTACTGGATCTAACTGTAGAATTTTTTGAGTTACGCGTTGGTTTATGTTCCAGAATTTGGAAAACCCTTCACGTTATAGTCTTGTGATTTTTCCTATGTAGGTAAATCTTTTGATGATAATATCCTGAATCTTCTATTCAACATTCATAGTTTTGTGGTTTTGACATGACTCCATTTTGATAGTGAATGACTTTATCAAAATTCTGACTGTGTTAGTCGATTTCTCGTCCCATAAAACCACCCCTTACAGATTTTTAGTATTTTTTCGTGAAAAATTTCGCAATTCAAATCGATTTCTGCCAACTTCCTTATTGCTTGGAAATATTAACTCAAAATTCACTTAAAGATGTTAAATTTTTGCCTGAATTATTCAAATTATATTTGCTCAAATTAAACTATAAACACTTTCAATGAAATAAATTTTAAAAACTTGTCGAGTCCGTCCCTATACGATTGCCTATATATTCTCCCCCATTAAAACCTCAAACAGACGAAACAGAACTGTTATTCTCTACCTCTATAATTAATCACAGTATTACTCAGAATCCCAGACTATTATCAAATTTATTTTAAATATAAAAGTAACTATTTAAATAAACTATACAATTTTATTACTCTCGCTTGTTTTAAGATTGCTTATTTTTCCTCACAATCGCTATTTTTTCTTTCCGAACTCATTGTAAACACCTCAACCATTATCGTAAAACTTTTCTTTGAAACTTGATTATTATTTTGAAATAAAGTCAAGGTATACGTAAGTAGACAGCTTTCATCTCGATGGAGATTATAAGTTTGTTATTGTGAACTAACAATAAAATTTGAATCACTTCGGTACATATACATACCAAAAGGTTCGTTAATCATTTGTCTAATAAAGATGTTATCGAAAATAAGTGTGGAGATTATACAGAAAGTATCTAAATTGAGAAGTGAATTTTTTTATCCTTTGGAACCAATTCTGTAAGCATTTGTTTCACTTGCTTGTTGATACATTGAAAGCAGTGACTGCATCTACTGGGCACTGGAGCAAATTGATATGTACCAATCAGCATTAACAGACCTTTGATCTTGCAGATAAATTGATGCTAAAGGTGACTTGTTTTTGAGACAAATGTTGCACCCTATCTTCCCTTGGTTCTGGATCATCTTGTAACACCCAATCTGGTTAGGATCCCTGTTGTGTGTGTGAGGTTGTGATATTGACTGCGGATCCTTTCGGTTCTATTAGCCTAACCAATTAGGATCCCTGTTAAAACTCTTAGTGCCGTTTTACTTTGACTTAAGCATTCATTTGACCTCAACGGGTTGTAGCCACCCATCAGAATATTTGATTGTCTAAGCCCTACTAGATATTTCCAATAGTCAGATCCCCTATTTTCTTCGGCTTTGCTTATTTCTTCCAATATTACATTGGGGCTGATACCGCAAAAAAGTTTTGGCCCCCAAAACGATATGTGACTTGTCGATCTTCTTGAATCAGCCCACGTCGACGTTATGTGTGGAGTATTATAAAGTTACGTTCATTGTTTATTGTCAATGATATCTTAGGACTATAAATATTTATTAATGTTATAGACTATTATCGTTAAATTGTTTGTTAGTGAATATATTGTTCAATTTGTACACACACACTTATGATTATTATTATGACAGTTAACTTTGACAATTGATATTTGTTGACAGATGTCAATTATATTGTTATATGCAGCACAATAATTTATCAACAAAAAAAATTCCAGACGGTAGACGAAAACTACGATAGCGCATTTATTTTTGGTTTATTAAAATTTCCAAACAATTAACACACGAAATCCCGAGCTTTAATTAAATATTTCAGTAAAACGAAACAAACGCCTCATTGTTAGCTTGGCTCACACACCTTTTCCATTATCTAAAGAATTCCAACAACGTAGAGTACAAGTAAAAAAGTGCATAGTTGTTCTCGGAGACAAATATCTAACACGATGCATCCCATGGCCCACAAGCAGGGTATGTTGTTCGCAGTTAAGTAACGCATAGCTCAGCAGGACTCCAGTACAAGCAGGCAACGAGCACAAGTTTGTCAATTGTCACCTGCGTCGTGTACCTGCGCCCGCCTGTCCATTTACACCGCTACATATCACAAGTGCGTCATGCCCGTAGAAATAACCAGGGATAACAGGCATTGATGTTTGTTTTATTAAAATTTAACAAAGGTTTAAAATGAATTATAAAGCTGGAAGTAATCAATGCTATTTGGAAGATAAGAACATTAAATGACATTTGACGCTGGACTGCATGAAAATAATTGTCGAAAGATATTCCAACTTTTTAAACATTCACCAGTAGACATGAAGATCGTCTACCAACAATGAATATTGGGAAATTGGGTATAAGTCTAAAGCATTTTCAGCCAAGAGAAAACAAAATATCTTTGTTTCGACCATGGTAAAATCTTGCCAGTTAACTGCAAGAGGTAGCAGACTGAACCATCAACATCTACTGTCAAGCGTATTATGATAAAACATATTTTAATAGAAATTCCACTAACAAGCATCGCATGGTCCACCGAAAAATGTAACTGTTGTTTTCAAAGATAGAGGTGTCCAAATATTATTCGAATTACTGTATTGAACATAATTATAGTACCTTGTCTCTAAATCAACTGATATTATAATATTAATAATAATTCAAGTATGTAGAACGATATTACAAAATAGTTATCTAACAATAAATGCGGTTGATGCGAAAATTAATGAATTGCTTATTCTATTTACAATTTGAATGGAGTTAAATTATATTTTTTGACAAATCAAAAAGATCGGGTTATTGAAGAGGTCCCGAGGAATAATGTCTTCCAGCAAGTGTTAAATAGGCATAACTTCGTTATCTAACAAGTTTTTGACCAGAATCATAGTAAAGTGAGACTTGAACGTGGAAATTTCGACGAGCATATAAGAAGTGTAGTTTTGGCAGCAATCTTTGATGTTTAATGAGCATCCAAGTAATTTTATTAAATGTAGAGGTATTTATACCTTCTGAGGTGAAAAGTTTTACGCCTCTGTACTGTAAGTTTCGTTTAGTTGTGTGTATATGTAAGGTTGGTATCTTTACATGGATACATCTCGAAAAACAACGGCTGTAATTGAAGTGTCTTTAGATTAGCGACTGTTGAATAACGTTACCAGTATGGTAAAATATGTGTGAAAAACAAAACGTAAAAGGTTTTATAATTTTAACAATAAAATTAATGATAGAAGAATTTTTATTGCCGACGCACGGCGACATCGGTCAAGTGGAAGTGCTTAAAAACTGATTGATTTATTTATACATTCCATATACGTTTATATAGGTCATGATATTAAATTTAAATAATAATTATTGTAATAGTTATTGTACATAAACTCGTATGAAATTTATGCAAATATTGAACAAAAATGAATAATTTACATTAAAATATAGAAGTATCAATTAGAGACAAATAAACAGCTGTTAAGTTAACTGAATTATCGTAAAAAAGCACGCTCTTAAATTGAGTGGAAAAACCGCTCAATTTAGCTCAATATGTCAACCAACGTATTTGATCAGAAATACGCTACACTATTCTGAGATTTTAGAACTTTTACAAAATTTTGATGTACCGTAAGTACCATTTTTGGTAAAAATACTAAAAAAAAATGTAAATTTAATCCAATGGTATTCTAAATTACCGTTGGTGGGTATTAATCTAGGAGCTTGAAGATTTTGCGTGCAAAAAAATTAAAGAGTCAGAAGTAGATCAGTTCCTCGACAACCAAAATGTCAACACTTGTAACATATTTCTTATCGACGTCTCATTTGCCCCTTCCAGGCCTCCAGTAACATTTATTGTCATCTCCATTTTGGCAACGCTTTTAATCACCACATTTTCGCTATCGACTGTCTTAAAGACAAGATATATATTTTTAATCCCCTCAAAGGATCCACCTCTTAGAAAAACGTCTAGAACTCCTACGATCCATCACTGGGATACTTCCAGGTCAACTAATGCAACTTTTCCCGAAGCCACCATCGAGTTAATCTACCCTTCCAGGAGAAAGAAAATTAAGGTAAATACCTGAAAAGTATCTGCCAGGAATAAAATTATACAGTGGGGAGGTTTAGGTTGGACTAAATTCAATATTTTTTTGTCTATTATAACAATTATAACAAAACTGTTATTTTCAATTGGGCATTATACCCTATCATTGGGTGTACGAATGACTTTTGAGTACATGACATCATTATTATTTTTTGTATAGAGAAATATGGAATTTTATTTAAAAAAAAAAACAAAGTGGTGACGTTATTCGTACATCCAATGATAGAGTACGATGTCCAATTTATTTCAACCTAAACGTCCTTTTTGTATTGACGTTTTGTGTTTCATCGATTAAACCAGTCCATGGACTATAATACTCTCGTCGTTTATCAATAAAAAAAGTTAGTGAAGAAACTCCCCGATTGCCACCCAAGAATGGTAGTCCATTTGGTCGATTTGGTCACTCGTTTTTATTTGACTACATTCAGAGCCTTTGTTTTTGTAACTTTTTCATTTCCTTTTGAGATAACTGGGTTGTTTCACAGTTACCATTTTTTTGAATAAACGGTAAACAACCATCATTTATAATAATTGGTACAATTCAAGCTAATATCTACAGAGTTGATAATTTGTTTTCTACGCTTTTAACCATTGAAATTTTCTCAATATTTTATTTAAGAGCCACGAAATTGAATAATTAAATTGAGCTATATTTTCTGCTTTTTTTTCTGGAGCGATTGCGTTGTCTTTTGAGGGTCAGTAAGGTTGAACTTAAGATACCACGGTTTAGACGCCTTGCGTACACAGATGGGTACACAATGGGTGTGCGATTGTTGATTGAATAATAGGGAGTGAATAAATATAAGCGAGAGGGGTCCCGACAGATATACAAAACACAAAACTGTTCTGTTCTGAGATCCATTGTTCCTTTTGTAGGGCACCGCAGCATCGTTGTTCAGTAGCGGTACTACTTTTTGTATTAAAAAACATTTAACAATTTTGATAATGCCTTCATTTCACCTATGAGTATCTATAGTCGCCATATAACGATATATTTGAGTCAGATAAGCAATCGTGATAAGGATATTATTTGTCGTCATCGAATAGAACATTAAAACTTGAAAGCATTTCTCCCCTACGCCACTGATAGTCGAAGCAACTTCGTCTTTGGTCTTTGCATTGCGTTTGTTTGCAGATAATGTGATGGGATTTTAAATAGCACTAAATACGCGGATGGTAACAAAGGTTCTATGAAATCGGAGATGGTATATTGATAAAACTTGTATGTATGTTAAAATGCCGCATACATACACTACACACACACACACAGGGTATGAATAAAAAGAGTGGTCATCGTTATTTAGGATTATAACCAGTTTCAAAAACCAACTTCGCACTTTTTGAACGTTTGAAAATAGTAGCTGATTTGATGAGTCGAGAGGGAAGCTCGGCTTCATTAGGGCATTTATGCATCCTCTAGATAGGGAACACCAACTCAAATGAGGTCGACACAAGGGCACCTCCATACAAAGAGTTTACTGAACAAGGTAGATGACAGCCTATGTAGGTTTTGCCAGGAAGAAGACGAAACCGCGGAGAGCATACTTTATGAGTGCGAAGGCCTAGTAAGGGTGCGGTTTCACCTATTCGGAGAAGAAAAATCTTACGCAAGGAAGGCTAATAAATCTAACAAAAAGAATAAAGCTAAATATCGAGCTCTAAGGATAGGGAGGACCACAATAGATCTACAAAGGTCCAAGCTATAGAAACTGAGTAAGAGACATTTGAAAAAGTTACCGACCTGGTGACTGGACACTGCACCCTGAAGAAACATCTGCACAAAATGGGCAAAATTAATGAACCTATGTGCAGGAAATGTGAACTCTCTGATGAAACACCTACTCACAAACTCTGCTTCCACGAGAACTTACATGGACTCAGACGGAAGAACTTTGGAGACGAAATAATACAACCATTACAACTACAGAATGGAATGGGATGGAAGGAGATAACATGGGAAACGGTAGGTACTTAGATTCAGTTCAAGTGCATGGGCAATCGAATTAATGAATAAAAGGTTTTAAACTACAACAACAACTGTTGCTTTAATTTTCCAATTCAACAGCTTTTCTGGGTTGTATGGATTATAGAATCAATTAAAATAATATTAGTACAGCAGAAATACTTTAACAATATGTTTACTATACTTACATTGATTCTGTAAGAATTTTGAATGGCGGTGGAAATGTGTTAAAAAATTTTCGACTTACCAAACTGGCAGAAAACCGCTGAAAAAGAAAGAAAAATATTACTCAAAATAACGGGATCTAGAATGTAAATATTTTGTCAAAAATAAAGGTCATTGAGAATATTATTAAGTTCAATATATATAGTGGACCTATATACTCTAGCCTAATTGTGTACAGGGTCGGATTAATACGGGTTTAAACTGGATAAAATAAATAATATTAAAAAGAAACATTTTTATTTATTAGTAAATATTGATATCAATCTATATTTATGAACGATTTTTGGAAAATAATATTAATGTTTTCGTTTATCATTGTACACGCTCATTCAATGTCGAAGACGATTTCACGCACTTCGTATGCCGTTATTTCGAAAATTATAATCAGACATTGGGTACTAACATATATCTTGATTGATGTACTTTCTAATGTCTTAAAATAAATATCTGTTGAACGTTGAGTTCCCACATCTCTTTCGTGCGTTTATTTGAAGATGGTTAGACACCCCACCGTGTACAATACGATGAACAATAACTCCATGTCTTCGGACAAGTATTTTACAGCTCACCTTACAATGTTCTAACGTTCTCGATTAGACCAGTCCCGAGATTTATCAAAATAAAGATCTTAAGAATACGTAGTACTTATTTTTACATGATATTTTGGAAGAATCATATAAAATTAAGAGTACGTTACTTATTTCATATCATCAGTATTACTTAATGTATATAAAAGTCGATAGATTACATTAGAAATGGAGTGGCTCTTTGCCCTAACCCACAGCTACCTTTGCACATTTATTGTGGTCCTCCCTATTTTTAGAGCTGGATATCCAGCTCTGTCCTCGGTTTTTCTTCTCCGAATAGGTGAAACCGCACCCTTCCTAGGCATTCGCACTCGCAGAGTATTTGCTCCGCGGTTTCGTCTTCTTCCTGGCAAAACCTTCATAGGCTGTCATCTGCTAGGCCAATGGTGTGCATACAATGTCTGGCATTCCCACCATCATCCTACTTCGACATAGTAGGTTGCGTGACAGTTTGGCCGAATTGCTTTTAAGGAATAGTTTAGAGTGCCTTTGTCCTGGGTTTTTATGCCACCAGCGCAACGCCTGGTTGTTTATCCATTGGTGGATGCTCTCCTTAGCGAGGTTTTTTGCAATTCCACAGGAAGGTTCTGGCCCTATCATGACCTCAGTCGCTCTCTGCTTGGCTAATTCATCGGCTTTTTCAATGCCTTTTATTCCTTGGTGACCTGGCACTCTAAAGTGGATAAGTATAAAAATCATTTATTCCCAAGCAACTGGTCTTAAATAAACTGAGATTATTCAGACATTACAGTATAATTGTTAAGCATAGTTTAATAACTAATGATCATTTTTGAATTAAAATGTCCACAATATGATAATTAAACACCAAGAACTACGCTAACGCTAACGCTAACGCCCCATCCTCTGACAAGATTGCGCACCAGTCTTTCTGTTTATTTCAACCCTATTTCGAATCACCACAGGTGTTTGTATTGCCTGTTGACTGTTTCAGAGCTGACCCTTTCTTTCCTTTATCTAATAAAGATGTCTTTGTTCTGTGTTATTTCTTTTCGGGATACTGATTGTGAGGAAATCATGCGTGACAATGAATTTATCTCATATACCAGTGACAGCAATAAATATTACTTACAAAAGGGGTAAATTAACGAAAAACGTGAAATTATTTTGCAAAATTTTATTCCCGTGGGCGTTAGCTACGAAATTTTCACTCCATATTCCAGTTTTCCTGTAGTACTGTTTTTATTTGTATATAATATAGTACTTTTTATTATTTCAGGAATTATTATCGAGAATATTCTCTACTGCAATTTTCCTCCAAATTACTAGAGAAATTCCTTTTTTGAAAATAGATTAGGCACGCGAATGATGTTAGCTAAGAGCTGGGAGTGTTAAATATTGAATAACAACAATAAAAATATGAATAATGCTATTAATAATCTTCAATTATTCCTTATACGATGAAAATAACTAACAATTGTTATAATCATAATAGCAGTCAACTTTTCTTGTTTATAGAAGTGATTAATAAAGTGTAGGCAACTGGGTTCTCGATCATCAATTATCTTAGACAATACCATTAATTTAAAATCAAAAACAATAGAATACCTTAAATATAAATATTGTTTTGAATCAAACAATATAAAATTAGGACGTATCACAAGAAAAATACGTGTTCTGTGAAATATAATTTGAAATAATTCTTATTAAATGTTAATATAAGAATCCTTAGTGAAGTTATGAACGAAATAATCGAAACATGTCAATATCCGAGATTATTCAAAATAATTGACCACGACGGAAATTTTGATGAAATCCACTGAAAAACTGCAAATACCACTAATTATAGAAAATTTAATGCTGAATCGAATGGCGTTGACTGGAATATAATACGAGGTCCGGTTTTGAAGTTATAAACGAAATAATCGAAAGTTGTCAATGTACGAGATTTTTCAAAGTTCGAAATTGTGCACGGTTACACTCAAAAAATCGTAGAGACCTTAATAGTTGGAATATCGAGTTGAAATTTGGAATGGATACTCTCAGATAGTTGTAGAATGTGGAAAAAAATCAGGAGACTCGTATGTATTAAATTGTGAATACAGGGTTATCCTAAAGTGGAAAGTCATTTTATTCAAAAAATTTAAAATTCCTCTAAATTCTTTATTAGGAATTTTTTATATGAATTTTTGTAATCTACCGGTTCAAATTAGTCAATTTTGACATAAAAACAAAACTAAAAAATCTGGTCCAGAAATCGAAATTTTTCCATATAAATACATGCAAAGTTTTCCACTGAAAAAACACACTTTTTAAATATTCATTTTACAAAATTTTCATATGCATTTTCGGAATCTACGGGGTCATTTTAAGAGATTTCCATGATCAAATATATGCAAAATCGCAGACTCACATAATTATGGTTAAAAATAAGAAAAAGTGTGAAAATATAGGATTTTTCGAAATTCAATTAACTGTAACTTCCAATATGCAGCTTTGACCGCATTTTTATGCCGATTTTCGGATTCTATACGGGGTCGAATTAGTAAAAATCCGTAATCAAAAGTATGGGCAAAAATGTGGATTGTAATTTGAAAAAAATAGGATGGACAACTTAAAACTTGTATAGTAAACTTTATTTTGGAACCAGGTGAGAATACTCTTGAAAGGCCAAAAACAGCTTTATCTACGAAAACGAGAGAGTTCAATTGAGAAAAGTGAAACAATTGTGGGTGAGGAGGAAAGCTAACGTATCCAAAAAGAACTGCTTTACTTCGAGTGCTCTATGCTCGAATAATAATGCTAGAATTGAAAAATGTCTAGCCTTTCAATATGGAGAACAAAATAAATCTTCAATTGAGTAGCCAATGAGTTGCTGTTGCTCCATAATCAAATAATCGATCCAAATTTTGGCTTCTGGTAAACGAAGGTAAATTTGAATACTATTAATATAAAATTTTATTAATAAGAACACGTATTTCGTAAACAGTTTTCCGTTGAAATAAAACTGGCGACTTGCATATATCTACATATATATATATATACGTAGATGCACAGCAACAAAACCCCGACTCGATTAAAGCCAAATGTACTCCAGTAACTCAATTCCGTAGTCCATAATCAAGTCACTTATTGTGTTGCAATAGCGGGTCGGGAGCGTGGTTTCGTCGCTCCCCATCCCTCTTCCTTCCAAACCTTTGTCCATTATTCTGCAGATAATTTAGTTTCCCAAGTTTAAGGGACTACTAATGTTCTGAGTGAGTACACGGTTCAATAGACAATGAACCAATCACTTGGCTAATGAGAGGACACTGTATCTAATTATTGGTGCGGTCAACTTCTCTACCTTTGTGATCGAAGAGTAAAGGTCTAATGCAAGATGTGTAGAGGTGGACGTTACTAGAAACAACGGATCCATTTTATGAGTAGAGCACTGGGATTTTCTGTCAAATTTATAGCAGCTGATGAATCAACCTGTTGCAATAAAGAACATACATATCCTGTCAGATAATAAGGCTGCTCTTAAATCTTAAATATTAACTATAAGCTGGTACTCAACTGTCTACAATCACTTGAAATACTAGGCAAGGAAAACATAGTCATTTTGACCTGGGTGCCGGGGCATCGAGGAGTGGAGGTCAACACTCTGGCAAAAAAGGGATCAGAGTATCCATTTATCGGACCTGAACCATTTTTTGGCATTGCGGAAAGCACTGCTAGATCAGCCATAGCTACCTTGGCGGAGAGGAAAACCTTCACGTACTGGGCAGACATACCAGGGATCTCTCACTCGAAGGCGTTCACATACAAACCTTCGAGTACAAAAAATGGAGTAGAACAAACCTACGCATTCTGTCAGGACTGCTTACAGGAGATTGTCAACTTAATTACCACCTAAAGGTTCAGACCTCGGATTGTCGGTTCTGTAATTTGGAGGACGAAACTGTGCTCAAGTTCAGCTTTGGGCAGGGATATTAAATCTAAGCTGGTACTCAACTGTCTACAATCACTTGAAATACTAGGCAAGGAAAACATAGTCATTTTGACCTGGCATTCTGATGTTCGAACAAACGTCAAGTCCAGCACTCTAGGTGGACCAGGATTGCCGAATGTGAGACTCATATGAAATTAATCACTATCATGTCCCCATAACTCGAATAAAAATGAAATTGAATAACCGAGTATATCCGTTTAAACGCAAGACTGTTAAATAAGTTATTTTAATTTGTAGTTATACCATAATTTCAAAACTGAAAGTAAGTTTATCACGTTTCTCCGCCATATATTGTCTCTATGTCACTTTATTGGTACTTTATTCTCCCCATGATGTCCACAGCAGTTATAAGAAAGATATATTGTTGTTAGATAAAACGTATTAAACAATTTATAGGTTCAGCTGTATCTAGCGTGTGAGATTAGAAAATAATGTAACTAATTGATTTAAGTGGTTTTTTTTTCTATGTTCTATTTGTTTATTATTAATCGGGAAAGAATTATAATAATTATGACATTAATAGTCCTTCAAATGTCCTATAACTAAGGTGTAGCATATACAGAGTGTCCAATATAAGCATGTTGGTTTTCTTGGTAAAGCTACGGTTTCCTAGGAAAGCGGTGCCGTACTATAGCGGTCGTAATAAAACGCTGTCCGTGCATTTTATATGTAAGCGGTTTTTTAGAGAACGGTAGCCAACACCGTCATGCAAAATAGCGGCAGCGCTATCATCGAGACGGCCGGCATAGCGGCGAGAAACAGTGAATGCAACGTTTTTGTACATTACGGTGAGAGACTTCAAGCATATTTTTGGTGGTATTCGTTGGATTCAATGTTCTAGCTTTACAACTATTGTCACCGCTATGTCGTCCGTCATATTCGTTGTCGATAAAAATTATTACGGCCTACATATTACGGCCGCTCTAGTACGGCAACGCTTTCCTAGGAAACCGTAGCTTTAGACAAAGATCCCAGGGGATAGGCATCTTCCGAATCACATTCTAGCTAGGCATCATGTGCTCGTGATGTTTTGATCATCGATATCTTGAAAAGTATATCATCAACTCATCGTTGTTCTCGAATTCATCGTTAGGTCCTCATGATCCTTCTGATTGAAGGATAAAGTTTTGACGCTAGAGCCAGCCCTGATTTAACGTGTAAAATGTTCATTTTTTCCTCGATCTATTTAATTCCTCCAAGCTTGATCGGAAAAATGTGTGACATTCAATATTCATCAATTGAAGTTTTATATTATAAACTTTTTATCAAACAATGTGTCATTTCGGAAATAACAAATCTGCCATCCGACTACCGAATCAATGTAGTATATTCACGGGAGAAACTACTGCAATTCTGGAAGCCATAAAAATGTGCAAAGACTCTACAGCAACCAAGTTTCTCATCATAACAGATTCACTGAGTGCGTTACTTGGCTTAAAACAACTTTACCCTTCACATCATATTCTCATACGAATCAAAAGTGAAATGGAAATCATACGTCTTACCCAAAAGAACGTCTCATTTCTATGGGTTCCATCTTACTCTGGTATAAAAGGAAACGAGGAAGTCGATCAATTAGCAGTAGATACAACATCTAATCAAGAAGCAATAATTTAAGTGCGGTATTCAAGGATGTGCTAACTAAAGACACAAGTGCTTTAATAAAATATTTCAAAGACATTAATTTGTATAACAAAATTTAAAAATTATCCATAACACAAATACAACACATACTACTTGTGTAAGTCCTCCTGCTAATAACTCTTAAAATGTATCATTTCGCTTATGCACCAATATTTTTAGTTTAAATGTATAAAGAAACTGTCGTAAATCAAAAACAACAGGTACTTGTAGAATCTGACAATGCTTCAATAAAATGAATACCTAAGTTAATACAAGAAACACTTACTAAGAGATTTTCTTGCATCCAATGTTAAAACAAGTAAAATCTCTGCAAAAAGACAACAAAACCATCGAGACTTTGATAGATAGCCACCAGCACGGACGACAAAAAACCCCTTTGTCTGTTGCAGTATGTTAATTCTATCATGCGATAATTCATACCAGTTGTACTCGCTAGCTGGTGTCGTATTATAATAACATACGACGAGATAAAAGCAAAGGCGTATCCAGAGGAAATATGCAGGGGTTGAAACTCGATTTTAATTCAAATAAAATTAAATATTTTTATAAAACTTCGTTCATCTCTTTGTTTTATACATAAAACAGTCAGAGGCATCGAGTCCTTGGCACCTCAGCTTTTTGTGTGAATAGACCAGTAGGCTCAAAAGTCTTTTCACTCTGTTTTTCTTGGAGAAATCCTTGCTTGGGTGCTCTAGGAGTCTATATTTCTAATGAATCATTATTCACACTCTAATTTAATGCGTGAGTCTGTTTCCACAAACGACAGATAGGCTCATCCCTATATATGCCAATTGCGTGCATGTCTCCTACTTTTGTTATTTTGCTATTGCTGATGTTTAATATTTCGGTTTTTTGACCAGGAGTTTGCCATGTTCCTGCTTTGGCACGTGTCACCAGTACGTCTAATGTTTTGTTCAAATCCTCCGAGATGATTCAATACATCAACCTTACTTTTAACTTCCTGAATCATACATATGATTAGTTTTGTCTAAGGAAAAACGTATTGAATCCTCCATACTTTTGCTTCTAACAAATTAGCAAATTGTCAAATAGCTAGAAAAAAATTAAAATACATCAAATTGACAATACTCGACAGTTAACATAAAAGGATCCAAAATATGAGAACCGCATAAAAATCGAATGTATTGAACCCGTTGGCCACTTATACAATAGCAATCAGAGAGAAATCTCCCGTTACAAAACAAACAATGGGCGTCGTAATGCAAAAGAAGAAGAAGAAGAAGACGATTCAGTGTCAGACTGAAGATGAGGACAATGCATCGAAATCATTAAATATTCCGCATCACGTCCGATTTCGCGAGGGGACTTGGCTTCGATAAAAGTTAAATAACAATAGCGGGCATCAGGTTTGCAACGAACTCACCATAGATGCGAACTCAGATACGGTTAGGTACACACAATGCTCACGTCATTCGGTGATTAATTAGCTAGTTCTTCTTCTACTTTACTTACGGCTCTTATTCAATGCCTTAGACACAGTAAGAATTGATATTATTTTATAGCCAAGTCTATTGTCAATAACTTCAATTGTTTTATAATCTTCCGTAGCCCTGAATAATATTCCTCAGTAGATATTAAATGCAAAACATCAGCTCCACCCTTCATTTTCAAGATTCCAACTCTTAGAAAAACTATCGACACCGTAATTTTTCGTCGATTGAATTTGAGGAACATTTGGGTACAAAATTGATGTCTCGTGCTCTTCTAATCATGGGTATTTGTTAAATTGAGCATCTTTGGCGAGCATATTTTCAGCATAAAGCTCTATAATATTCACAATCCCTATCTGTTCACTTTAACAAAAAATGCTCTTATATTTTAAAATTTACTTTATTCTCAATATTATTATTTTTGTTCTAATCCACTCATAGCTGTTCAGCTACACCAAAGTCTGAGTGTACTCAGAAAACTTCTTCTTCCCTTAACTTCCTCATTTCTTCACAAAATTATCTCTGCTCTTAACTGGAGATCCAAGTTTCCTCTTAAGCTTTTTGGCCCCAAACTACTGATCGTTTTATGCCTTAAAACATGAAGCTACTTGGCATATATTGTTTAGCGTTTTGATTAACAACTTTAGCTTTACCTTCTATCTGCCACAAGAAGCTGTTGCTTCTGACACGGTACAACAATAAAATGTAGTCTTTCCAAATTTTCAAATGTTACACATGTATACTTCAATATTAAAATGTATACTGTTCTAGATATTTAATTAGCCTCATAAATCAAATACAGTAGCAGTTATAATAATAATAAGTTGAACGTTTATAACGCCGGCTAGTTGTGGTTTGTCGCCCGGGGTCTAAAATGAAAGAAATATTCACATCTACTCCACGAACCTAACCAGCAGTGCACAGACACAGGTCAGTAACAGTACCACTAGTCTGGAAAATTTTGTTAGAGGGTTATTGGATGAAGATATTGTTCCTTCATGATGAGGACTTCGTTGAAAAGTAACCATTCTCTTTCACCAAATTCAAAACTTGATATCACGAAAATTCAGTGGTGTAGACACTTGTCACTTAAATATCCACATATATATATTTATATTGAATATACATTTAGTGAAAGTTCGTCCTGCATTTATTATAAATGACTATGAAGCTCTCGTCCGACGCTGGTCTCGGCTTACTTTGTTCCGCAGCACCGTGACTTGCACTTGTTTAGGGCTAATCGCTGATGCCGCCTTTGCTGGCAGTGCGATCGCCCGTAACACTATCGTCATCTGTTTTTTCATCAATGGAAATCTCTTCCATAGCACAGCATGACTGGTAATCGGTGACGAGATATTAGGGATTTAACTGGTTAGGATTTGATTAATAGTCTGAAATTTCGCCGGTTATCAGATAATAGCCGATTTGTTCTTTTTAGTTTTCATGATATCCAAAACGATGTCTTTATAAAGGCACTCGTTATCTTCTGAAGGGACAAAAAGATACGAGAGAAAATGTATCAAAATTTAATTATGTATTTTACTAAAATTCAATATACCACTGTGCTCTTTTGGAAAAGGAAAAGGTCCAATCTTATTATTTCAGTGCAAAAACTCCAACGGTTTTTAAATTATATTTTATAAAAGTCAATGATAGTTGAACGAAACGCCACTGGAAAAATGCACTTTAATAATTTTTTCTTCTTCAAATATACTGAAAATATAGATAGGCATGACGAAGATAAAATACTGTAAAAGTTTGAACTCTTCATATTTATGTTAAGAGTTATTCAATATTAAAAATAAATAAGTAATAAATTTTGACATTTTTTCAATATTTCGACGCTTCAATCAAACTTCTTAATGATCGAAAATCAGTACCTCGATCCATATAAATATCACCCGTTTCGCTAAACAACATTTCCTTCAATCGCTTGCCTCTTATCGTCCATTTAGTTTCGTCTTCTCAGCCTAGCAATTGGTACTCTTGACTGACTCAGTCATTCTTCAACTCGTCAGCTCTCCATCAGTCGGGCGTTATCGAAATCGTGGCGTAATGACTTCGCCAGGCCATTGTTCACTGCCTCCATCCACGGGGGCTGCTCGGAGAAGTTTCAAATCCATTGTGGAGTCAATCAAGTGTGGCCGGTGCGTGTCCACTTTGCCGGGCTATCTTCTTAAAATCATCAGCGCGCCGCGCTCTCTGTCGTGCAGCCGGGAGAAATATGAGGAAGGTAAAATCACGGACTCTATACAACTATTTATTTAAAACGAAAGCTGTAATTGTGCGAATATATAAATCTTGTAGTGCGCCTTAATGTTACTTTAATGATAATGATTGTTCAACCTCCACTTTTAATAATCTGTCCATTATACATGAAGCAAAAAATATACCAGTGTTTCCAAATAAGTATAAACACTGTCGGAACCAAAAAAAAATTTGATTTTTATTATTGACAGGTGCTGAAAATTTTTAAGAAATGACCTAGAAAACGTGTACTTTTCTTATTCAGAAAATTTTAAGTAACAGATCTTGAACAAGTCACTTTTATATACAGGGTATCTCAATATATTGAGACAGTGTTTAAAAGCTAACCTTCCTATCGGTTTTGGAAAATTCCTCAGGCAGACACATCGAACGGCACAGTACCTAGGAGATTATTGTTGTTATAACAGCCACGGGAAAATTTGAAAACACCCTTTGTGACATCGTACAAAAGGGTCTGAACTATACAAATAGCTGGTGTAGGCAAGTGGGACTCAGCATCAACCCCACCAAAACCATCTTGATAGCCTTCACTAAGAAAAGAAAACTCAACCTTCAAAACCATTAAACTTGATGGGATCGACGTTGAATGGAGACAAGAAGTCAAGTATCTAGGTTTGACTCTAGACAGCAAACTCCTGTGGAACAAACACGAGAAGGAGATTACATACAAAGCAAAAATGGCTCTAATAGTGTGCAGGAATCTGGCAGGGAGAAACTGGGGTTGTAACCCAAAAATCCTGAGCTGGATGTACACTGCCATAGTAAGACCAATCATCACTTATAGAGCCATTGCGTGGGTAATAGAACTAGCCTCTTGACGACGAGAGAAAACCTCTCCAAAATTCAAAGACTAGCCTGTATATGCATAACAGGAGCAATGAGTACATGCCCAACGGCAGCAATGGAAGTGATTCTCAATCTCACACCATTACATATGGTGGTGGAGAGTGTTGCAGAATGAACAAGATACAGACTAAGTAGAGAGGGAATCATTAAAAAAAAACACCTCTTCACTTCTTAGAAATCAGACAACCTGGGACATGCCACAAGATGGTATGATGAAAAAGTATAACTTTTCAAAGAAATTCGTTACGGAATTGGATCCAAATACCATTACCAGACTTGGAAAGAATGCCATTCAATGGTACACAGACGGCTCAAAACCAATAGAAGGAACTGGGATAGGAGTATACGAGCCAGGAACCAAACACTCTGAAAGCTTGGGAAAAACCCCAAGTATCTTTCAAGCGAAAATTCACGCAATAAGAAAGTGTGCCCAGTTCAATATTGACAAAGGATATAGAAGGCAAAGGATTATCATAATATCTGATAGTCAAGCAGCCATTAAAGCGCTGAGTTCTTGTGTAATCAGTTCCAAAATGGTGTGGGAATGCGTAAGCAAACTTAATGAACTAGGCGAGAACAATATAGTCACCTTACTGTGGATTCCAGGACACACTGGAATAGAAGGAAACGAAATAGCAGATGAACTAGCGAAGAGGGGGACTGAAATACCCTTTTGGGGGCCGGAACCCTTTTGCGGAATCAGCTCCAATGTAATATTGGAAGAAATAGGTAAAGCCGAAGAAAAGAGAAGATCTAGTAGGGCTTAGGCAATCAAAGATTCTTCTGGGTGACTACAATCTGTTGAGATCAAATGAATGCATAAGTCAAAGCAAAACTGCACTAAGAGTTTTAACAGGAATCCTAACGGGACATTGTCGCCTATATGGGCACCTTAAAAAGCTCAAAATAGTGGAGGAAGAAGATTGTAGATTTTGTGGAATGGAAGAAGAAACTTCCATCCACATACTTGCGAACTGCACAGTAATTCGGAATCCTAGGGCACGGTACCTGGGAGACTACTGGATAGAACAGGGACAGTTACCTAAGTTGAGGCCTGCAGATATCCTAAAATTCCTCCGGGAAATAGGACATACACCTGACAGCTGTTCGTTTTGAGATTTGAGATAAATAAATTAAAATTCCCCTTAGACATGCGCTGTCTTAAAATATAAGAAAGCCGAAATGACTAACTCTACGTGGGATCTTGTACTTCTTCTTTTCTTCAATAGATTGATGGTTTTTGCGTGTTGAGTTGTCATTAATAGTTGCGTCAAGAATGCAAATATAAATAAATATCTAAGAGCACCATTTAAATCTTCGACTGGACGTTGTGCGGAAATATAATTTCTGTTACAGATGTTCCGAGATATTTTCTTGGTTATCAATCATTTTACGATATCAGGTGTATGGTCGGCGATTTAATAAAAAATCTATTGACCGTTATTGTTCAAGTTTAAGATGGAGTTCGTTTTATGTTACACAGAAAAATGGTTTGAGATTTTATTTTCTTCTATCAATATCCATAACATACAGGGTGTTTCTAAATTCAGCGAAGAAATTCAGATTGATGACGAATATTTTTATGAAAAATGAATTCGAGAAATAGTGATAACATTTGTCTGCAAAAGAATTCTAAATTAGAAATCGATGCATAAGAGGGTGTTGCATATACTGTAGATAACTTTTCCAGAATACTCTCCACGAAGTTAAATGCATTTTTACATCCTTTGGAACCAATTCTGGAAGAAGTTGTTCCAGTCGCTTGTTGGTACATTCAAATAGAGTTATTGAATGAATTGACTGCATTTTTTGAAGCCTTAGGATCATTCGTCGTTAGTGGTTGGCTTTTCATAACTCAGCAATTACTTCCGATAAACAAATCGATATGTAACAATCATCAGTAACAGTTGTTTGGGCTTGCAGTGGAATTGTTGATATACATGACCCGCTTTTGGAAACACGTCGGTTTTGGTTCATCTTGGAACACCCAAACAGCCAGCTGACGTTTATTTTCCGTTTCATAACATCCAGGATTCTGACAATCCTATCTATATTCTTTAAGTATCCTGCTTTAAACCGGCTTAGAGTATTTTTTAAACCAATTGACCAATTGCTTTTTGTTTTTTCGTCAACAGATGCGGTATTCAATGAGAAACTTTTTCGAAATGATTATTCATGTAAAATTTTTGGTATTGCGTTCTCTGAAATGCTCTACGGTGCTTCAATTTCACTTGTCGATATTTTTGGATCAGCTTACATACATCATAGACCTTTTCCTAGATGACTGCCGTTGTTGGTGAACCTGTTCGTGGATAGTCACTAATATTGATCCGTCTACGTTTAAATTCTCCATATCAAAGAGAAATCAGTAAGAATTCTGTTTAGGAATAGCTCTTAAAAAACCGGTCTGAGACTTTGGAGTTATATTAACTGAGGATGGGATTTAGTATTTGCGAAAACACAACCCTCTTATGGGTAGTTTTTACAACAATACTATAATAGCGGAAAACCGAAAACCATTTAATTACCAAAAGAAGAAACTGCGCGGATACCATCTCTATCGTTTTTTGTGTTAAATAGACGTATATTAGAGCCGAAACGTCGGTAACCGCAGCATCTTTTCGATGATATCGCCGAACGTTCATTTAAACGCCGGCATCATCTTTCTGGGTGCTGGGTATACCTATGTGGTATGCCCCCACCTGCCACTTCTTACCTTCATGTGTGTATGATCAGTGTAAGAAGCGAGTTCTTCGAACAAACACGCGGTAGAAAACCAACTTGAAAATTTATGAATGAATCACTGTTGGAAAACGATTTTTTTTTGAGGGTTTGTTTTTTATCCTTTTTTGACTTGTAGTGGCTACTTTTTTAGTTTCTTTTGTGAGTTGTTTTTGATGATTTAAGACTGAGTGATGACTTTTTGACTGCTGAGAGTGGTGACCTAGTGATGAGAGTGTCTATTTTTGATAATGTGCTTTTTTTAAATTTTTGGTTAGATATTTCGGAATGACTGTTTTTATTTGATTACTTTTGAAGTAGCCACTTGCTGTTGAGGTGAGTTTTTTATTGGATAATCCTAAACGTTTAACTCACGTGGAAACAGCTGAATTTTCACCCAATTTTTGCTTTTATTTGATGGCAATATATAGGTAGACAGTCATTTGAATGTACAAATGATGATATCAAAAATTCTCAAAACCGCTTTTAGGATAGTCTCATCTGCCTCTACTGAAAAAAATTATTGGAAAGCTTTAAAAAAAAATCCTATCAGGTAATAAAAGTGATAATCATACAGGTTGTCTCAGTTATCACCAACTTTAATATTAAACAGTTTTCAAAATTGAACTTAGCTCAACTTGTGATACGATGGTGAGAAGCTTCAATTAAACCTAATCTTGCAATAATGAATTCTGTACTATTTGTTGTTAAATAAAAACTTTAGCTATAAACATCTATCATCATTTTTTGAGTTCCGTTTCAGTTAATAATTTGTTTGTTCATTTGAACATAAATATTTTATTTGGCAAGTACTGGTAGTATTATTATCATTTATATCAAAGAAAAGACTTTCTAATGATCTATTGCAAAAGGGGGTATTCACTTCAAGGAAGGAAAATCCATCAGTTGAACCTTGTGTGTTTTGGCATGTGCTGTAAGTCAGTTGGTAGTCAGACAGACTTTGTAGAACAATGTCAATGAAATATAAATTTTATTTAAATAAAAACTTCACAAATAATACATGGCGCAGTCAGTAGACTGTCTCTGAATTGATTTAAATATTAAAATGTAAGACTACAAAAAAAGCAATCAACAGAAGAACAAGAACAACAGATTCAGGTGCGCAGAGGTCTCCTCGCACACTTAACGACACTACAAAACGATGGTATTTTAGATGATTTTAAAAACTTTTAACTAATTAAAGTCTAACTATCATCCATTGTTTACCAGTAAATAATGAAAACTGAATAGAATGTGACCTAAACCTGCCAGAGACGTAATTCTGGAATGGTTTATACAGCTGATTGTAAGTTTTTTTATAGACACACGGTATATAAAGAGATCAAGATTTATATTTTTTTGGAGTATATTTTGTGGTTTTAAGGATACTATCCACTTTTTGCTGGCCATATTAACAAAAATTCCCCTGATACGGATACATTTTCATTGGTTTTATTTTTTTTTAAATAGGATTTAAAAAAAACCAAAATGAGGTTATTTAGAATGTTATAGCACTTATATATTTTGCTTCAGGCTTCTATTTTATTACCCAATAACGATCCGCGATCATACATAGACTTCACTTTCCCAGGTACAGTTTTTTTTTTGTAGAAATTCTTTAATGGATTTTCCACTGTGTGCATTACTCAGGACGAACAAACATAATTAAATAAACATGTAGTATAATAATTATCAAGGACTTCGTATCTTATATTCAGATTATTTCAGAGAAAAATGAAGGTTTCTTCAAATTATAAAAATCTGAACTGAAAAATACACCGATTGGAACGCTCTCGTTATTTAAAAATTGGCATTTTAATCGATTGTATACAGATTGTAGCAATGAAACTGTTTTTTAAATACATGAGGGAAGAGTTAAATCAATTTCATTTGGGTAGAATATAAAGGTTTAACTTTTACCGTAATAAATACACCTTTTCTTTTTTAACTTATAGTTATTGTAATTTTAAAAACAACCAAGCGCCCTGTTATGATGTGTAACAACTACTTCTGCATTATCATTTACATAAGTAACTATACGTGATGCTGTGACAAAAGGCTATAGCTTAAGGATACTTTCTCCTTAACGGCCTTGTTAACTGTTTTTACTTCATGATGAATTATTCATTTCGAATAATTACAGACATTTTGAAAATAAGTCCACTCCGAAATTTATATGTGTTATTAAGTTAATTTACTTAGGTGAGGTAAAATTCGTACGAGCAGGTGCCCTTATAGGATGACAAATTATAACATAAGACAATCTTTTATTCTCTCAAAAAAAATTATTGAGGACACTATCGCAAATCATTATCATTAGAACAATTATTTTGGTTTTATTGTACACAGGACAGTAATATTTGGAGCTCTCTTTTCTTTGGTCTCTTTTTTTGAAGCTACTACCTCCAATTCCCAAACCAGCAGGTTTACTTTTTCACCAACGATTGTACAAAAGTCAAGCTCCGTGTCATAATCACAAACTTATAAGGTGTGAATGAATTTTGTCTTTGACAAATCCTGTCAGCCGTGCCTTCGCTTAAGTAGGTTTCACCTCTTTGATAATCTACTGCTTCGTCCAGGTGATCATCGTCAACGATATTTATTTGGTTGTCGCTTTGGCGTAGATGACTTTTGACGTGGTTCTTTATGGAGCTGGCTTCGGTGTCTTCTTTGTTATTTGAGACGAGTGGACATCCTTTGTAGTTCACTGGGTGTTCTTCGTGGCAGATCGCACAGGTAGCTAATTTGTCTCTAGATCCTGGGCACTCGTTGCTTCTGCCATCTTATCCTCATGTGCTGGATGTGTTGAATCTCCCTTATCTACTCTTCGTCTCCTACCTCTAGCTAGTGATTTTCTTTCGCCGTACCAAGAGTAGTCCGTAGATGTATTCGCTATTTACCAGTCCTCGGAGGACGATCCTTTTTCACTCCTCTTCTACTCTTGACGTGTATGTGTATAATTGTAATTCTTTCCTTTTTTCGTGGTTGAGATCCTGTAGTCCTCGAGCTGGTGATCTTCACTACGAGCCTGTGGGTAGTGGTCCGCTTGTTGTTGTCTTCCTATTTTCTTTAGGATTTTCTTTAATAATTATTTAAATATATTTCGAATTACGCGTATGTTTGGATAATTTTCATTCAATAAATGCGTAGCTGTACAAAACATCCATAACGTTTTAAAAAAGAACGGCCTCGAAACAGTTTTTTGTTGTGGTTCATTTTGTAAAGAATAAAAACAATGTGAGGAAATTAAAGTGCCAAGAAGAAGTCAAAAACAGAGTCAACCCTTCTCAAACGGTACAAAAGTGCTGATACGTGTATAAAAAAAAAAGCTAGCGCCGTTTTTACACATAATTGTTCACAGTGGATAAGTTATTACATATTATTTTACCTTTATGCACTTGCATGTGTTTCACATTATGTTAAATATACATACCACAACTACTTACATACACATCTTAAACACTCTTCTTTTTTTCCTTCTTCGGTTGGAGATTTTTTGCAACCGAAAATCAAATTACGAACGTACGGTTTAGTGAAAATAATGGCGAATGAAATGATTATAGTGTTTTGAATGCGAGTTTTTGTTCACAGGATGTTTAGTAATTACCGGGGTGGAATATAATTGAAATGATTGTTTTGCATGGCAACGCAATGAAAAAATACGTGTTCATTATCTGGTAGATTTTTAACTGAGCCAACAAATTTGAGACCTGTTTGTTCAATCGTAATTGCATCGAACATAAAAAGGACATATTTTCATATATAATATGATAAGAGGAAACATTTTTTCGGTAAAAGTATCGAAAGTCTCACGGCTCGGGATTTTGTCAAAAATGTCATTTGTGAAAATCAATCAACTTGAATAAAACAATTTTACCTGCACAATTTTTTCTCGAGTGGTATGCGTCATGACATAAACAAAAAAATAACTACATTTGACATTTTTATAAAAAAAAATGATTCTTTTAATATACAGAGTGTCCCATTTAAAAATACTATCATATCTACTTAAAACAACTATAAATAAATTGCCCACTGCACTGGACTCTTCTTTGGTTGTTATCTCAAAAGGTCATCTACATTTTTTCATATCCAGTAGGATAACGAAGATATTCGGGATAACAGATGTGGATCTTCAGTGAATTGTTTTATTTTCTAGATATAGGACGTTTTTCCAAAATCCAACCAAACTGCTATCCCGAATATATTCGTTATCCTACTGGATATGAAAAAATGTAGATGAACTTTTGAGAAAACAACCGAAGAAGAGTCCAGTGCAGTGGGCTATTTATTTATAGTGCACTGATAAAAATGGGTGTCTTGAACCAAAGTAGTCAACTCTCTTGACAAGAAATTATTAGCGACAAGAGAAATTATTTCAGCATAAGAGAATATCTCTTTCCTATAGAAAAAAGTTCTTAGCTAAAGTAAGATGGTTCTCTTGAAAAAATGTCTTGAATCTCTTGAATATTTTTCCCTTCAACCAAGTATAGTTTGTTTTGCTTCAAGAGCTACGAAAATTATAAATATCACGGCATTCATTCAAGAGACATTTCAATTCTCCCAAGTACCTGGTGGAAATCCTCTCAATGTCTATGTCTATGTCTAATGTATTTGCTCTTGGACCAAGAAAGATTTCCTTTCAAAGCAAGTTCTAAGGTTCTTATGTCAAGAGAGTTGTTTTTTTTGTTAAAAATCTAGGCCTTGCCCCTAGAAAGATTTGCTTTCAAAGCAAGTTCTAAGGTTCTTATGTCAAGAGAGTTGTTTCTTGTTATAGTTCTACGGCATTGTCACAAGAAGTGGATTCCTTGAAACAACATATTTAAGTTTTGTATCAAGAAATATCTTACATACTAGTTCTTCCGTGAAGGAATTTTAAAAACTTATGAAAAGACAATTAATCCTTTGGCTCTTGGACCTATTCAAAAGCGCCAATTCTTTGTGCCAAAGGTATAATCTTTTCATCCAAGAGTTTCTTTTTTTCAGTGTGGTTTTAAGTAGATATGATATGGTATTTTTAAATGGGACACTCCGTATATTAAAAGTCAAAATTAACTAATTACAACATTTTGAGCCTCAAACGAGCCGCTTCTAGCTACAATGAAAAAATCGTATTCATTTAACGTATTCATTTAACTAGAATCCATATTGAAGTTACACTGTAATCTGGTTTCCTTAGGGAATATTTTTGGATAAGGAGCTAGTAAATGGTAGTTGAGCTTAATTTAAAAAAAAAAATTAACTTCCACTGCAGCTATTCATTCGAAAGCTTTAGTGTATTTTTCATAATATTAACTTATTTTCCATATTTTCTTGGTTAAACAACATTATGGCGAACACAGATTCTAATGATAGACCATCGCTATTCGAACGGAAACAAGTTCAACATTTTTAAAATGACTCACGCATCATCAACAAAGCTTCGAACTCACGTTATACCTATTATATTTTTATTTGTTGTATATTCTCGCTATTATTGTAAATACATGCCACTCTTTGTTAATTAATCTTTGTAATACCCGTTTCATATGGAAATAACAACGATCGTTAAAGTTGTAATCTCAGAAATTGTTTCGTGTGTTTCTGAGTCCCGGTAATTTCGTTTCTTCCACTTTAATTGCTGCAATATTTGCTTGCAGCATATTCTATTCCGCTAATAACTTTGTAGGAAAAAACTATTTATCTTTTTTTCGGTAATTTTATCACTTATAACTGCACAAGTAGTGGTTTGTATTTTATCGGGTAAATTTGGGTTGTTTAATGAGAAACTGTTTCCTAGAAATTTGACGAGAATAGCTGTCAACTATAAAAAACACGACACCGAAGGTGGAGTGTTTTTAGGTTGACAGTTATTCTCGTCAAATTGCCAAAGGAAACAGTTTAGAATTTGAACAACACAAATTTACCCAATATCAAGTCAAACCTCGAGTGTAATTCGGCAGGACAATTTAATGAATGAGAAATTTGGAAACATATCAATGCAAACTTTATTTATGAAACATTAAAAATAAACACATTTTTATTTGAATGTACAATTATTAAAAACGCAGTTATTGAAATTCATACTAGGAACAGTGATATTGCTGCGGGTGCTACAGCTAATCGTTTCTGTAGTAGATGTTGAAGTTTTTTCATTTTCCAAACGAATTGATTGAATAATGCTTGAATGATACTCTTTGTCAACTTGTAAGTATGGTTTTATTGATGATGAATTGCTGTGTCCTGTTATTTTTATTAGAGCTTGTTCTTCAATTCCGCTTTTACTTAATTCGCTAACTGCTGCCGCTCGATTTGAGTGATTTGTAATTTTGACACGTTTGACATCTAAACCAATGCGTTGTGCTGAGCGTTTAGTCCATTTGGAAATTTCATTAAATCCAATCGGCAAATTATCGTACCAGCCTTTAGAATTTTTCTTTTTCCAAAGGGGATTTGGTGTAAGAAATACTCTGTTCGAAGTTATAAAAGTGTTTCGTTTTTCCATTAACTTTTTGAATAAACGTATTGGGCAAATATCTTCGTCGAAAATATTAGGCGTGATCCATTTGCTGTCACATAATTTATTGTTGCCGCCTCGTCTCGTTTTCGAAAATAGAGGATTATACTCGATACGTCCAGTTTCTTTTCCATTATTTTCAATTTCAGATACGAAATAAGTGGTTTTGCAGTAAGATGCTTCTCCTCCGCGCCAAGCTAGTTCAAACGCCAAAATGTGATATAATTTCTTTTGAAGTCCTTCCGGTTCATTTTCGTTATATAATCTGGCCATTGCAAATACTTCAGATTTATTAAGAGCTGATGCACTACAATTTCTCTATTCGGGTTGTGCTTGTAGGATTTTACGTTTAGCATTACGTGCAGCTCGTGATGAATTAAACTGAACATCGGTGAAAGGGTTGAATACAATTTTAAATTCGTTATAATATTTACTTTGTAGCATTTTAGCGGTGGTGTTCCAAATTGTTTTAACTACCGCTTCTTTGTAGTCTTCTCCGTTACTTTTTCGCATATTAAATGCCCAATCTTGCAATATTACAATCAATATCTCGATGGAAGTATCTGGCTCAAATGTGTATCTTTTTGCATCGCAAAACGTAGAAAATTGTCGCCAGATTGATGATTGCGTCGCAACTGTATTAGTAGGCACACAGGTATTAACAATTTGACTAATTTCGGCGTTCGTAGACACACCGAATCGACTCATAATTAGTTCTTGAAAATTCAATAAGTTGTTGACAAACATGCCAAACTATTTATTTTGGTAACCAACACCGCGATAATTGATGAACAAATGAATAAGTGAAAAAACCATTAGTGTATTTGTCGCTGTAAAAGTTAAAGCTAACTTTTGCCGCTGTCAAAGTGACAATTGCGCTGTGGGATATGCGATTTTTTATACATGAATTAAATTGTCAACAAATAAAGATTTCATTTATATTTTGTTTTGTATACTGTATCAAAAATATGGAAATAAAATGTCAACCTCCCCTGTACTACAATCTATTGTAATCTAGCTCACAGTAGGCTGACGATGATCTTGTCCATAATATGTTCAAGTGTTTTCAGGCATTCTATTCCATTTTGATTACAACAAATTTTAATTATTCAACATAGTAATAATCTTTATATAGTTTATAAATAATTAACTAAGCACACTATGCCTGAAAGATTCTTTTCGTTTTTTCTAAACATTCAGAGAGTTTGGTTAAATTTTTCAATAATCACTACTAGGAAAAATCTAATTATTATTATATTTAAACGAAACATAAAAATATCTATCTTTATCAAGTTATAGTTAATAAAAACACTTTTAATTTTCAACCTAATTATTTTACGAGACTATTATCTGGCCTATTGATGTACATTCTCCGAGGATTGTATCATGCCCGCGGTTAGGACAATTTCACACGGCTCTTTTGTTTTTGTTGTGCAACTTTACCGTTGTTCTTTAGCTTCATGTATTTTATTATCTCTATTAAATGCTAGATTCGTAGACCTGGCAGATATTATTGAGCAATTTGTCTTTGATTTTTACGTGGTTCGATATAATGTACATTGTACATTCTTATTCAAGAGATGGAAACGACACGATGAACAGCTTATTAAAAGGAGTCGATTCACGAAAATTAATTGTTCGAAAGTAATAGCTTTGTTGTTTTGTATCCAGTTATTCTCTGTCCAATAAATGATTATTTTTTCCATTTCACACTACATATAGAAAAAATGTTCCTAGCACATGCGGAAAGTGTATTTTTCTAACGCTACCGCAGTTGTCCGAACGACGCGAAGTCGAATAAAAGTATCAAGTTGAGCATTTGGAAATTTGTTTCCTATTAAACTGACCTTTTGAGACAACTCGCCCAAAATTTCAGTTCTATTTTCAAACTTTGAACCCATTGGAAACATCTAGCCATTTTATATATACTACAAGGGATATAAGTAAGTAAGTAAAGAACGATTTTGCGCCCGAGCTGTCACTGTCACTGCTGCCAGAAAAATTACGGGAGATAAGAAGCAACGTATCAATACATCAAGAAACGGTGTCAAACAAAGACTGCTACTTCAGTTTCAAAAACCGTGCTTTTGGCGCACTTTAACGAAAAATCTGTAGGTATTAAAGTCTTTACAAAGCTTATAATTTCCAAGTATCCTAAACTTCGAGCACTTTTAAAACAAAGAAATTACGTATATGAACCCAAAAAATCTAATGCGTTTGACAGGGAAGATGTAAATAAATTCCTATTTGATATTTATACAAAGGATAAAGGATGTAATGATAATCGGAATTGCTGGAGTGAATTTTGTGCAATGAAAATGGACAATGTTAAATTAAAGCATAAAGTCATGATTGTTACTATTCCTGATTCCAAAAATGGAATGGAAAAATCTACTGTGACGATGAGAAGGTTTGTTATTTCAAAATAGTTCGAAGTTGCCTCGGAAATTACATTGTTATAAGATCCTACATCACGAATTGTTACTTACGTCCTTCAAAACAGTGTTAAAATGCGTTGTTTACAATATAGGTAGAAAAAATAGAATACAAAACACTTTTTCAACAATTTTAAGATTAAAAACGATACGCCACTGGTTGTAATTGTTCCACGGTTAGGTACTTACTTATAAAGGCAATGTACAAGAAGGTAATTTCGTAATTGGCGCTTACGCAAATTTTACACACGCAGAAGTGAAATGTTATTTCTTAAATATATTATTAATGATTTTTTTTTTCGGATTCTTACTGTATATACTTTAGAGAACAACATTCAATTAACAATAAATGTGTTGAATTTGAAAAAAAAAAGGAACTGGCAAGTTGATTGTCGGATATTACATCGAAAATAATTATAGAATTAGTACTGTATGATAATTTTTATTGAAAAAATGTTGGTGTTAATGTGGACAGTGGCTTTTATTACAGATGATTGAATTCGGTAGGAGTTTCTTTTTTTGCGGAAATTGAAAAATATTCTTGGTTTTTCTTCTTCAGCACTGTGAAATTTATACTGCATTATACATTAAAATTTTAACAATTACTATTTTTGTTTGTTTGTATGTTACTCCTGAAATTTCAGTTCAAAATTCATAGTTTTTTTCTTTATTTACAACCAACACCAGGTGAATGTGAACGCATGATTTAAATGTGGCAGTCGATTTCTTGAATCAAGAAAAACAAATTTTCAGCATTTTCATGTCAAAAAATGTTCATTTTGTAAGAAATTTTGAACAAAGGAAATATTCTGCAATATAATATCTGCTTACTTCTTTAATGCTTGGATATATCGACTCAAAATTCATTCTTACATGTAAAATTTCCCCCCGAATCCATTGGTGGAAACTAGAACCTTCTATCTATTCAATTAGTCCAGTTATAAGTATTTATTGGTTCCGGGAAGTGGATTTTCGAATATTTCCACTACTTTTATTACTTATAGAACGGAAACCCTTCGAATTGGGCGCTTGTAATTTTTTTTCCTAGTAGACTGGTCTTCTGGAAGTACTCTGCCAAAATTTCAGTTCAAAATTCATATTAATTCCGTTCATCAATATTGATTTCCGACCAAGTTGTATATATACTACCGTATATACAGAATAAATTAACCTATACGCTATATTTTTGATGGAATCAAGCAATGCGTCCATGCATCTAAGGGCAAGGTAACTCCAATTCCGAGTGATCAATAATTCTTGTCACGATCTAACGATCGGATGGCAATCTAATAATCTTACTGTTCCGGTCGAACTCGATATCTCGATGCACCAGCAATTCTTCTAACAGCTATGTTACTAAATGCATTATGTATGATACTGCTTACTGCTTAGCTCCGCAGATTTTCTATTGTTTTTTAATCCCGCTTCAGCTCTCATCGTTCTGGAAAGAATGTTCGACGGATCATACGCGGACCAAAAAGGTACATTTTTCTTTCGATATTTATCAAATTTTGAATATGGGATATGAAATGAATGGTAATCAATGGCTTTACAGTCGAAGGTTATAAAATATGTCTATGTTTTGGAAAAAAGTACATGGGAAATAAAGAAAGGTTAGGTAAAATATGGACAACAATATAGTGTACTTATGTCATTTAAAAATTAAGTTTCTTAACATTTTAAGACTCGGTACCATGATTAATTCGTTAGTTATGACTAGCCTACAAAATTTATTATTATTCATACTGTTGTAATTAATATACAGGGTACTTTTTATTGCCAATACCATATTAGTAAAATCCGATATGCTAGAATCACAAATCTATTCAGGGGAAAAATTTACATAAATGAATGAATTTTAGGTTAGGATTTTTTTTATTTGAAAAACGCCATATATTAGTAAAATGCGGTTTTCTAGGAGGAGGAATCGACTTAGTTTTTTGGGTTAGATTCGAAATATCGTACACAAACCTAACCTATTTGTAGATTTACGATGCGCTAAACGCCTCACCCTGTATTAAATATTTTTTAAATTACCTGAAAAAAACACTTCTAAATTCTAAATTTTTGGGAGAAGAATCCAGAAAAAAATCAGCAGATAGCTTTTCAATAATGAAATGGTACAAACCACTGAAATTCCCTTTTTAGACAGAACTTTTATTTCGTATTCAACACAGTGTAATCATAATAATATGTCAATTACTAATAAATTTTTGAAATATTACAAAAATAAATATTTCACAAGTTACTTTATTTTTTCTACAATTTTTTTATAATAAAATTTACGGGTTCAGCGCACGCCACTGCAGCGGATGTGTATATTTTTTTTTCTTTTCTTTATGTACTTTTTTCGAATATTCTATTCTCGTTGACGTGTGTTTACCTCTAGATTTAATGTAAAACTGGTTAACTGGTTGCAATACCAAGAGTTTATTGTTGGTTTTTTGCCGGTATAGTAGTTTTCTTGACTTTTAGTACCGTTCCTGTGACGAACTTTAATAATGTCTCTTTTATTTTTTACTGTCCTTCAGTACTACACTCCAATTTGCGATTCCTGCATTCATTATTTGTTGAATTATACATTAACATTCGTGATTTTTTAGGAATATTATTATTATAAAAAGAGTTCTAGTCAATTTTATTCGAATATAATATTTCAATAACTTGATGATATTGAGTTGGAAAAAATAAACTGTATAGAGTGTCCCAATAAGAATTACTCCTCGGCTATATATCAAAAACCGGTTATTGAACAACTGCGGGAAAAACATTTTGATAATAAAAGGATAGGCTCGAGAAAAATTATTTTCAAGTGTAGGTCGTGATTAAATGAAAATAATTTAAAAAGCCATATTTTACAAAATTCATCCTATTAAGGAATATAACAAAAACGCATTCTTTAAAACATTTTGCGTATATTCGACAAAAGTTTTATTATATCTACTCAAATAAGGGAAGGGGAGAGCTGGATAAACCTCTAAATTTTAAAAATACTAATTTTTTTGCAAAACGTTTGTTCCTATTTATCTAATTTTGATAAATAAATGATTACAATTAATCAAATAGCCACATCCAAGGGTTATCCACTGCATGTAATAAATGAATTAATTACAAAAAAAAAAGAAAAAAATGGCATTTAGAAAACTAATCTTTCCTGAAAAAACTGAATAAATACAAAATCATCACATATTATGCTGGTAATATTTCAAAGATAATAAAAACAAAAATATCCCCATTAAAAAAATCTGGGATATATAAACTTAAATGTCCAGAATGTAATACTGTTTATATTGGTCAAACCAGTCGACACTTTGAAATTAGACACAATAAACACGAGTAGGTATACAGATTCAAACAGCCAGATAAATCCCATTACACAAAACATCCACTTGACCAAACATTCATCAACACCTTACACAGAACTAGAGCTACTACGTATTTGTTATAAGATGTGGAAGATAGAAGGAAGAATCTAGGGAGCTCTCCACTAGTGACAATTGTAAAGATCTGCAGATATAGAAAGTTTTCCTTGGTTCACTATAGCATTGTACAGTTATGCTGATTTTTAATGGGAAAAAAATATCCAGGATATCCCCATACTGTACCTAAGCTTACATATTTGTAATTCGATTTTACGTGAAAACCATTGAAGAATAAAAAATAAAATGGAAATAGCTTCAAATGCCAGTGGCGTAAAAAATGGAAGAGGAAAGGTGACATATTATTCCAAATGTACACCACTGGATCAAGAATTGAAACATGTTTTTCTATCAAAATATGCCCTTTTACATTTTAAACTAACCTGCAAAATGTCAAATCAATATATTAATCTATTTTAAAGTTATCAAATTAAAAAATTTTCATAACTTCAACACCCTGTATTTCGAAAAGTAAATAGGCTGGACCCTTCAATACTTATATAATTTCGTCCAATTTTACGAGATGTATCTACATGCAAATGTTGAAAACACCCTGTATATAATAAAATTAGAAAAATCTTTTTACATAAAAAATTATTTCTTCATTCACGGAAAAAGTACCTATCCAAAAACACAGACTATTATTACTTACTACAGACGTTGAGTGAAAAAATTTTCACTCAACGCTACAGAGTCATTCCATTTAAAATCGTCTAGTCGGCAAAGCTGCATCATTTTAGATTTTGGTGAATCTCTGAAAGACTCATCTTTAGGGTCCCTAAGAATGGAATTTTCACAAATTTGATTTTTATCAGCACCCGTTTCCGCGCATTTAAATAAAAACTTTTAGAAATCGCCTTTTTTTAGCTTATTTAAAATTTCCTCAGTTTTTTCTGTTTGACATTTTTTTCATTATTAAAGCGGAATTCTTAGGGCGACAGATAGTAGTTTGAGTATACTGAATGATAATTTTTTTATGACGACCTACCATTAGCGAGAGCATACTGAAAATTAGTGTTTTTTACTAATTTTTCGTGATTTTCAAAATTCAAAACATCAAGCAAAGTTTTCTTCCATAGAGAGTGGACTGCTCAGGTTGATCAATGGCTAAATTTTATCTATGATATGTGTACTTAATTCCTGCCAACCGGAAGTTCTTAACTCCTAAAAGTTTAGACGCTAGAGTCACTTGAAATTCACGAAAAATGAGTAAAAAATACTCATTTTCAGTATGCTCTCGCTAATGGTAGGTCGTCATAAAAAAATTATCATTCAGTACACTAAAACTACTATCTGTCCCCCCAAGAATTCCGCTTCAATAATGAAAAAAATTTCAAGGAAATTTTAAATAAGCTAAAAAAAAGGCGATTTTTAAAAGTTTTCATTTAAATGCGCGGAAACGGGTGCTGATAAAAATCAAATTCGTGAAAATTCCATTCTTAGGGACCCTAAAGATGAGTCTCAGAGTTTCGCCAAAATCTAAAATGGTGCAGCAACCATTTTTTTTATTTTTAGACGATTTCAAAAATGGAATGACTCTACAGTGAACTCTTTTATACATTACCAAGCTTTCGGAAAACTTTGCTTCCATTTTCAAGACTAAAATATCGCAATAGAGGAAAAATGATAAAAAATTTAAATCAGTTAAAAACCATCAACTTACTGGTAAGTGAGATAATAAATTTAAAACCAAAGTAACACAAAAATTATTATTTTCAAAACAATATTGTGTTTTTATAATGAAATTTTTAAAATAAATTACTTTTTTTATTTCCTACTGAAATTAGTTGAATTTACTGACATACCCTGACCTGCTACCCGCTGAGAAACATGTTCGTATACTAGTAAACTCGTACCAGTGTATGTACACACGTTCTTTAGATGTCCATCATTTTGGACAGCTCACAAAGATAATCGCATCTGATTAGTTTCATTATCTATGCTACAACTATAGAAACGCGTAGACAGTACAATTATTAATATTAGAATATTGTTGGATGTTTTTTTTTAACAATAGTGTATTGATGGAGTTAATAAAATAGGTACTGAAAAGCAATTTTCATTTTTCTATCCAGTTTAAGTCCGGAGATATTTTTAGTTGAAAATTAAAAATTTCTGGGACACCCGGTTTTATACCCCAATTTTATTTTCACATCTCGTAAATTTCCAAGTACTTAACAAACTATTGAAATTCAAAATTTGGTTAGTGCAGTCCTAAGATCCATACTTTCAACTACAACTACTTATATGGCATTTTTTTCATTATTTTAACTTTCTCATCAATAACTATAAACATAATACTCGTCTTACTTACATAAAAATGATTTTCACAACAATAAAATATCGTTTTTGTATGTTTACAAGATCTTCTAGCTACTTCACATCATTCTTTTCGCCTTTTGAACATTGTCCAAGAAAGTTATCGTATTTTCACTAAAATCTGGCACTATTTCGGTTGTAAATTCATTATTATTTAAGTAATTATGTTTTAAAATGCAACAGAGCAAAAAACAATGGTAAACAAATAAAAATTACAAATTGACACTTCTTCTTCTGTTTTTAAATTTCTGGCCTTCACCAAATGATTTATTTTTCAAGTTAAACACCATAATATTTAAAATGTAAGTAGCACTGCGCATGCTCACTACTGTATCTACTTACGTATTTATAATACTTAGAGAAATTTTGATTTACGAAGACAAAGGAATTACAAAATATGAATATAAATTACAATACGATAAATTAAAAACATGCATCTTACCTTTTGAAGATCTAAGGTAGCTTTTTCGCCATATAAAATGTCCATTGTCATCCAACCAAGGCAATAATTATTAATACAATGTTCACGTTTTAGTTTTCACATAAAATGTCACTATTATACAGTAAAACCGCACTTTACTGTCTTATAAATCGAACTGAAATGAATTTTTACTTAATTTTTGATTTTAATATTTAATTTTTCCAAATTTTTATTCCGAATACACCGACACGACCAACAATTTACCGATATCTCGCCATTAGTACCACTGTCATAAGTCAAACGCTCATTTGTTTTCCGAGTTAACAATGTTCAGTCACGGTCGATAGGATTTTTTTGTTGCATTTTTTGTTGGTCTTAGTCAAATAAAAACCTTACCTTATAAGTAAATTGAATTATATATTTAGTGAGATATTTAAATACGTTGTTGTATTGGAAATAAGGAGTTTTAAATAAAAATATGAAATTATTATAATTTATATAAAACGAAACGATATATTTTTAATAAAATAAAGACAATAAATTGTTGAATTCATGTAGATAGTTTAGTTGATTCTTTTTTTAATCTGCGAGTTTATAAAGATTGAACAAAAGTCTAGATGGATACATTTCAGTACTATTACTAGTTTTTGAGATACAGGAAGTTAAAGTTAAATAAAATAAAGACAATAAATTGTTGAATTCATGGAGGTAGTTTAGTTGATTCTTTTTTGAATCTAAGAGTTTATAAAGTTTGAACAAAAGGCTAGATGGGCACATTTCAGTCCTATTACTAGTTTTTGAGATACAGGAAGTTGAAGTTAAATAAAACAAAGACAATAAATTGTTGAATTCATGGAGGTAGTTTAGTTGATTCTTTTTTGACATTTCAGTCCTATTACTAGTTTTTGAGATACAGGAACTACAGGAAGTTAAAGTTAAATAAAATAAAGACAATAAATTGTTGAATTCATGTAGGTGGTTTACTTGATTCTTTTTTGAATCTACGAGTTTAATAAGTTTGAACAAAAGTCTAGATGGGCACATTTGAGTCCTATTACTAGTTTTTGAGATACAGGAAGTTAAAGTTAAATAAAATAAAGACAATAAATTGTTGAATTCATGGAGGTAGTTTACTTGATTCTTTTTTGAATCTACGAGTTTAATAAGTTTGAACAAAAGTCTAGATGGGCACATTTCAGTCCTATTACTAGTTTTTGAGACACAGGAAGTTAAAGTTAAATAAAATAAAGACAATAAATTGTTGAATTCATGGAGGTAGTTTAGTTGATTCTTTTTTGAATCTAAGAGTTTAATAAGTTTGAACAAAAGTCTAGATGGGCACATTTGAGTCCTATTACTAGTTTTTGAGATACAGGAAGCTAAAGTTAAATAAAATAAAGACAATAAATTGTTGAATTCATGGAGGTAGTTTAGTTGATTCTTTTTTGAATCTAAGAGTTTAATAAGTTTGAACAAAAGCCTAGATGGGCACATTTGAGTCATATTACTAGTTTTTGAGATACAGGAAGTTAAAGTTAAATAAAATAAAGACAATAAATTGTTGAATTCATGTAGGTGGTTTACTTGATTCTTTTTTGAATCTACGAGTTTATAAAGTTTGGACAAAAGTCTAGATGGACACATTTGAGTCCTATTACTAGTTTTTGAGATACAGGAAGCTAAAGTTAAATAAAATAAAGACAATAAATTGTTGAATTCATGGAGGTAGTTTAGTTGATTCTTTTTTGAATCTAAGAGTTTAATAAGTTTGAACAAAAGTCTAGATGGGCACATTTGAGTCCTATTACTAGTTTTTGAGATACAGGAAGCTAAAGTTAAATAAAATAAAGACAATAAATTGTTGAATTCATGGAGGTAGTTTAGTTGATTCTTTTTTGAATCTAAGAGTTTAATAAGTTTGAACAAAAGTCTAGATGGGCACATTTGAGTCCTATTACTAGTTTTTGAGATGCAGGAAATTAAAGTTAAATAAAATAAAGACAATAAATTGTTGAATTCATGGAGGTAGTTTACTTGATTCTTTTTTGAATCTACGAGTTTAATAAGTTTGAACAAAAGCCTAGATGAGCACATTTGAGTCATATTACTAGTTTTTGAGATACAGGAAGTTAAAGTTAAATAAAATAAAGACAATAAATTGTTGAATTCATGTAGGTGGTTTACTTGATTCTTTTTTGAATCTACGAGTTTATAAAGTTTGGACAAAGGTCTAGATGGACACATTGCAGTCCTATTACTAGTTTTTGAGTTACAGGAAGTTAAAGTGGGAAAGTCGTTTTTCAAAAGTGATATTTTACTCAGGGAAACTTTTTTATCATGAATGTTTTGTATGACTGTTAATTCATATTTGATACAGGGTCAAGTCAAAAAGTAGGTATACTTTTGTTGCTTATCATTTATTATATTTATACTCACTTTACATTTAACAGAAACATTTTTTAGAATATATCACTATAAAGAAACGCAAACCACCATACTTAGTCTTCCCAACACTCGAAATCTTATTCCTTTAAACGATAATTGATAGTTGTTCAGATTTGCGGTGAAAATTTTAAAACCATAAATTACCCACGTTAACAACTCATTTATTATAACACGTTTGTTCGGGCAACCGTGATAAGTACCTATATTAATTTGCGGCAAGATCTTTGGAAAAAACATATCAAATTATTGGTTCATCTCAAACACACCCCTCCGACAGCTGCTGATTCCGATTGTACGTAACGCTGTTTGAATGCATGTTTCGGAAACAAAAGGTATAATTCCGACTTTGCTTGCGAAGCAGTGATACGATGGACCCTGTGGTTATACTTGATATTTTATTAAACGCGCTATAAAAAAAAATCTTAAATTCTACAATTTTTTCGAAGCATAATTTTCTACACTGACTCTTTATTATTATTATTATCCGCGTATGTGTCTATTTGAACCACGCAGGGTATATGCAGCTCTTTTTTTAAATATTGGCCTTTCCCAACTTATTTCCTTCTTCCATCATCTGCCAAGGCGTAATTTGGTCGTTCTGATATTAAGACTTGCTCTAGTCCAGTGACGCCAAGTGGTCGCAAATTCTTCGAAACTACACCAAGAAACTGGACGCGATCGTCCAGCGGACATACCTATGTTGTGCATCGATAAAGCTTCTGCTAAAAGCTTGTCCGGAACTATAAAAAGCATCACACTGTAGTGTATTTTTTCCTCGTCAAGTTACAAATTAGTGTCTACCACAAGCGATAAATCAACGTAATTCGAAGTATATTACACAAAAAAATTTATATTCTTTGGGCTCTCTCTGCGTTCAGGATTACATCCGATCTAAGAATTTAATCTTTCAAATTGACCATGAGGAAAACCACCCGTCAAGCCGTAGGGGTTGATTTTAAATTTATGTGTTACCGTTACTGTAAAAACCCATCAAACAAAGTTATCAAACAAAAACAAGCTATTTGCTCCAAGAAGTCAATAAAGTAGGGTCTTTTTAAAAGGCCAGACTGACCCCAGTTTCATTAATTTTTTATGCGATTGTGTGCAATGAATAAGTAAAGTACATTATAAAAACTGGCTATGAACGAACAGCGGATACGAAAAGATCGGAATAGAGCGAAAGACCTCTATGCATTGGCGTACTAGTTCTAATTTCATTTCCGTAATTGACAAAAATATTTTAATAAGCTACCAACTTAGACATTTTATTTCATCTAGTTCGTTATAAGGACGTAAAAATAGAATTTTCCGTTAACATCCTAAACGACAACACACTGATTTTCAAGATTTTCATTTATTGTTACTGAATTAAATCGTACGTCACTGTTGTTACTTATCGCAACAACACAAGTTCAAATGTAATAAAATTTCAGTTTATTCAAAAAGAATATTGATTCCCTATTTGTATTCCTCCTGAATACCTTCCTATCTACGCTAATGATACATAATAAGATTTTTAAGTTGAATTTTCAATATGCTCTACACGAACTGTAAGTGGTGGAAATCATATAAAATTGAAGCAAATCTCGAAGCCACTGATCTGATTATCTATCCTGGATATTGTGCTACCATTGCAATATCTCCGACAGTCTTTAGTGCAACTACGGAAAACCAATTATCCAATACCAGGTTTTTAATTTTTGACATTCCCAAAAGTCATTAACTAGTTGTAAGAAGTTTCTTAAACGTTCCTTCTACCGAGTGCTCTATATACTGTGTTTGATAAAGAATTAAGAAGACAGGGCTGGAGGCTCTGGGGTCTAGGAATTAGAATAGATTAGACTTTATAAGGTGGCTCTATCCACTTTTACCTTTCAGATCCTTTGACAGGTCTTCTGAATCTAGATACTTAACATTACTCGACTTTTTCAGCGACCTCTTATGGCTTGGTACAGGAAACTGTACATTTGCCATCGTCCTCTATGTGACAGAATCTGCACATGGCTTCGTCTCTCTAAGCACTAGAGATAGAAAAGTGACAAACAGGTATGAGATAAGGTCAGGGTGACGTATGGGTTCGAAAGACGGTCGTTCTGACTTGCTGGTGGCCAGGAAAAAGAAAAGAGATGAGCTGTGTCTTACGCCTAATTCACAATCTGGAGTACCGAAACCTTGGCAACGAAAACGTACAATAAAGTTATATATACAGGTTAAAACCAATCACCTTGACTGGGTTTGCAGAAGACCTAATGATTTGTGCACCCAGCGAAGAAGACAGAAGCAAACTAATGAGAATAAATATACAGAAAACATAAGTAATAACCACAGGAGTAGATAATAAAGAAATCTATTTAAGGATACACTAGGAGGAAATTGAGCAGGTATACCCTGGTGTAAAGATAAAGATAAATGGAAATGAAGATATCGAAATGAACGGAAGACTTACAAATGCATATAAACTCCATCATTTATAGGAAAAAGAGAAATTAGTACCCAAATTACAGTCTATAAAACGGTTTACTGGCCAATCGTTACTTATGGAAGTGGAAGTTGGATACAGTCAGAGAAATCCAAAGGCCAAATTCAAGCCATGGAAATGAAATATTTGCGAAGAGTGAAGGGTATAACACGAAGAGATCGTATAAGAAACGGGGATGGGAGAAAGGAACTAGAAGTAGAAGCAATACTCGAAGTACTAGATAAGCAAAAGCTTGAGTGGCTCGGACACCTAACAAGAATGAGCATCAGGCCAGTCAGGGATGTGTGGGAAACCCGAGTGAACACAAAAAGGAATAGAGGGAGATCTAAGAAAACTTGGAACCAAGAAGCTGCAGAAATACTTGAAACACGAAATGTGAAATGGGAAGAACCAAAAAAGACGGCAAAAACGTTTAGATAAAAAAGGTTACATATATTTATAACTTTATATCACACAGATTTTTTTCTCTAATTATCAAAGTCTCTTCGTGCTTATGACGTTGCTCTCGGCTGCCGCCAGTTCCCCAGGGGTTCAAAGTCCGTCGCCGACGGTGGCAGCACGCGAAGTGCAGCGGCTATACAACTCGAACAACAACAAAATACATTGGTTAAGAAGTCCACGGACATTTCTCACTCTGCATGAGGTATCTTGCGATATCCTTCACAGAATCTTGGCGAAGATAATCGTACGCTGCTCCGTTCTGATCCGTTCAGGCCCCCCCGACACGAGATTAATACTTCGATTCAACTGGTCCCTATTAAGATCTAAACATATTAAGATAATATTCACATGAGCTTTTCGAGAATATTTACAGACAATAAGAATTTTTTCTACGATAGATATGTATTCAGTTCAGTTAGTGTCAGTATGTTTTTTTCTTCATCGTCATTTTCATCTACTTCTGCAATTACTCTCACGATTATTTTGAAAAGCTCTTAAAAATTTACCTCGTATAGTTCTAATTTTCAGTTAATAGAAAGAAATAATCGCGTATCTCTTACATAAACAAATAAAAATAATTACTTTGGTTATCTAGTTTCTTTGCACAAAGTATAAGGGAGTAGTATCACTCTTCTCTAATTGGAAATGGGCACTCAAAAAATATTTACATAACTTCATAACTATAGGTAAAGCATTTTTCGTTCTAATTGGGAAAATAATGATCATTAAAAAAACTCTCATTTCTCGAGAAACACAAAAACCTAATTATGAGATATATACGGGAGCAACTTTAATGCGAACTAGTCTTAAGCAAGTTTTCAAGCATATACAATACAGTTTGTCTTGTCGCTGATTTTCATCGTAAATTAAAATAGTGCTATGTTACAGATAGACCAAAACTTCCACAAAATAATGTATTTTAGTCTAAACCTAGCCTTAAGTCGAAAAATACCTGCACTCATCGTTCTAGGTTTGGGAAATGGAGAGGTTATAATGTTTCAGAAAGGTACTACAAAATGCCTGAAGTAAAAGCAGTGGAAGCAATGGTACACTGAGGCAGGAGGTGTATAGGTCTTAAGAGAATGTTATGGCTGGTAAATATTGGACACTGGAACGAAATGGGAGTTTATCTACTGTTTCGAGCAGCATATAGAGTTCCAGGAAATTGTGGTGGAGCTAACGCTAGGCACTGAAAAGAAGGATCAAGGATGAATCTAGTTGAATATTTTTGGATAAATGTATAACTTACAAGTCAGGTTGAAAGAATGTAAAAAATCTGTACGAGTGGATTTGACAGGCTGGATACTGTCGCTTGAATCGGCACCTCAAAAAGCTCAGACCAATGGAGAGATCAGGTAGATTCTGTGGAATGAAAAGAAGGGACTTCCATACACACGCTTGGGAAAAGTAAGGCACTACTGGATGGAATATTTGCCTAAACAGAAGCAAATTGAGTTTTAGCTTGCTTTGTTATATTTTTCTATGCTTTGTTCTTCATTTCATTCTTTTCAGTCTTCTTAGGCTCTCTAGGATTAAAATATATCACTCCACATATTATGTTTGAGTCATTTAGCGACTTTTAATAATGTCAAACCTTTACACAATGTCTTTTTATACACTTTTTCAATTAAAATATTACACTGTATTTACGACAATCTGTACAAGAGTTTGCGAAAGTCGTTTGCTAGAAACTAAAGAATCATCTATAGACATGACATTATAAAGAATGCAGACACTTGAAGTTCGTCATTAAAAGATGACAATGAAATCTTTTGTTGTCTCCGACAACATCAAACAATAACGATACAGCTTTTTTACTTCGACATCACTTCCCTTCAGGCGTATTGTAAAGCTTTTGTTGTGATCCATTTGAAAAAATGAATAGTGTTATGAGAATCAGTATTGCTGTTTAAAAGGAGTTTTAACAATAAGGAAAAGTTTCTATTTTATTCTCCAACAAAAATGTTATAAAACAACTAATTTTCTTTGAACTGCCATTATTAAAACCCATCTTTAGTTAATAAATTTGTATTTTTTACTCGCTTAAATTTAATCCAGTTCATTCAATACATTTAAAGTTTCCATCGAATCGATCTACTAAATTCGAGATTACAATGTCGTACTCACCTGTGCCTCGAGATTTATTCGCATTTTCCAACTAATCGATTAACACTGCCTTGCATCTAATGTTGCAATAAATAAACAGTCACATTTAAACGCCTATGCTAATAACAATTACAAGCCCCAGCATGATATTCAATAACCCAATAGTTTCCTGTACCATCAATCATGCTTTGAGTCGATCACCGCTGAAATTCAGTGGTGGAGATCGAAGAATTTAACATTTTTATATATCGAAATAGATGGGACCAGAAAAAATTAAAATTAAAAATAGTCTCAAGAAATTTGTGCTTAAGAGAAAATGCTGTAGATGAACAGATTTAATGACAAAGTACTTATGGAATTTAGTCAATAACACAACTCCTGTCCAAAAAAATCCACGGAGTCTCTAACCAAATATCAAACCTCAGCAGTGACTAGATTATAATATGGTCTTATACCCAAGGTGCATACACTTGGCTTATACAGGGATGAACCAATTGGTTCGTTGAGCATAGAAGAGGACGAAGTAGCCGCAGACATTAACTTCGAATGTAGAGCACTGACTCTTTGGAGGATTTCTCAAAGAAGGATACAGTGAAAATACTATTGAACCTAATAGATATCGGTACAGCCAAAAGCACAAAATGTCTAAAGGCTGAGGTACAACTACTCAAAGCCTCTGACTGGTGGTACAGTTCTAATCAAGGGACGATATTGTATTGGTTATTTTAAGCTGTCTTACAATTTATAAGAAGTGTTCAGTCACTTACTGCTATCGTGAAAGTCTAATCAAACCAGAAGATTTGAAAACAGATCTTTCAAATGTCTGAAATAGTTTTTGAAAAAGTAGGGTTAAGCATAAATTGTATAAGAAAGACCTTGAGGGAGAATGTGTCTTCAAACTTTCGAAAAAAACGAAAGAAAAATAGTATACACCGAGAGAAGAGTTATTTATAGACAAATAAACTGATTTGTTTGACCCCCCTTTGTTTAATACTAGCATTGCTTATTTATTATTAAGAAGCCATATTAACGTGAAAACATTGGGAAATTTTGATATAAAAAAATCATTTATTCGAGTGTGATTTCTTTAATGTGAAGATATTTGTTCTCCTCCATGCACACCTGTATAGAATTGTTCTACAGAAACTATAAAAGTTTACGAATCACCATATAATATTTTGTTATAAAATATAACGATGCTATTTGGGTAAAAATTTTATTTATTCCCCAGGAAAAAACATAACATCTTGAATAATATTCCATCACTTTAGAACAACAAATTAAATATTTACAGTAAATTATTTCGAAGTTTTATCAGAAATATACATTTTTTAAATAAGTCTATAGATTATTAGCCCCAATTTAGATCTACTTAATACCGAAGAAATAAGTATTTGAGTATAATTGTACATTATTGTTACGAGAATAAAACTTATTTTCTACAAATCACATATTTCTTCACCCGCAAGAAATCACATTAGCCTACAAATTATGTGGCAATTAAAACAAAGAATTCTAACCCCACCCTTCCCTACTATTCAGTAACGGTCGCCACCCTTACACGTTTGGGAGTCAGTGTGCATGTGATTGTGAAATTAGGTCAGTTTTTATAATTTTACAGTTATTTTTTAAATTTTGGTTAAAGTGTGCTTTGTGCAATATGAGTTTAACAATGGAAACGAGTGAATTGTTGAATTCATGGGGATTGCAGGAGTTTTGTGAACTCTTTGAAGGTAAGAAAATAAATGTTATATTCGAGTGAGTAAATTAGTAGGTATATTTTACATTAGTTTCTTATCATCGCGATTAAATATTAAAATCATCTGTTTATTCAAAGAATTTTCATTTTTCATATTGATAAACCAAATCTATCATACTTTTCATTCAGTAAATATTGAGAAACATTTTTTTATAATAAAGAAATATAATTTGCTGAGACAACACATTTTTTACCAATAAAAAACATATCGTTAACTCAGACAATATATTTGTTTATGGTAAATAAATATAATTCTGCCTTAAAATAATTATTTTTTGTAATGAAACAATATAGTTAGCCTGCAAAAATAGGTATTTATTATCGGAAAACTATTTAATTTCAATTCAAATGCTTTCAAATATTAATATAACTATTCTGTCATTATACCTTAATAAATAATGTTTGAGACAAATATGACACATTTGTACAAGAATAAATATAATTTTCGATTGATAATTCATTTTATTATTGACAATGAATATGTTTTCATAAATAAGCAATATTACTTTCCGAACTTGAAATAAATCATTTCTTAACGACAAATTAAATATTAGTTAGGCCATATGGAAAATCATATTTATTTGACATAATCAGATTTTGATTGTCACAAATAAATCTTTTTCTCGGTGTATGGCACCTAACACAAAATTATTACAATAAATCTTGCACCAAAAAACCACGAAATGTATAATATCTCGCGTTGAGCTAGTAGACTTTTTAATAACTTAATTGGCTACGTATTACTTAATAACATCTCGAACGTTTCATTTCGTTAACTTGTATCCTCACAATTACTGTTAGGATCAACTGTTGTGGCTAAATTTAATTTTAATGTAAAACTAATTCGATACAATGTGGAATTATCTTTAAACTTGAATACGTGAGGTCAGGTAAGTATATAATTTAAGATTCTTGAAGCCTTTAAAATTAAAGTTTCTTTATTATTTATTAATCCCAAAACGAAATGAATGCTCTTAAGCTATTTTTTGTTAGAGATGGACGATGTCGGATATTATAGTGGTGAAATATTAATAACTTAATTGTTTTTACACTTGATTGATTGGTTGATATGTAAGAGGAAGGGGAGAGTGTATTTTTATATCTTATGTCAATTTAGTTCTCCCATGCAACACAGAAACAGTTTTGCGCGATATTCTATAGACCATTTCAGAATGACAGACCTTTGACAGGTCGGTCTTCTCTGTATCTGTAGAGTAGGGAGGGTGAGTGTAGGCTCACAGCACCTAGGCCACATGTGACCCATTGTACATCCTCCCGAGGAGTTGTCTTCCTAGGTCATTGTCCATCCTGTCCTTCTCAGGAAGGTGGACAGGTCACTAGGAGACATCTCCTTTATATCGGCAGGTGTAGGCCAAGACTCACCGAACACACACTCTCTTATTGACGACAACTCCGGACACTCGCACAAGACATGCCTGACAGTTTCATCTTCCTGTCCACACATCCTACATAGCGGTGTGTCCACTAGCCCCATTGTATGGAGGTGTTTCCCTAGTTGACAGTGACCAGTCAGAAATCCTACCGTTAAACGTAGGTTTCTCCTGGTCATCGCCAAATATTTCTTCGGCTCCAGCTTCCCAGGGTCGCCCAGGGTGATCCTGGCAAGACTGCATCGTTTGATTCCATCCCATCTCTTAAGGGATTGAGTATGGGTGTAGCGTTTGGCTAGTTCCGCAATTGTCGAAATCGTCACTGGGTCCTAGAATTTTTAGTCCAGCGGCTTCCCTGGCTAAAGAATCAGCAATGCGATTTCCTTTACTCCTGTCGTGCCCTTCAACCCACCTCAGGAAAATATTGTTATCTGCCGAGGCGTCAGCTAAATCTTGGTGGCACTCTAGTACTAGCCTCGATATAACACGTTGTCTGTTTAAGGCTAATAGGGCTTGTCTACAGGTCGGTCTTATTTCTCTGGGTTTTCATTGCTTACTTGCAAACCACACATCTGGTAAACACCGGATGATATTAAGACTTTAATTTACAATTAGTACTTAAAATTATTGAAAATGACATCGTATTGTAGTGTTGGTAAGCGTGCTGTACGGAGAGGAAGAGGAATGTTCTTTCTATCTCCGGCTGTATTAACCAAGCTAGGTCGCCATGTGTTATTTGTAAAGTTTTTATTATTTAAATAAAATATTACATTGCCATTGCTCTACAAACTCTGTCTAATAACCAACTGACTTACACCTCATGTCAAAACACACAAACTTCAATTCCAACTGATGGGGGATCCAGCATATTATGGCCAACCTGTCAAAGTCAGGTGTTCTGGAACAGTCTTTAGGTCAAGTTTAAAATTGAAACTGTATAATCTTCTCCCAATGCTACAAAGATTCAGCTCAAGTGTCTGGGCTGTTAAGCAAACCCAATCGAATGAACGAACCCACTCCCGATGATACAAATCTGTATCTGTATCTGTAATCTGTAAAAACGGTCGAGTAATATGTATATGTTATATTTCTGTTTTGTTATTTTATTTGATAGTAAAATTATTGGTTACAATAGCTTTGTTCCCGAAGCGAATTACTAACTTGTTATAAACAGACTGAGTTTGCGCAGTTTAAAATAAGAAACAATCATTTTTAACTGCGCAAACTCAATATGTTCGTCACAGTTAGGAACTCGCTTTGGGAACAAACCTAATAAGTAGAAAAGAAAAACGAGGACACCCAGTATTGCTTAAACAAAATGAAAGTATTTGATAAATTTTATCACATTATCTTTTTAATAAATTAATAGTTATTTTGGAACGAAATGGCGCAGCTCTATTAAAAATATAACGGACAATTTTGCTATGACGTCAATATGAGCGCACTAAAAGTGTTGACTATTTATCTAACTACCTAGATTTGTTATCGTTGACCATTATCAAAACTAAAAAAAAAAGCGTGAGAAGACGATTTTTAAAACATAATTCAGATTCATCTGAAATGCCGAAAAATTTGAATACATTTCTTTAATTACTCTCTAGTGATTGGTATCATTAGGTCTTTATTATTTTTCATTGATTTTGGAAATAACGTTAAATATGTTATAACTGGACTTTTTTTTTGTTCTTCGGTTGTCCTCGTTGACCTTCACGCTTTTCGACTATACTCGTATAAATACCCAGCTTTCTTTAGGCATTAAGTAAACAAAAGTAATTTCCCTAACCTTACTATAAGAACACCTATTTTCAAAAAACTAAATACGTCGAATCAGCGAGCTTTGTCTATAAGTCAAACACAGTTATACCAGCAGGCATGCCATGGTCTCCAGTATTAGGGAAAACTTCCAGTAATTTTAGTAAAAACAATGCGTGGTAATGCTCTAACTACTGGTACACCAAAACTATTAAATAAATGTCTTTTTCTACTCAAAGTGACATAATAACAAATTCAATTTTTATACGCATGCCTTCTCTACTTGCATCAACTATGCATAACTCATTTGTTATGTCAAATTTCTTTTGGTGGTAATTTTCGAAGTACTAAAACAGATGGTTTTGAAGACGACAATTCTTGAAGTTTTGTGTTTGCAATACATTTATATTGAAATCAATGCCGGGTGATCCAAATAGCTTATAATAAACTTGAAATTGGTATAAATATGAATAATCATGAAATATCTTCCGTATCTAACAATCGAGTCAATACTGTTACTTTTACCGCATTTCTTAACAGGTGAAACTGTGATTGTGGGTAGTCGCTTGAGGATACATGCATCTATAAACTCTTCCAGTCCTTTTATGTCAAACCTTTTCGAACAATTAGGTTCATTGTCCATACCAACTAAATTGAGGTTAAGATTTTAGAAATAAAAAGTGGGTAAACAAAGTATGGATGTTGCATATAAGTGGAAAACATAATTATAAATTGTTTTTTAACAAACCTAAATATCTTTGTAGCAAATTAGGTTCAAGAACGGAGTAAACCAGCATAGACAACGTTCCGAACATTTTCTACAATTCACGATAATGCGCTCTACCTTCTTACATAATTGACTCTACTTGTTGAAACCCCTATTTACGCAAAATATACTCGTTTGCTTCCGATTAATGATAGTTTATTTGGAATTGCTGCTCTTCCTTACCAACGAATGCATTTATCGAACTCAATGAACCGAAAATGTTGCAGACCAGATATTTTGTATTTTTAATTTTATTCAAATTGTGCTCTTCCTATTCCGCATTTAACAAAATTGGACAAGGAGGTTTGAAAAAAATGGTGTAGTCGAAATAAATATAGTAGAATATAAAAATAGCTAGAAAGTAACTTATATAATTATACAGAGTGAGTCTGGAAGACCTTAATGGTTCACACAATTTTTGATATCTTAATTGAAGTAAATAAAGAAAATTTTTGCCGAACGTCTTACAATGGAACAACAAGTTCGCAAAATCTACTCGATGATTAGAAGTGAGTCGCAGCTCACACTAGAAAACAAATTGTTACTTTATAAGTGCATAATAAAGCCGGTTTGGACTTATGCCTGCAGCTCTGGAGGACCTTAGCAAAGCCAAATATTGACGTCCTACAAAGATTCCACGTATAATAACCAACGCACCATGGTACGTAACTAATGATAGGCTGCATCACGACCTAAACAAAAAAATTGTAAAGCAGAAAATAAGCAGAAGCATACAAAAAAGAAAAATACAACACCCCAACACACTGGCGAAGTGAGTGAGTGGATTAACTAAGTAAGTAGACGCGTTAGGCACATGCCATCAATAAAAATACATAACCAATAGAGGAGTTCAGTCTAAGGTCAGTGTAGCCAACAAAAAGTGGTTTTTCTGACAATAATGACAGTTAATGTCTACCATTCAAAACATAAGGTTTTTGCAGGTTTTTTATCATTGCAAACATCTATATTGCTTTATCAAAACAATGAATACACCCCCGAAGCGAAAATCTTAAAATTTAAAATGACGTATTAGCTGAATAATCAACGCATGAATGGCCAATAATTCCAGAAACTTTTGGCATGTCACCATTTTATTTCTGATATTCTGTCACTAGTTATGTCAGATGTCAGTTTTATTTGTTTTTATTGATATTCCTTTAATCGTTCATGTTTATTTTCAATTAGGCTTCTCTAGTTCTAGTTAGTTTTATCTCTTAATTCTTTTCATTGCTTTTTCCAGTGACATCTGACATAACTAGTGACATAATCACAGAAATGAAATGGTGCATTTCTAAAAGTCCCTGAAATATTGGCCTCTGATGCGTTGAGTATTCAGCTAAAACGTCATTTTAAATTTTAAGATTCACGCTTCGGGGGTGTATTCATTGTCGTAATAAAGCAATTTAGATGTTCGTAATGATAAAAAACCTGCGAAAATCTTATGTTTTGAATGGTAGACATTAACTGTCATTATTGTCAGAAAAACCACTTTTTGTTTGCTACACTGACCTAGACTGAACTCCTCTATTGCTGAATTTTGACAGGACAGATTGCAAGAAAATTCTCAAAAAAAAAACAAACTTTTGTTGTCATATTGATGATATTACATGACATATTATTATTAGAAAAAAATTAATGAATAACTTGAATTCCACTAAGGTTTTTTTCAATTGTTTATTTATTAAAATCTATTTGATTCTTTTGCGTTTTTGAAAAGTACTTTTTTATATTTTAAATTTTATCCATCACAGACACACGCTTATCCAAAAATAAAGATTAAAAAGACCTTTTTGAAAGAGAAGGCTTTGGGTCTAATTATACTCATTATTTAAAAAGAGGAGTCATACATTTTTTAATACTTTTTGGGGAACAACTTAGATAATAATATTTGTGAAAATATTTTTACTTCAAATGAAGGTTTAAAGGTATATTTCGAATTTAATAATTTATGCAAAACATAATGTACAAACATTTCTTTTCTCATTGATAAAATTAAGCTTTCCAAACGATTTCCCATCCTCAAACACTCTTCCAACTTTTTCATCCCCTTCATACAATAATTAAGCAGATTCCGTACGTGCTACCAACCCTATATGCAACAAACAGAATTCTTCAATGTTTTCTATTCTGTTTCGAAATTTTTCTTAATAGCATTACATGTTTCATTTGCGCCCCCTCACGGGTAGAAGTCATTTCCGATATAGAATAGAAGATTTAATTTCTGTTATCGACAAACAATATTCCACGATGAAAGGGTGTTCCCTGTGCGCCCTACATATCTGTAGAAGTGTTCGTGTCCCTACTATGCAAGACTTAAGGGTCAATGTTGGGAGAATTAATAAAAAAGCTGCAGAAATTGGTTTTTTTAAGTATAATTAGTCTATTTCTTTCGTCAGACCAAGCTGACCCTATAAGAGTATCAATTTGATTAACAAAAATGTCTAAAACGTACGCTTTTATGTTTGGTAAAAAAAAGTAAATACTTGTTAACTCTAAATATTTTCTCCTTATGGTGTATTCATGACAACTAGACACAGATGCTTTAGCTTCTGAAATTGATAATGGATCTACGTTACTTTTACACCAACAAATTTCGCAAAACCTCTAGAAATAGTCAAAGTACGGTTCAAGTGTAAAATATAAAATGTATAATGTTATTTGTTATCCACCATTGAGCCTTAAAGTTCTTTCATTCAACACAAAACATATTTCTCGACGTCCAAAAAATGATTCGGAATTGCTACAAAAAAATCACAGTAGGAATCGGAAATAATGCAGGAAAATGACAATTACTGAGCTCGTGCTTTTTTACAGAATGTATGAGTAGGTAGATGCCTATTTTTGAAGAAACGAAGGTCAGCGGGATACATGGAAAAGTTTTGCTTTTTTTCCTCATTTCATTTAGCGGGAAATGAGAAATAGTGTTTCTGTCGATTCCCAATGATCAATTTAACGGAAATAATACAACATTTAATCAATAAGAATTTTTTTTCCATTAATATCAATACTAATACTTGCTTTTGGGGAATATAAAATAGCTTTTGATACAAAAATAAGTTTAAATAAAAGAAAATACAATACATAAACCCCTTTCCCATACGTACGTACGCCCATGGCACACAAAAATGCTTACACATTTTTAAACCCCCTTTAAAACATTTATCGTACGCCTATGATATAGTCGAGGCGCAGCATGTAACACAATAACAAACCACATGTAATCGATTAAAATTAGCAGAAATGTGTCTAACTTTGCAAAATATAAAAGATTCCATATTAAAATATCTCGATATGTCCTTATTTACCCTTTGAGTCTGTAGTTCCTATCGATTCCTTATTTTCCTTTTGATTGGTAGTCCTGTATAGGAATTCGCAACGAATATAAAATTGAAGATTCCTAATCGAAACAAATAATTTCAGTTTAAACTCAATTGGAGTTCCTTTAGAATAGTGAATTGTGCAGTTTTGAATTAGAATCCAAATAAAGCTTATCAGCATTTATTTGCGTTGCCAAAGTAAATCTTTGATAAGGAATTTTTATAAATTTAGATAGTAGAGGAGCAAAGGTCTTAAAAGCAAACAGTAATCATCTGAGAGAAGAGAGTATACAGTATAGAGTAAAGAGTAGAGAGTAGAGTGAAAAGTAAAGGGTAGAACGAATAGCGAAAAGTAAGGAGCAGAAGGCAGAAGAGAGAATAAACATAAAAAGAAAGGGGATCAAAATTTAAGTGCTGTGAGTTGGGAAAAACAAAGCTGTAGCTTCTCACCGTTAAGATATCAAATTTTCAGTAAAAAGGCAATACAAATCAATTTAAATTTTCTGTAGTGCCAAAAAGAGCTACTCAGCTTTGTATAATTTCTTTTTCTTATGATTCTATTATGTCAATTTCGTCATATTATCATCACATGATCTAATCGTCCACACTATGAAGTGCCCATCACGATTCCCAACAAAAACGCTATTATTTGCACAAGTCGAACAAGAGACCGAATTTCAATTCTTGTCAATACAAAAGATGCTAGAAATATTTTATCAAATAAATATTGTGTTTATAATTTGATAAGCACTCCCGATTTCTGCAATATTGAACAAATAAATTATTTTATATTCTTTAGCGGAAAAGAGCTTCCAAATTATGTAGTTTGTGTTCGATTGCGGCTCGTCAAGTTTGTTGTGTTCATGTGATTTTATAATTTGAGAGAATATCGACAGGTCTTTAGTTAAAATGATGGTAGGTATGGAATTATATGCAAATAGTTCCTATAATTTGAATCTTGGTTTGAAAATTGTCTTAATAACAAAGAAGAGAGGCTCTAAAGGAGACTTCAATGGTCCGCAACCGTTTTGTGGAATAAATATAATTTGTTTAGATCTTTTATCATGTATTATCATTATCATTGTTTTATTTTCCAGAGTTCATTCGGGGTAGGGGAAGAATTTCTTCCAGAAGACATGAGTATTCGGTAAGTAAATATCGAGATTATCATTAAATACATGTAATATACAGTTTTCATCAAGGTTGTACAAAGGAAGGTATCGCGACGTCTGCTTTAAAGGGCGATGAAAGTTTTTTTTCATAAAATACTATCAAATGAGGCAGTGTAATGAATTTACTGAATAGACCCCTTCTTGAAACTGAACTCGTCTGTAGACACGACGAATTGAATCATTTTTGCTTCCAAAGGCATTTTTGTTTTTTCAGTTTGTGTCAAAAATGTTGAGACACATTAGGTTTGTTCCAACTGGCGATAGAACCGTTGTTTGTATCGTTCGCGCAAATGCTGCATATATTTCGCGTTCCAACTGTTTATTGTATCCTCCTTGGGACTGCTTGGGACGGTATACAATCTGTACCTTCAGGAAGGGGAGATAAATTTGATGTGTCCATCCCAAATTCGAGTTTGCGCAAAAAACAGTACTTGAAACGATAAATGCCAGTAAAGACAAACCTATTATAAACCTCAATATTTGGATCTTCAATTTACAGCCAAAAATCTGTTCTCCTAGCGAGTTTCACTAAATATTATGTTATATTGTTACCATTTGGTTTGAATGAAAAACTTTATTCCTTAAGATAGAAAAAGAAGAAAAGTAGAGAACACCTGGTATAAAATATCGGTTAGAATCGGATCTGTCACAGTTTATTTTAGTTTGCCTAATTGTGTAAAGGAAGCTCGGTGGCTCGGTTGACGGCACCATGTGGGGTCGTTGAAATCGAAGAGAATACACATGTGAAAGAACGAGAAAGAAAACGAACGTGCGAAGGATGGAGAAAAAGGGAGACAAAATGTATGTGTGTAAGGTTAATGAGAGAGCCGACCGGGGCCTGATAGGATGGCCTGAGAACCTCATTATGGACCCATGTTTCGGTGTTACTACGACAGATTTAAAGATTCAGTATTGAAAGACGAAGTTACAAGAATAGATGGGACGATGTGAAGTGAGCTATTTTTATTTAAAGCTTTTTTTTAATATTCAGTATTTATATTGCAAGAAGTATAATGAAAGAAGGCAATTCCTGTTGCACTACACTACATCAAACTTACAATCACAAAACTCATTTGGTACTTTTCTAGGTTTGTTCCAGCTTGGGATAGAACCGTTCTTGGTATAGTCCCAACTGTTTATAGTATCGTTCTTGGGACTGCTTGGGACCGTATACAAATTGTACCTTCTGGAAGGGGTGATAATGTTGATGTGTCCATCCCAAATTTGAGTTTGCGCACAATACAGTATTTGAAACGTTAATCTATTGAATAGAACTACCATCAAATTATCCAGATTTTTTGATACACTATTCTGTGACAGTAGAAATGGGTCAGATCGAATGAATCATGCGCGATCAGCATTATGAAGTCACGTGAGCTTTCTACAGTCGACAGAAGCAAACAAGAGCCACGGGTCGGTGTGTACATGTTGCTGTAGTTGTATTTTTGTAGTAATAATCGTAATTTTGAATAAAACCAATTATCGAGACCATATGTGTCAACTCTCAAACTGATGCAGCCACTAAAATTGCTGTATTAGATAAAATCATTCGGTGATATTATTATGTTTAGAATAACTAATGTACAATCGTTCACGTTGGTTCCTGATTTGCTGGTTGCGATGACGTTTCTTCTAGTTCGCATATTTTCCGGGTCTCTTGTTTTCTTCTGTTGACTGTACCATCGACATGTTTAGTCGATACAGTTTTCGACACCGTCGTATCGAAATTTGTCGCTTGTTGAATGTACAAAATATCTGTCACAAAACTTACATCAAAACGAAAGATCCAACAAATAGTATTTTAGACTTTAATGTAGAAAATCTTCCCCTCTCCTGAATATTGTTATTTTTCATTGATTGATTGGTTCGGCACTACCAGTTGGAGGCTTTGAGACCTTGGTAAGTCATCCTTTAGGCTTAATATAGTTATTTTGCTTTAGAGCAACTATATATAGAACATGTAATTGGTTCGTTGCTTTCTTTGATTGCTGCAAACGATACAAATGATTCAAGTTTCAATATCAAAAAAGTACATTAAATATTTTAAATGGATCGTTTTGCATGAAATAGTGTAGGAGTATGAATTTCAGTAATATTTGGGAAATCAACTTTTTGACGCTGATAGATTCAAAATCGAAATATTCAAACGCCGTTCAAACATCCAATCTCCATCTTTAAGTTGAAATATCGTCTGTCGAACGAGCAGCCGAACTTCAAATTTCAATAACAGCGAGTGCTCTCTTCTTCTTTTCCCCCATCATTCCGAAACTTTACATACGTAGTCTTTCGATGCGAGAGTTATGTCGTAGATTGTTAGAACAAAACGATGTAAAACAAGCCGGAAGTACTCCCCGAAGACTCGTCCTACTACGAGATGTACTTCTTTTACCACAAAATACGAGTGTTTCGGGAATGCGCACTCCAGCAGAAAACGATGCATCCAGGGACGGCAATTTTTTAATAATTGACTGGAGTCCGGTTGGAAAATGAATTACAGTTTCAAACCCCTATAATGTATATGATCTTATGCTTATGCGAAATGCAGCCTTAGTCGCTAGGGGAATGGCGTGTCAAATTCGGACGCGATCTCAGACAAAAACTCGATACATATAAAAAAAGATCAACTGCACTTTCATACATTTCCTGCAATCGATCATTGTGTTATCTCTTGTTTTTTTCTTATTAAAAATGTCGGATATGAAACCGAAGAAGCTCGTTGAAGAAGATGGAAGTACTGTTTAACCAGACTAAAGAGAAATACAGAAACTCCGACTACAAGGAAAGGGTGTAGAAAAAAGCAACATCCACTTAAAATCTGCGTTTCCCGCTGTTCTCCATGGAAGCTCTCCGATCTCCTTCATATTCTTCGTCTAAACAAAGTTCCACCAAGGCTAAATCGTAGCTGCTGAAATTTTTGCGCACTAGACCTTCCGAAAGAGGAGTGTATCGAGCATGAGCTGGAATTCGAGGAGTTGCGTCTCCTGCCTGTCCCGTACCGATCCGATTCTTTGAGGCAACATCGGTTTGAAGAGATGTATTACGAGTATGCAACGGTCCTTACTCGACTGGCCTTGCTCACAACTATTTCGATTCTTGACCTACCCAAAAGCGAACCATTGATTTTTATTGGTGCAAAGTAGCTTCTGATTGATTATTGTAGGAATATTTTACTGATAAAATTGTTTACCTAAGGTTTTGAAATTTCTGAAAGTGTAGAGTAGGTATTTTGAGACAAGAGACAAAAAGAAATTTGATATGTTCTAGTCGCGATCTACGCAAAAAAAGATACAAAATATATTATGTACAAGCAACTGAAACAAAAAAAAATGGAGCTGCTAAATACATAATTGACAAAAGTTTCAAAAAGATCCATTATTACAATTATCGGTGAAACAACTGCTACCTATTAATCGAAAAAAGAGAGTACAGAGATCGCTAATGCGTTTGGATCTTGCAATAATGAAAAATCTGTCTGAAACCAGTTCTGCTTCTATTTACAGATTTCTTAGTCACAAAAAAACTCCCATAAAATGGCTTGAATGACTTAGTAGACGCTAATCGAACAATTCGGAAGGACTGACATTTCATAGACTAACTATGTTTGTCGAAATAACTTTTACGTTTGTAGTGCAGTTGGTATACTCCCTGGGATTCGAGTATGTATGCATTATGCACGATTTTAGCTGGACGATATAATAAACCAAAGAAAAGTGTTGGATCGAGATATATTCTGGGTCGGGCGCACAAGAAGGAATGGCTTAAAATAAATAACAATTTAAATTCGTTTATATCGAATGGTAAGAAGTAAAATAATCTTTTAGAAAAGTGGTTTTCATAATTTTTTGGTATATTTTTTCAGGGAAAGTGTTGTCGATTGTAAAGAACGCTTTTCCACTCTCGTTTACTTAAGTGATTCAATTTAATTGTAAAATTCCTTAAATATACAACTGGAAACGTGTTAAAACTTCAAACCCTTTTGCTATAATTAGAAAGGAAGCGAAGTGATCGACAAGAAGAAGTTTCTGGAGAAAATTACACCATTTCTTGAAACACACGTCATCAACTTTTTGTGTACTTTCTTCAATATTCCTAACAAATTGCTCCTTGAAAATCCCAAAACTAAAGCGATCCCGACTGTCAAGGAGATAATGGATGGATGCGAGCATAAGCGGCGAAAGATCACGGCATTTAAAGAGAAACTAGAATTTTTAGGGGTGTGATCCCGAAAAATCTGCTAAAAATAGCTTTCTATACACTCTTTTAAGCTTTCTATACAGTTCTTTAGCTTTCTATATTGTTTGTAAAGCTTTCTATACAGTTCTTAAAGCTTTTATTACAGTATTTTAGCTTTCTTTACAGTTTTTCCACTTTCTATACATGCTTGAAGTATTTCTCCAGTTAGCAGCAACAAGTCCTAGTCCTACTATATTAAATACCTAGCGGGGAAGTAGATCATTATAGCCCAGGCTTTGTTAGAGGCCCGAGGTGCGTAGTGCCGAGGTGCGTTAAACGCCGTGGCTGGAATGATCTTTCCCGCGTAGTATGTATAATATTTTATTCACAACAGTTTTGACAATTATGTCCAAAACTATTCTTTATGTCACGAATTTTTTACTTTTTCGCTCAAACAAGTACGTAATGTCTGATTTTAATTAACCTGTACTCCTCCGGAAGTTCGAGAAGCTGCGGACACTGAGGTTGACGGAATAACAGCAAAGAAAAGTATGAACTTATTTTTTTTTGAACCAGCTTTTGATATTGATATACTTCGGAAAAGTGACATAATATGCTTCTAGCCGGAAAAGTGAAGGAATTATTTCAACGAAATTGGAATACTGGGTTTACGATTATAATGTTTTATTGCGAATTTCGAAGAGTATGTCGAAATTTTCACAATAACAATTACGAATTAAGATGCGTGACAACGATCCGCGTTCCGACGTAATAAATCGTTAAGTAGACCAATCAATATATTATATTTATTGTTTTATAAGAGTGTTGTTGCCGGAGAAAGTCAAACGGATTCCGTCACTGCTACCGATTTTGCAACGAATAGTACAAAAAAGTAACAACCAACTTGCACATAGCATGGGATCGCCGGAAGGTATACGATCTAGGAGAAAATGGCATTTTTCTCGATCAACACTCATATACATATATAGTGTTAACAGGTGAATGTACTATATGTTACCGCTAATTGTACATACACAATAGGTATTTTACTTCAAAGGAATTTTGTTTTTGTTAGCGACATGATTAATATATCTATACGGAGGTTATGAAATAAATGATTGGTATCGTTCTCGATCTATGCGGATATATAAAGAAAACGCTAATAACAGGTAATTTATTGCGTTTTCTACGTAAACCTATAGACGTGAAATATTTACATTGAAAATATTCAATTCAACTAACTTCTTTTTCATATCTATACTATTATGTCAAAAATGTACCGGCAGCTGGTCAGTGAAGACCAAAATATCTTTCATGCATCCAAATTTTTTGTATCCCCTTCAAAGAAGACCTCTTCCGAAATACTACAGTCTTGTATGTATGTATGTATGTATGTATTTTAGGGTAACATTCACTGAGACCTAAAAGATCTATTGTGCCCCCTTACTTCTACTTAGTTTCTGAGGAGAGTCTCAGATACTAGTAGCTCCTTTAGTCCTATTTCCCGAAGGAATTTTAGGATATCTGCAGGCCTCAACTTAGGTAACTGTCCCTCTTCTATCCAGTAGTCTCCCAGGTACTGTGCCCTAGGATTCTGAAATACTGTGCAGTTCGCGAGTATGTGGATGGAGGTTTCTTCTTCCATTCCACAAAATCTACAATCTTCTTCCTCCACTATTTTGAGCTTTTTAAGGTGTCCATTCAGGCGACAATGTCCCGTTAGGATTCCTGTTAAAACTCTTAGTGCAGTTTTGCTTTGACTTATGCATTCATTTGATCTCAACAGGTTGTAGTCACCCAGAAGAATCTTTGATTGCCTAAGCCCTACTAGATTTTTCCAATTGTCAGATCTTCTCTTTTCTTCGGCTTTACCTATTTCTTCCAATATTACATTGGAGCTGATTCCGCAAAAAGGTTCCGGCCCCCAAAAGGGTATTTCACTCCCCCTCTTTGCTAGTTCATCTGCTATTTCGTTTCCTTCTATTCCAGTGTGTCCTGGAATCCACAGTAAGGTGACTATATTGTTCTCGCCTAGTTCATTAAGTTTGCCTAGGGATTCCCACACCATTTTGGAACTGATTACACAAGAACTCAGCGCTTTAATGGCTGCTTGACTATCAGACATTATGATAATCCTTTGCCTTCTATATCCTTTGTCAATATTGAACTGGGCACACTTTCTTATTGCGTGAATTTCCGCTTGAAAGATACTTGGGGTTTTTCCCAAGCTTTCAGAGTGTTTGGTTACTGGCCCGTACACTCCTATCCCAGTTCCAACAGTCTTACCATTGCCTTTAAATCTTCTTGAGGTTTTTATTTTTTCAGGTCTTAACACAGATGATTTTTGCTTATGAAACTTTAGAAGGAAAATCTTATGATTTAAACCCACTTTTATGCTGGACAAAATTGTCTCTTCCATTACCTAAACTTGCGACGTGGAATGGAATACAGATTATCGTGGCTGTCATTCTGTTAGATGAAGGAGTTTTTTACTGAAGGCGATACTAAACTACGACTTGTTTGGGATGAATCGGTATTAATAGCGGATTAATTGGACTGTTTGGACCTGTTTGGATTTTTAAATCATTCCTAATCTACCTTCTTACAAAATGGTCAACAATTTTTTCTTTTTCTTTTCCTTCGTTTGAGGTCATGCAGATGTTCAAATCAACAACGCCACTTGCATCTTTCTATGTTTTTGGCTCCTCCCCAGCACATCACGTTTTTGATTTAGCCAATCAACATATTTGCTCTCCAACAATCTTAAATATTTTTCTTTTCTCAAAAAAAAAATGGTAATTTAGGCTCGCTAGTGCCGGTAAATTTTTCAAGTGCGAAAGGTTGTTGTTTTCATATAATTTATTTTTAGTAATTTTATGCAATTAAAATTTTCTCTTTTGCTTGACGAATATAAGCATGTCAAGTAAAGATTTTTAAGTAAAAATAAAAGATCATTATTAAAAACTGCATAATCAAACAAAGATAACTAACTAGTTAATGCAAAAATATTTCATTGTAATTTTTTTATTGACTAACAGTAATTTTATGAATAGTAACCAACAAGTCGGGCGCTCCTTTCCCCTTACAGTCAAACAATAAATAATAGAAGACATAATACGTAAGAAGAGAAAGCAAACTAGATAGAGAGAGGCACCTGTTCTCTAACGGACGTCCAAGATTATTGCCACAGTTACATATATATGTATAAATGTAGATATTGCTATTGCTTTTGTTTATTATACATATAGTAATGGAGAAGTCGTTCTTACAGGATGAACTCGAATCAGATTATTGCGAAAGCTGCTAATGAAGAAAAAGATACATTTTATTGCCATGCAATTCACAAACTAATCTTTCGATTTCATTGAGAATGCAAATACCAACGAGTTGATTTAATTCGAGAAATATAAACTGCATGACAAAATTTTAAACGTTTTCTTGGGAAATCTCAACACGGTCAATTAAAAAAAAAATGGGAGACAATTACCTACTAACAAATATAACACAGCAATTTTGACAAATAACTACTGCCCACCCAAACAATCAAACGTGCCCACCCATTTTCTTTTCGATTTCATGTATTAACCGTAAACATGGAGCAATAAACAGCATAACGAATCTAAACTTTTAAAAAATTCAATAAATATCAACTGGTCATACAAAGTTTCATCGCAAACTGTTTGATATATAACTGAAACCCAGCAGGTACCTTTGGTTTCATGATTATCCATATTTGTAAATAACAATCTCGTCTTCACGGATTCTATTATAATCATCTAAATGATAAATTTATTGTTGTTTAATTAATTTAAATATTTATTTTTATTTGGCTTTTCGACTCCTACGCGGTTTTTAAATTTTCGTGTCGAATTTAAGAAAAATTAATTTATTGGTATAAATTTTACACCCACAAAAATGGGTTCATTAAAAAATATATGTAGGTAATGGATATATTTACACAGTATTTTTAATTAAAGTTGAAAGAAAAAGAAATAATACTTCTTGGTACTCCCACATGTATTATAGGTTTGTGAAAACAAACGAGAATTTCCGACCATTGTGAAGATCCATTCGGGATGAGACGTTCAAAAAATATACTCCTAGTGACCAGGATACTCAAACAAATTTTCTGCTTTTAAGGAAAATATATTTATAGAACTAGACTAACTATTAATACATAGTCTAAGTAAGCCCTTAGCCTATGTCTCAATAGTTATGAATGACTCTGTAAGCCGCTCACTTATTCTCGAAAAAATGAAACAAAAAGTTAAAAATCCGAAATAAAAACTAGCGCGACAATGATATCGGTCGTCCATCGGCTGTTAAGTTATGCAGATGTATTCTCCAATCTCATGCAATTGTGCTGTAATTTAAGACGTACAAGTCTGGCCTCCGCATTTTTGTCGGATTCAAATGAGTCTGTATTAAATTATCTCTTGCAAGTAAACCAGTTCAGCCAGATTGATCGGGCTGTCGCATCTAACACAATGCGCTGGAGACTTTAACAATAACCGGTCACCAGCAACGAGAAGAATCATCTTCATTGACACCGAAATACATTGTTGCCAAGGTTCACTTAAGTGCGCAGACCTCCGAGAATATCCGCTCTATCGTTTTTTACTGTAGCAAGCTTTTTATGACTTATTCACGATTAGGAGGAGGAGGAGAACTAGGAGGAAGAAACTGGACCACACATTCTATGATAGTACGTGATCCTGAGAAATGTGACATTCTTTGTACTAGGCGACTAATAGAACTTGAAAGATTCAGTCATGGACTGGGAAAGAGATCTCGTAACATCTAATCTGAAAGATTAAACTTTCCAGGAGACCAATGCCATTTTGAACCCCAATAGTTGTGTGTATGTATGATGGGGTGACATTCACTGAGATTTAAAAGATCTATTATGTCCCCTTACTTCTACTTAGTCTCAGAGACTAGTAGCTCCTTTAGTCCTATTTCCCTGAGGAGTTTTAGGATATCTGCAGGCTTCAACTCAGATAAATGTCCCTCTTCTATCTAATAATCTTCTATGTGTATGAAGGTTTCTTCTTCCATGCTAAAGAATCTACATTCTTCTTCCTCCACTATTTAGAGCTTTTTCAGGTGCCCGTTCAGGCGGCAATGTCCCGTTAGGATCCCTGTTAAAACTCTTAGTGCAGTTTTACTTTGACTTATGCATTCATTTGATCTCAACTGGTTGTAGCCAAAAATCAGATTTTTGATTGTCTAAGCTCTACTAGATATTTCCAATGGTCAGATCTTCTATTTTCTTCGGCAACCCCAATGGAACTGCTGAAAAGAAACCCGACCCTGGTACTGTGACATAGAAGTAGAAATCACCTCAATATATTTTACTTCTTCTGGAGTCGTCAGTGGTTGAAATTACTGAACTACAATATTTCGCCTAATTAAGATGTGCAAATTATCACGAAGGATATAATCCATTGAAGGAAGAAGAAGAAGAAGGACAAACTTAAACAATCAATCAAAAATATCAAAAGTGAAATTAAATGCTGTTTGTTGATTGGTTGGAACAAAAATTGAAGGGTTGCCAATCTACGAGAAGAACTTTCTGTATAGAGTGGGCAGCCTGAAGCGTTCATTGAACTCATGGAATGCAAAAAAAATAAGGAATTAGAAATAAAAAACGTACAATTGCTATTGATATAAATTTACATGTGACAACAGGGCAGACCTCTTGAGTATAATCCAGATTTTCTTGATGGGATGCTTGACACTTTGGATGTTCATTATATACGATGGTTTTTTGGTTGAGCGACGATCTGATACTCGATTCTTGTTATTAGACGACTAAATTTACCCGATAATACAATACTTTGTAAGAAAACTCGTTTTTGACAGCTTTGTTTAATGGATGGGGTAGTGATAGCATGTGTGAAAATCGTTACAATCGAACAAAGTAACCGAGTGACACCTATATTAATAATTTTTAACAACAAAAAGGCACAAGGTTAAAATTCGTCAGGATTTAAGTGGTCACAGGTGTGCTTTTTATTCAAGCTTTGGTATTAATAAATATCTGCATTCTTATTTTCAAGCGTTTCATTATTAATTGGAAATATTCAACTGCAGAATACATATACATATACATGCCAATAATGCCAATAAATATGACTATAAATATGAATATGAACCACTAGATTTCTGTAGGATTACTTTTAATGTATATAATATGTCAATTTTCCAAAGTTTCCATTCAATATTTGTAGTTTTGACGTATTTACAAGACTTTTTATATTAAATATGCATTTTTTGGATATTTTATGAGACAATTATAGAAATATTTTGACATTTTCTACGTATGTTTGGAAAACCCGACTCATAATACACTTCTGAATCGATTGGCGTCAAACAACAGATGCTAAATTTCTTTTTCTTTTTAAATCGGCTCCATTTTGTTGATAATTCATTTTTGACTCGCCGCGTATATTGTAAAAGGCAATTATTATCGGTGATCTAATCTACTTTTGTTCATAAGTAATGGCTATAATTATTCCAACGTATCGGCAATGCCAAGGTAAGGCAAAACAACAACCTGCTTCTGTTCCTCTCGAAGAAGAAGAAGAAGAAGAGAACAACGACACGCTAATGTTGGATAGAAATGCGTGTAAATGTAAAATAATCAAGTGGGCTGGGTAATAGAGATAGCGCGTAGCCAGCAGCAGCACTGATAGAGATACACTACTACCGAATAAATACTGGAAAGATACAATCGTTTGGTACTTTTACTAATAATAGTCCAGTAGCTGGGGATCTTCGTGAAAGAAGATCTTCAAGGACAACATTATTTACAGTATTGTGCGAATTAATATGAACATTGGAAATTTCTTAACTTTATCTTGGTGAGACTGCTGTGACAATTCTGACAGGTGTTTCTTGACATGACACGATAGGACATTGCTAGTGAGTTTTCCGTGAGGTTTGAATATAAGCGAGACTGGATCAGTTGAAGATCAGCCGAAATGTGACAAGTTTCGACCTTCAACAGGACTCGGGGAAGGCTGTAGTGGAAATTTACGACTCTACAATTCATAGAAGATTTTTTCGAGGGAAGAGGCAAGTAAAAAAGGCTTATTTGGGAAAAATATATGATCAATGGACAGAAGTACGTCTCGCTCTCAGATGTCACTTCCTCGATTAATCTTTGCACTCAAATTACGTTAATCGTATGTTTTTATATCACTACGTAGTTACTGTTGCTCTTGTAGGTACTTAACGTCAAAGATGGACTTCCTAGTGACTCTGTCACTTTTTCTTAGCTATCTTAATAACCAGTCGTTATATCTAAAGTATTTGTGTATGTTTAAAGTATGTATTGCTACCGTACTATACCGAATAAATAGTATCCAAGATACAATCGTCGTTTCTAAGGAGAACATGCTCTCGATTGAAATAGCAGAACAAGTCACAAAGTAACCGCAGAGCGCCGGGTCCATGTCGCTGATGGAATCGCCCGGTAATCGTCGGGTTTTCAGTGCCCTATCGGAATATTGTAAATTGTCTTCGTTGTTAAGGACGTTCTTAGTGAATTCATTAACAAAAACCACCGTTCGTCCATTTATTAGCATTAACAGAGAAATCACAGACTCAATCTTTTAGTTCTATACAGGAAAATTTCTTACCAACGACAATGCTTCGCTGTCAGATGTAAATTTATTTGTGTAACGATAGAATAGATAAATTATCTCATTTTCACCCTCTTTTTACGTTTCTGTTGGTTAAACAACACCAGAATAACCATCTTTCCTTCTTTTATCCTTGTAGGACACTTGTGGCCAATTGAAACTTTCCTTTACTTACTTAATATTAATTGTAAGGTCTTGTTAAAATTAGCCAGTTAAAAAAATGGAAAAACACGTCGAAAGTACCTAGACGTTATAACTTTCGAATACCAACATTTACAAGTAGTACTCTTTATTTATATGATTTTTGACGCGTTTTCTAATTTTTTCATAAAAGTGGCACCTTCAGAATTATGTGAGATGGATAGTTTTCATTGAAATGCTCTGTATATATTGAAATATTTTCCGTGTGGGAATTTTTTACGCTTCACTTTGCTTTGCAACATTTTAGTTTGATGGTAACTTTGTTGTTGGTATTGTTGACTGAATAATTATGAAAATTCACTGGGGACTGGAATTTTCTACATGGCATAATCCCTGGAAAATATAATCAGAAAATCGGGGGTCACAAAGAACCGCAAACGAACAACCATCTACCGACTCAACCCCCTATCGCTTTGGCACAGACAGACACAAACAGAAAGAATAACAACAACAGTCGATGCGAGAGAAATAGACGGTGCGGCGTACACTCCATCGCAGAAATGAACATCCGTGTTTGATGTGAAAGGTCGTACATTAATTCATAATGAACGAGTAGTCTCCTAGCTCGCCACTTATATTTCCTTAATCCCTGAGAGCACACAGGCGAAACCAATAGACAGAGACGGGTTGGAAATTATAAGGAAAAACACTGCTGAAATATGAAAATATAATAAAACATGTAAATTGTAGAAATTATGTGGATCAGAACAGCAACAGATTTGGGGCAAACCTACGCTCGAGGCCAATCTTCAAAAATAATCGAGAAGAGCTGGGAATCAATTTGCAAGGACAAGTACTTCACACTATTGTAGTATATATTTTTACTTAGTCTTAAATTGTTACTAGGATATTTTGTCACTTATAATTGCATAAGTGGTTTGTATTTTATCGGGTAAATTTGGGTTGTTTAATGAGAAGTTTAGAATTTGAACAACACAAATTTACCCAATATCAATACAAACCTCGAGTGTAATTCGGCAGGACAATTTAATGAATGAGAAATTTGGAAACATATCAATGCAAACTTTATTTATGAAACATTAAAAATAAACACATTTTTATTTTAATGTACAATTATTAAAAACGCAGTTATTGAAATTCATACTAGGAACAGTGATATCGCTGCGGGTGCCACAGCTAATCATTTCTGTAGTAGATGTTGAAGTTTTTTCATTTTCCAAACGAATTGATTGAATAATGCTTGAATTATACTCTTTGTCAACTTGTAAGTATGGTTTCATTGATGATGAATTGCTGTGTCCTGTTTTTTTTATTAGAGCTTGTTCTTCAATTCCGCTTTTACTTAATTCGCTCATTTGAGTGATTTGTAATTTTGACACGTTTGACATCTAAACCAATGCGTTGTGCTGAGCGTTTAGTCCGTTTGGAAATTTCATTAATTCCAATCGGCAAATTCTTGTACCAACCTTTAGAATTTTTTTTTTTCCAAAAGAAATTTGGTGTAAGAAATACTCTGTCCGAAGTTATAAAAGTGTTTCGTTTTTCCATTAACTTTTTGAATAAACGTATTGGGCAAATATCTTCGTCGAAAATATTAGGCGTGATCCATTTGCTGTCACATAATTTATTGTTGCCGCCTTGTCTCGTTTTCGAAAATAGAGGATTATACTCGATACGTCCAGTTTCTTTTCCATTATTTTCAATTTCAGATACGCAATAAATGGTTTTGCAGTAAGCTGCTTCTCCTCCGCGCCAAGCTAGTTCAAACGCCAAAATGTGATATAATTTATTTCGAAGTCCTTCCGGTTCATTTTCGTTATATAATCTGGCCATTGCAAATACTTCAGATTTATTAAGAGCTGATGCACTACAATTTCTCTTTTCGGGTTGTGCTTGTAGAATTTTACGTTTAGCATTACGTGCAGCTCGTGATGAATTAAACTGAACATCGGTGAAAGGGTTGAATACAATATTAAATTCGTTATAATATTTACTTTGTAGCATTTTAGCGGTGGTGTTCCAAATTGTTTTAACTACCGCTTCTTTGTAGTCTTCTCCGTTACTTTTTCGCATATTAAATGCCCAATCTTGCAATATTACATTCAATTTCTCGATGGAAGTATCTGGCTCGAATGTGTATCTTTTTGCATCGCAAAACGTAGAAAATTGTCGCCAGATTGATGATTGCGTCGCAACTGTATTAGTAGGCACACAGGTATTAACAATTTGACTAATTTCGGCGTTCGTAGACACACCGAATTGATGAACAAATGAATATGTGAAAAAACCACTAGTGTATTTGTCGCTGTAAAAGTTAAAGCTAACTTTTGCAGCTGTCAAAGTGACAATTGCACTGTGGCATATGCGATTTTTTATACATGAATTAATTTGTCATGTTTATTTAGTTGCCATGTTCAATTTTGTTCATTAAAACCTATCTTGAGGTTACTTAATTTTATTTCAACTATCTTACGCGCTTTTCGATAACCAAGTTAACTTCTTCAGAGGATGGAGATAATCTGCGAAACTGTGATCAGTGAGGATTGGTTATTGGGACGCATTTCCACTTAGTTTATAAGGAAATATTGAAATTATGGTATACACCAAAGATTAAACCAGAAAAAGCAGCATAGGATCACTGTCAAAACACCTTGATACTGCCGAAATAGTGACCTTCATTAGAACTTGGAGTTCATTTAAACCATTAACAAGTTTGCCAAATAACACAAAGAAATACTCCTGAACCAAGTAAGTGCTGTGGTCATCCAGGTATTCATTAACACCAACTCAGTAAGAAGAATCGAGAAAAAGAATGCATATGAGTTGGTGTTATTGCAAAACTTGTGTAAAGTCTAAATAGTAATTTGAGTTAAATTAAAATGGTTAACCTTATAAATCAAGAATAGTGGCGCAAGATGAAGTTTGAATTGTTTTACAAAAAATACGGTAATTTAAGAGAATATGTAGTTCCGTGGAAAACGTAATAACTCGTAATTAACGCTACTGTAAATCAAAGGCTATGAAGTTAATTGTGGTACTGACGGCTAGACTACAGTGGACGGTGGATTGTGGTACGCGTAAATGATATTTCTTTCCATTTAATGGGTGCCACTTGAGTTGGCGCCGAGTATCTAAAATCATCATTAACTTATCAAGAGGACTATCGCATAAATACCTTTGAAGAAATTCAAAGAAACGAATTTTTAAATAGATTTTATTATTCGCCGAGTGTATATAGAATCATTAATAAAACGTGTTTTATTGGTGAGGAATATAAGAATACCGAGGTACTTACTATAACTAGTAGAAATTATTAAATAACAAAAAATCAAATCAAATTTTCATGAGATTTTCATTGCATTGGAGAATACTCGAAAAACTCAGAAAGCTACTGAGAAAAGTCTCAAGGTCTAGTAGTTTTCCTATTCCTATTGATATGGATGGATAGTTTTTCCCTGAAGGAAAGCAGGTAGCTGCTAGAACACTAATAGATCAAAAACACTCTCAAGCTCCAGTGTGGGTGTGTATTTTTGCAAATCTGGTAGAGGATCAACCTGTCTAGGATCCAATACAACTGACGGAAATTTACACCACTGATTTTTACGTGGAGGCTATGACCTACTTTGTCTAAATGCCTACGTGTTAATTATTCCTCAACATTAATCGAATCATTTCTTTTTCATACGTTTCTATCCAATTTTGCATCTCTTCAAGTTGTCTCAATTTTTATTGGACTCGTGTTTTCGTTTGTTAGTTTGATGAAAAAAATCTTAAACGTCATCTTACGGTCCTGCCGTTTATAGCAACACCACCAAGCACCGCTAGCCGCAATAGCCGTAGTACGTAGCTGGTATACAGCATGATGAAAACCTGATGGTTATATCTCTTTATACCGAGATCAAAGGGCGAACGAGGTATAGTTTTGTCCTTTTTTTTTTCACGAACTCATCATGTTCTACGACGGACAGTACGCTATGATATTGGTTTTGTGTAGAAATTCGTAGCTGGCAGTCTAATTAGAACGCAAGAGGTATAGGCCAGTTCGTACGTTCTTTTTCTAGAGTACAAAATGTAAAAGTCAAGATGTACAGACACAAATACTCACTTAGGTATTATCACAACGATTTACAAATTTGAAAATTACTTGCCAAAGAATATACTGTTCACTAGGAAGCAATATCTACTTCTCGAACTATTGATAATTGTTACAGAAAACTATAATTAAGTCAAAAACACGTTACAATGAAAAAACTTTGCTTTAGTTGAGTTTATAGATTGGTGACTCATTGAAAAGTTATTAGAAGACAAAGGTACACATAGCTGCTGTTGGTGGTATTCGTTATCACAATCCACATTTTACTCTAAAATAATGTACCTCAATGACAGTTTAGTTCAATAAACCGCCACAGGAAAATGTTATTTTCTTAAACTGGCCTACGGGAATGCTCTCATTGAATCAACTTGCCGTAACCGTATATTTCGTAAGATGCAAGACGGATGCGTTGCCGAATAACGGAGTGGGTCTGGAGGAGCTTCCGTAATTGCTGCCTTGCTCTTTTGGTTTGTAACTCAACGAGAATGTCATCGTCTAATCGCTTGGGAATTAAGAGGGTTGAAATAAGCGAGTTTGAGGTCCAGTATCTTCCATCATTAAAGAAAATATAATTATACTGATTTTACTTCTCGAATGGAACAGTTTCTTTGGATCTGGAAAACGCTTAACTGTTTTCATGGATGTATTATTTTAAGTGATGTTAAAAATTATACACTCAATTATGAATCTTCTGCATTTGGAAATATAAACTGCCCATAATCATAGCAAAAACGATCAGAGCTTTGATAACACTTTCTATACGACTTCCAAACAATATATTTCTTATTTGAATGGAATAAATACTTCAGAATGTTTGATACTTTTGTTATAATCTATATCTATAAGTATTTCTATAGTACAATGCTTAAGCTTAAACCCACAACTTTAAGGAGTATATTTGATACTCCCTTAGAAGAACGTCGGCCATCTGTAGCTATTGCAGAACGTTATGTAGCAGAGAGCGTCAACAATAAAAAGAAAGTTGCAAATAAGATTTTATACAGTATAACGAAGCCAGAAGTCTCCTGCAGTACTTCAAGAGTAACGAAAACGTGGTGAGAGATGGAGAAATTACGAAGTCAGAACATTTATCCACATTTTGTAAATAATTTGCATAATATTAATATTCAAGGGCAATCGATACCTTTCGTTCGTTTATCTTTTGAAACGTGTTTGTTGTAAAAACGTCTACGTTCCATCAACTCCATAATTTTCACAAATTCAATAATTCACATGTAGTTAAGAAAAACACGTGCATATCGTAAAATATTAAAATAAATTTAAAAAGTGGCAGCTCACCGGTCTATCAATTTTATTTTTAGAAAGTTATTAACCGACGTCACCCCAGTTTATACTTAGAAAAAAGTATTTGGGGCACAAGCTCTTAATCGAGTTGTCGGTACTTACTACTTCGTAAAACTGATTCAAAATTATTCGAACAAAGAAAGCCTGATGAAATAGAATATTTAATACAGTGTGACCCATTTTGTTTGGAAGCACCCCTATAAAATCCGCATTTTTCAACCGATTTTGATTTAGTCTTTTTTGTTTGATTCAGTATCAAAAACAGAATTTGAGCACAAATTTTCATACCATAATAGCTATTTTCAAGGCCCTCTACGTTAATTTTTCTTTGCCAAAAAAGACGAAAGTATATTAGGCATTTTTTTTTCTCAAATTTGACTACACCACTGGATTCGGAATCATCACAAATGTAAACTATCAAAATTTTATAAAAAAAGTTTTATTAACAACAAAGTTATCACTACATGAATTTGGAAAAAGTTGTTTTTTGATTAATTTTTTACTAAGAATGTAGACACATTTTAAAAATGGCAACATGGTAAACAAAAACTAGGACTCAAACATATTGCACTGTAAAAGTTCGAAGCCGATACCTTAATCCGTTCTGGAGTTATAGCTTCTGAGAGTAATGTAAAATTGTGCTGATGTGACGAAAATACAAATTAACACCAAATAATACATTTTGATTATTAAACTACTTAATAATAATTGAATTCTACATTTTTGTAGCCTCGACTAGACCTCCGTTAATTTCCACACATTTCTCGTATCGTTTGCGACTATGTCTTAGCGCTTTTTTTTATTTCATGTGGCGTTATTCCAGCACACGCCTGTCGTATTCTGTCACACAGTTCTGCTCTATTCCTTGGACGTGTCTTATACACTTTTTGTGTCAAAAGACCCCACAGATAAAAATCCAATATAGTTAAATCGGGCGATCTAGGAGGCCATTCAATTAACTCGCTACCGCGACCTATCCAACCATTTGGGAATTTTTCGTTAAGCCACTGCCTGACAATCCTAGAATAGGGTACAGAACAACCATCTTACTGAAATATCAAATTTCTTCTTTCTGCTAGTGGCAGTTCGTCAATCACTGCGGATAACTCACCTTCCAAGAATTCCATAAAGTTATTGGCATTCATGTTACCCTCAAAAAAGAATGGACCTATTATCCTGTCTTTTAAAATTTCGGCTTCGAATTTGTACAGTGCAATATGTTTGAGTCCTAGTTTTTGTTTACCATGTTGCCATTTTTAAAATGTGTCTACATTCTTAGTAAAAACTTAATTAAAAAACAACTTTTTCCAAATTCATGTAGTGATAACTTTGTTGTTAATAAAACTTTTTTTATAAAATTTTGATAGTTTACATTTGTGATGATTCCGAATCTAGTGGTGTAGTTATATTTGAGAAAAAAAAATGCCTAATATACTTTCGTCTTTTTTGGCATAGAAAAATTAACGTAGAGGGCCTTGAAAATAGCTATTATGGTATGAAAATTTGTGCTCAAATTCTGTTTTTGATACTGAATCTAACAAAAAAGACTAAATCAAAATCGGTTGAAAAATGCGGATTTTATAGGGGTGCTTCCAAACAAAATGGGTCGCACTGTATATTCAAAACATATGCGTTTTTTATTGATTCAATTATCAAAAGCACTATGTATGATTATATTCCTTACCTTTTTTTATTTATTTATTAAGATTATATGAAAAAAATCATATACTATAAAAAATGTGTAACCGTATTTTTAAACGATACTTATAAAATCCAGGCTGCATTCTTTCAGTAGGAGAACATGTCAGCCAATTATTTTTTATATTTATTACTTTATTTTCGATACGATTTTAAAGTCAAACGCTGTTCAATAAACAATCGAGTTGCAGTAACGCGAGGTTTGTAAAATATTCAAAAATCGTATCAAAGAATGTAATCGACTTATTATGCCCGAGGGAAATTAGGCTAAGTTTTTTTTATTTTTATGGGAATTCCCATAAGATTAACCATCTGGTATTTTAGTTCACAATTTTTTAGTTAAAACAATAATAATGGTCGCGTTCATCTCAACGTAGCGCTACCGGAGCGATAATCAATTTCCTGCTGAACGCGTGTTTTGTCAACTGATTGATGTGAGCGCTGTGGTAGCAGTCGCCATTTCTCCCATCAGAATTGAAATACGCTACGCTACCGAACAGTGATGCATTAACTGTCATTTATGACATATCATGTGAATAAACATATAAAATGATATAGCATATTTTTCTTTGAAGATATTTTAGACCTTTGTATCTTGAAAATGGGAAATATTAAACTAAATTGAAATAGCAGATGAATGCATAATTATTGCAGTCATATGTCAAATGTTGTTGTATCATGATTAGAACGTTCAGCAGAATTAAGAAATGATGGATTACTCTGAAAATCGCTACCTGATCAACTTTGTTGGGATGAACGCGACCAATAATCCTCTTGATGGATAAGATCCGCTCAGTTTTAAATCTAAATATTTTAAAAACTTTCTCTGTACAGATTGTACTCTGGTTATATGATTATTATAGAATGTATACCAAATATTCCATATTAAAACGAATAAAAGAGAAGTAGAGTGTTTTTAAAACATCAATGTTTTGAAAACCTCACAATGAAACCATAAAACTAAAATGCCTCTGCTACTTAAGTCTCAATAAAATTCAACCGTGAATAGAAAATACCCCCCAGATCCTTAATAGATGAGTGCTGAGATAAAACATTTCCACCTATATTAAGTCAATCAATTTTTTTTTAAAGTATGATACCTTTTTACATTTTGGAACATTTAATGGGAGTCTGTTTATAGTGTTTATGGAACACCAGTCAGATACTTGATATGGAAAGGAATGTTTTCTTGTCATCTGCATAAATCAGCATACCAGAATCTAAAGTCTTGTCATTTATAACTAAAAGAAATAACAAAGGTCCGAGATTTGATCCCTGTGGAACACCTGATTTGGCTGTATATCCACTATAAAAAACAAATTGCTTCCTTTTTTCTAAGTAACATTGACAAAACATTATCAAATTTGGAGAAAATCCGAACTGACCAAGATACCATGATCCATTTTATCAAATGCCTTCGAGAAATGACTTCCTTATGTACACCAGCATCTATCACTTCAGATAAAAACTGTATTATCAATAATAGATTGCTTTTAGTCGATCTTGTGATCATGAAAGCATGTTGCGCTGGAGAGATAATATTACAAACAAAAGGATAGATGCGATTATAAAAGAACCATATCGAATACTTTGGACAAAATTGAAATTAGATTAGATTATAAATGGAGTAGCTCTTTGTCCTATCCACCTCTCGTCTCATGAACTCTTCTGCACAGCATTGCACCGCCATTATCTCTGCCTGAAAGACAGGTAGGATTAGAGAGACAAAATTGAAATTGGACGACAGTTGTTAATTAAAGACCGATCACCAGATTTAAATACAGGTATTATTTTAGCTTCCTTCCATGTATCGAGGAAAGTTACAGTCCCACTTGTAAATTTTTATTTCAGTTTTCACACAACTTTTTGACGCTCCCCTCGTATTAATCTGAATTAAAATAAAACCCCGAAAACGACATATTAAGATAAATCTGTAGATTATTCATTAGAAACATTCTCGTGTTTGACTCTATTTTAGCCAACATAACTTTCCTAATCCTTTCATCATTGTGGAGTATGCGATCTCTTTTTACCATTTCGTTTATTTTTTTTTTGTTCAAAATGAGCACACCGCATATTTTGGCAACAGTTCAAGCAAGATGCATGAATGAAGACGGCATCACGAGGCGCTCTTCAATTAATGCATTCATTCAGTTTAGTATTAATACTGGGAGTTTCAATGATACGGATCTGCAGTGTACTACGGGACATAACATAGAATTTAATCAACAAATGTTGAAGGCTTCTTCATACTGTACACCGATGTAGCTATCAATAGTTTACAATTTAACACAGATTTATATTGTATGAACTATATACAGATTGCGGAAGAGTTTAATCGACAAGTATGTGTGTGAATCGTAATACCTATATTACATTTTTTCGCAATCTGTATATGGGCAGATCCATTAGTTTTCGACGAAAGTGTTCGCGCTTGGGTCAGCAATTTTTATGTCAATTCTTTTCCATAAAAGTACACTGGAAAAGAAGATCATCCCGAAAATTTGAAGATTCAAGATCAAATCCGGTCGCTGGAGAATTTTTTTGGCATTTTCAAAAATTTATATCTCAGCTTCTGTATAACTTAGAGACTGGTTAAAGGCGGCAATCTTCTCTGTGAACCCTTTACTTTCAAGAAAAAATTTAGTCATTGGTTCAAACTAAAGTCGAGCGGCACGACAAGCTGCTAACTAAACCACCGTTTTAGAGAAATTTTACCAATTTTCGAAACGACGTTATATAAACAGTTTTCGAAGAAATCAACAGCGGATATTTTTCGTTCAGGTGTACTCTAAACTATCCAATTTTTTGTTGATTGTTTCTATTTCGTTCAGTTATGACCATCAACTTATCTTCGATGAATCACTATTTTCAGTTATCAATAACTCTTTCCTCTTTACATGGATTTGCTTCATTTGCTTTGTTATGCCCCTAGCTCTTTCGTTTTGTCTTACCAGTTGCAATTTCCAATTATTTTGAGGTCGCCTTTTACCTCTTACCACCAAGTATTCCTTGGTCTACCTCTTCTCGTATCACCGGGCTACCAGTCTGATATAGAATGAACTACAGCTTCACCTCCAGCTCACCACATATGTGTCAATCATGTTGCACTTTGTTGTTAAATTTTTATCTCTATATAATCTTCAATTTCTCGGGTATATTTAGTCTTTGGGATATAGTATCAATATCATGAACATTGCAAGATGTTAATCTTGTCAAAACAATCCGGATCTTAAATCATTACAACGATCGGTACGTGTACTTTTGGTACACAGATTGATCAGTAAGGACATTCATTCCTTCAATATTAAGTAACAAAATTCGAGCGATAAAATCAGATACTCATCCATAACGCTATTAAAATTTGTCAATTAATAGATGATTTTCTCGATAGTCGACACCATCTTCGACCGTATAAATCATTTTATTTTTAATTAGGACCAAATCCCATTATCTGATGAAACCCATAATTTCGAAAGAGCGATCTTCTTTTGTTTTACATATATGGTGTACATAATGAACATAAAACGAATTGCCGTCGGCCATATATACGATTTTAGATTATCGAAATAAGCGATATGCTCAAAGATTTATATCGCCCGATCAAATATCCAACACATAGTATCTATTAGTCTAAACAGTTCAAAATGTACGTAGGTATATACTGATTATATCAACAGAAACAAGTAAAAAGAAGCTTTTCGTTGGAAATTTGTATAGTACAGTGTTCCAAGCCAAAAAATTGTGCACCAACACCAAAAGTTCATCCATTGAAGATCTTTTAAATTTAAAATATTATTTTTAAAATGTCTTAAAGTTTAAATATAAAAATCAATTGCTTAACTATTGGCAACACAGAGCAACTTATCGTCAATCAACTTGTAATGAATCTACAAGATCGTCTTGAACAAACTAATAGCTTTTCAAAGCTTATTTTCAGGCTTTGCCTCAAATGAAAATGCAAGTCAGCTAGATCAGCTTTCTCTGTATATTGAAGATAATTACTCGCTGTCTGCTCTTAGGGGTGAATACTACTTATGGTGCAATCAAGTGGGTGAAGATTTAGACAGAAATACCGAAACCCTAAAGGCTTTGGAGCACTGTAACAAAAAATATACTATAGGTAATAATAATAACTCAATTTTTAACAGAATATTAAAAATGTTTCAAACAAAACCTGTATTTCAACGTGTTGTTTTGTACCTTGACAATTTTCTACTTTTCATCTAATGCCTTTGACCTAGACCTCTTCAAAAATGTTTGCCTGCGAAACCAAATCCTGGATACGTGCCTGCACACACAAGATTATGTTCAGGTGACCTTGGAGGTAATGAGTGTGCAGATCTTCGTCCTATCCAACGCTCTGGAAAACGATTATTTGAAAACACCCGTACGATTACTGCAAAATGTGGATAATCATCGTCAGAGTGAACCACTTACGTCTTTTAGAACAGTTTTGTCACTAGCATTTAAATTTTGAGAAATGTTTCTGATACTCGTTTATGGGTGTTTGTAAATAATTTGAAAAAGCTGATCTTGAAGTTGTGGAGCTCTCGCATTCAGCAATAATTCTTTATTATGCAAGAGTTGCAGTTTCTTGTGATTTAGTAAACGTTTCAGAACATGGCAAGTGGTTATTTGGATAACGCAACATCTCATATAAAATGAAAATTAAACAAACTTTGCTACATTTATTCTATAAAGTGATTTTACTGTTTCAATATTGATGAATAGACCACCCTATACAGTATTTTGGTGAAAATTTCGGTGGTAAGTGATTAGTAATTAAAAGTAGATGAGCTATCGAACAAAAGGAAACCTACAAACGTCAACAATATCACGATAAAGTCCTCGATATCCATAGAATACAATAATTTCCAGTCGGATGGTCCAGATTAATCTCTCCGGCAAGCTCCACAATGTAATCCAAAACGCAATAACCGGCGCAATAATATGAACTTATCAGCGCTTTCAGAGGTGACACCGACGTAATAGCGAGTTTGTATGGCGTTGGTTCGTTACAAAAGCTTTAGTCTAGTCGGATTACAGTGCTCTGCTCTGCTGTATGTATGCTTATCCCTCTTCCGATGCCATTGATGGGCCTTCAATTATACTGGAATGTAATATCGGTAATCCATCCTTCTGTTCACACTTCGACACCTCCGGATACGAGAAGCTTTATATAACGTCGACGACGAGGACAGATCCCTGCTGTTTGATCAGATGAGAGCCTTTCTTCGCTTTTTAAAAACACGGAGTTTATTGATTTTCAGTTTTAATATGACAAATTATTACAAAACAAAGTACCATTTTCCGTAAATAGTTTCATATGGTATTAATTTTGACATCAAAGTGAATTTTTTTTGTAATCCGGAGATTTTTATAATGAACGATGTAAGTAAACCGGCGCGTCGAGGCTTTGTCAAAAATACACAGTCGTATACAATGCGGGAAACATAATTCATATCTCTTTTAATAACCTAACTGTTTGGTTTTTGGTTTGTTTTAAGCCAGCCATTTTGCGGCTGTTCACTTTCATTACAAACGTTGGCTTTATTATATCAAAGGCTTTTAAAATGACGTCTCAATAAACCAAGTTGCCTTCTCGAAGTGAGTTTGGCCATAAATAATGCCGTATGCATTATATGAATACACTCACTGAAAATATGCGATTGTAGAAGCGTACAGAGTGGACTATATAAAAGAGAAAGCTGAACATCTCTACGTATAAATTTTTCTTAATAACGTTGCTTATCGAAAAGTATGAACCACCCTTCAAATACAATCCTTTACAAAAACATTGAACTAATTCAGCCATATCCTTTATACTTATTTTTCCAAAATTAGAATCAGCTGTCTTTTTTCTTTTTATATTTATTTTTTAGGGTGTCTGCGTTTTTAACCCTTCAACGTCGTTCGAGGGCCTACTTTAAGGGATACTCCCGTCAAATGATAGCCCACATATGCAAAATGAAAAAACAACTAATAAATCTGCAATGTGACACTAAACCCCTTTCCTGTGTCGTAGAAGGGTTTACTAATTTATGTCTATTTTTAGGGTTTAAATAGATGTTTGAAAACATCGCTTAATGGGGATATTTAACTTGGAAAAATTTTGTAAATTATTTATTGGTTGGGCGATTTCAAGTTGTTTTTTTTTTTTTGAAAAATATAACACCGTGTTAAGTTGTTTACGGCTATTAAAATGGATATTAACATGAAATATTGACCCATAAAGGGTTTTTTTTAAGAGTTTTACATGAATTTAGAAGTTGTAACTTTTCATGACTCGGTTTATTGCTTAATTTCTCTAAAAATATACACAGTAAACTTGGAAAAATGACGGTACAATAAATGATACATAAACTTGGATAACCGGAGGACCAGAAAGCGTTTGTAATGATAATTTTTTTTATATTTTTTATAAAATGTTTTTGAATAGGTAATTGGCATTTTTTTATTTCTTGAAATTTACCATGAATCTGTGCGGTTTTTATCCATTTTTTAAAATTTCTTGAATTTTTGACAAAAGTTTTGTTTTTGCTTTTTTAAATGTTTTTGTATATTTTTTCATGAAGCCTTTTGTACTCAGACGTTTTTAGTATTTTTCTGGAGATTATTGGCGTTTTTGAGAAATTCGTCAGCATTTTTATGAAATAGTAATTTTTCTCAAAATTTGGTTTTTCAAAATTTATTTGAAACTTTGCGGATTTTTTTTTATTTTTGAAAATTATAGTTTTATTGGCTTTTTCTGTTCACTTTTTTATCAGTTTTGTGGAATTTTTTGTGAAAATTTTATTTTTTTAAGAATTTTTGGAATTTTTATTAAATTTTGCCATATTATTATCAACGTTTTCGGTATTTTACGAATAATTCTAAAAAAATTCAGAAAATATGTCTTCCAATTTCCAAAATGAGTAAAAAATTTAAATCATTCCAAAATTTTCACCAAAAAAACTTCACAAAAAATTCCACAAAAAAAATTAAAATGTCAATAATTCAAAAAGGTGTCGAAACATATTTTAAATTGTCCACTTTGCTTGTTGAATATTTCAAGACGCCATTAGTTAAATTGTTGGTACTTTTTAACATTTTGTAAATATTATTTTAATGTTTATGCACATGTATTCGAAGTTTACTTGATATTGGGTAATTTGAATAATATACGGCTTATTTAAACTGATTTATTAGTCAACGGTAAAGATAACGTTATGTATTTGTTAGTTTGTCGTTGCAATTTCACTGAATATATTATTTATGTTGTAGAATATTGTCATCCTTACCTATCTTAATTATAATATATTAATGACCGCTTAATTTATATGAATTCAACTAATAAATTCAGCTTATTATCAGAAAGTAGCATAGTAACGCCTTGAAACGATAAATAAATCAATTGTACGTAAATATTGGCAGGCGAAAACCTTTTAGTAGATTAACATCGACTCAATAAATAATCAGAAAAAAACGTAATTTGATAAAAGTTATATAGTTACAATGATTGGCGAGGCAATAAAGTAGCCCCCCATCAAAATATTTTTCTACTTCCCCATTACATTCAAAGTTAATCTTGTACATAAAACTCTTAAAGTTGTTATCCCATTCGAAATCCGCCGGAAAAGCGTATTTTTCTTCAAGAGTTTATGAGTATGTGGAAGTAAAGTTGTATTTCCTGCACCTTTACTTCATATATACTTGTTCATCCCCGAAGGCCGAGTGAGAATATTCGCCAAGATTATCCAACCGACCACTAAGAGAGTTTTATGATAGTAGAACGTATTACAAAGTTAGCCAATCTATATTTGAGTACTTTTAGATGAAGCACAGCTCTTGTCAGTAAAGTTTCTTAAGTCTTTATACAACTATATTTCCACTATATCTCTATATTGTTAATCCTTAGAAATATTACAACGTGGAAGATTTGCACTGGCGACGGTTGCAAAATAATTGAGAAACGTTTTTGGTGATCTAGACAGCACAAACTACATGTAATCTTCTTCCTCTCACGTGCATTTTAAACTATTCACCTAAAAAATGACACATAAGATCTACAAAAGTTGTTCGCCAGTGCGTTTCGAGTAACGTTCGATTCGGGTGAAGTCATTCGTACGAACAAAATCCGTTCGACGTTCACGCGGATAGTCGAACGTTAAAAAATCCGAGTTCTAGACTACCTTTTTTTTCCCGAGCCCGTCTGACAAATCTCCGATAACACTGTAGACTAATGGCTTGTTCTATTTTTGCTCGTGCTTTCTCATAGCACACAGTCCAGCACCTCTGTCCCCTGTACCAGTTTATACAACTTCTTAGCTGTTTCCGTTGTATAGTTTTAATTTGTACAGGTGTTCCTTTACTGGTGCATGACCAGTCATGAAACCTGTTACGATTCTCAGCTGATTTCTGCACAGTGTTAGCAGTTCTGCTGTACATTTCAGGCATGGTTCTTTTATAAAGGTTTTCCCATGCATTTACCCAGAAATTTTCATGTTGTTCTCTGATCCAGGTCTTTACAGATCCTCGTATTATAGTTTTCGGTATACTGATAATCTGTCCTGGTTCAGACTGCGTATCCTCTGACCCTCTTTTTACAAGTTCGTCAGCTTTTTTATTGCCGTCGATACCCAGGTCATCTTGACGTTATTCCGTTTGGCTAACGTCTTCAGTTTTTCGATGCAATACTAATCTAGAGGTCACTTTCTGGCTTCTAGTCTACCTTAAATGTGTAATCAAATATTACTAGCACTACCACTCTTTATAACCATTATATTATGTCCCTTATCGCTATCATTCATCACAAAACAAATAATCAATTTTCAAAATAATTCAGATCAACACCCCGAACGAATAATAATCAGTTCAAAAATCAACTAAATGACCGATTTATCAAATTACAACTAAGTAACCTAACCAAACGGTTATCTGTTTCTCCGGCCAATAAATCTGTTTGAGTAAGCCATTACTATGAATAATTCAAAACAATTACAGGATAAGAGACAAATTATACAGAAAGACTTGAATTACGTACTGTAGTTCGTGACGAAGCGTGCTTTACCAGTTTCAAAAGTTGTTAAAGCTACAAGTGCAGATCTCCGCGCACCCACTATATGAATAAATTAACATAATCGTTGTTGACGATATTTTAAATAATGTCGACCAAATTTTATATGTTTTCATTGTATTCCATACTGTATGCCGATTATTATAATTCTACTTAAAATTTTCCGGTAGATTGATTCGTTTTGAAGTTTTCGTCGCCTATAATTGGTGAACGCAGACCTTTCAAAGCGTTAATTATTACACGCGATTTACGGGTGAGAATTTAAATGTGTCAGCTGAAAGTTTTATTACACCCGATGTATTTACATACACACACTGCCGATGATTTTTCACATCGTGCTGTTATAATATGCAAGAATTCACATTAAACCTTTTAGGCTGTTAGCGATGTCATTAGTTTGTTATTATTTCGAGGTAAATAACCAAATATTTTACAAATGTACAAAATAATTCCGTATTTTTGGTTGAAATTGATTTTAAATAGGAATAGTTTAAAAGAAACTAGAGCAGGAGAGGCGAGATAGGGAGATCCATCAGCGGTGGAGTTTCATAAAATAATCCCGCAAATATCTCCTTCACCGATGGTTCCAAAACAAACCATGGCACTGGGGCTGGTATAAAAGAAATGAACAAGGTAGACAAGGAACTCTCAACCAGGCTATTGAAACTGAGTAAGAGACATTTGAAGACAGTTACCGACCTGGTTACTGCACCTTGAGGAAACATCTGCACAAAATGGGCAAAATTAGTGAACCTATGTGCAGGAAATGTGAACACTATGATAAAACACCTACTCACATACTTTGCTTCTGCGAGAACTTACATGTACTCAGACAGAAGCACTTTGGAAATAATACAACCATTACAACTACTGAAAATCCCTCCAGCCAAACTAGTGGCCTACATAGAAGACGCAAAGATTCTGGAATGGAAGTAGGTAACATGGGAAATTGTACAAAGATTCAGTTCAAGTGCCTGGGCTGTTGAGCACAGCTCAATCGAATGAATGAATCCCGCAAATCCTCTCTCCAAAAAGATGTCTCTGGATTACTCGTACCTTCTGGATAAGGGTATTCTTCAAGGATTGTGGCGAGGTGGACTTGGCATGGATGCAAGTCAATTCTTAGGAAAGTTGAGGCTTACTTTTCTGTATTAATACCTTAGAATTTAGAACACAAGAAAATACCTACATCCTAATGCAAAAACAACAAAGTAATGCAAAAAGCTTAACGAAACAAGGTTCGATACACCAAAAAGGATGGGATTATTGTTCAACAAAATGCCAAACAAAGGATAACAATAATAAATTCAGGATCACAAAAAAATGGCTTTGTTCTGAACCGCCTGCTGCTTCCAGCTGGAAACATAGTAACACTGTCGCCCAACTATTTGAACATTGGTTGTTTAAACACGCATTTTCATTAAATAGATGTGATTAGAATAGACAATGCAAATTATCATAGTCGTCAGGTAAATCATTTAATACCATCAGGACAAATCAAAGTTGATTGGATAATAAAATTTTGGCTTTTCTCTCACGATATCTTCAAACTATACCTACGTTGTATTTCCTTTAAGATTTTCATTTTCGTCCTGAATTCTCATCGACACAAATCTAATGTATTTCAAAAACTGGTTATTGTTATCTAATTTAAAATCTATCCTACGCATTGTTTCTTTGATGTTTTACGAGTGTAATAAATTAATAATTAATTTCTTAACGGGGACTGTAGCGACCTAGTTGTTTGTTTCTAGAAGGTACATTGTAATGACTTAACCTATAGGGTAATACCGAAAACATTTCAAAGTTACTTTTTATTATTATTATCGAGTAAAACTACTATTATTAATTTTTTGGTCTTCATCCAAATAACCAAGAAACAGAAAATCCAGCTAATATTAAAACGTGAAGGCTCTAAGTCTTCTTTGTGGTCTAATACTGCTCAAAAGTGTTTCGTTATCAGCTAAATGCATTTTTTAATGGCAAGAAAGTATTTAATATTCCCTTGGCCATCAAATCTTCACAGTTTTTTAGGTTAAAATGGGGCTTGTGCTGAAAATATATTGGAAATACAAGAGAGCCTGAAAAATCCTGATAGTAGTCTTAAAATTTTATCGTTTTAAATCTCCCTGTATGCTTAAACCTGTATTAATGGATTTTTAATACGTATGTATTAAAAACCCATAAAAATATTAAATACAATGGAAAGATATTTTGTATCGGTCGACTTCAAATACCAAAGTTAGTTACCGTTAATACTTTTTATTCAATTTTTTATGCTTACACCTTCAACCAGATAGAACTTTACGGATGTATGTTCTCGTGACTAACTTTTTTTTAAATTACATTCGCGACGTATGTGAAAAATTTAAACAAAATTTTTATTTATATTATTTGATCGAGTGTCTTTTTGAATGTTAATTATATACAGTGTGGACAAAATATTGATTGAATTTAAATAATTTATTCAACTAATAATGGAGTGGATGATTATTCGGAAAAAATTACCATTTTCTGTAGGTAATAATGAAGAGGAGAGAGAGATACATTTTAGGTCCATCAGAATCCTGGTTTTATAAATCCTTTTCCATCAAGACATTATCAAACTGAAGCCACAGCGATTTGCATAAAAAAGGAAAAACTCTTTAGCGGACCCTTTTCGAATTTTCACGAAAAGTACGACATTAACGACCTGAGTCTCCTGATTATAAAAACATTAAAATCACGGGTGGAAATCAACTACACTCACCATCTCACTGAAGATCGTCAAAGTGAAGAACTCCGAAACAAAAAAATCATAATTAAAATAATTGGATAGTTTGAAAATTGTAATTATAGGTACCAGAAGAGGCTCGAGGATACATTTTTAAAATATAAATCAATATTTCTAAAAAAAAAAACTTAGAATACGTGAAATTGAATTTTTGGGAATGAGAAATCGACTGGTAGACTTATAGTTTTTTAGATTAAATATAAATAATGTGATGAAATTTACGAAAAAACACACTATAAACCATAAAATAGTGAATATTGAGTTGAAATTTCGGGAGGGTACTCTTAAAAGACGAGTTTTTTAGTAAAAAATTCAACAACACTACAACTGTTAGCAATGGAGTACCACAGGGTTCAGTTGTAGGTCCAATTATTTTTTTGGTATTCACCAACGATAGAAGAATGGCAGGAATGAATAGAATAGACAAAATAAGGAATCCAGATGAACTGGCAGTACCACCAGTATTAAAATTCATACAGCAACGACAGCGCAGTTGGTGGAGTCACATCAACAGAATGGATAACAGGAAAAACGGATGTATAAGGCCAGAGCATAAATGAAGGAAATAAGAGGGAGGCCAAGAGAGGCATGGAACAAAATGGTACGTGAAATATTACAACAGAGGGGCAAGTCCTGGGAAGAAGCGAAAACATAAACAAAAGATAGAAAAGCATGGACAAATTTCATATATTTACAGAATGAAATGTAAACCCAACACCTATAGGTACAAGGCTTATTGTATATTTAGATTGTCAAAGGTATTTCTGCTAAAATGACCTTATTATTAAGTGGCTGAAAAAATCTATCCTAGACTTTTGAGATACTTCGCATAATTCAATGTTTTCGCAAAACTTGTATGTAGGAAATACTGAATATTACTCAATTAATCAGTATGTAACAATACCGATAATTGTAAACGAAACCTAGGTGCAGTTGACCCTAATTCTTAACTTTCATGCCCAGGAGTTGGACCGAACTCTCTCTCATTGACATGCAAGGGCGAACTTCTCGGGCTAGGGCACAAAAGGAACTCACAAAAGGGATACGCCGACGGATATAATGACATACATGGCATAAAAGGACACCTTTGTATGAGATGTCGATGTGATTTTTGGGATTTGATATAGCCTTAGCTCGATCCTCGTGTTGAATTCTACTCCATTCTGCTCCAGTGCATTCTTTATGAAAATAGGATGTTGTCACGAGGTGGAAAACGGGAAAAACGTCTTTTTACGACAAATGGATGATTTCATTTGTCCATTTTTATATTAAATAATAAGAATTGTTACGTTTTATAACTGGGTAATAATGCTGGAGATGACGGAATTATTATAAATTTCAATTTTTTCCGTTATAGACACTTTTAAAAAATTCTGCTAGTTTTAAATTAGAGCTCAACTCCTGCCTCTTCGGAATTCACCAATTATATTTGCACAACCAGAACAAACTACAAAAAGTGGTTCGTTCACCAGCAGTCTTTGTTCCAAAAACTTTATTAAGCACCTGTTGACACCTGTTGTAGTTGCTACAGGGTGTTCCAAATTTAGGGTAAAAAACATCTTCACATTTAAGCACCTCAAATATTTTCAATTTAAACTCAAAATTACACACAAAAAATCTTACAAATAAATGATCAGGTCTAGAGATAAACATTTGTGAAACTTTTGGTTGGATTTTTTATAGTTCTCGAGGATATTTATTCACAAAATTTTAGATTTTAGGTTATAACTAGTTACAAAGTATGTAACGTATTAATTTCTAGTATAATCAACGAAGTTGTTAAAAAATTGATAGCGTCGCATTAGCCGTAAGTTATGTGGATAATTATGGAACAAAGTCTCCGAAGACGTTCTAGAGAGATACTTAACATGCAAAATAGGGCATAAATCTTGTTATGAAATAACCATTATTCCGGATTAAGTTGTAAATTGTCTTTAAAACTGGACCACTAATACACAGTTATGAGAAATGAACTTGGAACATAAAAAAAACCGGAGTGTTCTACAGTACAATTAAGTGCGTGCAAGGTTATTACGAAAAAAAAAATATTGTATAGGCTCATAATTCAGCATAATTTTAAATTAAATGAGGTAGAATTATTCTATTATTAAACATAGTGAATTCAGTAATAAATGGAAATAAATATTGAAAATTGTGTTATATGGAAAGTTGTAACTATCACCACTTGACCTGGGGGCAGCAAGGATATCAACGCCCGAGGTAAGTATCTATATGGGTACATAATTAAGAAAGATCTTAGAATCCTGAACATATGCAACCTTTCAATTACATTATAATATTGTAAATTTTGTCGCCCTGTCCCCTAGCACGAATTCTCAACGAACGCTGTCGGAGACGTACATGTCAGTGACGGATTAACGTAGAGGCTAGCCGGGGCATAAGCCCCGGGCCCCCGCTCGAATTATTCCCGGGCCCCGTATGAGTTAAATGCCCCACTGGCTGTTGTTGCATTTGAAATATTTTCAAAGTATTAAATTTAGAGAAAAATTGTAACAACTTTAATTATTTTTAAGGAGTTAATAACTCATTTCATATCATGCTCAATTTAATAAGAGCGAAAAGGTTTTTATTTCAATTTTTGATTATGTTTGTTTTTTGTTTCAGGTGAGTGCATCTAAAATACGAATCCACACAACTGAGTAAGCACTAATCAAAACATTGTATGTTACATTTTTTCCAGTTACAAAAACTACTTTAAAAAAAAACATCCAATTAGTAACAGTTCAAATAAAAAAAAAATAGGGCAACAGATTATTTAAATTTATTATAATAGAGTGACATGTTACACAATGTATCTACAATTTTCATTTTTATGCGATCCAAAATTAGATGACTGATGGCAACTAGATTTTATGTACCGTTAACCATTTTATTAATGCTTCAGATGTTTTTATGATCGAACCACTCATTATTTCACAAACCCATTTCATTCAAGAGAATCAGATTTTTCAATTAGACTGTTTTTTTTTCATTACTTAAATGACGGTTAACTTTTGAATATTGCTTAATTGTAGTCGTAAGTATAATTCAAAATGTCCAATAAAAACAATTTTAGAATGTAGAAAGTTTCATTAAAACAAATATAGGTTTGAGAACAAAAAGAGAAAAGGATTAATGTGCAGACTTTACGGTCAACAAAGACTGATTTATCATTTATTAGAATCAACTGGTTGGTGTATCTGCTAACCAGTTGAATTAATTTTATTCTAGGAATCTCAGAAAGTTTGTCAACATTGCAAATGTTAGTTTTGTAATTTGCATGTTTCAAGTCCGAATTACTTCTTGTGGATAGATTTAACAGAGGAAAAAGTTGACCGGAGCCATAAGGTTTATGAAAAGTTGTCTCCGAAGACCGACAGGTAGATTTTTATTAGGGCCGAGCTGTCTCCGCAAAAGGGTCCAGACCAGAAATATTTTAAGCTTTTTAAATGATCATTACCCTGTACTTTCTCGACACAATATATCAACCAATTTTTCGACATTTAGGAAAACTTAGTAGAAGAGATTAACAAAAAAAAAAGCAAACAGTAATCGAATTTTCCGTAACGGGTCGACAAAATGAATAATGACAATAATGAATAGAATTACAGTTACCTTCGGGACAATTTGTCGTTTCGAATTCGATATTAATCTAGACGGACGGATAACCCTCCTACGGAACACACCAGTGTGCATTGTGGGAACAATCAAACGGAATAATTTAGCAGCTCAGACATTGTTCCTGCGGCGATACTACTGCTGGATTATCACAGACAGGAACAATTTTTGCTTGATCGCTTTCAGTCCGGGTGAAAGACGTAAAAAATGTTATTACAGGTTTTTCTATTATCACTAATATCTGATAAATTTTCGAAATTTTTTGGCATTTTGCTTAGAACTACTGGGTGCTGCAAAGTAATCTTCAGTTGGATCCTCCTTGACAGTATTTTCAATAAAATTTTTCACAAATCAAAAAACTGTTAACCGCATGTATCTGGCTTAAAAATTATAGCTTTACCTTACTTTTGAGTCACTCTGTATGACATTGTACTTTATTTTTGCTTTCAAAATTAGAATCATCATAACTTTTACTTTACTTTGACGATTTGTGAATGTTTTTCCTGATAATGGATTTGTTTTACACAATATTCCCTTTTATATTTCATAAAATAGAGTCACTCAAATATAGATTGCATCAGCTCATCCTTTTAGGAAGATTGAAATATTTTTATTGTTTCTACCCCGGCTATTTGCCTTTCTGTATGGACATAGCCCCTGAACGGACCTCACCATCGGACGTGATAGTGTAGTACAATGAATTATTCAGTGATTATTTATGTAAAAAGGGCACAGATAGACCAAGACTCGCTATCATCCCACCACGCCACGTCGAATGAGAAAAGCACTGAGAGAGATACCCGGATAGGGCTGTCTGTCAAAGTGATTTATGCGAAAAGCCATTTTTTTTTTCCAGAGCGATTCATCGATAGATATTCGTTTACTTCCGATTTACGTTAAAGCTTCCAAGCCTTTTTTGGTTATTAGCAACTTATTTTGCCTCCTCCTTGTTAAAGGTTACTGATAAACTCTATTGATTTTTATTTATTCAATAAAAACATTCACAGAGAACAGTAAGGTGAATAGGTGGTTCTTGTAAGAAGAAGAGTGTGTGTGTGGGCTATTCATCCTTTAGTTACCACTTTCTACACTTAAGTTTCTTAGAGTAGTTACCAGGTCGATAATGGTTTTCAAATGTCCCTTGCTCAGTTTCAATAACCTTCTTTGTCCACCATGTTCAGTTAATTGATTTTTTTTCTTATACAATCTTTGTGATTCCTTAGAATGGTCCGGGACATATACTTAGAGTCTCTTTTATAGCATACTTTAGCTCACTGGTCCACCAATTCATCACTGGTCCCGAAACCCATACTAGTGACACTGTCTCTTGCAGGGCCTACCTTTTAAGAGATTCCTTGCAATATGTATGTATGTCTTTTGGGGTAACATTCACTGAGACCTAAAAGATCTATTGTGCCCCCTTACTTCTACTTAGTTCCTGAGGAAAGTCTCAGAGACTAGTAGCTCCTTTAGTCCTATTTCCCCGAGGAATTTTAGGATATCTGCAAGCTTCAACTTAGGTAACTGTCCCTCTTCTATCCAGTAGTCTCCCAGGTGCTGTGCCCTAGGATTCTGAATTGCTGTGCAGTTCGCAAGTATGTGGATGGAGGATCCTTCTTCCATTCCACAAAACCTACAATCTTCTTCCTCCACTATTTTGAGCTTTTTAACGTGCCCATTCAGGCGGCAATGTCCCGTTAGGATTCCTGTTAAAACTCTTAGTGCAGTTTTGCTTTGACTTATGCATTCATTTGATCTCAACAGGTTGTAGTCACCCAGAAGAATCTTTGATTGCCTAAGCCCTACTAGATCTTTCCAATTGTCAGATCTTCTCTTTTCTTCGGCTTTACCTATTTCTTCCAATATTACATTGGTGCTGATTCCGCAAAAGGGCTCCGGCTCCCAGAAGGGTATTTCAGTCCCCCTCTTCGCTAGTTCATCTGCTATTTCGTTTCCTTCTATTCCAGTGTGTCCTGGAATCCACAGTAAGGTGACTATATTGTTCTCGCCTAGTTCATTAAGTTTGCCTAGGCATTCCCACACCATTTTGGAACTGATTCCTTGCAGTTACTTACAAGTCTGGAGTTAGTGGTTGGATTACTGATAGCTTCAAGCATAGCTTGGTTTGCCAGTTATAAATTGCCCCAGTAATACCAAGGAGAGCTTGTCTTGCCGTTATCGCTAGGACGTCCGCAAGGCTCTGCAACCATATGCCTTGATCACCTGTAGATCTAGTCATCCAAAGTGGTGAAAATACTTTAGCTTGAGGTTTGAATTTTCATCTTATGCTATCAAAAATATTGTAGGATATTAAGCACACTCTTAACAGCCCACGGTTCCATAAAAGCTTTTGTTTGAAGATTGGTAATTTGTTGAATATTTTCCAGATACTTTGTAAGGCGTTATAATAGTATAATATTCAATATCTATGATAAAAAATTCTCATCTAAAATGCCCACATTCAATTTCCAATCTTCACGCTTTCGTAAAACACTTTCTAATGCCAATAACAAAACGTCAATAACCATTCCAAAACAGATCGTCGATTTTAAATCAACATTTACTTGAAATTGAACAAACCTTTCTTTCAATAACGCCATCCAAATTAAACCCACGGTGGGTAGGCCACTTAAAAAATTGTCCTCCTACACTTTATCCACAAAGCAATTAATAATCTATCTTAAAAATATATTCAATAATACAACTACAACAAAAAAGCTAGACACAGTCCGGTTACACCAATATTTCATCGAGATCTAGTAATGATATGAAGAATTCAATATTTACCACCAATAAGGAACAGGATAATTACCTTACCCTATAAGGAGAAGCAAACTATTTACGTTTTGAGTCGTCATTGGCGTAACACGTTAATTTGATTCATTTTATTGATACTTTCACTTGAAGCAAATTCAATAAGTGGTCAACTTTCTACAAAGGTTCTGATATTTTGCATCTTTCAGCGATAATTCCCTTGAAGATATTTCATAACTCCTTTCGACTACAGAGTAGCCATTGATATGTTATAATTCTTCTGGAAATTTCAGCTTCAACAGAAGCAATGAGTGAAACTTAGACATGATGAACTCTATGTAGGTTGTATGAGCATTCATTTGGCTCTTTTTGGAAGGATTAGGCAGTAGGTTGATAAATTCTTCCAGGAACTATGTTAGATTTTTAACAAAAACAACATAAGCAAAGTACTACCAATTTCGATAATAAACAGGATGTTCCAGAAATACTTACTATAAATTGAAAAACAGATGCACAACGTTGGAAACAATGTAAAAACTTTCTCTCTAGGCATTTATAACTGAAATAAATATTGTATACATATATTTTTCTTCGCCGAACTCAAATACACACAATGGCGAATAGATAAACGTTCGAGTGGGTACGCCAATGGAAGTTTTAAGTGGTTTATTGTTATTAATTACCGACCTGAAGTTGGCAAGTGGTAGGCAGCAGGTTAGTTTAGTTTAATAACAACCTGCTGCATATTTTACCATATAAAATATCTGGAGATATGAATATGAATGGAACAACTACATGTGAACGTTTTACAGAATCGCATTTTCACATTCTAGTCGGAATAATTGAAATATTATACGATTTTTGTTTTGTATAAAAACGTTCTCTCGAGTTTTATTGTTTATCTGCCAGAGTTTACATGCCTTTCGTTAAGTGGTGCATTTATTAGTCCGAAGAAAAATTGCGAAACTCTTGAATCTGTACATGTACATCGCTTTTTAAAGATTTTAGAGAATAAAATCATAAAAGGATCATAAAAATAAATAAAGGATCTCCGTAGACTCATAAACAAACATGAACAGACAAAAATTGGGATACAAATCCAGACCATTTAAGCTTCACCAATTATTTTGTCGCCTATTACCTATTCCAGCCCATACATTCAGTTTTTGTGGATATTGGGTGTGGGATTCACGCATCCAACGAGGATTGTTTCGTGACCAATATCTAAATTTATGCTGGTTTATGAAAAATTGTTGTTTTGATTGTTTTTGATTTATTATTTGTCTTAACATTGTTAAAATCATCATCACGAATATTTCATACTAAATAATTTCCAATATTGCTTCCAAATATTTTAAAAGCTCTTTTTTTTATCTTGAATCGACGAAACAAAAATCTAAAAATCCTATCAGCAACATAAAGATTACGTGTATGTATTTCTTTGGTGAATGTACAATAATTTCTATGTACTTTAGTTTCTGTATTATGCGACCTGGCCTGTCTTTATATATCCTGCTACTTCGGTAATTTTCAAAGCGCCGTCGCCTCTCTATGAATCGAGCTCTAAATCTATCCGTCAGAATACAGCGCTATTATGTGATAGCAAGGGGCGACCGGAGCAAACTGAACATCTTTTCTTTATTGTGTTTATTGAATTATTTTAACTGAAAGTTCTCAATTCTCACAAATGATTACCGCTTACCACAATTGACTTAGTTTTACAGAAAGTGACATAAAAACATCTAATAGGATCTGGTCTGGTGCCATTTTCGTAGTATTATATCGAAGTTATTGTGATTTTATGAGTTTTTTTTCCTCCGATTTCAGTTACAAATCATAACTGAAAACTGATTTAATCTCTACCTTCAGAGACCTATACTGCCCTGTTAAGCATAAGAGTCGTATTTCCATATTTGAATATTTTGAGAAAATAAGAAAAAACCTCTTGTCTTTCTGCCATCCTAAGTACTAATATCCTTGAAAAGTATAGTGTATTGGCCAGTAATGAATGTTTTACGACATTTTGATCTACCAAATAGATGTAAAGCTTTGATATGATGAGAAATACCAGAAAATCTCAAAATTGCCAAAAGGTGCAGATACGACTCTTATTCTTAACAAGGCAGTATAGCTCGTGAAAGAAGGAAGTAAGGCAGAAATTTTATGTAAAGTATTACCATTATTTTCAGCTTTTCTATCATCTAATATTAAAATATATAAAATTTTCAAAAATCTTGAATTATCTTTTATGATATAGAAACACATACTTTTGTAGTCTGTCTGTAGAGTGGGGAGGGTGAGCACTTAGGCCACATGTGACCGATTGTACATCCTCCTTAGGAATTGTCTTCCCAGGTCATCGTCCATCCCACCCTTTCCAGGAAGGTGGACAGGTCACTAAGAGACATCTCCTTTATATAGTCAGGTGTAGGCCAAGACTCACCGAACACACACTCTCTTATTGACGATAACTCCGGGCACTGGCATAAGACAAGCCTGACAGATTCATCTTCCTGTTCACACATCCCATCTCTTTAGAGGTTGAACAAGTAAGTGTCACCGGGTCCAATAATTCTTAGTCCAGCCGCTTCCCTGGCTAAAGAATGTAAGCAATGCGGTTACCTTTGCTTCTGTCGTGCCCCTCAACCCACCTCAGGATAATATTGTTAACTACCGAGGCGTTAGCTAAATCTCGATGGTACTCTAATACTAGCCCTGAAGTAACACGTTGTCTGTTCAAGGCTAGTATAACAAACAACTTTTGTATTTTAATTAATACTATACAAACTTTATGATTAGCACTATTAAATGGCAAAATAATTAATACTTTCATCTTTCTCCCCTACGAGTTTCCACTAAAAACAGCCCCTATTATGTGACCTGTACTATATTTTCTGTATTGAAGCTTTTATTCCTTTATCTCGCCTTTCAACGTTTTCAGGAACTTTCTCATTTGTTCAGGTTATTCATTAACGAACTTGTGTTATACTCATGCTTTATCAGTCTCTGAAAAGTTGGTTAAAAGCTCCAAATATAAAAGAGAAAATACAAAACTTTTCGGTAGCTTTGTATACTCGGAAAATGCGATGTATATAGTATATACGGATAATCAGGGAATTTATTTAAGGTTTGTCCCGGTAACAAACAATTCAATGGATCTTTCAATTTATTACATGCAGATGAAAAAAAGTTTTTGATAAAAATGTTTCTCGCTTTATTTCCTTTTATTTATAGTCACTTCGAAAATTATTCAGGCAATTAGAAAAGGTATTTTCCAGTCACTTTTTTAACCCATAACATCACTCTATAATGGAAGGACCTCCAAAGGCTGACAAAGACAATACTTTCACTGTGCCGAGGCAAACTCGTTGGAATATTTCAGGCAGAAGTTGCAGAACGTCTCCGGGACATTGTCGCCTGAATGGGCACCTTAAAAAGCTCAAAATAGTGGAGGAAAATGGTAGGTTTTGTGGAATGGAAGAAGAATCCTCCATCCACATACTTGCGAACTGCACAGCAATTCAGAATCCTAGGGCACAGCACCTGGGAGACTACTGGATAGAAGAGGGACAGTTACCTAAGTTGAAGCCTGCAGATATCCTAAAATTCCTCGGGGAAATAGGACTAAAGGAGCTACTAGTCTCTGAGACTTTCCTCAGGAACTAAGTAGAAGTAAGGGGGCACAATAGATCTTTAAGGTCTCAGTGAATATTACCCCAAAATACATACATACATACAATGCAGAACGTCTCTTTAAGCTTAAGTTTTTGACCGTAGGAGGAAAGAAACCATATTCTTCCCAATATATAGAGGATATAAGGTTTGGCCTATGGCCTAAGGATCTGAAAAAGTGGTAGTGGAGATGCTTTCAGATGCACATAAGTCCCACATTGATATTAACTCAAACTAAAAAAATTATGGTACAATTTTCACAATAAAATAATATTTTTAACAAACTACTACGAAAAATAAGAGTGAAAGAAGGTTTGGTGTGAAAATTAAAGGGTGTCGGCTATAAATAAGTGTCAAAAAACGTTACCTATTCTGCGATTGTAAACAAAAAAGAAACTACTAAATGGATTGAGACCTTATGACTAACAAGTGCACTATTAAATATTAACGGTCTGTTCCTTTCGTGTTCGTTTGCTTCATGGCGGTTATTTGTTTTATGAACGGTATTCACAGTGCTGGATCTGGATTTTTTCAACTTTCACATGTATCTATGTATGAACATACACTGAAACAAAAAAATCCATTTTGGCTTCTCCTACTCAATTATTGATGGAAGCATCAAAGAAAAGCAGCTTTTTTTGTCAAAATCTCTTTAAAGGAATTTTAGGATAACCGTAGGTTTAAATTCGAGCAGCCCTTCCTCATTCAGTCAGTACTGTCTCAGGTGTAGTGTCCTGGGACAGTTGCTGGAGGATCCCACATCTACATTTTAATTCTTTACTTGCTTAAACTTCTTTCATGGGAGAGTGAACGAGACCTTTTTTAGCTCTGTTCGTAGATTTTGCCATTGGTTGGATCTTCTCCATTTCTTCCAATATAATAATGCTGATGATGCCGAAAAAGCGCCACTCATTGCTAGTTCATCTGCTCGTTCGTTTCCTTATTTTTCAGTATGTCCTTCAGCCCACAGAATTCTCTCCCTTTTCCCAAACTAGAATTTTGTTTGAATTTTGCCCAGCACTTATAAGCATAGGTTTTTGTTCGAAGATATTCAGCTTTTCACAAAAATTTTCGAGTGCATCTCTGTGCTCGACAAAATTTATTTCAGTAACCTGAAATTTACCTAAACGATACTTAAATACAAAATGATTAATAAGTGAGTTGTATATTTTTTAGTTATTTTACGATTCTGGGAAATATAAATTGATTTAGATCTGCACAATTTTTTTAAAAATAACTTGAAAAAGTAATGGTTCTTTAACAGGCCATAAATAGTGCAAGAGGTTTATTTCGGGGTTTGATTATGTTTGAAATTTAAAGAGTTGTAGTTGTTTTAAGATTTATTTTTAAATTTATTTCGAATTTTAACAAATTTTACTTAAAATTATTGTTTAGTTTTTAACACAAAAATTAACGTAAAGGGTAATTATCCGGAACCCCTCGACGATATTAAAAGAAAGGGAGTTTAGAAAGTTTTAGAACAGCGGTGCCTGCAAGACAGTGTCATTAGGAAGATGGATTACCCATTATGTCAAAACGAGCCTTTTATTGTCGGCAACACCGCAAATAAATGAAAAGACAACCCAACCAATCTATCATTCTAATAGTACGGATTAGGACGTGAATTTGACAAACATGTCCTAATTTGTTTTAAACCTTGAAATATAAAAAATTCTCCAGTACTATTTTTTCACTTTGATGTGATTAATTGGTTGAAACTTCATCAGAATTTCCTTTCTAGAAGAAATAATAATTAATAAGAAGATACCTACCGCATTAACATTAATTCTCTTGTGATATCCCCCATCCACATCGAATGAATAATTATTTCTTGATCCAATTAGGGCAGAGCTGAGGCACAGAAGCCACAATCACGCTGCCATATATTTATTGTGTCGTTCACAAGACTAAATGTAGAAATTAATGGGGATTTTATCTCATTAACAGTACCGTGTTTTTATTTGCATCTACTGTATGTCTTGGAGCCGTTGATATCACGAAAGAAAAACAAGTTTGGTAGCGATTGGAAACACAATATACAGGGTTGCTAATGTATCAATTAACTTTGATCGAAGTAATCTATAAGTGATATTTGACAAGGTCGTGTCCAGTGAGAAGTACCAGAATCAGTTTTACAGGCTTGAGTTTTGACAGGTGTCCTGAAAGGATATACTGAACTCTTACAGGGTACATTGAGAATCTTTAACTACTACTAACATTTTCTAACTAAATTGATTCCCAAAATTGTAACTGAATTACAAAAAAAGGCCTAACCGTTATTTCATTTGAAAAATTATCTATGACTTTGTACAACCAGCGCCAAAGAATGTGGTTTGTTTCATAACATAGTAAATAATGGGCCATAAATAAAATCTTTATTTGTTACCACATAGGACTAACATTTTTCTATATGTGGTATATCTTTCCAAATAAATTTTGAATAAGTTTAACAACTCGACACCTTTGAAAAAAATTATTATAAATTGTAATCTTTTGGGACCGTAACCGATGTATTCAATAAATAATTAACAATAGCACTACATGCATGTGGTCAAATACGTCCAATATATCATAAAGTACCAGTGGCGTCGCTCTTCAGTACCTACCGAGTGTCTTTGGATCGTAAAGTCAGTTCCAGGAACAGAAATAATATCACTTGGTAAAGAAATTTCTTGAACATATTTAAGTCGGCATGAAGTGGCAAACAATAGTATTTAGCTGGACAGCTGGATTCAGAACTACTGTAAGAAACCCCGCCTCTTCTCCTTCCAATATTTATTAGTTATGTGCAATTTAGTATTCAAGAGTGTTTTAATTTCTTTTGGCCATAACGGCCTTCATAATAAATATGAATACGTAAATAAGACAAAATTAGATTCTTTAAATTAAAACAAAATGATAATAAATTACGAAAAACAACTTAAAATGCTAAAACTAAAAAATTGATGAATTAAAGGTTAAAAAATGTTGAATCTATTGAAGAAAGATAATCTTGTATCCGTGTAATGTTTGCACAATTTTAGATAATGATCTTGTGAATGATCTCCAAAATGCCATGATAAAATTTCAATTTTTTCCTGAAGCGTATACATTCTGATTTCTCTACTAATTTATTTTATTTTGAATAGTTATCGCTTGAACAGTACTTGGATGTCGACTACTGTTTACTGACTGTCTGACACTATTTAAGGACAGCCCACAGTTGAGACTCCGTAGTGGTGGGAATTGTACGATAAGTTATAGGTTTCCAAATGAACGATTATAATAATCGTGTTTTTAATCTGTTGAAGCTTGATATTGGTTATTTGTATATAATGAATTCCACCATAATTCTAAAGCGGGTTTTTTCTAAAACAAATCCCTTTGTAAACGCCACTGCGAGCTGTCAAAACCCACGACTCTTTATGAGTTTTTATTAGTCACGGAAGGATTGTTTTCACGCGTTATTGTTTGTTGGCTTTCTATTTATACAATTATTTTTGTGTTAGACATATTTGGAATGGAGAGTACTAGATTCGTGTTTAAACATCCACTTGTAGCCGCCTTTGCTAGTTGGGTGGTAGCTTATTGATAATTATTAATGCTTAACCATATCAAGGAATAATGATTCAACTCATTAATATTCTTATTAAAAAAAAACAATTTTTTATTGAGTAGATAAATGTTTAACGTCGCGCTAAGCACCAAACGTCCTAGATCAATGTTTTTAAACTTAGTACTAAATAAAGAAGTGTTTTTTTTATGTTCCAACGAAGTAACTGTTCGCAATAATTCTTTAGCCGTACCTCTACTGACCTCATAATGTCATTTTTTGTTAAAATATATTGGATATAATTTCTACACAAATATTCAATAATGCCATATTAATTTCATGTTGAATCGTCTACATATAAAGAACGGTAATAGTCAATTTCTTTCATGATTTCTATTGAACAATAGCTTATATTTATTAGTAATTAAAAAAAATTCAAGAGGCAGGATTATTGGCTGAAAGGATTTCGTATCTTTTTATAATTATAGTCATTATTTTCAATTGGGTACTGTGTTTCTCTAAATTACGTAATTTTCGTTGGGTATATAATTTTAAAATTTAAACTAGATTTCTTTTAGAAAACAGTAACTCTTAAGAATATGAAAAGGGGGCGTAAAAGTAGGGTGGAGTTTGTTTATACAGAGTGAACGTTAAAATCATTCAAAGGACCAAAACCTCAAAAGTCAATTCGCGAAGTAAAGGAATTTTAAATGTTTCCTGTAGAACTACTACTACTAATTTAGTCAGGCAAACCTTAGCTAAGACAAACTCAAGCCAAGGTTCCGGCACTGAGGCCATGAAGCCGAGTCCCTCGATGAAGGACTCAATCCTCTTCAGTGGATGCCTGCTTATGTCCCCAGAGGTCATAACAGGGACTCCGAAGGTTCGCCTGCGTAGCACAGCCCAATGTGGACATACGAGGAGAGCATGGTCCGACGTTTCGTCACCTATGCATGCTTTCCTCTAAACCTAGGTTACAGAGGTTTTTCCTCAGACAGCAGTGTCCTGTTAGGAGTCTTGCTATCTTTTTTAACCTACTCCTTGGTAGTTCTAGAGCAGCTCTAGCATGTCCATCAGTCCATCCCCTCAATAGGAGCTTGGACTGCCTGAGACCCTGTAGAGCCCTACAGTGAGCAAGATGCTGGTTTCTCAACCAGTTCCTCGTCTACTTACGGATTGTTTGTTTTTTGATGCCCAAGGTCGGGCCCGGGCCGTTAATTCCTGTAGAATATATTACTGCAATTACTATTTAATTTGATTGCGCTGCTCGGTAACAAAATATTTTTTTCAAAGAAAAGAAACCCAATTATGTAAGCAGGTTCTATTGATAGATATTTCTTAGCTACTAGATAATACGGCATGTAAATACAATAGGAACTCGTCACTTCTTTAAAAATAAAATCATCTTAATCTTCTCTTTCTTTTCGATGTGAACAATGGCTTTATTAGTACCTAACTAATTAAGATTCATTGAATGGGATTCACAAAAGAACTCGCCTCTCTCTCTCTTTATATCTCTCTATCTATTTGATTTAACAATAACCGCATTTATTATTAAGTTATTAAAGTTGACCTAAACCCAAGTTTGGACGTTGATTGTGTCGGAATTGTGTACAATTGTACATGCGTTAAGAGAAGAAAAAAAAAAACTTTTATTCTTGTTTTAATCCAAGTATGCAATGCTATATACTGCCCTGGGATATAATACGTTTTGTAATTTGAATGGGAAGATTAGAAACCGGGACTTCAGTGTTACAAGGATAGTGGTGAAATACGCAAGAAGACTTTAAGGTCATTATAACAGAGACGTACTATGAATTTTTCGTCAACAAAAAACTAACTAACTGAAATTTTTAGCTAAGAAACTGACAGATATAAAGTTTGGGCCGAAAACTATCATCCACTCTAGTGATTAAAGTTACAGATCCTGTTAGTTTGAAGGAATGTCTCTCAATCCTTTCTCAAACCACAGAAGTAGATACCCTTAAGGTCATGTGTGTAGGTATGTATGATGGGGGGGACATTCACGGAGACCTAAAAGATATATTGTACCCCCTCACTTCTACTTAGTTCCTGAGGAACGTCTCAAAGATTATTAGCTCCTTTAGTCCTATTTCCCTGAGGAATTTTAGGATATCTGCAAGCTTCAACTTAGGTAAATGTCCCTCTTCTATCTAATAATCTCCTAGGTGCCTTTAAGATCATTAAAAGCAAGCAACTGGACACTTGGGGCTAGGGTATTATTTTTACATTATGCCACAGTATGAGACCTTTCTTTCTGTAAATTCCTGGTGTTCCTGGTTTTTTATACAATCAAAGTCAAACAGTTTTTGTTGAGAATTTTATTTGAGTACTCAATTAATACAAGAAATATACATACAAGTAAGTACCTACTAGATTTATTTTGACAAACAAATTTTACGGTATAACAAATAATACGTTACTGTATGTAAGCAGCATTTTCAATTACCACTTCTTTTAAAATAAAAAAGGGATTTAAACAGAGTAAAGGGAGACAGAGAGCCGAACATGTTCTCGAATGGAGTCCTCGCATTATAGAAATCTAAATCTCAAATCCGGCAATTGTTCGTCGTGAGTATTCAATCTTCTCGCTCTTTTGTCTGTTCTCGGTGGTATTAATGATGTATTTTTAACCCTGATGTACCAGGATATTTAGTCCTTCGATATTTAATTATTTTTTCTACCTCAAGGGTGTCACCAAGACAAGATATCATGATGATTACTGTTAATATGGAGAAATTAAGTCGTGGCGGCGTTCGTCCGGCGTCACTTCACTAATATTGAATAGATATCCAAAGTAACGGCGTTTACTAATGCCTTTGGGTCAACCTCTTATTATATTCACGACTAATGGTCAATTAGTTGGCTAATAAGGTTTGAAGGTTCATTATCTGATAACAATTTCTAATAAATTGGACGTGCTTTATATAGCACACTTTTTATATTCGTTATTGGTAATTATTATTCAGTTATAAGCTAACAGTTTTCATATTATTTAGATGCGTGAAGCGGACACTACCTTAATAACGATGGAAAACTGCTAGGAAACCTATCGCAAATGTATAAATTAAATTGAAAATAAAGCTCCTGATTAGGTATAGACTGGTGAAAAACTGTAAAGAATCCCTCAACAGGCTGGCAAGAGACAACAAAGTGTCTCTAATATGGGTGCAGGCACATGAGGTGATAGCAGGTGATTAAATGGCTGACCGGTAAGTGGAATCGAATGAATGGCTCCTGACTTAATGCAACACTAACACAGAATTATACGCTTCTCGCTTTTCTGCGTTTAGCCATAGGTTATGCTTGCGCATCTGCATGTCGTACAAGTGCCACTCTATACTGACACTGACATTTGACGTTTTTAACGAAACAATAAGAATCACATGGGTAGCACTTCCTGGCAGCCAACAATGCACCTCGAAGTTATTATTTCTGAAGTCTCCCGAGAGGTTCTTAAAAACCAGCAGGCCAGCAAAACCAGTGTAGGACCACTTCAGACCGAGTTGTTGCTTACTGGGCTCTCCAATGCAAATAATGGAAAACAGAGGCGTCCCAAAATACAACTAGACTCAACGTATCTATGTAGAGGATCGATATTTTTGGGATAAATAAGTGTCCCAAAGTAAAAGTCAGATTGAGACTGAACCTCAAAAACAGTTACAATGGAGACTTACTTACAGTGCGTAAGGAATGTATGTATATTGTGGTGACCTAAAAGATCTTTTGGCATAAAATAAAAATAAGAAATAAATTCATTGAAATTAATTACAAATCAAAAGAATACGTTTATTTTATTTAAAACATTAGTTGTATCACGGCGAGGTCAAGTTGAAGTGAACAATAATAATAATTATTATTTGATATTCTACTAGAGTCGTTTTCCCAAAAGTTGCGAGTGCTCCCACCGGACCAGGGAATCCACGTGGTAACGTGGAACACCCAACATTACAGTGCGAATAGATTATAGAATCACGAATAATCAAAATAAAACTGGAAATATCTAGTAGTCTATACATTAGTTCTTCTGTGTTCGGTATTTTCTTCTTTGTTTGTATCTTGTTCATGATCATCGCACTATACATTTTTCTATTTCGCGGTAAGTATTCTACGCATATGGTTCACGAACGAAACAGTTGTTATATTCACTTTAACAAAACCGTACCAGATCACTGAGATTATCAATATATTGCAATCGCCAACGCTTCAGATAAGAATCCTTTTAACTGGATACATTTCAATACGGTAACGATATAAACAATAAGAATAATGAGAACGCAACAACCACTTACGACTCCTACGTATAACAAGAAAAGGTTTTAGCACATTATTAAATTCGAAAAGTATAGTTGGAAAAGAAATATTATCTACACTTGTTATGCCTACGTCTATGCGTGTACCGTGGTGAAGAATTTAAATGGGGTTTCTGAATAGTGAATACAATAACAGAAAGACGCTTGTGTCAAAATTGGAGACGATTGGAAGTAAATAAAAGTCAACCAGCTGTTTTGATCTAATTTATTTTGTATTAAACATTTAAAATTGGGTGAAAAGAAAATTAACTAAAGACCTAGAATGTAAAAACTAAGATTAAGTTATTGGGGATCCATAAAATTGGAGTCCAAAAATGTGGGAATCACGAAACTTTTTTTCGAGTGTTAAGAAGAAGATATAGGACTACTTTTGTTCACAATTTGTCTGTAATTTTTTTCCCGTTGCGTTAGAAATCGCGTCTTTTTTAAAACCTTTTGTGATGATGTTACCAAAAATACCAAAATGAAAATATATCAATCACGCAAGAAGAATTTGGAAGCGTTTAAGCCACGGCAATGGGAGGCAATATTTCATTTATGATAGGAACACGCGTCGCTCTTAGTTTTTATTCGGGTATCATTTCCAGATGGGTCGTTAGTAAGGACGGATCGGCCCGCTTTTGCCTGTGTTAGTTGCTTTCTTTGCGGCTTAGAAATCACTTTTTTTCCGCCGGCGGCGGGCATGCTGTTACCGTTTTTAACAGTTTGTTAACCGTCTAGAGATGGGAATGTGCCTTTTCGTCTAAATACTCGAAAAAATAAATAAATAGTCGCGTTCATCCCAACGAAACGATACCGGAGCGATCAGCAATTTCCTGCTAAGCGCGTCTTTTGTCGCCATTTTTCAAATCAGAATTATTGAAATACACTACGCTACCGATTCGCTTTTTCGTTATTTTTCCACTGTAGCCAGATCTGGATGGAATAGTGGATGATGAACCGCTTTCAAGCATAATTCACTCAATTTCATCATCGTTTCTAACTCGGGCTCCAAAACAATTCGTATAGAATTTCAAAGCTTTTTAAACTTTTGACTTGTAACTGAAAATCGTTTCCATCTCTACGAAATAATCTCCACGGTCGGCGGCAGGCGACGAAACTAGAAAGGCATCAACGTCATCGACATGAAGAGAGTAGCGCAGAGCAGCAGCATCGCCACAGAGATAAAATCCCGACGCGGACGATTATCGGCAGCTGCATTCACTCTCGGGTCTCCACTGCTATCTCTTCGTTCCGCGTTTGACGCTCATCGAGGTGTCAACGAGCGGTATACACCGAATGATTAATGACGGGTTGCATTAGCTATTGACAGGTTGCATTGTCATCACGCGATCCGATGCCACTCTTCTTCTTTTTTTTCTATGTTGAATTCGGTAGACGAAATTAGAAGATCCGCCAATGATTGTCTTTTTAATATTACATTAAATTGAATATCAGCTTCTGGGCAAATGAACATTGAGCTAAAAGATATTTCACTGGTTTTCTATCAACTTAACCTTATTTATTAATTTTTCAGATCAACTTTTCATACGTAAAGGCATGTCTGTAAAGTTCATTCCTATTTTTATTATCGTCGCCTTATGTATGACAGTCCATCTTGAAAATAAAAAAAGAGTTTCATTCATTGTGGCTTGCGCCAGAAATAAATTATTCTATACATTTTATATATCCGGACATACCAACACTAAAGTTCTGTTTCCTTTATTGTCGATATATAACTTACAGTAGAGGGACTGAATATATATTCGAGCAGGATCGGATCCGAAATTTCTCACTCGCTGACGACTCCTTTATTATTTTTATGAGAAAAGTCTACATTTGCAGATATATGCTCTGTCTTTTTCCTCCGCCCTGAAAGCATCATAGAAAATCCCGCAGAACAGTTTGGATCCTGCAACGAAGTAGCCGCGGCTCATTTTGTTTCTCTGTTCCCTGATCCCTGTCCCAGTTCCAAACCAAACGGGTTTGTCGTCATATTTGGTAAGAACTTTCTGGAGTTCTCGTCAAGTTCAGCACACAAGGTAGACTTTCGCTACTGCTTCGTAAAAAGGTCCCATATCTGTTGGGTGAGTTTCCCATTGGCATAGCATATCGATATCTGGTGCTGTCAACTCCAGATCCTGTTACTTCTGGTTGTTTCGATACATGAAATTATTTACAAAATTGAAATTTTTGTCATCTTCATCTCGAAGGCCTACTTACTTCCTCTTGGCCCAGGAAACAGATATTTGATCTTCGCTTCTACAACTGTAAAGTGAACAAGAATGATAAAGACAAGTAAACATCCAATAACGTTTTGTCCCAGGATGTCTCTTTCTTATTCCTTTTTTGATCCTATTCGTCTTTATCTATTATTTATTGTTGTCGGTATTGTTTTGATGTCGCTTTTTGGTGTTGAGAGTTCCTAGTTTCAGCTACTACATTATGTGGATGACGTTAATATTAAATTTATAACAACGAAATGACCTGTGTGGAAATAAAGCTAGTACTGCTCTGGAGATGATGGCGCTTTCGTCTTCTCATCTGCGAAATACGATAAAACGAGAATAAAATAAGAATATGACGGTCATAAAACGTACTCAGGTGTCTTTTAAAGAATGCTCCTCCATCTCAAAATTTTTCTGCAAATAATAAAAAACAAAGATGTCCGATCTTTTATGTCGAGCCGTATAAGTAAAAACGTTTGCGTTTATATACGGCAGTTCGTACTTTTATACCTTTATAGCTTTTTTTAATCATTTGAATAATGCTTGATATTAATGTTGTTATTTTAAGATGTATGCATAGAGAATTTGTTAGTTTTGTTGTTTTACTTTTAACCATGGCAAAATATGTCAAAGATCGATCTATGTGGCATGTTACTACTTTTTTTTTATCTGGAGTAAGTCAGCTAAAATTTGTTGGGTTCTTAGCTTCCACCTTGCCGCAAGAATTGCTGTGTCGTTTGCAAAAATTACCAGGGTCAAATGCATACAACAATTAAAGTACTGGGGCATTTCTAATTGAATTTTTCGTCTTTCTTTTTAATTCTGAATAATCTGATGTTAATATTTCTTTTGGAAATGGAAAGACAAGTATTCTTCATGATTAAATATTCAAAATATCTGCAGAAAAAAAACTACAGTTCACGACATCCTTCCACATTTGCTTCGAACCAAAAAAAGCATAAAAATGGCAAAATATTGGTAGTCATAATTGAAAATTATTTTCGGTATTTTTGAACTAGTTTGCTGAACTATTATAAGGTCCATACGACAGCTGGAGATTTACAACCGGATGTTGTACAGTTGTCGTACATTTAGTCACTTAATACGATTCCGTGGTTATCTTCGGAAAACAAGTCGAACATGGGCGTCGAATAGTTGGTTAGCATTCGATGACAGATCAAATTTAATTATTTTAATTTGCAAATATTAAATTACAAACGAGAACTTTCATTAGAAATGAAATTACCAACGAATAAAATATAAGCAAACAGAAAGGATATCAAAAGATTGGTGCGAGAAGATGTTTAACAAAGTGTGGAAGAGCACTTCATCTTATCTTTATTCTGGCTATCTGCTTGCGAAATAGCGACATGGAGTGGACCAATGTTTGTGTTACGGGGATCAAAATGCTGTTCGTTTTGCGTACACAGGTTGCGGACTGGAGTTAGCAGCGTGGTTGACGACGTGGAACAAATCTGGACGCGGTTGAAGAACTGTCCAAGGCTTTCTGGCCCACTATACAATAAATCAAAAAAACAGTTCACCATGGAAAAGTGATTTTTGCTTCAAGAAAGATATGGATATAAAACGACGACTAAACCCTTCAGAAACTGATGATTGATGAAAAATATTCAGGACCTTCCAAGGGTACTGGGAGTGAAATTTTTTCAAATACATGGAATAATTCAGTGTGCAATTAAATAAAATTATATTTATCATATTTAGAACCGTCTTTTTTGAGGAAAATCCGAAAAAGGACCTTCTGAGTATATTCTGATTTGCAGCAGTTCCCTTTAATTTTCGACAATTTCACAAAACATTCCCAGGAGCATCACATAGTAATGACTTTAGTGTTCATAAAACATTAAAATCATCTGCTAACTGAGAGAATTAAGCAATACAAGAATAGAAAATCTATTCTAAGATGCTCTCAAGTCGTTTTTCGTTGTTTCCAGCCCGAAAACAAAAGCGAATCTATGGGGCACTGACCCATCCTGTCCCCCACTTTCCACAACGCACACATTGTTGAGAATTACCGCACTACACTGCAAAAATTTTTGCAAAAATTAAAAAAAGATCTATAAAAAAATTCAAACTTTTCTCTTCATTCCACCACTGACTTATTCCGATTTTTATTTTTATCTTCATCCTTTTCTAGCTTCGGTTCTCTATGGTGTTCACTTTCCATCTGACTTTTGACATCATTGGAGCTATTGTGATACTTTGTAGTCGAACTGAAATAAGTTGTTTTTCTTGTATTAGATCAACACTTGGTGGAATCTTAGGATATCAGCTCCACAGGCTTCAGTATCTGCCTTTTCTACCCAATATACTCCCAGGTGTGATGCACCAGGATTCTGTACGGACATACCTTCCGAAAGTATGTTCATTCGGGCGACAATGTCAAACACCTTTCAAAATTCTTGTAGCAGTTGGAGTCTTATCAAGGCTCATGAACTTTTTCTTGTTTCACTGGGTCGTATGTGTCCACAAACATGTAAAGTGAGTCATTTTTAACGTCAACAAAAGTACTCAACAATATATTGAAAAAAGTATTACGGAATATAATTTTTTAGTGTGTACTTGTGTCGAAAATAATCCAAAGAATTTGGCCGTTAGTGCAAGTAATAGTGTAGTTATAAGTGAATCTGTGAATAAACTTTGGCAAGGTGTCCCTTCCGGGTCAGTTTTACAGAAACGGTAGCGGCACGGCACTCGAGAAAGTAGAGGAAGATTATGAATGAATATCACGGCGACAGATTTAGTTTTGGAGACATCACGGCTATTCACGCATCTTAGCATGCTGATGTGGATACACTTATTCCTCCCTTGATGTCAGTTCGTTCATACAGGACCGTATTTATTTATTTCAAATTCAAACGTTAATACGAATTATAGAAATTCGCCAATACAAACATTATTTTTTCATTTATTTAGTGAATCTGCATGCGTCTTAATTGCTTCGTAAGTAAATAAGCGCCCAACGTGGGGCGTATCTTCTGATATGGAAGTGTTCCCAGCTTGCACCTCCAGGTCGTCTTTCACTTGTTATAAACATTTAATTCCTTCCTAGGTTCCTATCAAGTGGAAGACGGCAAAATAGTATAAGCCTCAAGAAAGCCAGAAAGAGACGTTTAGACTATCATGGGACTGCGGCCAAGAACTGAAGACGCTATCCAAATGGAATAACGTCAAATTAATTTGGGTAATAGGTTACCGGAGAATGGAGGGCAATGAAAAACTTGCAGAAAGAGGATCAGTGTCTTTGACTGATTCTTGGCGGATCTGCTAAGATAGGATCAGAGGGAAACATAAAAATTACAGAGGTGCAGAGGACGAAGGTGCTGAAATGAGTGCTATGAAAAAGCACCAACAAAAATGCATGAAGTCATTTACCTAACAGCTTTGTCAGACGGGCTCGGAAAAAATCTTCATCATGGTGCTTCCCAAAGGAACAATAAAACAATTTGGAATTAAGACTGCACCTAAGCTATTTTAGGTTTAGTTTTTTTCTGCCGAATGTCAAAATAACCCCGGTAAATGCTTCATTATCTGGTAAATTTTTTTCTCTTAAATTGTATTTCTCTTGCAAACCCAATTTGTATGGAAAATAAATTTTCGAGCATGACGGTTTTTAAAAAGAACGGTCCTGATGCCATCCCACAACTTTCTAGACACAGCTCAACGAAATCGAGTTGTTTTCTTTTCCTCTGAGAGAACGGATGTTGTATATACCGGGACAGTCCAGTCCGTTACTCGTTACTCAACTCTGTCATAAATAATTTCATTCACTTTTAGATTTTCTTTAGGTCCGTTCGGTAATAACTTTATTTTATTTTATTTTAGTTTAGTTTAGTTTAGATGCGCTTCTATACTGAGAATTTAATTTTCATGCATGTTAGTTTCGCTCGAGTTGCTATATCAACAATTCGGGAACAAAGAACTCAGTTCAAAGCAAACAATTCCGAATACAAATTAGAATTTTGCTCTAAAAACGAATCCTCATAATTTCCGGAAAGGTGAAAAAATTGTTCTCTCGCCACTATTCGATATAATTAATGAGCTCCTGAATGACTGATTCGAGGGTCGTTTTTTGAAAGAAACAAAAGTGTATCAACTTTAATCTGACTTCAAAGATCGTTGACAATATCGGCGAGTGCATCTCTCAAAATAGATAACAGTTTCTTTCTTTTACTCAACCACCCTTCCTCTCCCCGCATAACTTCCGGTAGGCGCGTTGCCAACATTGACAATGGAAATCCCACGTGCGTCGCAGCGTGCCTAGAAATAAGCGCGGCAGGATTAAAAGAACAATGAGCTACTTTATTATTATCAAGGTGTGCTTAGAAACGAATTCGGATTCTTGTTCCTGTTGCTTGACATTGTTCCGTGGACTATGGAGAATATTCGGTACTTAGTAACTGCAAAGTTTTCAGAAAATATTCACTTTTTAAAAAAATAATGCGCGCGCCAATGAAATAAAATAAAATAAAAATTAAAAAATTCACGGCTGGACAGTCGTCTAACTTTTCTGTAAACATCGAAATGGAAATTATACAAGGAAATTTCAAAATGTCCCCCTACGAATGGAGTCTATCATGCATGAAATACTCTTCGGCATGATACGCTGAGGCCTCCTAAACGTAAAAAGAACATAGCCGTTTTGAATGCTTTGTAAATCGCTTTTAATAACGTTTTCAAAATGGACTTTTATCTCGTTAAAAATTGTGTAATTTGTTCAACAATAGGAAGAGCAACATGAACTACCCAGTAATTAAAATTTTGTGCAGGATACGGAAAAAATTGCGAGTTTAAGTTTGAATGGGGTTTGCGAAGCTATATAGCCTATTAACTGTAATAAAATAGCGATAGCGTTCGGTCGCTTTGAGCCTCGTTTACACTGTTAAAAAGATACACACTCCGCTTCTACAGAACTTCTCTTCGAGCTACAGATGCGTGTCTAGGTCATTTTCCATTACCAATACAACATTCCCATACTTCTAAACACTCAAAAAAGGACCTGGGGAACAAGCATCTGGAGGAGTGAAAAATTTGCTCTTGATGGGAGAATAGGACATTATTTCGTTTGAATTGTCTTCAACAGTCTCGTCTATCTTACTCAGTACACTCTTGAGATTTTCAGAAAGTTGTATTGGTGCTTTTTATCTAGTCAGTTCCGGATTTTTCCTCATGCTTTTGCTTCAACAGAACGGTTCCACACCTATAAAGACTCCTTTAGAGCTAGCTGGTCCGTCAATTAATAACCTGCAATCCCTTCAAGTCTCGCTACCAAAACTACTGTTTTGTCTTTTGCTAACCGGATTCTTTCAAGTTTTTCATCAGACTATATATAATATTAGTTGGATTGCTGTTAGCTTCAAGCAGTGCTTAGCCAGAAGATACTTCATAAAATCTAATCGAGATTAATATGAATATTCTTGTTTCTTTTAACGTCAGTAGCTCAAGAAAATAAACAAAAGGAAATGAGAAAATGAAAATAATATTAAAAACATCCTGGGATGAGAACAAAGATTATATTGAAATATTTTGTTGTAGTGCCTTCGAGGCCACCTCATAGAAAAATAATAGGCACGTTGCCAATACATTTCGACCACCTCTGATGAAGGTATTTCACACCAAGTAATAAAAACAAATAGAGCGAGACGTTTATCAAGTTGATTGTGTCCAATTACAAAGGATTTTATGCTATGTTGTGTCGAGGATGAGAACAATTTGGAGAATGGCTGAATTAAAAACATTGGTACTGTCACTTAAGTATGTCGGTGTTTTTGGTGGTGATTAATTATTCAAAAAAAGGAAAGAAAACGTAATTGATGTCGTGATTCACTCGGTTGGGGTTTGACAACCATAGTGTATCTTTTTTAAACACTTCTATTAATGAACAAAAATTTATTTATTGCAGAAATGGAGATCTGTTGGCACTCTTAGGTACAGTCAACTGCATTTACATGACAAAACAATCAATTTCATGACGATTTGTATTGGCGTGCGGTAAACGAAACAAAAGAATTACTGCGGCTATAACGGTTGAGACGCGGGCATGTTGACGTACTGCTAAAGACACTTCGGTTGTCACCGAACGTGGTGTTAAACTTCATGTCCATCAATCATTTGGGAATGCAACCCAAAAACTAAACACTCGACAAATTTAAGCTCATTTCCAGGTTCGGATTAAATCGAGACTATAATTTTAAAGTATTCTTCAAACTACCTGTGTTATTTGCAATCTCGGACGGAAGCACTTTGGAGAGGAAATAATAGAAAAATTACAACTACTGAAAATCCCTCCAGTCAAACTGGTAGAAGACACAAAGCTTCTGGAATTGAAGTAGATAACATGGGAAAAAGATTCAGTTCAAGTGCCTGGGATGTTGAAACCAACCCAATCGAGTGAATCAATGAAAAAAAACATCTCATTTTGTAAGTCAGGTTGATATTGATATTTGAGCTACTCACAATATATGGGATACAGCAAAGGTCTGATGAAGAGGCAAGATGGCTAGAGGTGTAATCGTTCACACAGGAGGATATGACGATTTTGTTGAAGATGTAGAGATTAGCAAAGTATCGCTTTCGCTCACATCCAGCCACTGAGCATTGGTGAGGTAAATGGTAAATCACTGACAGTTTAAAAGCTACATAGTGAAACACTAGTATTTACAGATAAAAAGACTAACTCTATTTTATTGATGGATTACGTGAAACGTAACGGACCAACTACAGTACCTTGTGGTATCCCAAAATGTTATTTTCATATCTATTTCGCTATTAACACCACTAAAGTAGATTTATTAAAGAGAAACGTATATTAGTGGATGAATGTATCAAAATAAAATGTAAGCAAACAGATATAACTTTGATACATCTCCATTTCGATAATTTATTTAGTTTGTATTAATTCCGCTAAATAATTTGCCGATAAACTAGTAAACGTATGTTAAACGTGTACAAGAATTAGTTACTTAATTCCACCGATAAAATACGTTATATACCTTCTCGATTTCCGCAATCTCACATCTTTATTAGCTATTAAGAATTACATAATGTACCGTTGTGTCGTTGCAGACTAAAGGCGTAACAATTTAGCGGCAGTTTTAGTAAATATGAAGACGTGAAAATATATAAAAACCACGACGTCAGACGACCGACGACTCGGGCTGGTCACTTTATATTGATAGACGGAGACAGAGGATTGTTTTTATTTGCAATTAGATTCGATTTTGTATTATTAAAGTTCATTTGCAATAACAAAACATGATAGATGTTTTACATCGTTGCCACATTGTAATTTTTTTCGAGTTGTTGGCATAAAATTATATTGCAACCACTTGGGCATTCGCTCATATCTTACACAGTAAATAACAAACTATAAAATGCGAATGAAAACGACAAACCAAAACAATAAATTCTGAAAAAAATTGTCTGATTTTGACAACATAAGTCTTGCAACGCCGGACACGGCAGCCAACTTTTGGACCATTTACACTTTGGATATTTAGATTTTGTTCAGTGGCTGCAATTGTTACTACAAATTGCAAACTTATCGTAAATGAATTTTTTTAAAAACAAGTCCTGTGGATAAATCTATAAAAAACAGAATCCATTACATATAAAAGAGAAAGAAAAAATGCTCGACGAAGCCAGTCAAGAATAAAAATTACAAATGCATTTTTCATGTTTGTTTTATCAATCAATATATTTTTACCGCAACGAGAGCGTCATTGGAAGGTTTGATATTTCAATAATGTGTAATCTATTTAATGGTAGTCATTCATTATGTATCGGATTTACCTGTTTACATATATATACAGGTATATATATACGTCTTTGTGGCATGTAATTACTTTTCTACGTACTGCATACTGTTCGAGTGCTGATGAACGCACTAATGAACTTCTTGAATTATTTGTTGATGACAATATTGTTGAAGTTTCAACTGGATGTTGAAAAAAGAAAGTAATTAAATAAACGGTGAAGATCGATTTTATTATTAAATGTTTCAAAGCATTGCCTGAAATACTGGGGAAAATTTTTTTTGGGTAATAAAATGGAAACCTTCCAAGTTATGCTCTTGAAAATTTTCCTAGTGAACTTTTCAGAGTACAAATTTCAGTTTAATATTTCTTATTTTGACTTTTTCTGTTGAAAAGAAAGAATGATTTTATGAAAAAACTGCATGTGTCAGTCAATGTATCGTCCCAATAACCCCATATTATGGATTTATAGAATTTTTCATGACACAAAATTTTTTTTATTATAAATTCTGAACCCAGGTTTGTGTTTAACAAATCCTACAAAATACAAATAAAACAGAACAAAGAGTGGGCCTAACTTACCCTCCCTACTCTACAGATACAAAGGGGTAGATGGAAATATTTCACGATTTAAATTCTGCTATCTCAATAATAACTGGAAATATCAACTTAAAATTCACTCATATATGTAAAATTTTCCCCTGAATCGAATGGTGGTCACTACAACGTTCTAAGCATTTAATTAGTCGAGTTATGAGTACCTACCTTTTGGTTCCAGAAAGTGAAATTTCGAATATTTTCGCAACTTTAACATTGATGATTCATTAAACGGAAACCCTCCAAGTTATGCTCCTGTTTTTGTTAGAATACTCTCCTGAAATTTCAGTTCAATATTCTCAGTATTGTGGTATTTACAAGACTTTAATGTTGAAAATGCGTTTTATTTCGAAAATTTCAACTTATCCTCAAAACACTCAGTATAAACATAGTAAACTATAAACAGTTAACTCACTTGGGTGTCGAGTTGCTGCAATTATTTTCACGTATGCATATAATATATCTAATTTTCAGTTAATTTTGTGACACAAACGATTTCTCTCGACTAAGTAACTTCACATTGCCCTACTCGTATCTCAAGCCTTCATGTGATATTCATGACGTTTAATGCACCACTGTGTAATTAGGTTACCTATTACTCCTCAGAGAGTAATGTCAATCCTCTTCTTGTTGGCGTCCTAGAGACCATATTCTGGTATTTCATAGTACAGTACGTCTAATGATAAAATCCTCTTCATAAAACTGTTCAATCAAATTTTTTACTTTGCCAAAAATACGCGTTACAGAATGAGCCAAGATAATATTTTTTCCTTTAATGATTCCTATAACGGAATCTATACTCAAAATTTCTACAGTTGACCTACAATTCACAAAACGTTCCAGAGATAACTGGAGATCTTGAAGATTTAAGATAAAATGTAACTTTTTCTCAAACTAAGCTACATACTGATCGTACTATGCCATAATCCATCTATTTCCTGTCCTTGTCCACCATTTGTTTTGAAGCAAACAGCTTCAAACAGAACCTCATTATAAACTTGCTTAATGCTCATAAAATATACAGGACTCAAAAGGGAAACGGGCGAGGGGAACTAGGAGACAAATGGGAATAATTTTATGTTGTTGCTCAGATTCGAGGATAATGTGGTTAACCCGTTAAGCCTTTCAAGTGCAGGGATGTTTATACAGGTCGAATGGCATGATAACAGTGGCGTTCATAGAAAATTTCAAGAAAATAACAACAGTGTCGGAAAAACTGCACCTTTTTTGAATTTGTACCTAGATTTTTATTGCTGTGATGATTTTAAAATTATAGCACATTTACGCTAAAGCTAAAGCTAAAGTGGGCTTCCAGCAATCCAGAAATATATTAGAGAATCGCTAGATCTTGAAACAATTTGAAATAAGAAGAACGACAATGTTGTATTTGCTGAGTAGTAGCATCAAATTACGGTTATCCGAAGAAAATGACTAAAGAGAGGGGAAGAAAATCCCTGGATATGTTTTCTTCAGAAAATTATTGGTTTTTCTTTGCATAGAAATAATATTTTTCACACAATGACATGTAAAAATGGACAATCTAGAAAGATGACAAGAAAATTGAGACAGTGAAACGGAAAAAATATATTACCGTACGCCACTGCTCGCGTAGAGCTCTATCTTCGCCTGTTACCCTCGCATTAACGTTCGGTTATATTGTTTTTATTGGAATTAAGCGGTAAGCTGATACACAAAGGGAATATTACCATGCCCATTAACAATATTTCTCTCAAATATTTATGAGAACATAATGAAGTTGCCTTTGTTTATCTGATCCGTAAATTAGGTGCATTACGAACTGGGTATTAAAAAGGTGTAGCGATTTCATATACAACTGAAGTAGGTACTTTATATCTTCATCGAAATTTTTACCGTATAGTTTTTTTTTAAACCGTTTAAAATGGATATTAGGGCAAATAATAGGGGAAACAATATTATAAATACAGATGGATTTTGTTTTATGAAGTGAAATTCAAATTTTGAAAAGCTCTTGGAGACTCTACAAACTTAATAATGTAATTGCTGCTTGATAAGTGGTTTATACTCAAATCTTAGCTTTCTTTTCTTGACAAACGAAGATATTAGATTGGAGAGTTAAGGTGAGCGATTTGTTGTCGCGCGATTGTTTAGTCGCAATCGCAAAAATCTTCAAGTGACAAAAAAACTGCGAGCAATAAGTCGCAACATAAGTGTAGTTTGTTTTAAAATGGATTTTGTAGAAACAGCTTGTGCAGTAGCCTTACTATTACGTAAGAACGTCAGAAAATAACGCTCAAAAAGATATTGGGTGCATCCAATTGCTAGTGAAAAATTAATAAAAGAGCAGTTTTACAAATTACATTATACTTTGGTACACCATCGCCCAAAATTGAACAGTTTTTTAATATTTCACGTGAATTCAATCATAAAAATCTATTAATACTATAAACTAATCGGTTAAAAATCGTGTTCTATTAATTAGCAGCAGCGATTATTTCGTCGCATGTTCATTAAAATATTAATGTTTTATTTTGGCGACTAAACAATCGCGCGACAACAAATCGCTAGTGCGCGCTTACCCTTACTCTACACTGTATCGTAAAATAAATTTTCGTTACTCAGTTGATTGGCGAGAGAGCAATCGCCTTAAGCATACAGAACGGTAAGATTTGTAACCGGCCATACAAAGAGTTGGGAACCAACTCTTGGGGAATGTCATCCGATGGGATGCTAAGGGAGAGTGGGACCATTTGTAACAATTTTGACAACATTCAAACAACCTACACCTAAATTTCTTTTCTTCAATTTGGGTAACTACCATCTCTTATTATTATTTTGTTCCATGTCAAAATATGTGACTAACTTCAACATATACTGGTGTCGCCAAATTTTAAAAGTTACTATTCAGTTACCGAAGAAGGAGCAATTTCGGACTCGCTTGCAAAGTTAGCAAAATGTATAAAGAAGTTCAGATATGTTACACTATCCATCCAACCACTACCATTACTCCAATAGAACCCGGTGAGGAGTTACCACAGTTTCATCAACATTACCTACCTATACCTATATATGTTTTGCACTGGTATTTATCCATTACATTTGACAAATTATGGAAACATTTGACCACGTTTATTGCCCTGGCATGAGCTGTCGCTTCAGGAGCTCCTATTGACAATGTAACAATTCCGAAATCTTCTACAAATAGCGGCGGTTAAATGTATTGGAAGTCACAAATTTACACTGTAGGCAAAGACAGACTAATTCTAATTGATCGGTCTGTGTCGTTTGCGGGATGTTAGAATCTATTTTGGACTTCAATTCAAGCTGAGTTACGTCTTTGGTAGGTACTTACTACTGATAGAGAAGTTGCTACATCTTACCAAGTACTTCAGATCCAATACCTCGCTGTTCTTGGCGTGGCTGTGATGGTTGGGTACAGAAAAACATTTTTTGCGGAAGTAGATCCATACCTTAATATTATAGTGTATCTATATATGAATTATTGTTATTATTGAACAAAACAGTTGAAAAACAAAAAATTATAAAATAATGACATCGAACAAACAGACAAATTAAAATAATTACTTTTTCCAATTATAATAATGACAGTTTTTTTATAATAAACTAGATTTTTTTACGGTTTGCTTGAGGTAGGATTGTTCATTGGTTCATATCAGAAAACAAAACACATCTACAGAAACGCATCAGACGTTTTGTGTAACGTAAGACACATCAAAAGCTACATCTTGCACTTTATGTCTAGCTAGCTACATTTAGGAGACAAAAAGTAGAGAGAAATTCCGTCCGGTATTTACATAAGTACCTAACTGGCATAATTGTCCTTATGGTCTTATCTATCCAGCGTAGTCTGAGAAGAAATACGACTTGTTATCATTGGTCTAGGATCTTTCTAAGAAAAAGTGAAAGATCTGCAAAAAACAAATGTTGTCCATATGGTGTTATCTATCCAGCGTGGTCTGAAAAAAAGCGCGACTTGCTATCATTGGACTAGAACATTTCTATGAAATAGCGAAAGAACAGCAAGAAACAAATTGCAGTTCTTGAGAATGGTGAAAGACGGTGCCTGAAATGCCAAAGTACAAATACCGAACTGCTTTAAGTGAAACCAGATGTGATAACATTTTGGGCTCATTTCAACAGGAAAAACCACAACCCTCCCAATTTATGGATGGCCTACGTAGAAAGGACAAGGAACTCTAGCATAAGGATATAAACTATAGATCTGCCAAGGTCGTAGTGGAGGTCCAGGTAACTCACATTTGCAAACGCGCGATAAAGAACTTTGTTCCAAAGCCCAAAATCAAGTCCCAGATTGTTTCCAGAGAAAACGTTGCTTGTTCGCAAGCCTTGGAACATTGGAAAAACTGGAAAGAAGAAATATCCAGAAATTCGGACTGTGGTGTTACTGTTGACTACAAAGTAAAAGAATCAGGTTGACAGAGGAGACAAAATATTTGTTTTTAAAGCTTTGATAATAAATATCGATAAAATGTCGTTTCAAGAAAATCTTGACAGAGGATGTAAGCAAACCAGCGCTGACGTAAACTGGTATTTTTAATACAATACTGGCGTTGTATCGGTCCATTTAAAATCCATTTTGGCATCTGGTTGGAAGACACACAAAGACAATTAAATTAATAGGCTCTCTGACTCTTATGTAAGTGAACCTATTATCGTCACTGTCTTGTGGGAGTAGCGCTACTGGCTCCGCCTCTCCACAACAATACAAATTCGCAAGCCTTCTTGACTCTCTCGTCCGCCGCACGGCCGAACAATTCGCAAGGAGGCGTTCTGCACACGTGGGCCGTGAGGTGGGGCGAAGGCGGGATGATATCGCGAGAGTGGGGAGAGATGCTGCGAGTGCTGGAAGCTAACAGACGCATCTAGGCACGCAGTGCATACGCACATACGAACGCGAACGTCTCTCGTAAATTGGTGCAGTGCAGTGTAAAAGTAAGTGTTGACAATATCTCGCGGCGAGGTCGCTGTCGTTGACAGGTGCAAAGTATCGGACGTAGAACGGTCCAATCGAACCAGGGTAAACAATAGGTGTGAGGGGTTGCGCATAGGGGTAACAAGGGGTGCGCATCTATTGGATGCAGGTTCTGTTTTTGCTAGTGAGAACAGTAGTTGATGGACAGCGACAAAGTGGCTACTGCACATCTACCAGAGGTTCGCTCACCGGCGAATCTACAAACATGTGTTGATCTGTCGTTACTCACGCATTTGAGGTGAGTGTCATTCAAACTTTATATTCCCATTCAACAATAGAAAAAATTATTATCCCAAACCGAACACTGTCAATGATTCTTTCAAGACAACAGCTCGGTTGCTATTAATCCACATACTGGAAATGTTATTAGGTACCTAGGTACCTCCTAAAATTCTTTTTGGTAGAAAATGTATGGAAATTTTCGACAAATTCTGCTAGGTTCATTTAAGCTAATTTGTAATACATTGTTTGGAATAATTAAATTGAGTGACATACAAGTTGGAAGACCTGTGTAGATATCTGGATATCTGGCTTAAACTATGGAGTATTCATCTTCCAAAGTGCTTTTTCTACCAAGAACACAATAAATATTGCTCAGTAAACTTTGAATTTAGAGTAATTCTATACAATAGAAACTACAGATGACAAGTCTTGTCCGAAAACGATACTTTTGACATTGTATTAGTTAATAAAGATTAGGATAGGCATAGTCCTTTTCACGATCTAAGAAACTGACCTGACTTTGGCTACCTTAGTGCATTTTTAGTTCTCGTCTAGGTCAAATACTGTATTAATAATGAGGTAGGTATCTTCAACTTTTACAACGATGAACAACTTTTTGTTCAATAACCTAAAGAATATTTATAACTTCAGTACAACAATAATTGCTTTTGCTTGTTTTCGTTTTAGCTGAAATACATTTAAAGCTGTTTATCATGAACTGAATGCATGAAAAACAAATTAAAAATATAATCAAATTGGAATTTCCGTATGACTATAATGTTTTTGTGTGTGCTAGGGAATAACGGATGATTCCCAACAAAATTAAAATATTGGTTATCGATTTTGGATCCCATCTTCCTATAGACAATAATTATTTTTGCTAGGAGTCTCCCAATTGCTTTAATACGCTTATCGACCTAAAATGGACAAACTTTGAGAGGTTTCAGAGGTTGTCTCTCTGACATGAAGCAAGATTAGGGACAAAATAGTAAATTACTCTTGACTCTGCAATTTTTTTTTCTGATTAGAATTTTATTTCGCTTGGACAGTTGTCAAAAATTAAGGGATTGTTTCTAACTGTTCCTGGATGGACTTGATAGTATGAAAAGTTATCCAACGGCAATTCCAAGAACTCCAATTTATCATGATAGAGATTCTCTTGGCTTTCCAATTACATTTTTTATCTTGTCGTCATCATTTTATAAACCAAGATTAATGATCAAGTAATTAATTGAGTTAAGAGTGTCATGGGAGAAATTTGGAGGTATCAATTTATTTCCGCATTTTTCATCAATATTCATGAACTATACTTATATATGAAACACAAACTAGCAAATAAAGGTGCTGAAACACCATTTCGAGAGCCAGAACCCTTTTGCGTTGTCAGCTCCAATGTAGGAAGAAAGAAGCAAAGTCGAAAAGAAGAAAATATATATTATGGCCACTGAAACGATATAGTAAGGATAAGCCAATTAACAATAACAGCACTAGGGGTATTGACCTACCTAAGCTGCAACCTAAAATTCCTTCAGGAAACTCTCTCCTCAGGATTTAAGTGGAATAAATGAAGGACACTAGATATTTTACGGTTTAGCTGATATAATATATCTATTTTGAGTACTTTTTTTATTAAAATTGTGCATCTATTTAGAAAGTTAACCAAATAAAATGACTACAAAGTTTCAATTGATTCACTATTTCAATATAAAAAAGCTTTATAATCAAAAAATAAACAACTATCTCATAAACTAATTAATGACACTGTCATAAACAAACTTTATTCAGCAACAATGTAAATCAGACAAACATCTTTTTGATTTTAATGATCTCGCCCTCTCGCCGCTCCCTTCCTCGGATGTACACACTTTTAATAAACAAACCGACGAACGTCCAACCTGCAAATTAGTTCGATCCAGATAAACAGTTACATTATACCAACAAACAATCGGGCCAGTCATATACACAAAGTTCGATGATCAATAAAATAAATATTACTGACGTACCCCGTCTTAATATTTTAAACTATTTTGTTTATTTTTTCATGTTTCAATTTTATCAGTACAAGCACAAGAGATAAAGTTAATTTAATAGTCTTATACACTGTTGATGCGGAGCCAGGTCCTTTATTTTGAGTAGGACTCGATGGTTTTAATCCTTTAAGAAGTGGTTGTGAGAAAACTCTTTTTTTATACCGTATGGGTTCATTAGGACCTAGTGAGGTGCAATCAGATTTTGTGACCACACTTGTTTCTTTCTTCCTGAATAAGATCTTTTTCTCTTTCGTCAGATAATGCTGTTGCTAGTCTTACATGAGTAATCTTCCGGTCATCATTACTACACCATGTAAGTTAACGAGATCTTGGAATAATTTCGACTAGAGCAGCGGACTCCATTTACAAACTTTCCAAGACTAGATTCCTTTTTATTTGTAAAAAAAAAGATTTAATCAGATCCATATTCAATTAACCATCTAGGAAAAAATACAATCGGATCTAAAAAAAACTGACTATTGAATAGACACAATAGAGTCAGCTATTTAGGGAGCTAGTTCTTTACAATAGATTTTTTTCAACAGGTTGGTGAGAATGGGATTTTTTAACAGGTAAGAAAAATCAATGAATCGACAGTTTTTTTAGTAAATTATGTAATCAAGAGACTGGTAAACTTAAGGTTCATTGCACACCCTAATTGTAGCAAGAAAATTCATATTTAAAATAATAATTTTTGGAGAAAAACATTATTAAATGCTACTAAGAATGTATTTATGCAAAAAAAATGCCAATATAAAACTGCTCATACGCATTAAGGTCGCCGTAGTTCACTGAACGACACAACATTAGATTTTTCTTTCTAGCTTGTATCGTTTCCAGAAAAGGTAACGTGTTTGTCATAATTTAATTTACTACCTTGTAAACAGACCTGAAACATAACTTCGAACATAATATTTCCGAACAGGTAGGTAGAGATATCATTGATAATAAAATAAGTTGAAATGAAATTTGTTAATGTATCTTATAAAACGTTTATGTTGATTCTTAAATGAAAAAAAAAATTGGTAACAAAATATTTTAATTAATATCGATACATTCTTAAAAACTACACAAAGGGGGGCATTCATCCTTCAATGGCGTAGTCAAAGTACACAAAATATCCGTAAAATGCAGCAAAAAACACAAAAAACTTGAAAATTCGAAATTGAGTATTTTATAGGGTCGTGATTAACATGAGAAAAAATTTACAATGCTAGGCATGCGATTTTCCGGAAAATCGTCGAGTGAAAATTTTTGTTTTTGTTTTTTCGCTCTAATTGTTTAAATAATGAAAACACAGAAATATGTTCAAATCAAAAATTGTAGCTAATACATTTATCTACAAAATTTGTCTGAACATTTTTTTTGTATCTGCATTAGTTTTTAAAATATATACGAAATTTCCATAGTAGTATTTTTGAACATCATCAATTTTCATGTTTTCAATTTTATGATAGTAAATAAACAATGACATTTAGAAAAAAAATTTCATATGAAATGTGTTCTAAAATGGGATATCTACAAATATATTGAAAAAAAAAATTTAAATTTTTTAATGTATTATCATCGATTTTCCACGCTCTCTCACCTGCTTTTTCACCATTATTTGTTCTCCCTTCTCTTTCTTACCTGAGTCATAGGTGTGTTCTTTTGTATCGCGATCACTTCTTAATAGGTTCATTATAAAGTTCACAAATTTTTAGATAATATCATAAACGGTATAAAAGTTATAGAAGGTTTGCTGACAGACCTCTGATTTAAGTATTTATTTTAAATAATTGTCTATTATTTAAAAAATTTGATATTTATAGAAAATCTGTATAGTACTTTCGAAAGTAGATGCTTCAAAATGTTTAATAGTAAAGTTTCATTGAATTATATTAATTTCCAAAAAAGATATAATTGAATGAAGTCTAAAAAAACAAGTAAAATTAAGCAAGCAAAAAAAAAACAGATTTTTAAGAAGCATTCGTTTAAAATTCTAAATATTGATGGATTTGCTTTTATAATAATAATGTTTTATGCTCATTTGTAATGCTAAATCCAAAAGGAATTTTCGCTGGGATAACTATTAATTAAATAGGAATTATAATAAACTGATATTACAGTCAGAAAATCTAATTTTTCAAATTTGAAAGTATTTCTATCTAAAAGTTGAGATCTTCCTTTACATTTTACATGAGTTTATTTATTTTTTCAGAATGTTTAAGCCCAAAATTATTAACTTTTAAGTCGAGCGGTTAATAAATTTGGCTCAAGGGCCGTTCGCGCGTAATCACGAATTGAATACCACTGAAATTAATTTTATCTCGTAAACTTTTTAATTTACAGAAAAACTTTTTAGACAAAATTTGTAGATAAATGCGTCAGCTACAAATTTTGATTTGGAAGTTTTTCTGTATATTTATTATTTAAACAATTACAGCGAAAAAACAAAAACAAAAATTTTCACTCGACGATTTTCCGGAAAATTGCATGCTTAGCATCGTAAACTTTTTCTCCGGTTAAACACCACCCTTTTAAATACCCAATTTTGAATTTTGAGAGGTTTTATGTGTACTTTGATTAAGCTATTACCCCTGTAAGCTCTCCAAATATATCAAATTTTTTGGTAGGGTAGTCTTGTGGGAAATGTTCAACTATTCTGACTATCTAAGATCTTTTCTCGTCGATATACCTTCAAAACTTATGGTCTTTATCCATTGCGCACTGGGCGGGCGTGGCCATATTTAAATACTCTTCTACATTTGACCAGCTGTACCAATCATCAATATTTTCAGCGTTATACCCATAGTTGCCTCACAAGAATTTATGTCTACTTTACACACGTTCCCAGGGATACAGAAATAGGGTACTTTTCATCAAAGCAAGTACTGATCCCTAGGGATAGAAATATTAGTTTATTATGTTCGCCAGTGTGCCGAAATTATTCATCATTTTCGATGAGGATAGACTATAAATTATACTCGTTCAAGAGACAGATATTATTTTCTGTCTCTTGAAAGTATCAAAACGGGAGTTCGAAAAAAAAACAACAACCTACTTACAAAATTAGCAGTAAATCAAATCGAAATTATTTTTATGTCATCGAGCGATATGCCTTTCTCTTGTATGCAAAGAGATTTGTAGTGTCAATAATTATTACCTTCAATTAATTTAAAACAGTAAATCACGCATTACCATTAGGTAGTATAATTTCGATAATTTGAAGGAAGGCATCGTCGTCGACGAGACCGGGTAACTGTGATTCAGTTAACTCGAAGTTAAACTATAGTTCCGCGAAGGCGGCTATTAATTTTCACCAACTATTTATTACCTATAAATTATAATATTAGCAACCTGTTGCAATACATTATTTCTTTATTTATTTGCTTCATTAAGGATTTAATAAATTATTTACTGTAATTCATAAATTTCTCGAACAAATTGGTCTAGATGAAAATTAGATAGTAATTATTCTTATTATTTTTTAAACTAAGTAGTATCCAGCCAAGGGAATTCCACTAGCCCATTTTAAAGATTGATGGGAAAGGAAATATGCGTTAAATAATATATATATATTAACAATAACACTGGCCTACACTCATTTTGGTGTCCCAGATTTTAGACCTGATTTTGGGTATATTTTGTGAGCTGATACGAGAAAACTAGTCACATTTTTCATATCAGCTTTTGTTAAGGTGGAAGAATGATTTTTCCTCGTGGAACTAAAGGCTGTTTTATGACATTTTTCTCACCAAAAACCAAAATTTCTGGCAGGCCAATTTTTTTGAGTCCAACGACTAGATCTAGCTCGACTATCCCAGAAACAATTTCTATACCAAAGTATACAGAATACAAGGGAATTACCGTGTCATTAATCGGTTTCCGTTGATCTTTCATTATATATTCACCGCAAATGTAACAAAACATATTATCAGGATCGTTAATGCAACTTCTCGACTTATTTGTCATCATAAATTTATACGATTAATGTCATAAAAGTAGTTATAACATGGAATGTAACATTGTAGGTAAACCAGAGCTGTTACTTGCAGCAATGCTGTTCATACTACCTACTTTACCGACTACAGATGCGAACAGAGCTGCACCAAAACAAATTTTTTGTAATAGTACCGTGGATTGCTTCCTAACTCTTCAACTTCCTTTTTTCTACTCGTGTGACTACTACTTTCTTCCTGTGAGAATTCAAGGATATCAGCAGGCTTCAGTTAGACATAAAGTTAGTGGGTGTGATCTACTCTCATTTGCAATCCATAAGCACAGTTGTAGCACCATTTGTTTGGTAACATTCTTCGAAGACTGTAAAAATACTGTTGATGAATTTTGCATGAAACTCTTCTTACATCGTAGTGTTTAGTACTTGTTCGGATAAACTTGATAAGATCTCAATGGTAAACAGTGGTCTGATTTATGCCATTTGTAGCAGGTAGTTTACTATAGAAAGACTTACCAAAAAAATGGGTTACAAGTGTTTTGAAAGTTTTATTTTGTTTAATGCTACTACAGGTTCATGGTGCAGAGTTTGTATTTTCAATTTTAGCAGCCTCCTATTGGCTTTTCTCCAGCTCCAGATGCATTTATCCTAAATACTACTCCCAGAGTTTGATTCTTAAGAAAGGATTAATAATTTGTTATAACACGACAGTATTTTTTTCTTTCAGTGATTAAATTTCCAACTCGCCTTCGCCAAAAGATAGAAGAATCTTAATTTAAAGGGAAATTGTATGTACTCGTAGAAGCATCCGATTCTATACATATATTTATAAAAAAAAAGTCGTTCGTCACCCGAACCAGCTCTCCCTGTATAGCTACAATTAACAGGTTGTTTTTGTAGCGACTCTCGCATCCTCCGAAGAGAGGACAATTGTTATGTTAATCGTTAAACCGGTTTGAGATTTTGAAAAGGTTATTCACTTTTTGAAATAGCGATGATGGGAAATAATCGAAGAATCCTCATAATTATATGCAAATGTTGCTTTTTAGTTGTTTATTATGTAACCGAATTACCTCGTTTATTTCGGAACGATCCACATACATCTATGCTATCAATTAAGTATCTTGAACTCTCTTAAATTACCCAACGTAAACTTCTATTTTTCCAGTTGAATTCATTTCAATACTTGCTTTATATTTCATCAAAATATCCTCCATGAAGATCAATTCAGTTTTCCATGCCGATTAAAGAACTTCCAGTCGCTTGCGGTCAAATCAGGGCCATAGGGTGGATTTATCGTTAATTTATTCATTTTTTTAAATCCATAAAGTTAAAAATTGCTTAATTCCTTGTAAAAATATCCTCCATAGATACTTTTCCAAGCTAATTAGGGAATTTCTAGTCACTTGTGGTCGAATCAGGACTATAGGTCGGATAACCCGTTAATTTTTCGTAGTTCAAATTTACAGCGGCTCGCTGTCGCTCTATTTTTGTTACACAGTGAAAGAAAAGAGGTCTCGTAATAAAGACATACAGAAATTTATTAAAATATGCATTGCGCTTTCGAAAAAAAGCGTAATTAATTATTAGATGAAAAATATATTGTAAAAAGAGGAAGGATACATTAGTTTTTGTCTATATAACGATAAATGAATTATGACGACGAAATGATTATATTTGATGACGACTGATTTATTGATGAACGAGATATATTAGACGAAAAAGTCTTAAAATAAATCGGAATTCTCTAAATGTTTTTCTAAAGCATTGTTATGTTTATTGTATTAAGTGGTGGGGTCTTTCATGTCGAATTAATCAAAGGGAATATTATTTGGATGGCAACAAAATTATCTGGAGAATTTTGAATGTTTTCTACATTCAGGATAATCAAGAAAATGTTTAAAATGGGTCAACATTTGTATAATATAAAATCAAAATATATTAGGGAATGTTTTTACAATTAATACATGCAAATGTTGGTAATTTTAACAATATTTTCAAGCTACATTGTAATACATTTATAGTAGCTTTGTACAAAAACTATTTGTAAGGTTTATGTGTTGTCAAAAAGTTGTTTGGCAAAGGACGAAAATATGTGAAATTAATGCGTTTTTCGCAGACGAATTTCAACATTAACAAATTTTTTCCGTAGATTTGGAAATAATAGGTAGGTACTGATGAAGCTTTTGTCCCAAAAAAATAGTGCTTATATTCAGTTTATTTTTGAATATTTTGTTGAACATGTTTGACATTTTTTTTTAAATTCCTTTTTCCTCCATCTCAACAATAATTGATCTCCCCTCGTAACCATACCAAACATCAAATAATTACTTAAATTTATTTCAATTAAATCATTCAATAAACAATTTTTTTTTGGCAGCATTTAATAACATTTTTTCTTCGTGTTTATTTACCCATTCTATTAATAGGTAATTATTTTAGTTTACATTGTCGTCATCTATAACATTGAGCAGCTTTAATTCCTCTATTTTAATTATGCTATTTTTTAATTCTTTGGCGATCACAAAGAATATTTCAGAATAAAATTTTACCTCGATATATTATTACAATTCTCAGTATAGTCCAGTAAATAAAGACCGAGAAACCCCCCAACCTATTCATCTCATTATTGTCGGACTTTTTTTTTGCAACTTGTAGGTATTCACGGGTAGATTACTCTCTGAAAATATGTCCTCCGCGAAATTTGCGGAAGGGGTTGAAAAATGGCCAATAATCCCAAAAATTGAGTTTTCCGCCGATATCTCCGGAAATATGACACTTAGAGAAGTGGGGTTTTGCTAGGAATGGAGAGCAGTTTATTATCTACAAAAATGATCCTTATCATTTTTGTCAAAAGTTCAACCGTTTTCGAGATAAACGGGCCCAAGCGTACCTTGGATTTCGAGCTGATGCGCGGCGTCTCCGGGCCGTGAATGTAGGCATGGGAGGGCGGGCAAATTGGCCCATACCTTGAGTAAAAATGAATCTTTTTTCATGATTCAAAGTGCATATGAAAGGAGGGACCTGTACCTATAACATCGTGTAACTTTTTCGTTTTTTTTATTTTCCAGGAATATTGAAAAACCTGGCCAAACTTTATTTTTCCTGAATATTTGACCGCCCTTATCAACCCGTTCATATTTTTTAAATTAAGCGTAGTTTTACCGAAACCTTTTGGATAATGGGACTTTGATAGGTGGTGAATGTATTCCGAAAGAATGAATAAATAATTTTTGTGTATCTTTATAAACAACATGTTTTTCTTGGGACGTTTTTTTTTATTTCCGGAGTTTTCTGAAAATTCTCGGGTCTACCGCAAATTGATAAACAATGATTGGCAATATCGGTCTTTAATGCACACCATTGGAAAGCTGAAAATGTCCTCTTTTCGTTTTTAAAAATTTTTTAGCTTTCCGGAAAATTTTTGCAAGCCTTATTTTGCAAGAAATATTGTTCCAGGGACAAAAATTATAGGGATAATTTTTGTAGGTAATGAACTGTACTTCATTTCCAGCAAAACCCCACTTCTCTAAGTAGCATATTTCGGGATCATGGGCCATTTTCCAGCCCCTTGAACAGGTTGGTACCTTTATTTACTGGACTAGTACTCCAAATGGACACTGAAAATTACTTCCATAATACTGTCATTAAGACACGTCGGAATATAAAGCGAATCATAAGTTTTTAATGGCATTGATAAATACATTTTTCTACTTCCGTCAGTTGAAGTGTATCTTGTGTAATTTATATTTAATATTCCATGATAATTTTGTAGTTCTGTTGATTGTTCAATGACACGTCGCCAGTCATTATCTGTCATCTTGTGAATATGAATAAAATAAAACATAATAATCAAGATCCTGCGGGCGTAGAAAAAGTATAGTAAGCACCTAATGTCAAAAACATTTTTAGTTACTCGTTTCTTAAGTTCTGCCGCACCTTGAAATCTCGCTATTAGATCTTCTTCAGTTTCGACGATGGTTTCGTACACTATAAGGACTTCATGTAGTCACAGATAAAAAAAATCGATGGGGTTTAAGGAGGATTTTCTTCATCCCAAACGGTGACTGTTTCCAGAAATAAAAATTCCTTCACTGGTAAATTTGGCCTCGTCTGTATACAACACATATTTTGGGAAATTTCGATTTTCATGACACTTTTGTACATACCAATTAAAGTTTTTGACACTTGGTGGCTTCGAACAAAAATTTGTCTATCTAATGAGCTAAAGAAGCATCTATTTCTTGGTTTGTAATTTTTATTTTCTATCGATTAAAAAAATTCGAAAACTTTTCAAACGAACATATCCGATATCGTTAGCTTTGAGGTATATATCAATTTGACTGTCCAAATACGAAAACCGGTATTATTCCTAATTACGGAGATTGAAGAAGAATACATTCCAGCTTGTTCTTTTACGATTCTTTAATAGGCCTTTTTATTATCCTCGACGTTACAATTTTTAATGAAAACCGAAACGTCGTCTCATATGCACGAATTCGATTAATTTAAACCTTTTATTTTTCAAATGAAATTTTTATTATAGGCATCTACACAGGATTCTTTATGTATTTGGATCACATGTGACATTTACTTTCGTTGCATGGTTTTGTTCGGTTTTACTATTTATACAATTTTTTTTTCTAAAAATCTTCCTTTAACTTTTTTTAATTTTCAATATTTTTGATTTAATTCTAGTAATTTCCATTCCAACGGATCTAATTTAACAGAAAACCTACAAAAATTGGATCTTATTCGACTCCGTAGATTCCGAAAATGACTATAAGAATTGTGTAGGATTCGAAAGTTTTTATTTTTAAATTTTGATCCCCTCACTTTCGGTTACTACTGTGTACAAAATATCATAGATACGCTTTCGATGCTTTTTTTGCATATTCATTCATTATCTGAGAATGTGTATTTCAAATTTCAGCCTGATATTACAAAGTAAAATTGCACTAAGAGTTTTAACAGGGATCCTAACGAGACATTGACGCCTGAACGGGCACCTGAAAAAGCTCAAAATAGTGAAGAAAGAATGTAGATTCTGTGGCATGGAATAAGAAGCCTCCATAGAATCCTAGGGCACAGTACCTAGGAGATTATTGGATGTATGTATGTATGTATGTATTTTGGGGTAACATTCACTGAGACCTAAAAGATCTATTGTGCCCTCTACCTCTACTTAGTTTCTGAGGAGAGTCTCAGATACTAGTAGCTCCTTTAGTCCTATTTCCCGGAGGAATTTTAGGATATCTGCAGGCCTCAACTTAGGTAACTGTCCCTCTTCTATCCAGTAGTCTCCCAGGTACTGTGCCCTAGGATTCTGAAATACTGTGCAGTTCGCAAGTATGTGGATGGAGGTTTCTTCTTCCATTCCACAAAATCTACAATCTTCTTCCTCCACTATTTTGAGCTTTTTAAGGTGTCCATTCAGGCGACAATGTCCCGTTAGGATTCCTGTTAAAACTCTTAGTGCAGTTTTGCTTTGGCTTATGCATTCATTTGATCTCAACAGGTTGTAGTCACCCAGAAGAATCTTTGATTGCCTAAGCCCTACTAGATCTTTCCAATTGTCAGATCTTCTCTTTTCTTCGGCTTTACCTATTTCTTCCAATATTATATTGGAGCTGATTCCGCAAAAAGGTTCCGGCCCCCAAAAGGGTATTTCACTCCCCCTCTTTGCTAGTTCATCTGCTATTTCGTTTCCTTCTATTCCAGTGTGTCCTGGAATCCACAGTAAGGTGACTATATTGTTCTCGCCTAGTTCATTAAGTTTGCCTAGGCATTCCCACACCATTTTGGAACTGATTACACAGGAACTCAGCGCTTTAATGGCTGCTTGACTATCAGACATTATGATAATCCTTTGCCTTCTATATCCTTTGTCAATATTGAACTGGGCACACTTTCTTATTGCGTGAATTTCCGCTTGAAAGATACTTGGGGTTTTTCCCAAGCTTTCAGAGTGTTTGGTTCCTGGCCCGTACACTCCTATCCCAGTTCCTTCTATTGCTTTTGAGCCGTCTGTGTACCATTGAATGGCATTCTTTCCAAGTCTGGTAATGGTATTTGGATCCCATTCCTTCTTGTTGCTTAATTCCGTAACGATTATTGGATAGAAGAGGGACATTTACCCAAGTTGAAGCCTGCAGATATCCTAAAATTTCTCAGGAAAATAGGAGACTTTCCTCGGGAACTAAGTAGATCTTTTAGGTCTCAGTGAATGTCACCCCAAGATACTTACATACACACATCAACTTGCAGACTCGACTTCTCACGCCTACAAATATGAGTAAAAATTTTTCAATAAAACTAAGGCGGCGTGGCGCTCAATATTTTCCAATCGATATTGGAGTGACGACACTACCTATAAAACTAGAATAATGGTCTAAGAATAGAATAAAAATACTAGTATTTTATTACGCTGTGATCTCATTTGTGGCTATAAACCACTATATATCCATATGCCATTATTAAATTTCCAAACATCACTTCGCTATATAGTCAGATTTAGGTTACTAAATCATTGGTTGCCAATATTTTGTTGTTGCGTCATATTGAACTTGAACAGTCCATACTTTGTAGTAAGATTATTTTTTATAATCGTATGTTAATTGCAAATATCGATTACATTAATTGATTAATAAATATTACAGAATTATAATATTTTACGCAAGATAGAAAGGTTAGATGTTACCAATGTAAATACAAGCACCAGACCAATCGTAACTAGGTACATATGAGATTTTTGTTACGTTTATACCGATGATAATAAATTTATTGATAATAAAACTTGCAGGACGACCAACGGAATTAATACATCACTAATCACATTTATAAGTATATTATTTCTTGAGATGACAGCCAAGAAAATAAACAAATACAGACAAGATGCTTCTCTAGTTATATTTACAATTTTTGATACCAGACAGAAAGTAGTTGTAGCTGATAACTTTATATTAATTTTGACAGGGGATTATTATAGAGAGATCTTCCTGTATAGGATTTACGAATAAAGTAGGTTGAGAAGATTGAGTCAGATATTAATATTATTTTACTTCCAAATACGAATGGATATTGTTTAGAATAAAAGATAACTACTCCTCGTACTATACGTCTTAGAATTAAATAATATTCCAGATAACTTTTCAAACACCTTGTATATAAATAGAAAAATGTCAACTGTATAAAGCGGTTCGATCTCCCCTACATCCTGAGTTGCATTTCGAAAAACCAGGTCGATCATCATTTGCCAGTTCACCCACACATGTGGTCTGTTTGTTTCGTTTGCCATTAAGTCCAGCAGTTGGAGTCGAGTGCCTAATCTTTGAGTTAAAACAGATGTGGCACTTCGCATAAAACAAAGCTTTCCTTTCTTATGCTGCATACGCCCAAGACAGAGTAACCACTTGACGATCTCTGTCTGTATATACATAGTTTACTGTATTCCTTTGCTTTGTTCACCGAAAAATAAAAAATTGTTGGTTCTATCTCGTGATGCAATAACTTAATAACAGTTAATTGAGTTGAATTACGATAATTGGTTATAGAACGTATACAAAATGGATGTTCAACAAATAGGAAATAGTTTTTTGAGCACCTCAAAAGTAAAAATTCCTTCAGTTACTAGTTAAGTGTAGGTTTTTGATAGTATGTTGCTTAAATTTTCGTAAATTGAAGCCTATATAGATAAATCCTTAGAGGTGCTGGAATTTTAGAGATGGAGGACACGAAATTAAAGACAGAATCCGAAGATTGATGGCAACGAAAGAAAAATGTGTTTCCAGTTGTTGCACTTTCATGATGCCAGTGAGAAAGAGCTCGATCTTGGTATATAAAGTTGTTGGAATCAGCCGTCAGTTGCGGACAGATGCAACATATCGAGGTCCGACATACCGGTCACAGTTTTTTTATAAAAGGAAAACTGTCCAGACACTTTTGTGCTGGATACGGCACAAAAACATTCAATTTTTGAGAATCCTTTTAAAAATGGAGAATTGCATGAGGATTTTCCGTGCCCTATGTCCAAATATTGTGACCTTGCCACTTAAATGAAATGTCGCTTCGTCGCTGAACACCAAACGGTTAGCAAATCCGTTATTGCTTCCTGTATGGTACTACAAAACTGGGTTCGCTTGACACAGTCTCTTGTTGTAACTCTTACACCATCTGTATACGGTACGGATTGAATCTCAATCATTTCCGCAACACTTCCCACACAATTTGCTGCGGAATACCAAGTGCAAGGCGTGCTTGACTAGTGGATTGGTTGGCGAACGCACAAAACATTGTCTAGCTGCATCCACTGTAGCGCCTGATTGCGGACTTCACGTGAGCGTGCGCATGACAAGTTTTAAGCGTAGAGGTTGTCGCTGTCTATAGGCATGTCATTTCTTGTTCTATCTGTCATATTTTCCGAATTATACCTAGCTTTGTCAAACCAGATAATTATTTTGTAGTAACCCTGTAGATTATGCAACCATTAGAAGAAAATAGTTTCTGCACGAGTTACACACTACAATTTTTCGACGACCTATCTAAAAAACAAAATAAATCCCCTTCTATTTGAATGGAATTGTTCGAAAAATTATTCTGAATTGAGTACCAAATATTCGATTTTAAATTGGTTTATTCAATAGAAGTATTTCCAATAACGATAATAGAGCTTCTCCAATTAGTGGAGAGATTATTTAATTTGTTTGAATGCATCTACAAAAGGTAGGGAAATATCCATTTTTGCTTCTGTCTGTTTGTATTGAAATTGTATAAAACGATAAATATACCTATAGGACTCTATTGAGTTTACTTAAAAAAAATAGAGGATTAATATTTCAAAAGTCATCTATGAATGTGCTACTGAACATTTGTTAGTTTGTTATTTTTGGGAACTTAAACCTCTTTTGTAATTTATCCTACTAGAAGGATAATTGCTTTTTGTTGTAAAGATCCTTTCTATATCCTAAAAAAACTTTATTTGATTTATTAAAGAATTAGAATAATTTTTTTTAATAAATCATAATCAATGTTAAAAAGTACCATCCACACCAAACAACTAACACTAGCAATATATAATCTGAAGTGTTTACGTAAAACTTAACTCTCCCCCTGACGTTTCGGGCTATAATCCTAGTTCCCAGCTTTCTACACATGTTCAACATATTATATCGAATTTCACCACTGACCTAACCCTATAAATCAGATAAAGAGTGCTTGCAAATGTATTTTAAGTCGGGAGGGTTCCATGCTACGATTGCAGGAATTTCGGTTTTATGCTCGAAAAATGTGTTCTTTGTGGAAATAGACTTGTTGAGTTGTGTACTCGTATATGGATTGGGTTTAATAGTACAAGGGGGCTTAAAAAGTTAATCTTTTACAAAATTAATTAGTTTTTGAGCTTGAGTTGTCAATAAACTTGTTGATGGGAGTAAATTAAGTAAAATGGACATAAAATCACATATAGTATCTGTAGTTTGTCAGGAGAGTTTATGGACATCCTGTAAATATAAAAAAAAACACAGTATCTAGTTGTCGTTAAAAAAAGTGTGTTTACTTTTTTGAGACATTTCCTGTAAAAGTGTGTTAATTAGCCGAAAAATAATCTAATAGATTCATAAAACATTATCGTATATTAATTAACCAAAAACAAGTCGAATTAAGAAACTGACATTCAAAAAATACTAAGCAACATAATGAGGAGTGAAATTTTATATTTATTACTACAATATAGGTCATGGATATTCTTTCAACCATAGGTGTATGGTATTTTTCCTTCAAAAAATGATGTATTTTGTTTAAATCTTCATATAATAGACCTCTGCGCTCGTACTTTATGAATGCATGTGCTTTTTCCTTTGCCAGATCAAATTATTTTTGGCCTATTAACACAATTAAAATATTTTCTCTTCTAAAACATCAGCTTGTGTTATACCTTCTGTATTTAAGTAACACCAACATGGTTGGTGGTATTCCTATGTTTATTAGTTGGGGAATTCTTCACATAGCCATCAGTGACTGTGCTAGACTTCCACCCTCACGGCTTTTAATTCTCAGCAACTCAAATCCAGAATTTATAAGGAGAGTCGTTGATGAGAACCGAAAGCTATGACCAGTCGACTTTTATTAAAAAACACTCATCTTTATACGAAAAGTAGAGCTTTTTCCAACTGGTCCAACACCATCGTTTTTATTTCGTTCAAATACAGATTGTAATATTGTTTCCGGTACATTTTAACAAAATTGTATTTTTAGTATAGAAATTATTACGTCTCTTACATTTTTCCCATACTCACATAACAATAGATCTGAAAAGGTCGCAGAGGAATTAGCCACCTCATCAATTCTAATCAAAAACCGTATCTATTAATAAATGCTGCGTTGATTTCAAAATCTATATAATTATGTACTTTGTACAATCAATAATATTGTAACATTTTATGTAATAATAATAATATAACACTAAACAAACGATTAAAAATGTTAACCTCTACTGACATTCCGAAATAATATACAGTCATTATTTTTAAAGACAAAGACTGAGATGATAAATCTGACCCTGGGGCTAAGTACTATCATTATCACAAGGAGACGAGCATTGTAACAGTCGTAGACAGTTTCGGAAAGAATGGAAATAATCAAAATTAATATTTATAGAACTTTTGATGTCTAATAATTGTGATTGTTCCAAGTCAGTTCTCCGATCAAGAAGCTGGAAACGTGAAAACACCTAGAATTATATGACCAAGGTTGTCGGATTATTTAACAGCGTATTTTGAACGCCTCTGGTGTTAAGGTTTCAATTGAAACAGTACGACCAATATTACATGAGGTTAATATCTACGGACTCTTTCCTAGGCTCCCAGAAATCGAAGGGTAGTGAAGGAAGTCAGAGGTCCAGTTGCTGTTTGGGAAGCATTTGTTTTATGTCAAGTGAATACATAAGTAAAACTGCACTAAGAGTTTTAACAGGGATCCTAATGGGACATTGCCGCTCAAAATAGTGGAGGAAGAAGAATGTAGATTATGTGGCTTGGAAGAAGAAACCTCCATAATTGCGCGAATAGAACCGCAATTCAGAATCCCAGGGCACAGCAACTAGGAAATTGTTGGATAGAAGAGCCTGCAGATATCCTAAAATTCGTCATGGAAATAGGTCTAAAAAAGCTACTAGTCTCTGAGACGCTCCTTAGGAACTAAGTAGAAGTAAGGGGACACCACATAATACATACATAGATGGGCGTACAGAATAATGAATATACCACAAGCAACGTACAGAAGTGTAGTTCCATTTTACAAAATTTATTATAAACGTGTCTCATATACCTGGCTCACCCTGTAAATAATTAATTTGGCATACAGCGAGCACATATTCGTTCATCTTCACATATGAACCACAGCACGGCTTCACAGCCATCAGTCAACATCCACTCTACCGAACCAAAAGAGTCAGTCCCGTATCCCATTAAAAAGTAAATGCGTTTTCAGAATGACCCAATATCCATAAATCAACACTGAGGCAAATTTTGTTCGACCCGAGTAAAAAAAATTGTAAAGTGATACCTAACCATATGGAATGTACAATGGATATGTGAGTGGATGACTAGAAAAAGTCGTTTGGAATTTTGGTTGAAACAAAAGACAACGCACATCTGGTTACCATTTATAAACACCAGGTTTTAAGTTTTTAAGAGTCGTCCATTTCCGTTATACGTAGATATATGGAAATTTATTGAAATCTTCGGTAAGGCAAGAAAAAAAGTTTTCAATAATCAATTTTTTATTTAAAAGCGTGAGGCGAATATTTTTTTTCTGGTTTTGTTTTCGTTTTATTAAAAGTAGAACTTTTTTTATTGCGGCAGTATATTAATCAAAATTTGAAATGTTTATTACTTTTTCGAGGAAATTACGAAGTACCTAGCTAAGTCTTTGATTTAAAATACAAAAAAAATATTTGTCATTCAAATAATATTTATAATAGCTTTAAAAAAAAATGTCGAAGCACATAAAATGTATTTAAATATAGTTTATTTCGACCTGTGAATTTTTCACACTGAAATTTATTGAAAAAAAAAACGGGAGGCCTCAAAATTATAGAACCGGATGATAACAATATAAATTTTCTATTTAATTATTTTTCAAACTAAACGCAGAAATAAAGGGACAAGGAGGATACGGAGAAGGAAAAAAGCAAAGAAAGGAGAAAAATAAGTAAGAGCAGGATAAAGAGTGCGAGAGGAAGGAACAAAAAGGAAAAGGAGAAGCTGGGTAAGTAACAAAAAAAGGATAAAGAATAGGAGTAGTAGAAGGAAAAGAAGTAGGAGCTGGAAAATAAAAATATGGTAATGGAATAAGAGGAGGAAAGGTCTACAAATTTTTCAATTGCCCAGTCTTTCAAAATAAGTTTGTCTATGCCTATGTTTTTTTTTGTATAGTATATATAGGAATAGAATGATGTCCTAGATTGATTGATTGATTAGTTTATCACACCAGTCAAATGCTTAGAGTCCTCGGCACCACAACCCTTAAGCTTTTTGTGCTCTTGGTTGTGCCTTTTATGTGAAAAGACCAGTAGCCCTTATCAGGCTCAACAGTCTTTTCACTAGGTCCTTCTTGAAGAGATCATGCATTGGATGTTCTAGTCCTAGGAGTTTATATATCCAATGAGATAATGCTTCACAATCGAAGATAATGTGAGAGGCAGTTTCGTCCTATTCGAGAAATATGTTCCTCCCTATGTATGCCGATTGTATGCATGTGCTTCCTTAGGGTACAGTGACCGGTAAGTAAACCCGTCACCGTCCTTTCGTTTTCCAATGTGCTAGAAAAAATATTTCTGTTAAAGTTAACCATGTTTGTATTTAAAAAATAAAAATTGGAATGCCCTAATTTGATCCTTCTAATTCGTTCCTGTACCGTATAATAATACTATATAATTTCCAATTACCATTTAACTCCTATCATTATGGTAATGTTACAAAAAATATACTAATTCTCCGATGTGGAAGATATGAAACATATTTTAAGCTTAATCTTCTCTTACGAAGCCTGTACAAGTTCCATTATCGCAAACAACTTCAATCTTCATTTAAATAATCACTTCAATATTTTCTAATCCTCATGTGATTAATATTAGTAAAATTATTTTCTTTGATCCCAGCGACATTCGAGCGAGAACCACAAAAGACGTGTCGTTTTTTTTTGTGACAAGGCACCTGAGAAGAACAAATTCGATGTCTTTATTTTCATCTGAACTGGAGATATTAATAAAAACCCGAGAACTTCCTCTCTAAGTGACATTTCAGATAGTTACGATGGTTTGAACCGTTTGAAACGTAGCGCGTTTTGATTCTGCTTTCTTGTCATAGATAAGTCTCCTACAGTTACAACTAAATGGATATTGAGAAATTTAATTCATTAATTTTGATTACGAGATTGGTAGCTACGAAAATTAATGTGTTGTTATTTGTTTGGGTATTCGATACAAACGTTGACTCCACTCTTTATTTATGGTCTTCGCCATCGGTTTTTTAATGACCAAGCAGCATTTGAAAATTGAGATGTTTTCCGTAAATTTCTTTTTTCCATTTAGGCATTGAACCGATCTACGGGATCATCGTGGGACAGATGCTTGGCAAGATACAACTCTCAACAGTGGTTGGACTCCATGTTAATGCTACACTGGGTATGCCAGAGGGTTGACAGAATATAAAAGCTTTGGGGTGAACAAGAAAAATGAGGCCTGCACTATCTTGGTAGACGAAAGGTACAGATGACTTTAGCAGGTTCGGTAGGTAGTAGAGATGACTTAAAGATAAGATGGCCTAGGTGTATCCTAGTGGTTTTGGCGGTATTCTAGCAGTTTTATCGGTATTCTAGCTATTTTGGTTGTATTCTAGCTGCTATGCTTACCACAGCAATTTAAGGAAAAAGCGATACGGAAAATGTACGCTTTGCCTCAAAGACAGTCGGTAGCGAAAAAGCGAGAAGCTGTCGTTCTCAAAATGGAAGCGACCGTTGGCAGATGTCAATTGCCTTAACGGTCAGGATTAGGGGATTTGAAGAGGCTAATGAAACGACGAGCAGAAATTAAAAGGATTTAATATATAAATTTCTCTGAGGTGGGGGACTACGCTCACTTGAATTTGAATTTGAACGTAAATTTAGCATAGAGCTATAACTATGATGTTTCTTATTTCGACAAATATAAATAATACAATTTAGCATCAATTTTCAATATTTCTTATTAAAATGTGAATTTCAAAGTTTGTAGCTCATACCAATCTGCAATTATTCCGATTTCACTTTAAAAGGTAATTTCGAATGTTAATTAAAATAAAATGACTAGCGTATACTATTATAATTTGATTAAGTTGATATTTCTTACATTTTACAAACGCACACTCTTCATTAACATATTCATTTTAATACAGTATCGTTTTTCTTTTTCTTTTTCTTCCAACCAATGGCATTGATATAATATTCAAGTAATATAGAGATACCCGTATTACTTATATCATTTTAAAATAGTTATGTTAATTACACATAAATATTCTTGTTGCAATTGCCATCAAGAATTCGATTTCCATTTAAAAACATTCGTTATACGCATAATACCAATTTGTAACATTTTCCTTTATTATATTCATAACAGCATCTTTTATAATTTATATGGACTTTTATGCTAATATTTGCAATAGTTGTCAAAGTGATGAGGATAAATCTATTAATCTAAAACCGGATTCCACCCAGTATGTTCATTTATCGTCTACATGTATTATAAATGACGCATATGAAACGTATTTATTATTGGTAAGAGCATACTGCTGAATACATTCAGCTTCTGGAACAGAATATCTTTAATCAGAACACAACAATCTTTAAACGTCCAAAAAGCCAAAAGAAAGTGTATTAGGGCCAGTAGTATCCCTATTGAATCCACAACATGACACTGCAACTACCTTTGCCAATGATATGGCTATCTCAGCAGCTGGAATTGATCAGATCTATACTTGAACCATAAGATAGGATAAGAAAACAAACCTGAATGCTGAGGCCATCAAACTTGTGAACAGCACCTATCAGGCTGAGGTAGTAATTTAAGAAGCCAACATGTAATTTTAGATTAATGAGTACTATTTTGAAGTAAGCTAGAGCACGTTAACCTGATACACCTGCATTTTCACCAAGCATTTAAAAATGTTTTATTATGAAATTATGATCCGCATACTTTGAACTCAGAATTTTGTCCATATCTACGTTATAAAATGCGTTTTTACTGATAAAAAGTATGAATTATCACTGATTATCAACAATATTAAATAGGAAAAAAAGAATCGTCTTATACTCTAACTAAAGTCAGTGTGATGACCATAAAATAAAGCAATGTTGTCAGATATATTTTCTAAAATTGTTAGGCTCGCTACACAAATAATGTTCCTCTTACTTCAGTAAACTGTTAGTTCGTGATGTTATAAGAAAGCTAGTTTGGAAATATTTAAAAAAAAAACATAATGTAAATTTATTAGTAAACATTAACATAAGTCGCTTGAAATTACTGAAAAAAGAAAAATTAATTAAAACCACTTTTTATATGTTACTATATTTAAGAAAATTTTGAAGAGTTGGCAACGTATTGCACGTGCAGTCAAGACTTCGAAACAACCAATCATCAACTGCAGTATTCATCGCAATATAACGAAATAACCGAAGTATACTCCGTTTGACGTTTTTGGCAGAAAAAAATTCTACGGTCTTGAGGGTGTTCGGGGGGGTTGTGTTGTGGTTCGGCTTATAATCCATTAGTATCATTCAGTGTCGGGTGTGAATTTTGTTTTAAAGAAATATTTAATATAATATCTATTTCTTGGTTGAGTGAGTTTAGTGAATTGTTATAGGTATTTATAGGAAAGTGTAGGTGATCTAGTGTAGAAAGGTATCATTCATATAAAACCTTTTTGATGGTGAAGTGGTTAGGTCGCGTCAGTGAATTGATATTAATATAATATTCATTAGTTCGTAGACGTTAGGGTAAGTTTTATAATATAATTAATTAGAATGGCATTTTGGAGACCATTTGAAACAACAGTCCAAGATGATGCGCGGGATTATTGAATTGTGGATTTAAATATAAGAAGTTAGATAATCGAATGGTAATAATGGAGTCTCGGCGTATCGCTGAACTTAGACAGGAGTATTTGCGCAAAACAAAAGGGTACCGTGATTCAAAGAGAACTATAATTTATTTAGACGAAACTTGGTTTGATACACATGATGTTGTCAAGTGTTTATTCATTTATTTGTTATTCAAACAATCCTTACAGTTTTATTACATGAATAAATATATAAAATAAAATACATTTTAACTTAATATGTAAGAAAATAGTAGTAATGGTAATTATATTATAATTAAAACTGTATGAGGATATACACCCACCTTTAAAATATGGTTGGGGTGACGATACAAAAAACTGTTCTTTAGATACTCCGTGTTCTAGAGGAAAGCGCTTTATTATTGTATTACAAATTTTATGAATTTTGTATGCAGGTTAATTTTTTTCATTCAAATTGATATAGTAGATTAACATTATTTCACAATATTCGAATTTATAAAAAATTTATGTGTACGCCATTGGGCGTCTTTTTCATTCAAAGGGATTAAAAATATGGGTCATCACATTAACTTTGGAAGAACTTTACTTCTTTGTTAATAGAGATAATAAAGTACGTTTTGGCACCGGTTACCAACTTCTATTGTAGTAGCCGTATCATATAGGGTTTCTCAAATTTCGGGTAAGAAGCACACACCCCATATATTTTCAAATTTAACTAAATTTTAACTACAGTGTCGCTACAAAATAATTGATTCACAGAAAAATAATTCAAAAAAAGATACGATTTTAGAAAATATGTTTTGGTAGTATTTTTATATATTTCCAGCATTCTTGTTTGCATATTACTCAAATATATTTATTTTTCTTATATTTGGTATTTAAAACAAATCGTTTTCAATAATTATTGATTAAATAAAACCCGTTGTTTACGGTCTACGCTAACTCATTATAATAATATTTTTATATTACACCATCAACTCTGAGAATAATTTTGCATTTGTGGGATTCCGAATTAATATTAAAAACACATTTTTCAAGTATCACTGCTACGTGCTATCGATTTTTTAAACGCTTACAACATTTGACAGCTTCAATGCGCTATTTATCATGAATTTTTTCAAATTATTTTTGATATTTCTTGAGTAGGACTTTTAAATTTGTTAACTTTTTATTCCTACATGTTTATGAAATTGTATTTTATTGAACAAAAGTTATTTCGAAGAACAGGCGGTCATGAAGAGATGAAATAAAAATACATAAAAAATAAGGTTTAAACTCGAATAGTTTTGAGAGAAACTTTCATATCCATTGGTGAATTTAGCAGGGATACTTTCAAGGATTGGAAGAAAAAACAAAGCCAATATCTTGGAAATCACTAGAATACAATAAACTGGGGATTTTGTGATGAAGAACTGGTTTTCCCAGTTTTTTGATAAAGTAAATTAAAACGATTATCCAAAAACACACGTAGGTATTGTTAAAAAATTGTATAAACCACAATACTTTGAATATTGAGATTAATCTACTAAGAAATAGTTGAACAATGCAGTCTGTAATCAGAAGAATTTTCATTTTAAGAATAGACAAAGTTGGCGCATTTAAAAAAAATATTATAGAAGAATCTTTAATCTCTATCATTGAATAAACTTTTTCAAGAATATAAACGACACTTTTAGTTTTCTACGTTTTGCGAAATTCTTCGATATTTCATCCGTTTTTTTTCCTTTTATATCAATAAAATGGGATTCGCGATCTGACGAAGATGATGAACGATCTATAGTTTGTAAACAACTATCATGTGTGTTATTTTAAGGAAGCGTACATCCGCCTTTCAGTGAAATATCGCCTTGTCTTCTCAGAACAATCCTAAACAAGTCGCACTTTTGTCCTACAACCCCATGTGAGATGATCCGTTAGTAAAATGGTTCAAATACAGGACCGTCTTTGTCGATTTGTACAAAAAAAATATATATTTCGAAAAGAATTTCTCAAAAATTGATGGATAATATTCCACGCTGCATTTTTATTCCTGTAAATAACAGTAAAGGCTGACCACGACCTTGAGCATTAGTTTTTGACACATTTTACAAGGAAAAAGTGACAAAAAATGTTCAGCCTTGAGCTTTGTTTATAAATACGGTCATGAACATGAACCTGATTAGTTTGAGCAAGATTTAGGAAATAGAGCCTTCGATCTCTATATCCTCCTCACTCTAACCACACATTTGGACCCTTCCGAAGGTTATTTTGGACAAAAGAGCTAAGGTATAAAGATAATTCAGTAAAAATTAAAAAGTCAGGCTCATAGCATGCAACTTCAGACCGAAAGATGGTTACAAAATATTCCAGAAATGACTACGAAACTGGTAAAAAGTTACGCCAGGAATAAAAATATGGAGAAAGTTGAAGAAAATGTACGTACCTATTTGACAAATTGTGCACTCATCTACTTAAATCATGAGGAAAGTCTGTGAGATTCCTTTATAATCTGTACCTTTCCAACGGTCTGATTTTGTGAAAGAAGGTATCAAAAAAGTGATTTTCCATCATCCAAATACCTTTTTTCTTTTAATTTCCACTAATAATCGAATATAACAGTTCTTCTCTTTTAATGAGGAGGCTAGAATTATAGTAGCAACGGTCCTGTACACATCACCGGATCTTCTGCGGAAAATAAATAGGCTTTGATGGCCGTATATAGGAAACTGAGCCAACATCAGAATACATAAAACGTGATTCTTTATACTCTGAATTATTATCGTTTTTTGTTCGGGTGTTCATTGTGGTGCAGTTGACCAGAAATAATGGATGTAGATGTATAAATAAGAGGCCGAAGTTATATTACACATTTCTTCTTTTCAATTGTGTAATGTAGTGCAAAAGTGGTCGTCAGCTCGGTAATGGTACCAAAACTGGTTTTTTGTCATGTAGAATTTTGTTTGATTGTTATCAATTGTTACTATACGAGGCACTAGAGATGGTTATCGTAACCTGATATCGACATTTTTTTTGAACTGTATAAAAACTTCACTAGCGACTTGAATAGTCAGTCCTGCACCAGTTTGTACAAGTTCTTTGCTAGGTGTTGCTTTATAGTTTAGCGTCACCGGCGGATGGCCAAATCTTTTACCATCAAATTTTGGTAAACTTAGAATCCGTTCGGGCTCAGGCTGTGTATTCTCTGATCTTTTTTTTGCGCGTTCGTCAGATTTTTCATTACCTATCTGACTGGACATTGTCGCCTGACTAGCTTTCAAGCTAGCCTAGCTTTCAATATCCTTGTACCCCGGGAGCCACTTAAGAGTTACTTTAGACTATCTGATCTATAGGGACATACTAAACATTTCAGAGCTGCTTGAGTATGAAAATCTTCCTGGTTTTAATTGTATATCGTTAAATAATTGAAAAAAATTCATAACTAAAAACAGTTTAATCGCATTGAACTGTTTCCGGGTACATTATTTCCCGATCCCCGCTATATTGATTATATCAAAATTGAAATTGTTGAGAGAGCTTCTATGTTGCATGCATATATACAAACCGCTGAAATGACAGTAACTGAAAGAGATACAGATTTGCTATGCAAAACGAAGGATTAGAGTATTACGGGCATTGAGGGATCATGTACCGCATAATAGAGATTCACAAAGACCATCAGAATGTCCTTGTTGTGTTTGTGCACACTGTGTTTTATATCTCTAACATTCCAATTTCATTTATCCTTTACAATCCTGGGATGTTTGTTCATCATTTTGATGTCGGCAAATAATTATATTACCTGTTTGTGTGCGGCGAGCCTTTTCGATCAAAGTGAGGGATTCGGTGGTCGCAATATATTATCATATGTTTTATTGGTAGTGAATTAACGAAATATTATATATTGATTCTTATTGTAACAAAATCTCGAAATGGTAGTGCTGTGTAAACAATTTAACCAAAAAATCCGATACATGTGGACGTATATAATGTATGTTAACAAAAATATGCCACAAAATAGATCAGAAAGCTTCTAGGAATAGCCCCGGAGAAACATTTTGAAGACACTCTTTTAAAAGCTGTAACAACTTCTTTGTCGTGATGAAAACTCGAGACGTCAACCTGTACCCCTTACATATCTCCAAAAGGAAGGAGGCAGCAAAATACTCCGAACGAATCATGGGTAATACTGTAGTAGAGCTTGGAAAGAAGATACTATAACCAAACAACGTCTGACAGTGCAGAAGCTTCCCAAAACACAAATCTATGGGTATTCTCCAGGCATTAAAACAAGCATTTAGCTGTGGAAGGCTACAGAGTTTCGGACATCGAGGCATGAGAGTATGTCAAAAGATGATAAAATAAGTTCGGTGATGTTGAATACACCTCCATTTTTTGTTGTTATACAACAGATGTTTGTTTTTTTAAAATATTCTGTTTATTCTGATTGATCTTATTATCCGGAAAAGCTTTTAAATGAAATAAAAATAAAAATAATTCCACAGTAAACTTTTGTTTATGTAGCTTTCAAACGAAACTTTCATCATTAAATAAATATAAAAGTTTAATGAATAAACTACACGATCTTACAATCTCTAGTGAAAAATACTTTACTCTTGCTTTAATTTAAAGAAAACAAGCTGCTTTGCAACAAGGTAACTAACGCAAAGAGATGTTGATCTGCAGCTTGTTTTATTCAATCGCACAAGACCAGATTGTAAAATATAGACAATGACTTGACTCCATGAGCGTATCTAAACAAATTACACAAATTTTTAAATTCTATTGTACAAACTATAGCTATTTGTGTATCAAGAGCAGAAAGTAGTACTTTGATAGTCGAGACAGAAAGTTGCAATATGTCGAAACTACCAAAAGACTTAGTAGGACTCTCATGATATGTTTCATACCAGACTTGGAAGGAGCCCATTGGGAAAGATGTATGCATTCCAGTTCACTTTTGATTCGTGTAAAAATAGGATATGAAGGGTATAGTTGTTAAAAGTCAAGTTACTCACTCAGTGAATCTGTTATGATAAGAAACTTGGTTGTTGTAGAGTCTTTATACATTTTTATGGCTTCCACAATTGCAATAGTTTCTTCCTTGATGCGATAGTCGGATGGAAGATTTGATGTTTCCACGTACGTAGGCTGCTGCAAGTCCATTGAGGTTTTTTAAGTAGCTGTATAGATTTGCAGGATTTGGGGGATATAGTATCTTTGAAGATGTTTTGTAGAAGACGATGGTTAGTTGAATTTTTTGGATTTTGGATGACGGACGTATTAATATCTAGCATCTTAGGCATACAGGGAGAAAGTTCGAGTGTTGTTGGAGTGATAATTTAAATTGTTTGAGTTATTTCGTTTCACTCTTTCTCTAAAAAGGACATTTTTTGTGGGCCTGGAGTCCTATATTTTGTCTGTTAGGAAAATGACTTGGAATGCTCTATTGTTGGGGCGAGCAGAAATTTTTGTAGTGTAGTTTGAGGAACGAAGTTGTCGAGGTAAGTGCAGTAGAAGTTCGTTTGCAATGACTAAGAGACTGCTGGCTATGGACTGGTTCTAAAAGCGCCGAATACACAAGAAGTTTGAGTGACATTTAGTTATTTTTAATAATGATTTCTTTATTTATTTATTATATAAAATTATTTCAACCGAGTGACGTCGAATGGTATTTGACTTCTCCCCAGGCTTTCCTTAAATATTTTCCTCTACAAGAACCCAGGGTTCTGCTGGAACTACTATACATTTTTCTCAGATTCCCAAAAATTCAAATATGCCTTAACCGCCAACATCGACTAAATGTATATACAGGCACTTAAACTCCCCTTTTTTGCAAAATGTTTATGTACATTTGACAACTTTGTCTTGCTTGCAGGTCTTTCAAGGAAGTAGCTATCGTCATTTTCCAATGTTTTTTATATCTATTCGTACTTTTAGGAGCAAAGCAAACTTGTAATGCGAAAGCTCTGGTTATCAAAAATTCCATGAGACGGACAATATTATTTTCTACATATCCGCATATTCATTTTGCTCCTGAAAATAATCATCTGCCTCTAACGCCATGACTTTTGTGATGCTAGTTCCGTAGCTTAGGGTGACTGTCTTCACCTTCTCCATATTCGGAGTGGTTTGGTTTAAAAATATATTTAAACAATTAAAAATATAGGTAACGCCTCTGTACTATTCTGTTACAAGTACATCGGCTCAACGGTACCGGATTCATTCGATAATTATATTTGTGTAATTGTATAAATTAATTTCTCCAAGACCGTAAACCTTTTTTTTTAGTTTCCTTGTCAACTTCTCCTAGCTTTGTGAGCGTTTTTCTTTTTCTTCTCTATCCGTCGCTGTCAAGACCACGGTCGTTATTTTCAACTACATGCTAAATTTGTTCTCATTGACCATTACGTATTTTGAATATAACTGAGATGTTTATAAATTCATGAGGAAAACGGAACCAAATCCGAACACCTCGACAATGACAAAGGAAACAGGTTGAATATCGAATAGATATGGTGGATAACTATTATTTTTTTGATATATCCAGAATGACAACTCTTACCATGTTGGTGATGCTACTTTACTCTTTTTGGAGACGAAAGTACAAAAAAAGTGATGTTCAACCGTTGAGATGGGAATCTGGTAACATTATTTAATTGGATTCCACAAGTTATAAATCCAAAGACAATTTGAAGAGAAAATGGAAGAAAAAACAGCAGAGCAAAGAATCTGACGAGAAAAGCCCTTTTTCCACCAGAAGAGAGCAGTCTATTAAAGGTTACCATATTGGAAGAAATAGGTAAAGCCGAAGAAAAGAGAAGATCTGACCATTGGAAAGATCTAGTAGGGCTTAGACCATGGCTCAACCAAATCTATAGTAAATTGTTTCATTTCCGAGGTATAGCCAACTGCTATCTCAAATATCTTCTTTATTTTACTAGATGTGAAAAGATGAAAAGGATATTTTTTTATATAATAAGCGAAGCTCAGTAGGAAATTTAATTTTAGGGGGCTAGGCTGGCTGGTTATGACATTTTCAAATTGGGGTCCCTGTATATATCAGGTAGAAGTGGATTAACAAAGGAAGCAAAAAAACATGAATTTCTATTAAAAATAATCTTCCAACTGCAGTTTGGGTCAATTTTGGAAAATAACCTTATTGCTCGAAAAAGAAACAACTTACTGAAGATCAATTTGAGACACCCTGTACACAGTTTCCTAGCTGGTAAAATAATTTTTTTTTATATAAAATAGGTATTAACATCTATAAAGTTTCTAGTATTTTCTAATTTATCATTTTAAACGTTTTATAATTTGTATAAAATAAAAATAAAAATTATAATCTGTTAACATTGAAACAAAGTATATAAAATAATTCGTAATTAACTACCCACGCGTCGTAGTTAACAAATAAGTATATCTAGAAGTATTTTATTGGTAAAAAAGAACAATATTTCAGGATGATGTCACACGTAATAAATAAAATATATATCCTGAATCCGATTAAAAGTTTACACGTATCAAAATCGAATTAATAAAAAACTCATACAAGATAAAAATATTCGACTGAGATTTCCTGATAAAAAGTCATTATGTGCATAATGGTGTTAAGGATTATGCATTATGGAAATTCGGTACGACCAAACAGGTGTTCAAGAATGTGGAGAAACAATACTTTTTATTCATAGCAACGAATTTAATTATTAAAATAACAACAAAAACAGGTCTAAACGATCGCATTCTTAGATTTACAGGGTGAAACAGTCTTTATACAACAACCTGCCAGATATTTTCAGTTACAGGTTAAACATTTTAATCCGCCACTGGTGAGGCAAGAGATGAAATAGTTTAAATGTGAATAAATCTAGAAATAAGTAGGGAAATGGCGACTTGTTACGTTAGTTTCAGTGTACCTACGATAAAATTTGAATAACGTCTTAAGGATAATGGCAAAACTTGACGACATAAAGACGTTGTAAACATCCATCGCGTCGCTAAGTATTTACAATCTCGCTGCTCGAAAGAAACGAAACGTTGTTTTCATAGAACAAAGAGGAACTCTTGTATTATTTCATGAATGAAAGAACGACCGAGAAGCGTCGTTTCTAGTCTCTCGGTCGGTAATGACGTCTAGCGAAGAACAATAAATCCCGATTGGGTCAAGTGTATCCTCAATATCCGAGGAAAATGACTTCCTCGATGAACAAGCGGACTTGATGACACGCATTGTAACAGTCATTATGTAAACGTGGAGTTTTATTATGTGTCTCCTCTAGGAAGAGGGGACTCAATGAGACATGTACGTGTAATAGTCGGGGAACAATCCAGCGCCCTCTGTTACTAGAATACAGGGATGGACTTTCGTAAAATAAAACATTAAAATTTATATTTAAACCATAACTAATACTATTCTGTTCCTACTCACGTAGGTATTTAGGAATTCAAATTAAGGTTTTCTTTTCACCTTCTCAGTTGTTTCTGTCACAAATATTAGCATTTCATTCGCATTAATGTTCAGACCTATATTTTTGAACCAATATCTTACCGGGTAGTGTCCAGTAAGCAACCCAGTAATGAGTCTTGTTTCGTTCCTTCATGCTGTCCTGGTGTTTTGTGCCAGAGTGTTTGCTTGATCTCTGCTTCTCATTTCTGGACCTTCAGCTTTCCGTGTCTTTTGGATAGCCCACCGAATGGTACTAAAAGTCCATTACCTTTACCACTACCGACTTAATGAGAATATTGGACTTTGCTATGGCGTGAATTTCCCAAATGTATCCTAAGTTACCATGAACAGAGACAGAAGTCAGGAGAAAGCACCACCACTAAAGAATTTTAAAAAAATTCCGATGGATTCCTTTTTTGTTATTGAACCCCAACATCCATGGACTGGACTCGGGTCCTTGGTTTTATGTCTCCTCCGAAAGACGGCATATCTACATTATACCTCGTGCTCATAATGCTTTCGAGCTGTGATATGCTACTCACTCTAGTAGAATACGACGGTGTTTTCCCAGCTGCTACCCATCCAAGTACTAACCGTGTTCGGCACTACTTCACCGTAATTGGATCAGATGCGTTCCATCACACTCCCAGATTCTAGGGATATAAATCGTTCTATATATTCCCCTGATGGATAGATCCAGGCGAATGTAAGATATTTTCCTTAACAATTCATTTAAATTAAGAAACTACGTCCACTTTGCGAATGTCTAATTCGAACCTTAATGAGACTCTGTCGTTTTAAGAGTACGCTATAACAATGGCAAGTTCTCTATTATTATGGCTTCACTGACAGACGTACAAATCCGTAGCGATTATATCATTACAAATCTTTATTATGATGGTTGGTCGTCAAATATGTCAAAGACATATTACATGTGCTGGTGATTTCGTAAAAATATTTTCATTACTATAATAACTTTTCGTGGTAGGAAACTATCGAAGGGTGACGAAGCGGCGAGCTTTGAACATTCACGATTTTGATAATATCGTTCACTGGAAGCCATATGGATGGAATTTTAAAATAATTGTAGGAATTTTGTGAAAAAATTGTTTTCTAACAAACACGGAATACGGATAAATAAAAGCAAAGAATGTAACAAACTAATTGCTTATTTTATAATAGAAGGTTCAATAAATCAACTTACAGCAATTACAAATTTATTAAATTTCACCATATACGTCGATAAATACCAATTCAAGAAGTAAAGAAAATTTATTAACAACAATGTTTATTAGTTAATGTAAATAAAACAAAGACTCTAAGAAATTGTCGGTACTGTAGGTAAACAAAACAATTTTTCAAAATTATTGGTCATATATTTTTTCTAGTATCACTCTCTTTTTTGTTTTTTCTATAGCTTCCTCTTTATCCTTAAATGGATTATTTGATCTCAATTGTAGCCTCCAAAACTATCCTTATCTTACCATCAATACAATAATGATTCTTCCTGGCATACACAAACAAAAAACAGTATATTATTAGGAGAGGAAGTTATGGGATATTGAGACTAAGCACGGAGAGAAAACTCCAGGATATGTTCGAAGAAAGAAGACATTTTTGGTTTAAATTTGGTTTAGAAGGTAGACCAGGGAGATTTTCCTAGTGGCTGTTCACCGGAGATTTATATTTTAGTGAAGTAGTGCCAGCTATGGGCAACTATGCCAACGTGCATCTATACTTAGTCGGGAAACAAGGCATTGGTAAGTACTGAGAGTGAGACTTCCAGGATAAAGTATAGGTGCTGCAAGGTTGCCCTAGCCTTCCCGCTTACCAGAGCAGAGATCAGAGCGCCTGCTCTTGGTACCTTTATATTTGAGTCCTTTGTTTTATCAAGTTTATACAATCTACTTGAAAAAAAGCTTTCTTACAATCATTATTCGCCACACTTTATGGACAAAGATAAATTACCAGCGTAATAACATGGTAAAACAAAATAACTTTGTTTCAGTTTTCTAAACTGAAGCATGAAAAAGATTGTAATAAAAAAATTAAATTTCTCAATTCTGTATAATTGAAAGAAGTTTAAAAAATTGTTTATATATATAAAAACAAAGTAATCGTTGTGGTACCGAAAGAGCAGTATATCTACGATGTTATAATTGAGGCAGCAGCATCAACGCGTGTACAGTATCATTATAAATCGTTAAACACAATATCTCGGTAGGATCTGGTTCAACCGGTGGAAAAATGTATAAATTATAGCCGGTCAAGTACAACAAAAGTGTATGTCGTCTTTTATAACTGAACAATTTACAAACATTAAAGCGGAAAATGATAGTAATGCATAAAATGTACAAGAAATCCAATTATAATGCATTTTATTCGTGGTTGTTTATCAAAGCAACTACCAGTATACATATAAGGGCATAATCTAGGTGATGCTGATAATATGAATGATTGGATGCCATTAAAGCTTTATTCAATCAATGGACAATTTTAAATTGCATCACTCATAGCCACAGTTGCCACATTTATCAAATAAACATAAAAATATGAGAGAAAGGAGACACAATATTAGAGCCTATAACTGGTTCCTCTAATCATAGGATATCCGTAGGTTTCATTTTTTTACCTCTTCGATCTAGTAGCCTTCCAATTGTTGAGCCCTGGGATTCAATAGAATCCACATTCAAAAGCAAAAACAAAAAATATCTTCTGCAAACCATCTCGGATGTTTTCGTCACAACCACTAACCATATTAGTAAATGTTGTATTCAGTTAAATATTTTTAATTTATCGGTTACGTTCCAAATAGTTTTAACAGTAAATTCTTTGTTCTCATCGTCATTCTGCTCACGTATATTGGATGCCCAGTCCGTTAATATTTGTGCCAGAATATTAATTTGTGTATTTTTATTAATAGTATAGTTTTTCTCAGCACAGAATCTCTTAAACTGAGGGCGCACTTATTTATAAATTGTCGCTGTATTATCAAAGATATGAACTGTTCAATTATAGGTCTACAGATCAATTATTATAATTTTGCGATAATAGCACTCTATTTACTATGTTCTGGAATAATCTCCAATGGAGGAAAAAGAAGAATATATACCCTATTAGAACACCTGTCAAAACTCATCGTTTCCTAGGAGTGTCTTGATCTTTTCGTGATTCAGCACCTTTTTTCCTAGTCCATCTACTATTTCATTAAAACTGGCAACGTTGCCGATGAGTTTATTAAGTTAATATGAACTTTCGAGATTTTTCTTGTGCTTTCGCTGTTTCCGTATCAAAAACAAGAATAACATCCGCACATATATAGAAGGTAGATATAGAAAATAAGTTGAAATGGAATTTTAAAATAATGGGCATATGGTTAGTTTTTGTATTTAACGTATTTGTATACAGGTTGTTTTATTAAAGGATGCCACGAATATAAAAATATTACGGAATTTAATAAATATCATACTCGAAGAACGCTATCCTGATCTGGTTGGAAGTTTCCTTTCGTAGATTGTTTGTATAAAAAGTTTCAATCATATCCGCTAACTTTATCAATATTTTCGGTCGGTTGATTCAAATTTGCCGGATAGTAACCAATGGATATGATACAGTTAGTGTTTTGAGCTGTACTGAAGAATTATCTTTTATCATTTACTTCTTTTTTATTATGAACTGTACACATTTTAAATCGGAACGATTCATTCCTAAACTCATATTTGGTACTCTTATAAACTTTAGCATATTTTCAGTTTAATTTTGTTTGCAAATATTTTCAAAGTAATTTTATAATAAAAAAATATATAATCACCTACCCAAATGTGGTCTGCCATAGAACTCAATAAGGCCAATAATAAAAAAAAACCGTAGCCTTCTCTATATTGTCCTCTACACAAAAACATTCGAAAAGCGCACTAACAAAAGATCTTATTTCAACTAAATATAAAGAGGACATACCTCTTCATTGTATAAATAGTCTTTGGCTAACAATCTAATTCTGTAAGGAAGGCATATTAATTTTTCATTCATGGTGCAGATAATAGAACAAGAATCATTGTGAAATCCTCATTATTTTAATTGTCTTCAGGCTTGCGTCTAACTTTAGTCGTCGGTTAATTATATCGAGAGAGCATTCAGAAACTGAAATCGTGTCTTCATACTAGATTTGTAATTAATATGTCATTTTCAACATTATAGATACGTTAGACGTAGATAAATTTTACGAATTTATTTTGAAGGATGTTTTGAATGTAACGCACCAGCTGGAACTTTTTACTTTTTGCTATTAAAAACAAAAGTAGATAATGGTGGTTACGTAATTGTTAAAAATATACAGAGTTGCTCATTTAGAATTGATTTACTGAAGCTACTAGAGCCAGCGTCACATGAGCTCTATGATTAAAATGCTAACATAAGAGAATTAACAAATTTGAGGGACGCACCGGAATTCGGTCCCGCTACCTGCGGAAGGGACTACCTGTAACGGATTAAATTCGAAGTGTGGTCACACCAGCGAAAATGCGATTTCGGAATTGGGTCCCATGTACCAACTATTTAGGACCAACAGTACACACTTATTGTTGTTGTACTGGCATGTTTAAAAATTTACGCTAAATGCGTATCGTCAAAAATAAAAACAGTACGTGAAATAATAACCCAACCAAACCTACCCCTACCAAACCACCTTCGTATTTTTAGTCAATTTTTTTGTAGAATGAATTATAATAATTTTCAATAATAACCCAACCAAACCTACTCCTACCAAACCACCTTCGTATTTCTAGTCAATTTTTGAAGAATAAATTATAATAATTTTCAAAAATAACCCAACCAAACCACCTTCGTATTTTTGAGATAATGATTTTTGAAAACAAAATTTAAACCCATCTATTATTAATAAACGCTTACCCTTTTCACTCGTCATAGAGGTGAAATTAATATTTTCCATGTCAAACAAACAAACAAAATCACAATAACGGACACAAATAAACACGTCTTACACTCTGCACTTCAAAAGAACAATTGCTAAAAATAATCTACCTGCTTCGACAGCGGACCGAATTACGAAATTACCCTTTCGGATTTGGACAAGGTCTCTGTGAGCAGGTAGCCCTTTTGCTAGGTACCCGGACCGAATTTGAGAACCCCAAAGAACACACAATTAAATAATAAGTCACAGTGGAATAAGTTCGCGCAATTCTGTGTATCCAAAGGTGTTAAATTAACACAAAATACGACAACTCCACAAATGGCATTAATTATATTCTATCTCTAGGTATATTACCCCCGACTATTATTATTATTACCGGCACGCACTGTATGTATGAATTAGCAGATTCCAAAATTAATTTTTTTGGTTTTTTCTCGTTAAGACTACCCTACAGAGAAAGCTTTGTTGAATTTTTCTTTCAACGTTTCGTAATAACTGGAGAGATTTAGAAATTTTGTCACAATACAACAAACATAGACGTGGGTGTTTCGGGCAACCTAATTATGAAATAAAATAAAAAAAAAGCAGAAACGAAATTATAAAAGACATTTTTCAATTCGCAAGAATAATGGGGAAGCCGTACTGAAAAGAAAATAAAAATTAAAATTCTCTTTCACAGAAGCAAAGAAATGATAATGTATTTATTTATTTCAGAGCTTAATGATACATTTTTACGAAAATGCCGACTACCTATAGAAAATGGTAGCAGTCTTCAACGTCTTTATCGATTGGCAGTGCCGGAGCAATTTGTACTCCTACAAAGCGACAACAAATCTAATTTCCCAAATAAATATTTTATACAGTGACGTACGATAAAATTAAAATAAATATTCAAAGATTTTAAATTTTATTTGAATTGATTATTTTGTTTCTATCAATTTTAAAGACCATATTGAGTATGCCCAAACTAACTCCCAAAATTCGCTCTAGCATTTGCTCAATTTTGGAGCAGTTTACACTGAATTAGTGGTGAAAATCAGTTTTTTGGTTGAAAAATTCTGAAATTTGGTTAAGTTTGACATTTATTTTCATTAGTGTTATCGTTATTAAGCCAAAAAAGGCTTTAAATTTGATATAAATTTGATATAAATTTGATTTTTTTGAAGAACAATATAACTCTTCTCTTTCTGGACTTCTTCCATATTTTATTATGACCTGCCAAACCAGAGATGTTTCTTTCTCTTTGAACACTTCAACAAATCAATAGTTTCTTTCAACAACTTCATTAATATAATATTCAAGTGCCCTTTAATTTTATGTTAAAAATATATTTGCGAGCCACTGCTTTTCTTTTACTTCATTATATTATTTCTGTTTTCATTTCGAGAGTTTCGAGGAAGAGACGTCGCCTTTTCTTTTTCTCGCTACGCCTTCATACTTATTATTTTCATCTTTACAATTCCGATAATGACATTTTCCCTACAATAAACACAAATATAAGACTTTAAAATACCAATCAGAATTGATTCGCTTCTGTTTAACTTCCCTTTGACGAGAGCAACCAATTTGATTCTTGTGAGTTACCTAATTGAATAACTCCAGATTTTGTTTTCGAAAGGAGTGGGACGGGGGAAGATCCTTAATCGGCTAAACATTGTGATTTCGGGTGGCGTTTTGTATACATTTTTGTAATTTTACAATAATTTATGAACATGCTAACTAAGGTCCAATACATCTACGTGTACGGAGAATCGCTATGGAAAATGCCCACAGGATAACTTGTTTAAATCTTAAAAGCCCGGCGATCTAACGGGACATCTTTAAATACTATCAATCCATGAAGATGGACAATATTCTAATAGTGCTCCAAAAACTTCTCAACCAGAATATTTAATACCTCTGATAGACAGGATGCTCTAAATAAAGGCTCTAACACAGCAAACAATTGCAAAATGTTCTTAATTCTTTTCGCTCACTACTCTGGAGGATCTTTAGGAATTCTAATGCAGTTAGAGGCAGTTGCTTTAAGTCCTAATTATGGTGAAGGCGCAAGGATATTTTGAGATGGTCTGTTCCTTTTTAAAATGAACTTTTTCGCTCTCAAAAAGGCACTGATATGGTATGAGAAGCCCACATTACTTCATACATATTAGTTTTCTTACATTTTTAATATTCGAAAATTAAATTGAAAATATAAGATAATTTTGAAAAAGCTTGGGGATATTTCTAAATATACGTAATAAGTAGACTCAAACAAGTTGCTCAATGTAAAATTAAGATAAATCATTTATTTTTTGCACACCCACGCTTTTTATTATTTATTTTACCAATAATACCGGGTGTCCCAGAAGTTTCTGACCCATTTTAAGTGTAAAAATCTCGGAACTCAGAAACTTATTAGAAATATCTAAAACAATTAAACAAACTTGAAAGGTGAATCAAATTTTAATGAAAATTAACATTATAAATTATCTAATTTAATAAAAATCTTTAAGATGTTCCAAGTGTTGTCCATTTTGATCTATACATTTTTGCAACTTGAACAAAAAGTGATCTAAAGAGTTGCGTAACATTTCCGGGGTAATGTCTTGAAACGTTCGGACAATGTTGTCTCGCAGTTGTCCCAGAGTCTCTTGAATAGGATTATAACATCTATCTTTAATAAAGATTCCAAAGCTCAATTAAACATTGACGCCTCTTTCTAGATACCTACATAACAGCCTATCATTAAAAATCAAATAACTTATCCATTTTTCATCTAAACTTCAACAAATTATACATTTTCAGAAAGGGGAAGAGTTCAGCTTTCAGATAGAATAAAAATATATAGGGGGTTTTATTGAAAAAATAGACGATATTTTCATTTAAAAATACCATTTTCTTAAAAACACCCTATATAGGATTTCACTAATTAAACATTTATACTGAAAAAACTTTATAAAAAAATAAATTGTTCCTCGAAAACCGCACCTCCCTATCTATCGTTTTTGAGTTCCGAGATTTTTACAGTTAAAATGGGTCAGAAACTTATAAATATCTTTTTTCACTATTTAGTTAGTATAAATAAATGAGATTTAATCAATATTTTGCTATGTATTCTAAATAGTATTTCATTAGTAAATTATTTGTTATTTTTTTTTAATTTTCTATAATAAGATTAATTCTTCTATTTTTAATTCCGCTTTAATTGAAGATATTGTTTTAATAAAATAATAATAAACTATACAAATTTCAAAAACAACATTATATCGACCGAAAATCATTCCATGCCCTACTCACATGTATCCTTCTATTATTTTATTCAGAATTCGTGATTATGATACGAAAACCATTTAGTTGTAAAATGATAATGACTGCCTGACCTCAATGATCCTTGATTGTTCTTGGACAACCATAGACGTACATAATTATCAGGAAATTATCAAATTATTGAATTTCCTAACTATACTAGTGGATAATATTCAATAGATCTAAAAAAATGTCCCCCAAAAACGTCAATTTACCAGAAATTAACTTCTTAATCTAGTTACTCTTAAAAATTATTTAATATACCCAAATATTCTTAAACTAGTCAGCTCTTAGTGTCTATAAAAGCAATTCATGTTCTTTCAAATGATTACCCTCATTCTCTAAGTCCTAAAATATCCTTTGCGTCTCCTTCTTCAACACAGATCCTGAGAAAGAGTCGGAAGCACTTTAAAGAGGATATTATACAACCATTACAACTACTGAAAATCCATCCAGTCAAACTAGTGGCCTACATAGAAGACAAAAAAGCTTCTGTAACGGAAGGGAAATGGTACAAATATTCAGTTCAAAAGCCTGTAGGATATCAGTCCTTCCTCTTCTATCCAGTGCTGACATAAGTTTCTATTCCACAGAAATATTGCTTAGGCAGTATCCTCGTGGGACATATATGGGTGCAATCCTACTATACTGACTCATCTTCTATGTATTCTAATGTTATATTGGGACTGATACTTCAAAAATAATCCATTTTTCATTCGGAAATTGTACGCAAAATGTAATTTTTTGTGAAGGTCGACAAAAAAGTATCTATAATTGTTAGATCAACCATTAGAGCGTTAATATTGACTTAATATGAACTGTAGATCAGCCAAGGTTTACAGATATTTGTAAGTATGTATGTATGGGGTGACATTCACTTAGACCTACTTCTACTGAGTTCCTGAAGAACGTCTCAGAGACTAGTACCTTCTTTAGTCCTATTTCCCTGAGGAATTTAAGGATATCTTCAGGCTTCAACTTAGGTAAATGTCCGTCTTCTATCTAATAATCTCCTAGGTGCTGTGCCCTAGGATTCTGAATGATCTTTAGATACAAATAAAACGACGAGTGACACCACTGGCTACGAATAGAAGGTCACAGTGGAGTTAGTGGAAATCGGAAAAATCTTGCTCGATCACCCTCGAACATTTGGGAAGCTTCGGGTACCTATATAAGATAAAAATGAAGATCCTGTACTGAAACATTTTCTTTTCTCACCTGACTTTATAAATAAAGAAACAATTTTTTTTGCATTAAAATGCCCCCTCAACGTTTCTCACCGCCCACGCTACTGAAACGAACTCATCCACAGCCTACTATTTGTATGTAACACTAAAACGAGCCTGCACTCTTGATCTCTAGATTTTGATTATCAGTTCGTATTCAAATTCGAGAAATGTGATTGCTCTTGGGACAGTTTCGTTAATTCTATTTGCATCTGCATATTTATTAACAGGAAATGGAAAATCGTAGAAATTGTAAATAGTTTGCCGAGATGACGCGGAATAGTTTCTGATGATTGTGGTGTTGGTGGTCGTACAGTGAATTTTCGATCAAGATTGCCAATCGATTTTAATAAGGAAATCTTTGGGATCTCTATAGGTGTGTTGAAGTTTTAAAGAGATATGTGGATGGATAACTTGAAACGTTCACCTCAGTGAAGAACAGGTAATTTTAAGACTTTTCTGTTGTATTCGGTCGAAAAGGGGATGTGAAATATCAGATATCAAGTACATTTTGACGAAAAATGTCGTTCTTCGTAAAAAGTTTGTCAAAATTTGATTTATTTTAAGTCAATTTTTTGTAAAAATAATAGTAATAAAGCATATACTCCAGAAAAAGTCAATAGTTTTTGAAAACTTGCTTCATTTTAAGTGAAAATAAAAATAATAAAGAAAAATTTAGCAAAATTCAATAAAAAAAAACTATATACCTTACTCATGCTTCGTTTTCAAGTGCCACAAAGTCATGACTTTGTAACTAATGACATTAGAGTGTTTTCATGTAATTTTTATGTTTTGACATTTCTATCCAGTTTAAAATGGCTTTAACTCAAATTATTTATTTATTTATTTTATTTCAAGGGCATGCCCAATTTCCTATAAAAAAGTGAACATGAGAAATATATTTATAGTAGAACTACGTACAAATACAGTATACATTAACAATAGAAAATACTGTATGTATGAGATAATATCATTTGCTTCAGAAATAACAAATTCTGTAGGAAGAAGAATAGGATCAAGAAAAACATTCCTTATTACTATTAACCACATAATTACGTTGGAACAAACTGTACTAGGCACATAAAATGTTGTGTGTTGTTTATAATTACTTAAAAAGTACACTCCACAATCCTAAGCTTTTTCACTGCGAATTAATAAAGGATAACCACAAATATCCTGCTATCCTTTAGACTGCTTATTGGTTAGATATAGCATCCAGTTTGAAAAAAAACTCTGTAGAGCATAGACATGGTTTCCAGAGATGTACTGCTTTCAAGTCGAATTAAAAAATTTGATTTATACAAAAACGTTATTTTAACTAGCAATTTTTATATAAATTATACATTTTGATGTCAATAGAGTAGCGGTTAACGATTTTAATACTTTATATATATGCAGTTTAACAACTAATAAAATGTTTTAATAATATTTAATGGCTGCGTCAAAGCCATTTGTAAAATATATGTATAAAGTTACTGTCGCTATAGAATTTGTATGTAAAATCCATCACTTTCTGTTAATAACATTCTATAACAGTTGATATAAAATTTCATAATTAAACATTTTTAGAGAAAGATGTCTGTAACACTTTCGAAACATCTGTGGACTGTACTAAATTGGTTGAGTCGTGAAACCCATCTTCGAAATCATCGGTCTCACTGGTTAAGTTGACTTTACCCAAAACAACTATTTTTTGACTCTTCAAAGAGCTTGATACTTGTTAACCCACCACTAGTTTTCTATATTCGCTTTTAGATATTGTTTTCAGTCAATAAAGCGTTTGACGTTCCAGCGTATCACTTTCCATATTCAATCAATTTCACTAATTCGATTTTATTAATTTTTTCCAGAAACATGTCTTCGAAGCGTAAATCTCCTCCAACAAAACTACACGAAGGCACAAATTCAGCAGAGCACACAACCCCAGGACATGCAGGAAGTGGTAGTGAAGGAGGAGGCCTAACCGATCTCGACGAAACGAGCAGCAACAATCTCAGCGACATCTGCGAAGAAGACAACAATACCATGGTACACAATTCCAACGCGTTTTACAAACTATCTGAGTCATCTTCACCGGGCAGCGTATCTCCTAGTGAAGGTGAAGACATGGAAGAAGAGAGAACTCCTCCAAGCAAAACTCCTAGAATAGGAGAACCCCATATATTCGTTTCTAGTAGTATCCAGGCGTTGTCGTTACACACGGAAAACGAACGACGACGGAATTCGTCGGAGTGTAGTAGTCCTAGTGCCGAATTTAAAACAAACAGTTATAATAATAACAATAATAACAATAGTTTAGTTAATAATAATAGTTCCTCGCATCCATTGAAACGGACTATGGATGACGTTCTCAAGAGGCTGACGTCAAAAATTAATCATAGCACCATTAGAGAAGAAAAGAGGCCCACGCCGAGTTCAACACCGAATTCTGTTCACAATTCGTAAGTACTTTTCACGTTTCAAAGTTTCTATAGTTGGAAATTGTGTGTACTCTAAATATGACAAAAAGGAGAGCTTTTATAAAAGTATAGAAGTAAACAACAGTACTGTGAATAATAAAAACAAAGTTACAATGTTGTAAGACACTGTTATATGTGTGACTATGTGTAGTGGCAACGTGGGCGGTTCACCTTTCTTGGTTAAACAAGTATATAACAAGAAAACACTGAATACATACAAATTGCTATAATTTGCAGCATACGTTCAACTAACCGATTGTAAAAATATTCTACAACGCTTGAATCTAGAAATAGAATAAATATTGAATTAAAATAATCATACGTTAGATCTGAAATTATGAACCAATATCTTTTTTCGTTGGTCCTTCCAAATCTTTTATCTTGTTGAGACTATTTCAGAAAAAACTAAACTTGCAAATGTTGCTAGAATAGCTAATATCTCTAGTAAATCGGATTTAGCAGGATACAGAACCTAGCAGTCTTATTATTTCAACTGAAGAAAAAACTGCTGAATTAAGAAAAAAAATTAAAACTTGTGTACAGTTCAACCGCAGTTGGCACCAGTTAACAGTTAAAGCAGAAGATCTACAGAAATACTTTGTTATTAAAACAGACGGCTCAAAAACCAAAGAAGGTTCAGGATGTGGAATTTACTCCAGATCACTAAGCCTAAGGATTAAGTGGGGATTGGGAAAAAACACCAACGTGGTTCAAACAGAACAGGTTGGTATTTGAATTGCCACAAAGGAACTAACCAGAAAAGAAATTCCTGGCAAAAAGACATCAAGCTCTACTAGCCTTGAACAGACAACTTGTTACATCGGGGCTAGTATTATAGTGCCATCGAGATTTAGCTAACGCCTCGGTAGATAACAATATTATCCTGAGGTGGGTTAAGGGGCACGACAGAAGCAAAGGTAACCGCATTGCTGACTCTTTAGCCAGGGAAGCGGCTGGACTAAGAGTTCTTGGACCCGGCGACACCTACGGCCTGACGAATTCGACAATTGCGGAACTAGCTAAACGTAATACCCATGCACAATCTCTAAAGAAATGGGATGAAATGAAGAGATGCAGTCTTGCTAGGGGACACACCTCTATGCAGGATGTGTGAACAGGAAGATGAATCTGTCAGGCATGTCTTATGCGAGTGCCCGGAGTTATCGTCAATAAGAGAGTGAATGTTCGGAGAGTCCTGGCCGATATAAAGGAGATATCTCCTAGTGACCTGTCCACCTTCCTGGAAAGGACAGGATGGACGATGACTTAGGAAGACAACTCCTCTGGAGGATGTACAATGGGTTACATATGGCCGAAGTGCTGTGGGCCTAGCTAACCCTCCCTACTCTACAGATACAGATACTTTGTTATGTTATATCCTTCTAAAGCATATTGTACGTCCAATCTTACACTTACTACATTTGCTAGATACTCATCTAAATCTCGACTCTCTAAATTTCACTTTTGCTCACAACAAAAGGCATTAAATGGTCCCCAGATGAATAGATAGATAGATGGTGGGTAGAGCTGGCGTTAGCCTTCTGTCACTGAAATCTGATGATTCATCGTGACGCTCTGATTTAATTAAAGTACTTCGTCTAGCTTTAATCTCCTAACGAGGCTCCATAGCCTAGACAAAGGTAGCTTGTAGCCATTGGTTTTTCCTTGCCAAGTTCTAGAAAACGCAGTCTTACGATGCCTTCACATTGGCACAACACAAGTTCTGCCGATTCCTCTTCCTCTTGACAGAACCTGCAAAGGTCTGTTTCTGCCAATTTTATAACATTCATATGACTGTTGAGTCTGCAGTGTCCTGTCAGTAAACCCACTATAATTCTAACAGCCTTTCGGCTTTTTAGCAGCAGGTCCTTTGCTATTTTGGCCGATGGTCGTTTGATGAACTCTTTGGCCTGTCTCTGTTCAGGAGTTGTTCTCCACCATTCCAAAAACTCAGTTTGCTTCCATTTTCAATGGCTGCCTTTTTGTACATGTTATAGCTACACCGCAGAAGGTTTCGGGACTCCTTCTCGAGCCAGTTCGTCAGCTTCTTCATTGCCCTTGTGTCCATTGTGCCCTAGTATCCAGGCCAACCCCAAATAAATGCTTTGAACCCTTTTGTATTATCCGAGACGCTGTAGCATCAAACTGACAGGAAATAGATTGGTTTATGTTTGAGTGCTGCAAAAACTACTCCAACTATATCTTGAAATTCCATTTTTCAGGTAAAAATACAGCATTTCAATCACGGCACGTGGACCAATAATCTGCGACAGACAAAATGTCGTTTTATTGTGTCTAAAGCTGTTACGTAATTAAATAATTTCTTACGCGATAATAACAATTGCGATAATGTAATTTATTGTTATTCTTAATTAGAGTATGCAGCGTTAATGAATTGAATTATTATAGAATATCTTAAAACGGAAAATAGGTTATATCACTGATCTTCGAAAGGTCAAGGCGACCACAATTTTTATTTAATCTAATGTTACTATATTTTCTTAATGACATTGTGGATGTTTTGTAACGCGCGTGTATGTTCGAACCGAATTGTTAGTATATCTTTTTTCTAATATTATTAAAATGTTATCAGAATTTAAAACTTTTTTTATTAAAAATATTCAACATTCTTACGCAGTGCGATGATAAAAACTAGTTCCTCGCCATTAATATTAAAATATATTATCAAGCAAAACGTTTAACAAGAGCATTGTAATATACAGTGTTACTTATTTTATAGGGCAACTTTTTATTTCAATGTTTAGGCAAATATTTAAATTATGATCCATGAACAAGTTTTTATTAGTTAGTATTTATTTGTAAAATTTACTCAAACAGGTTCATGTTGGAAACAGTGCCAACTCAAAGACATCACTGTCGATTATCATTGGTTGGTTGGGAAGAAGAAATATAAATATAAGTTTGGTTGCAGAATTGGATCAAGAAACAGATTAAAACATATTCAGCGACCCGAAAAACCCCCCGTAACGATTTTCGGGTGGTTTTTTTTCAATTATGTCTGGAAACCCCTCGGGGATGACATTCAGGGCCAGGTTAGGGAGCACCAGGTGTTCGGGTGGTCGTTTTCAACATAAAATTTGGATTTAACGCACACAAAAAGCCCCGATAACGATTTTCGGTTCGTTATTGTCGATATTTCCAGAAAAATTGACGTCCGCGTCCAGGTTGGGGCCCACCAGTTGTCCGTGGGGTGTTCGCCGATGGTATATTCGAATTCAGCGACCCAAAAAATCCCCGGGTGCCCAGTTTCTTTCCTCTCTCGCATAAAGTTCTGGATAGTCCCCGGAGATGACGTTCGTCGGCGTTCCTCAGCTCCAGGTGTTCGGTGGGTCAATTTAAATATCATAATCGTGATCAGCGACCTCGAAAACCCCCGGGTACCCGACTTGAGCCAATTCTGACTCTTATTTACAAAGTTATTAAATTTGCCAAAAGGCCTCTCAAAACATGCATTTTTTGCATGCATTTTTGGCTGCAGCAATGCAACTTTCGGTTTGTAATAGGTACAAATGATATACCTAAATAATTTTTGCAAGCAAATGCAAAAAACCGCATTCCGATACGTCTTATCCTAAAAGATTTCCTATCATAATGCTTCATTGCCTCGACTAATGGTAACTGAAAAGTAATTGGATTTCTCGCATTGCCGTGTCAATTGGCATTTATAGGTAACGAATATTTGAAAATATAAAATCCAGTATTTCATTAATTGTGATCTTATAAATATTTTTTTTCAAATGCGTGTCAGTTAATAGATACCATTCCATCTAACTAGTCGATTTATTCAAAAATTACTGCAAAAAAAAACCAATCGGACATCTATATCGCCTTATATGATAAGTTTTCAGAGAACGCATCTACCCGATAATTTTATGTTGATCGAAAAAATTTACATGTTGTTGGAAATCGACCGGTAGATTATATTTTAGCATTAAAGGTGCGAGATCAAAGAAATTTAATTTTTCAAGCCAATAAGTATTAAAAAAAGCTGAATATATTTAAATATTGCATCCTAGAAACGATTTTGACTCTTACAAGTGAGAAAATATTTCATCCAACTGTCTTTGATATTTGTAATGGTCTTGAATGAATAGAAACTCCTTTTCTGAGCTGCAAAAAAGTATGTTTCTTATCTATATATCTAAATTGTACAAGAAAATTAAACGCAGTGTCATTGGTGTATGAGAGAGATCAAACAAAACGAAAAATGCGGAGACGGTTTTTTTTTTATTTAAAAGACGGTGACACAACGATCAAAAGAAGAAATGACATTGTTGAAAAGAACTCGCCGAGCTTTCATAGGATTTTATTTCAGATAACTGAAGATGAGAAAGAATTTTAATCTAGTGTTTTCTCAGGGTACACAGTGATGTCGGTTTGTTATTGTTGATAGTTTTTCAAAAGTCCTTGTCGTGGTACAAAATATTAATTTTTTCTACTCCTGTTTTATAATATGCTTATTAAAAGACTAAAATCTGTATCATAATGATATTCATTATGATACAAATTTTCATTATGATACAGATTTTTAAGCCAATAGGAATGCAACATTCGCACAATATTCGATATAGCCATGGATACCTGGTTGACATTGACATTGGAATAAACAAATTTGAAAACTTGGGCAAGCAAATTGCCACCTTTTTAGGGCTTCCCAATCCCAATTTATATACGGGACACTGCTTTCGTAGAACATCTGCAACCGTATTGGTAGATGGCGGCAGTGGTATTACCACCTTAAAAAGACACGGTGGTTGGAAATCCACTACGGTTGCAGAGGGTTATATTGAAGAAAATATCCAAAATAAAATAAATGTATCGAATAAAATTTTTAATTCAATTGAAAATAGGAATGAAACAAACTTTAACATGCCCTCCAGTTCAACAACCATCCGAATAAGATCTGCCCCCCAAATAAATTTTACAAATTGTACAATAAATAATTTTTGCACAAAGAAGATTAAAGAATTAATATTATTATGTTCAAAAGTTTTAAATTTATTTGTTGTACAATTTGTAAAATTTATTTGTTGAAGTTCCTTTCATTGTTCTTGTTTTTCATAATAAATGATAATTATTAATTAAATAATTCTTATTAATCGGAGTAGAAAAAATATTGTATGCAACTTTCATGTAATGGCCATTAATACACTCGCATATTATATACGAAACTCGCCTGCGGCTCGTTTCGTATCCTACAACATGCTCGTGTCTTAATGGCTATCATTACATGATCGTTGCATAAAATACTATTATGCTCTCGGGTATGGTGAAAAAAAAGCATCATTTTTATGTATACCAATTGAATCCAGCCTTATCGTATTTTCCAAAATTTGTCTACAAACATTAAATGATCTATTTCTAAAAAACCTTACCTAGTAAATTGAAGAATTATCGTAAATAAGGTCACAATTAACAGACGTAAACAATTTAATATAACCTGTAAGTATTAAATTTTTAATTTGTTTTGTGTAGAATCAATTACAAGTATTGCCCGATCAAAGTATTGTATGTGGAAAATTTGTAATTGGAAGTATCATGATATTTTTATGCTCATCAGATTCATTTCTTATGTTGACTCTCTTCTCCGTCTTTTCGTGTCTCTCTGCTTTTACAACTTGTATAAATCGTCCTGACTGGTCCAAACATAATTTTGACTATCCGTGTAGTTTCCTGTTCACACTGCTGTTTTTTTTTAAGTATAAAGTGTTATGAAATTTTGTTGTAACCGAGCAACTTTGTTTTTACAGAGATGCTGAACAAACTGCAGCCATCCAACAAGCCCTATCCGGAGATAATATTATGGAAAAGGATAGAAAATTGTCTGAACTGATTTTCCAACTTCAAATGGTTAGAGAGCAATTACTTCAGCAACAACAGGAACCTATTAAGGTGAGTTTTTGAATAAATAGTTCATTATGTACGTTACAGGCCAAACCGTTTTTTAGGACAAACTAGTTCGGATAAACTAGTTTGTCCTAGAAAGAACTGATTTCGTAGTGATTGATGCAACGAAATTTTTCATACCACAAAATATTTCGTTGCAAATTTTGATAAAAGTGGAAGGTAGGCATGGAAATATTTCGCTTTTCCCTTAATGCTTAGAAATATCGACTCAAAATTCACTAAAAGGCGTAAAATTTTCCCCTGAATCGATTGGTGATGATTGCAATGTTCTAAATATTGAAATTTTAGGAGTTGCGCGTTGTTTTACGTTCCAGATTTTGGATTTTAGGGTGTTTTCAATTTAAAACTAGTACCTAGATATGCTCGAATTTACCAAAATAAACAAAAGTACTAACTAGGCTTGCGTTAACCAAGATAAACCCGTAATTACGTGTATTGACTAAGCGCACTCAATAGCAAACTCGGGCGGGGTTATCGCTGTTATACGTTGTTTGTAAGCGGCACGTTCTCTCTATCTGAAAATGGGCATTGTTTCAAGAGTGATTGTCGCGGAAGTGTGACGTCTCCCACGCGCAAACCGCGCACCATTGGCCGACGCCAAACCCCGGCCCCCGTCCATTGGTCATTCCAATTGTGACGGATGACTCGGTTACGTTGTCTGCCCTCTCGCTGACAGGTGGGATAATAACATTGTTGTTTGATGGGTCGTTTGCCGTGTTTCGGAACAATGGCGAAACGAAAATATGTCTGGTCACTGCCAAACTGTTATATCTACTTGATTTAAATATAAATGAAGGTGAATTAATCTACAAGGTTTGCGGTGGAAGTATCTGAATAATTCACATAAATCTCGAGAAATCGGGGAAATTTTTCATAACCACACCTTTGGATACAAATTTTTAGTGAAACAATTTTTAGGAATGCAAAAAATTTTACAAATGGGATTTTTCAGAATGAGAAATCGACTTTGTTGAAGTGGAGCAGTGAAATTTTCAAAAAAAAACAATGAACTCGAAAAAAATTGTAAAAACTATAAATTTTTTTATATTGAGCTGAAACGTTGGCAAAAGCAGTTTTTAAAGATTACATCACTGGCAAAAAAATCAATTCATAGCTCGAATAATTGGATAGTTCCAACGTTGTAAAAACTATCAGTGGATTTAATTGAAAATTTAACATCTTAAAAATCATCTGTATGTTCCTTGTTCTTCGCTTTGTTAATTATTTTGTAAATATTATATATAATCAGAACCTTAATGTACCCTAAGGTGTTAAGGTGTTTTTATATGTACAAATTTAGCCCATTCCCGTTTATTTCCAGCCTTTAACTTCGCCTCCTGCCAGTTTAGTCCCCGATCTCTCAGGATTTCCGCTACTGCATCATCCCAGGTTTTTCGTGGTCTTCCCCTGGGTCGTCTTCCACATGTTTTTGTTTGCCATATCATTTTTGCTTGTTGCTCATTTTTCATGCGTACTAAGTGGCCAAACCACCTTAACTGATTCCTTTCTATGCTTCTTTCTAGGGGTTCTACTTCTAGCTGTTCTCTTATGTAATCATTTCGAATTTTGTCCCTTCTTGTAATTCCCAATACTGCTCTTAGATACTTCATCTCAACCGATTGTAATTTTGTTTGTAAAATTAAACCAAAATCTTTTTTCAACGTTTCGGTAGCGCTAGACAATCGATAATGTAATTTGTAACACGTTCTAACAACACTACAGTGTACTACAGTGTACTAGGAATGAAATCCAATGAAGTGCACGATCCAGGAACGGTTTTATTGAGGATAGCGATCTTTTGCTTATTTTGTTACCTTTTTTTGTGATATCATTATTTTTGTTTTAAAATATGTCTGACCCAGTTTTGTGATTTTGTGTATTGAAGTGTTGGTATATTGATTAACATCAATTCCAATGATAAATCATAAGAAAACCTGGATAAAAACTTATGACACTATCCTGATAACGCAGGTAATTGATTATTGGAAATTTCTTTTTCTAAAATTGGTAACCAAATTTGAGTGCATTCGGCTGAAATACTAGTTACATATTTATCCGCATTTAGTTGTATTAAAGCACTTTCTTTGATTTTTCGTCTTTTATTATTGGGCTCTTTCAATATTATTTTTGTCGAATCCCATTGAATATGATTCCCCTCTTCCCAAGGATTTTTGCAAATACCTGACTCAAATAACTGCCCATCTTTAATATATCTACCTTTTGTGTTCTTTTATTCGGATTTTCAATGGACTAGATGTTTTACCTAAGTAAATAAAATTATTGCCTTCAGCAAAAATACAATATTTGAGTAATCGAATCGAATACGATTCTTTAAATAGTTGATAAGTATAAGGTATCGTATATATCTGAAAACGGACCTTCCTTAAAACTTTTACTGTTCAATTATTACAATATGCAATAAATACATAGATAAATATCAGATGGTTCAAAGAATTTACCGCAATTACCATAAACACCTTTTGGACAGGTTAGTTTTCATCCTGACGGGAACTCGAGTGACGGCTTAACGTACCCTAATTATTATGAAACAGGTAGACTGGTTATCCTGACGGGAATTCATGTGCGTCCGTTTATTCCAGGAAAATGAATTGCAGGAACATATCTATCAACATTTCTTGCATATTCAGAAAATGGTATACCGACGGAGGAACTTGTCTTACCCAATAAAGATAACGTTTCACATGTAATGACAGAGGCAGAAAATGTGGCCCGATTAAGTAGTCTCCTATAATTCCAATCCGCACATTAAGTGAAAAAACATTGCGAAAACGGTACTCTATAATATTGTACTTGATTATTATGAAAATTTATACAAATTCTAACAGTTCATCGAATACATAATACATAATTTAATCTTGTTTATTTCACAGATACCTGTTTGTATTATTAAAAAAATGAATTGATGAGTTGGTAGCTATTCTATAACCAATATATCTCATAAGCTTGTGTAAAATCAGATAAAAGTCTGAAATTAAAATCGAACGATTTGTACATTTTATATCTACCATACATAGAAAGTTTCCATAAATATGACAACAATTTTTACGACAACCAATTACAATTAAATCTCAGATTTGCCGATATTCCATTTTAGTTTATGACTTTAGCAAACTCGTATACATTGTCAATGTAAAAGTATAATCCACTTTTATATCCCGCGGCCTTCCTAAATTATCTACTGAGAAAGTATACTTAGAATTATATCTACAGAGCCGTATTTAAAATAAATTTTATACATTTTGTATGGTAAATTAATTCAGAGCGAAATTTATTTACCGCTAGAAGAAGTTTATAGAAGAATTATTAAAATTATAAAGGTACAAGATTTAAAAAGAAAAATAACCGACCAACGTTTTTTTTTTTCAATTAATGTACAACGGATCTGTTGCAATATCCAATAGATGACAGTAATGATAATAAATTAAGTTTTTGATAGTCCACATCGCGTTGGCTTCAATTCATTTACATTCTTTATGTACGTATAGATATACAAAGTTGATTTTATTATTATTAAGACCGACTCAGTCGGCGCTTTGAAGAATTTTTCGATTTGCACAAATAACCATATTTAATTTGTAAAATTAAAATGTAACTGTAAGTTGAATGCATTCAGCGAATTGATAGAACCTTTTTTTTAGTTATTGATATCAGTTTATCTCTTAAAAGATACTTTGTGACCTCTTCTTCTACTCATTCGCTGAGGGAAGACTGTAGATACTTCTGTAGTTAAGGCGTCTTTGTCTTGCTAGAGCAGATCTTTCTAATGGTTCAATCTCTTCATTTTCTTGTCCTGAAGCCTACATAACAGTAGCGTGAAGCTGTTCTTACCAGGCAGTTTTTCTACTACTTTTCCTGCATTCTCATATACTAATTTTGTATTTGGACTTCCTTCTATTTCCACCCTTCCTTCTTCATCCCCTTTACCACTTTACTATCAAATCTACAAAATTTGTTGACGTTTTTCCGTTATTTTCATCAGTTTCCAACTTCTTCCTTTTTTACCACATTTTTCCATCGTTTTCCCCGCCACCTTTTTCACTTCCATTCCCCTCCTTTTTCCACTTTTTTTTAATGTTTTCTTCTTTTTCCATTTGTTCCCACTCTTTGTTTTTGGACTTCCCTCTATTTTATTTTTCTCTACTTGTTCCCCTTTTTCATTTTATTTCCAGCTAAAAGTTATTCCAGAACTATGACTCCTCTAGTATTTTTGACAAGAAAAACACTTTTCTGCTATCCTTAAAAAGCTTCGACCCATTTTACCTACACAAAATCAGTTTTCTATTTTCCCTCGTATCGACAAATTCATTCATCTAATTTAAGTTGTCCAGAGGGCGTCTATAGTTTATTCAATAGGGGACCTCGTATTCTACATATACTTTCCACTCTCCTCTGTTCTCCTCTTGGACGCGACGAGAGCATCAAAAGAGCAAGGCGCGTTAGGAGTTGACCTGAATGCAGATCTGAGACCCCTGAATGTAAAATATGCAACACAAAAAGCAGTAGCGCTGCTGAAGGGAAACTAACAGTAATAAAATTGTCGATCAAGCTCAGACAGTGTTGTTTTTTGAATATTTTTTCATTCACTTTATTTATGAATATTTTTTCGATCGGATAGACCGCAAAGTTAGAATGAGATACCAGGAGTAACATATGCCAAGGCTTTTATCAAAGGACCTTCAAATCCTAAGAATAAGGTTTCTAACTGGTATCCTGATTGAACACTGCAGGTTTAATTATCTGGGCAGAATAGAGTGGAAGGTTAACAAGTAGATTCGATCTTAACATTTTCAAAATTCTTTCTAAACCTCTACTTAGGTACTCCGCCACTGATGTATTCGATTGTCGGAAAGCTCTTTGTCGACTTTTGTATTTTGTTGTTTGCTTTTTCTTTACGTCGGTTTTGATTCCATCAGAATTAAATTTGCATGTATCGAGGGTATTCTCGAAAGAAACTTGGTTTCTTTTCAAAAGCTGTCACCAAATAGGGCTAATAAATGAAAATTGTATCAGTTGCATAGAAATGGCAAGTATTAACACAACGTTAAGATGAGAATGTAATTTTGGTTGGTGGCAATTGCATTAAATTCGACATGTTATTGTAGAACGTCTGGGTTGAAGATAAATGACCGAAACTAAGTTAGATGTCAACCAGCATAAGGGGTGTCAAAAACTGTAGAGTGTACATCTCGGAGGATTCAAACAAAATATCAGACATATACTGAACTCAGCAAGGAAATGACGGGATTTCTCACCAGTCCCTGTATCCTGAAGAAACAAATGCATACAATTGACATATATAAGGATGTACCTATCTACACTACACTACACTACACTACACTACACTACACTACAGGAAATAACAACTCAATAAACTATCTTCCATTGTGAAGCACTGACTCATTGGGGATACCAGCTCCAAGGACTAGAGTGACCATGGAAATATTGCTCCAAGAAGTATCTAGTAAAAATACTGTAAAGCCTAATAACGATAGCTAGTGTCTACATATTAAGGGTACCTATAACCAATACCACAAAAACTCTAAAGGCTGAGGTTCCGATGACTCGAAGTAATAGTATCTCTTTCAGAAAGAGAAAGAGTCTTTCTACGCCTTACTACCATTTTCAAGTTTTGGATTCCTCTTCTGTTTCTATACTTTGCCTCCCAATTTATCATTTCATTTCACTAATATAATATTGGATTTTGAAATATTTTTATTGAAGCACAATATACGGAATAAGAAAGGAAATAAATATTTACAAAACCTACAAGTATTCTTAGCGGCACTCAAGTTATTTTTATGCACCTTTTATTTCCCCTGCAATATTTTTAATGAATGCATAGACGACGAGTATGCTCTTTTGTATAATTTTTTTTAAATTCCACATTGCTAGCTCGAATAAAAGCCATAAATTTGAAGCAAAGTATTTATTATAATACGAGTGGAGAGTTTCTTTAATAATATTCTCGACTAATATAATATTGAGATGGATTTGAAAATATTTCACCAATAACAATGCCCTTATCGATCAATTATCATCTGTTAGTGGCCTAAATGTTCTTTCAATCTCTGTCTCTGCCTTAACGCTACCAAAACACAACTGACCGATGTAAAACATAAGTAAGTAGGTTTAAACTACAGTTGCTGTAACTGGCTCCTGTCATAATTGACGCATCTTCTTGTATTTGTTGTGAAATGGAAAATGAAGCAATCAATCAATATTCCTTGTTTACTTCTTCATTGCAGTAGGACGCTCTTCTTTCCATTAAGAATTTGGTCCCAGGTTGAAATTTGCCAGGAGCATCTGGCCTCAAAATGGTATATCAGCCCATTTCTTTGCCATTCCATCTCCTCCTATCTCAGTATCCTGGAACTTAGTTAGGTGACAATGCTCTTGCCAGGTTCATCGACTTTCCTGGGCATTCTCATACCATTTTAGAACTGATTTCACATGACGTCAATGTTTCAATGGTTTCTTTTCTGAATGATGTTTTGGTTTTTATTTTGGTGTTGCCGATTTCTTCCATTATTACTTTGGTGCTGATACCTCAAAATGGTATTTCAGCCCATTTCTTTGCCATTCCATCTCCTCCTATCTCAGTATTCTGGAACTTAGTTAGGTGACAATGTTCTTGCCAGGTTCATCGACTTTCCTGGGCATTCTCATACCATTTTAGAACTGATTTCAGAAGACGTCATTGCTTCAAGGTTCCTTTCCCGAATGATGTTTTGGTTAACCTCTCCAGGAATGCTGTACGAAGTAAAATGTAAGTCTGCTAAGCAAAATTGTGCTAAGAGATAGATAGGTCAGCATTAAGAGAGCATTAACAGGAGCAAGATATTGTCTATAATCTTGTAGCCATTAGCGGTCTCTGGTATGTTATATCATATTTCTAGCCTATTGTATTTATTAGACAAGACCCAATACCAAAGATCACTTCACTTGATTTATTAGTATACAAGACTCTTTAACAAAGATGGAATATACTTTCGAACACGTGTCGTTTTGTTTATATCATCGGTAATAAAATATATAATATACGACCAAGCTTGAAAAGAAGACAGGACACGTTAAGGGTTTTTGAAAAGTGAAGTGGACTATCTAGGAATTAGATTATTTTGGAATGTTTAGTCTATGTATATGTATAGCCGTTGTACTGAAACCAGTAAATTTGGATAGTTACAGTATCACCGAGTTTTATTATTATTATAGCTTACCTTCCCAATCTTACAGGTATCTTCTAGGGATTGTACAATTTACGTTTTATTGTGTTTGCAAGCTTTTCTTTTATATGAATTCTCGTAGACAATTACATATAATAAAATATAAAATACTGAAATAATACTTATGACCAGTGGATCTCGACCCGTGGTGCTACATGATAAACAATTAATTTTAAAAGATTTACGGTAATTGCCTCGAGTATACGGTGTCGTTAATTGTTATGGGAATAAACAATATATAAAAAGAAATTTCAAGCACATACTTGACATTCTTAAGTGGTCCCCACAACGTAAATACCGCGCTCAAGATAATAATCAGTGAATTTATTTATGAAATTTTATATAGTTATGCATTTTGAGACAGAATAAAGTTCATCCATCGAAAACTTTCTTTTTTATCGAAGATAATAAAGTGGGATTATAAATATTACTTAGATATTTTTATAAAAACAAGTTGAATTGCAGACTGGATTATTTTTATACGTAATTTTCTTATATATTTATCTCAAAAACTGTTAGGGGGAAAATTAATAATAAAGTAGAAGGTAAAATGCTTGAAATTATTGTCAAACGCAACCGCTGGAGAACGTTGTTCACAACAATAAGACAGAAATATAAAAAAAACAGTCAGGTCTGTAAAATTTGGAGCACATTCTATTGTAATACTTCTACCAATTAATTGTTTTTATTTCAAAATTGCTGGAATGATGAGAAGGAGCACCGTTTTGTTGAAAGTATACATTTACTCCACCATCCGCTTTACCTCTTTGGTTAAAAAGTTTATTTTTACGAAAATTTTTACTCCCAACTTTCGGATGATCTTGTATACAAAATTTCATAGACATGATTTTCCTGATTTTTTTCGATATCCTTCTATTATCTGAGAATATGGATTTCAAATTTCAGCTTAAAATTCCTATTATTATGGATTCTACGATTTTTTGACTAGTTTGACCAGAAACTTTAATACTCCTGTATACCCCTGTATACTGCATATCATAGATTTTGTGTACCACTCGTATAAAATATTTTTCTAACCCTCGTTGTAAGTACTCGAAAGATATAACGTACAACTCTGAATGGGCGAAACATGCACAACACTCAACCAAACTGTACTATTAAAGTTATAAACGATAGCAATAAAACTAGAAATTACAAGTTGGTATCGACATCACAGCGGGTGCTTCATTCTCGCGCATATTAATCGCACAATAATTATCCGATTTTTTTGCGAAAAAATATTGAAGATGATCGCCCAGCCTCTTCGTGTTCCACTTAGACAACTTCTCGTATGTCTTTTATGTTAATATCGAACTAATTTATTTAGTTATTTCGTTGACAATTTAATTCATGTAAAAAAAATCCCGCATAAGCCGCTTGATTTTGTCATTATGACAGAGAAAAAAGTTTTCCCTAACTTTTCCAGCGACAATAACGGAACCTAACTTTTGAAAGCATGACAACCAGTATTGTAAACAAATTTTTGATGACGTTATGTCAATTTTTCTCAAACTTGCGTTGTCAGAAAAGTTTTCATTTGTGGAAATGTCGCGATTTGGAGAGTCTTCGAGTGGAGAAATTGAAAAAGCCATCAATGATAATGTGCCTCGCAATACTGTGAATTCAACTACATCAATTTGGCGATAAGTTGCGATATTTTGTTTGGAAAAAAAATATGAACCCATTGCAGAATCTTCCACTGAAGAGTTAGCTTATATTTTATGTAACTGGGCAAGACGATTTGGAGCACTTCAGCAAAAATGTTACAAGAGAATTACTTTAAAGACAGACAGATAGGATCCTCCCTATATAAGATTGTATGCATGTGCTTAGCTAAGTTGACGTTTCTTTATTAAGTTTTCCTTTTATACAAATTTAGAGTTTTCTTCTTTCAATACTTCAATTTTATTACAATTTAGTACAATTTGGATTTCGAGATTTACCACAAAAGAGCAAACTGTATCTCTACATTATATTCCTCTGTTCATTATTCTCTTTAATTTTAAATTTGGGCCCTGTTGATTTTAAAAATGTAAACACAAATGTTGCAATTCTTCACAAAAATGTTTTAACCAAAATAACCTTTTATCTTTTTGACTCTGGTAAAAACCAAAAAAACGCCACACTATGTTACAACCGAAAAAATAGTGACAATTTGTCAGCCCTTCAACTGCAGCAGACACGAAACAAAAATCAACACATTCAATTATTCAAACCGCGCTTAATGGCGTCTGGTTCTTTTTGTGTAACAAGTTTCTACTTTTTTAGGAGCTTGCTAGTCATTTATAACTTTTCTATTTAAAGATACAACGGCCTTATGTATGATTCAATATTGTGATTTCTTTTATACGTATATAAAAATGACATTGAATCATGTCGAAATTGATTCAAATTTGGAACAAAGTAACTAATATATTTTTTTGTACTTATTGACTTATGTATGTATGTCATTTGGGGTAACATTCACTGAGACCTAAAATATCTATTGTGCCCCCTTACTTCTACTTAGTTCCTGAGGAAAGTCTCAGAAACTAGTAGCTCCTTTAGTCCTATTTCCCCGAGGAATTTTAGGATATCTGCAGGCTTCAACTTAGGTAACTGTCCCTCTTCTATCCAGTAGTCTCCCAGGTGCTGTGCCCTAGGATTCTGAATTGCTGTGCAGTTCGCAAGTATGTGGATGGAGGATTCTTCTTCCATTCCACAAAACCTACCATCTTCTTCCTCCACTATTTTGAGCTTTTTAAGGTGCCCATTCAGGCGACAATGTCCCGTTAGGATTCCTGTTAAAACTCTTAGTGCAGTTTTGCTTTGACTTATGCATTCATTTGATCTCAACAAATTGTAGTCACCCAGAAGAATCTTTGATTGATCTTCTCTTTTCTTCGGCTTTACCTATTTCTTCCAATATTACATTGGAGCTGATTCCGCAAAAAGGTTCCGGCCCCCAAAAGGGTATTTCAGTCCCCCTCTTCGCTGGTTCATCTGCTATTTCGTTTCCTTCTATTCCAGTGTGTCCTGGAATCCACAGTAAGGTGACTATATTGTTCTCGCCTAGTTCATTAAGTTTGCCTACGCATTCCCACACCATTTTGGAACTGATTACACAAGAACTCAGCGCTTTAATGGCTGCTTGACTATCAGACATTATGATAATCCTTTGCCTTCTATATCCTTTGTCAATATTGAACTGGGCACACTTTCTTATTGCGTGAATTTCCGCTTGAAAGATACTTGGGGTTTTTCCCAAGCTTTCAGAGTGTTTGGTGCCGGGCCCGTACACTCCTATCCCAGTTCCTTCTATTGCTTTTGAGCCGTCTGTGTACCATTGAATGGCATTCTTTCCAAGTCTGGTAATGGTATTTGGATCCCATTCCTTCTTGTTGCTTAATTCCGTAACGAATTTCTTTGAAAAGTTATACTTTTTCATCATACCATCTTGTGGCATGTCCCAGGTTGTCTGATTTCTAAGAAGTGAAGAGGTGGTTTTCTTTTTAATGATTCCCTCTTTACTTAGTCTGTATCTTGTTCTTTCTGCAACACTCTCCACCACCAAATGTAATGGTGTGAGGTTGAGAACCACTTCCATTGCTGCCGTTGGGCATGTACTCATTCCTCCTGTTATGCATATACAGGCTAGTCTTTGAATTTTAGAGAGGTTTTCTCTCGTCGTCAAGAGGCTAGTTCTACTACTCCACGCAATGGCTCCATAAGTGATAATTGGTCTCACTATGGCAGTGTACATCCAGCTCAGGATTTTTGGGTTACAACCCCAGTTTCTCCCTGCCAGATTCCTGCACACCTTTAGAGCCATTTTTGCTATGTATGTAATCTCCTTCTCGTGTTTGTTCCACAGGAGTTTACTGTCTAGAGTCAAACCTAGATACTTGACTTCTTGTCTCCATTCAACGTCGTTCCCATCAAGTTTATTGACTTATAGTCATATTTCCAATTTTAAATCGTGTAAACTCTTCAAAGTACACTCCAGCCCGTTCGAATTCCAAAAGTAACATTTGCTTGTTACAGCTTCTCTTAAATTGAATGTTTGTTTGCAAGCGCTTTTGGACAAACACTAATCGAAACTAAGATGTAAATAATATTTATATACTTTCGGTTGGGTTAAGATGAAAATGAACAGATCTCCACTACGACAGCTTTCAGGATGTGGTTTATTGAGTCCACTTTGTTGGTAAGGATGTACAAGGAATTAACCTATACATTCTACCAAAGGCATAAAACTTTTCTTGTACTCCAGGTGTTTAGAGCTAGTTTGGCAAAACTTGATGACAAACACATTGTGGACGCCTTTCTTGCAAGAGAGTCTGACGTTTCATCACTTTCCATGCGGGAATTACCATGAATTGTGAAGAAGAAGATAAAATCCTACCATGCCACTGTCAGGTGAAAAAAATCTTCTAGAAAACTTTGGGACTAGTTGAAGAAGTTGCACACTTAGGGATTGATAGTGGAAGTGATTTAAAGCAAGGCAATGAAGAGATATTGGTTCAGAGCAAACTCAGAATATCACAAAGAGCCGTAGACCCTCAACGGTATTAGAAACTTCCACAAACTAAACTCTTGGTAGTTCCTTCTTTCGTAAGATCCATCAGTTATTTTTATATTTATATCACTTCACATCTACTTTTCTATGTTTAACTAAGTGTAGTCACTGTTGTGAAACCTCAACATCTTATTCAAGAAACTCATTACCCGTTACAAATGTGTGTTATTCAATGGTTAACAACAAATTATTAATTTACGATTAACGATGTTATTTTGTTGGTAATTTAACTGGTGTTTTAATCTTGAATCTATTTGACTCAACATTAGCAATAACAGCAATACTCATAAATATTATTGAATCCACACCTTTATTTATTGGTCGAGTTGCGGTTTGCCTATTAAAATGCTGTTAATAATATGCAGTGCATATACATTGTAAATAATTTGAGAAAATGTGTAGACGCAAATAGGAGTAGACGACACATTTAATTATTGTTATTGTTGTTGCCTACTTATATATGCTGCATATTTGTTATATAACGTTGGTAAAGTTGGATCGGAGATGTCTTAATCAATGATTTCCAAATATTTTGTGTAATACCAGTAGAAAGTAACTGGAATCCATTTTTGTAAAAGACCTTCAGAAGCGTTTTTTCAAAAGCAATTTCCCAAGTATACGTAAATCCCTTCCTGATAAAACGTATGCTGATTAGCGTTTTATTCAAACAGACAAATTTTCTCGATGTATCTCTGTACGTGGGTGGTGTGTGTGTTTCAACATCAATGGAAATCATGGAAATTAGTGGTTATTGTACATATGTTCACATTTGCAAACATGTCATCAGTGATGCGCAAGCTGCCTTTGTGCTATACGCCCATATCAATATTTGACAAAGGGCTTTGTGGGCGATTAAATTATTAAGTACATCATTTCGGGCATACGTACAAATACTCCCCTAATTATCAGGATTGGTTGAGTTCCACAAATATTACCCTCTGTTTTTGAGACAAAGCGCGTTGTATATATACCGATTCTCTTGCTCGTTTGTGTATTGATTAAAAAAATTCTATACTGATTTCGTGTAAGTTTCCAGACGAATCAAAATATATATTTGATCATATATTTGAATACCTGGAGATGTATTTGAAAAAGGACTTTACGTATTACATTATTTAAGGATATAAAGTATATTCCTTTACAAAAGACTTTTATGTCGGTTCGTCCTTTCAACAGGAATAAAGTTTTGGTGAACCAAACAGTTTATTTATCGCAATAACAATGGGTGAGGGTATTTTTAGGTTATGTGATGAATTTTTACTCTACATTCTTTTTGCATTCAATAAGTTTTCTTAGAAGCTACCTTAAGTCGAATAAAATGTTTTTAGGGCGACTCAGAGATTTTAAATTTTTGCTTTAGGCACTAAAAATTTAGTCCTTGTTGTTGAAAACACTGAATTTCAGTCAAAAATGAATGAAAACCAATAAACTCTTCTATTTACTTCATTTTATTCATTTTCTTCTGACCAAAATCTGTGAGCGTCAGCAACAAGCAAAATTTATCATATAGCTATGAGTGTATTTTGTCCGGGTACCGGTAAATTATTCGAAATCAATTGTTCGAAATCAATTGTTCGAAAATCAATTTTTCGAATGACCGATTATTCGAAAATCAATTATTCGAAACTCAATTGTTCGAAATCAATTTATCGAATAGGTGGCAGGTTCCTAATGGTGATAAAATACGAAGGTGGTTTGGCAGGGGTAGGTTTGGTTGGGTTATTATTGAAAATTATTATAATTTATTCTTCAAAAATTGACTAAAAATACGAAGGTGGTTTGGTAGGGGTAGGTTTGGTTGGGTTATTATTGGAAATTATTATAATTTATTCTTCAAAAATTGACTAAAATAACGAAGGTGGTTTGGTAGGGGTAGGTTTGGTTGGGTTATTATTGGAAATTATTATAATTTATTCTTCAAAAATTGACTAAAAATACGAAGGTGGTTTGGTAGGGGTAGGTTTGGTTGGGTTATTATTGAAAATTATTATAATTTACTTTACAAAAATTGTCATTATATAAATTCACAAAGTAATAAAAACTTCTATCTATCTCTTTTTGTATATTCTATTCAGAATATTGAATTTCGAACAATAGATTTTCGAACAATTGATTTTCGAATAATTGACTTTCGAAGAATTGACTTTCGAATAATTGACTTTCGCATAATTTATTTCGAACAATTGACTTTCGAAGAATTGATTTCGAACAATTTACCTAGATCCATTTTGTCCATCTTAGTAATATTGAAACAAATATGTCTTAGGGATCGAAATGTATGTAATCAAATCGTTTGAAGTCATTATTGCAGCTTCTGGTTCCATTAGAATACGGATATAACAAAACAAACACACAGAATTCTCTAATTTCGATTATATGAAACCGAAAGCTGAATATGAATGAGAAATTATTTGTTTGATTTGTACATTTAAATTATACTATACTCTACAAACGTAATCGAAATGAATACTGAGTAGAAGGATAATATACAAATAAAGCTGTATAGGAGAGATCAAAGAAGGATCATATCGGGGATTCATGCTAACTGTTGAATATATAAAAAAAATTGAAATGGGATATATTTTTTCTCACGAATCGACTTATTACCAAAAAGGACACGCTCATTATAAGAATAATGATTTTAAGCTTGATTAATTCGATGTCTAACTTTAAATAATAATTAGTGAACGGTTTAAATAATTTGTTTATACCATCCCGCTGAGAGTGATTAGTTCCTAGACGTTTCATCTTGAAAATGAAATGTTCGTAGACATTATCTAACGTAATAAGGTTTTGTAATGTAAGTAGTTTGAAATTTGAATTATAAAAGGGAGAAAAACCAATAAAAAGGCAAGTATAGTTTATCTAAACTCAGTTTGAAACAAAAAAAATCTTGTTTCTTGATATAATTAATAGGTTAACGGACTACATCTAACAACATTATGCCGCAGACAGATGCAGGCGCTTCCGTCGCTTGATACTTATGCAGGCTCTGATTTTCTAATGAGACAATGACATCTGTTTCCCAAAGAAACGATCAAGTTTGCAGTAAACTGGATTTACAACCTGCACGGTGTCCGAGGAGTTGATTCTCATTATGCAATTTGGATAAACCCGTTCGGTTTGTAATTTTTTGTTATTTCCCTCCAGCAGCACTCGCTCGTCCATCAAAACACTTGCCATTCAACTTTAACAATAATTACGGCATAAAAGGATCGTCAACACAAAAACCACTAAAGCGATCAATTATATATCGATGATATAACAGTGAAGCAGCTAAAATTAGTACAGGGACGGGTTTTTAACGATGTAATCAAAAAGAAAATTGATTTATTGATTTTAAAAATATTCTTTATATTGATTCAGGCAGCTCCAGCCTCTTTGGATGCGAAGAAAATATTGACAAATATATTGAAGCTTTAATTGTTTTTGTCCAGTTTCTTCGTTTCCAGTTTGTAGGCTACTTGGTCCCTAAAACAGTCTTCTGCACTCTTCGCGAACTAGTCCGTCTTGCCTTAGAAAATGTGGTACTGCAGGGCCACTTGAAGTACTTGCAGAATTGCTGGTGCTGCCAGTTTTCCTCTTCCAAGGGACACCGTAACTGTTTTCATCTTCCAAGGGACACCCTAAAGGTTAGCTAAATAAGTTTCACCTCCACTCCGACCTTCGGATGTTGTTTTGAATGGTAAAGTTATTGCTACCTTAACCTTCAACCTTCAATCTTGAAGATTCTAAGGAGTCCATAACAGTACCACGACTAGCTATAGGGAAATATGGTCACCATCAGTAGAGGAGTTTCGCTTGCCACACTCTAGGGATCGAGGCTTCACAAGCCCACACAGTGTTCCCTTATTAGGGAATTTTGACACTCCAAAGGGAAAAGGGAATTTTTTTAATAATAACCGTCGAATTTAGGGAATTTTCGAGATAACATAAATATTAACAGGCAGATATTATTTTTACATGTATAACATTTTCAATATCTTCTACTTTCTCTGGAAAAAGGAAAAGTTGTGTCTGGAAATTAGAACTTTGACAACACGACTCAAAATCGTCGATCGCGTGTTGACTAGGCAACGTCGCATTCTGGTTTAACTATTTTTTGTTGTTTTTTAACATTTTTGTCTGTATTTTTTTGAGAATGTTTATATTTCGTGTCTTTTTTCTAAAATAATATTGGGAGCATCGTAAGCAGGGAATTATATCTAGAAAATGCATGAAATAGGGAATTTTTGGCATCCATCAAGGGAATTGTTACTTTGAAAGGTTGGGAACACTGAGCCCACAGATAAACGCCACGTAGTTGATCCGAGAACTAGAGAAGGCAGACCCCATTCTACCCTAAGCTTTACATGTCTTATCCAGTGTTATTAATCTACTTACCTTTTCTGCTGTATAAAAGATTCTCAGTCTCAGAGTTGATTGGGATTGTTTTGAAAATAAATATATCCCACGCTAGTCTCTAAAGACGTAGCTCTTTTAAGGGGAAACAATTTTTAAAATCAAATCTTTTCTCTTTATATCGTTAGTTTAGATGAACGTGCGTGTCAGGCTTGAAACGGTTCTGTGAAAGTAAGAAGCCGGGCGCTACCCACGCGAGTATAGCCGTAGTGAGTCCACCGGATCTACCTGCATTATTAAATTGACTACTCTTATCGGAAAGTGCGGGTAATTTAACACAATTATAAGTGCAAGTCACTGTCGCCGGTAATGTAAGGCGACAAGGATCGCGCGCCAAAGAGCCGGTAAGTCACACTCGCTATTCACTTTTAACACATCACGTATGCCATGCTAATATCGGTTACACGTACTCTCGTGTCTCTAGAATATTATAGTGTAATTGAATCTTAATAGTCACTTAAAACAGGCACTGCTTCGAGGTAGTCTTCACAAAAATCGAAAGAGTTACAAACCTGTGCACATTTATTCCGTATCTTCAATCTTAATGATTTTAATACGTTCCAACAAAATTTTAACGTTTAATATTTATAGATTGTCCCTCCCAATAATAAGGCGTTAGAAATTGTTGAATACTTTTTTCCAACTTTTTTATTACCAATTAGAACCTGTCTGCTGAGTTATATACAAGCATATTGTGTTGCATAAGCATCAGACGCCAAGCTTGTTGAGCTGACCTGCAAATCTAGGGGTGAATAAATTATTTATATGAGTGTAATTTTTATTTTTATTATATTTGATGTAGTAAATTAGATGGATGGGAAATTGAAATGTAAAAGAAATTCTAGTTCGATTCAATGTAAAATTTTAAATATTCAACAAATATTAAATAAGATAAATTCAAATTCCATAATAACAGCTGGTAGGAACAGTTTATCGCCTCTCGTAGTTGGTTGTAATCCTGAACAAATAATGTTCCATCAGAAGGTAGAACTTTGATTTCCATTACTTAATTACACAGAAACAGGATAGGGAGGAAGGGGCTGATGACGGCCGTGATCCTTTGATAAGAGTCAGTTTGAAAATCAGCTAATGATAACGAGGTTATGTTCAATTACTTCTTGTGCAGATCGAGCTTACACTCTTCTCAAAGTCTTTGCGAGTTTCAATGCAGTCGCCTACCCTTGTATTTGAACGAAATGAAATCGAGAGCAAGGCGTAACGGGTGCAATTGTAATTACTGATCATGAAAAAAATTTCTTTTATAAGGTTTAATTTATAAAAAAAAATAGATTCTAGTCATGGGCGTACCCAGCGAGAGGCAAAAAACTGATCATTATTAAATTTTGTTGCTGGAATTTATTATAATTCTTGAAAAAACTATTTTAATAGTAAAAAAAATATACTATTGAAATTAGGGTAATTTATGGTTATTTTATCATCGATCAAAAATATTGTACAATCGTTACTTCAAAAGATTTTGAAAAAATTCAAACTTTTTATGGAGTTGGGTGATATCTCTGCAGAATAAAATTTGTGGTATAATCTGTGGAAAAAGAAAGGAAAGATCTAGCAGGAGACAATTGAATGATAATGAAGTGGCTACACTTTTGGAGAAGGCTAATATTTTTTTCCCTGCAACAAGGCTTTGAATGCTTTTCCATCCAGTATGGCTACTGTTGAACGATCTTTCAGTACCCTTCGAAGGTAAAGACCTGGCTGAGAACTAAAATGGGTGAGGACAAACTGACAGGGTTGAATTCGATGAGCGTCAAGGAAAATCAGGACTGGATTGGAACGAGAGCTTTTAACAAGTTTTCTAAAAATCCAAGAAAAATGATAATATAACTTGAATGAATTTTTTTTCTAACAAATATTTGTAATACGTTAGTTGATAAAGCACGGCTATAATTATACATAATTTTCTTAAGATTTTGATTCCGTGATAAAATATTATATCCTGCACGACCATGGTTTAACCACCCCCCACCCCAATTTGATCCTGGGTACGCCCAAGTTGTGGTAGGAACAATAAAATGAAGAAAAATGGGATACAGGATAATCAAACTGAAATATTTTTCCGTTTTCAATTTTCATAATAAAACAGATTCTCAATCAGTTGCTTCTCATGTTGTCTACCACAACGCATTGCTGCGTGTCTCCTAATAAATTTGAAAGATTACACAACATCCGGTTTCTGTTCCTTTTTTTTTCTTTTTTAAATAACAAACCATTCTCACCTTTCGCACGTCTACATTTCAAACAGTGTTTTTATTTTCTTTTTTTAAACCACTATCAACATATGTCTTTAGTTTTATTAAAACCGGCTGCTGAGTGATAGAAAAAAATACGCTACTGAAAAAGGATGTTATGTCTGTGAAAGGGTAAAACTCTTGAAAAATCATTGAAAAGACTAAAAACCCGCTGACGGACAAATCGCAGTGCATAAACATGTTAAGATGAAAACGTAGCTTGAAATACCATCAAAAAAAAAAGGTAAAAAGATAGCATTTAAGTGTTTAAGATGTGGTTTCTTTTCGAAATTGGACGACAATAGCATTGGTAGAAAACAAAATATTAGGCCGGTAAAAATAGAATTGAATCTCGCACTAAATTTTGCACTTTAGTGCATAAGTCATTGAAGCCATTATTGTGGAAAATAAAATTTCGCACCTTTAGATTAGATTAGAATAGAAATGGAGTGGCTCTTTGTTCTATCCCACCGCGACCTTTGCAGATCTATTGTGGTCCTTTCTATTTTTAGAGCTCGATATCTAACTTTATTCTTTTTGTTAAACCTATTAGCCAGGATACCGCCTCCCTTGCGTAGCTCTCTGTCCTCGGTTTTTCTTCTCCAAATAGGTGAAACCGCAACCTTACTAGGAAAGTATGTGATCCGCGGTTTCGTCTTCTTCCTGGCAAAACCTACATAGGCTGTCATCTGCTAGGCCAATTGTGTGCATATGCTTCCTCAGCCCACAATGCCCGGTCAGCATTCACACCATCATCCTCGTCGTTTGTCGACTTTGAAGGACTTTTAAGGAATAGTTTAGCGTCCCTTTGTCCTTGGGTTTTATGCCACCAGCGCAACGCCTGTTTGTTTATCCGTTGGTGATTGCTCTTATTAGTGAGGTTTTTGGCAATTCCACAGGAAGGTTCTGGCCCTATCATGACCTCAGTCGCTCCCTGCTTAACTAATTCATCGACCTTTCCATTGCCTTTTATTCCTGGTCCTAGTCGATCGAGGGCCTTGCGACACTCCCTCTCCCACTCCGATATGAGCTTATCGTCTTTAGTGCTGCTGCCTGTCGGAGTAGATGACGATTGTCCTCCTTTCTACGAAAACTTTTTATATACAGAGTTTGTCCTCCTTATATATACCTAGTCTCTATGTATTAGACTTTATTTTTTTTTTTTTAATAATCTTTCACATCAAATACAAATATTTATTTTATTATAGAAACACATTGATTTATAAAAAAACTTTTATTCTAAAATTTCAATATATATGTACGTATTATAAAGCAGAAAGCTAAGCCATTTGTATAACATTTATCGTTAGATATATATCAGAGTTCTAATTATAAAATCAAACTGGTACATGAATGGACCGGGCCAGCTGTTCGGAATTTAAAATCTTCTGGAAAATATGTCACTTCTACTCTATCGACTTGAAAATAAGTCTTCTTGTTAATCTTAATAAACCCATTTTATTCTTTTGAAAATAAAAATGAAGCCTGAGCATTTTTTACGACTCTTTTTCTTATTACTGATACTTGACTGGTAGAAAGCAGGCTAATGAACAACAGTCTGAGAAGCGTAAAAACGTAAGAAAATATATATAAATGATGTGCTCTGCCGCGCATAAAGAATGTTTTGACAAGGTGCGATAATTGGCTGTAAAAAAAGTTTAAAGTTAACTGAAATTGTAGAAAAACGATAGGTATTTATAAACCACTAGGAATACATTTTCTTAACCTAACTAGTTTGAGAAAATATTTTCATACAAAAAACCATTATGTACTATACTCTAACTATTGTCAGTGTGATGACCATAAAATAAAGCAATGTTGTCAGATATATTTTCTAAAATTGTTAGGCTCGCTACACAAATGTTCCTCTTACTTCAGTAAACTGTTAGTTCGTGATGTTATAAGAAAGCTAGTTTGGAAATATTTTTAAAAAAATACATAATGTAAATTTATTAGTAAACATTAAAATAAGTCGCTTGAAATTACTGAGAAAAGAAAAATTAATTAAAACCACTTTTTATATGTTACTATATTTAAGAAAATTTTGAAGAGATGGCAACGTAGTTGCACGTGCAGTAAAGACTTCGAAACAACCAGTCATCAACTGCAGTATTCATCGTAATATAACGAAATAACCGTTGGACGATTTTCGCAGAAAAAATTCTACGGTCTTGAGGGTGTTCGGGGGGGTTGTGTTGTGGTTCGGCTTATAATCCATTAGTATCATTCAGTGTCGGGTGTGAATTTTGTTTTAAAGAAATATTCAATATAATACCTATCTATTTCTTGGTTGAGTGAGTTTAGTGAATTGTTATAGGTATTTATAGGAGAGTGTAGGTGATCTAGTGTAGAAAGGTATCATTAATATAATACCTTTTTGATGGTGTAGTGGTTAGGTCGCGTCAGTGAATTGATATTAATATAATATTCATTTGTTCGTAGACGTTGGGGTGAGTTTTATAATATAATTAATTAGAATGGCATTTTGGAGACCATTTCAAACGACAGTTCAAGATGATGCGCGGGATTATTGAATTGTGGATTTAAATATAAGAAGTTAGATAATCGAATGGTAATAATGGAATCTCGGCGTATCGCTGAGCTTAGACAGGAGTATTTGCGCAAAATAAAAGGGTACCGTGATTCAAATAGAACTATAATTTATTTAGACGAAAATTGGTTTGATAGGCATGATGTTGTCAAGTATGGTTGGGTTGACGATACAAAAAACTGTTCTTTAGGTACTCCGTGTTCTAGAGGAAAACGCGTTATTATTGTATTACAAATTTTATGAATTTTGTATGCAGGTTAATTTTTTTCATTCAAATTAATATAGTAGATTAACATTATTTCACAATATTCGAATTTATAAAAAAATTATATGCACGCCATCGGGCGGCTTTTTCCTTCAAAAGGATTAAAAATATGGGAGAACTATAGAAACTTAATTATTTCTGGATATAATTGTACACTGACAAATAAAAAATTTGCACAAAATAAGGTGACATAGAGACAGACAATTCAGCATAGAGTTGACTTTGACATTCTCGCTGAAGACTTGGTCATAATGTGACTATCCCATCGCCCCGGATTTCAATCTTCCATCATTTTAATCTCCTGATGAAAACTACAGTCAACTATGGAGTGGAATACGTGGTTATCCAGAGTGCAAACCCGAAGCGTTACTACCTAAGATGGATTTTATTTAACTGGAAAGCGATATAGGCAGAAGGGAAGTAAAAAGATCGGTAATGAATCTGGAATGTTCGAGAACTAAAATCTATTTAGCCAGTATCTTAAAAAGTAGAGGTTATAAATGAAATATTTTGGGATTATTGGGTATAAAAATATCAAAAACTTCAGCTTTCTCATTTTATTGTCCTGTGCATCTTTATTCTTCGAGTACATCGTTTGTACTAACAAAAATGTCTCCCTTTTTATCTTGTACAATATAATACAACCTGTACAATATAGTCTAACGAAGGTCCGAGCATTGACTTTTTCAATTCTAGCATTCTTGAGTGAAACATAAAGAGAGGAAACCATGATTAAGATGCGATATTTCTCCCAATTAAAATTTGTGGTTGCCTCCGCTCCGTCTATCCCAGCCTTTTAATAACTTTCAATAATAATAAAACAGTCAAGTGGTCGGTGCCGGCATAAAAGGCCATATTGTTTTGAATAAACAAGCGACTGCTCTTATGAAATAATGCGCACTTGCCTTTATAATGCGTTTCGCCAGGCATGTGATTTGATCCACTCGAAGCTCGCATAATTGTGTTCGGATTACTCATTTTTTTCCTTTGCTATTGCCAGAAGTTTTAATAGAGCTCCATTCAGAGAAGTAGAATGTGCCTTTTTTTATTAAGAGTTCTTTTTTTGCTTTATTTACCATTAACTTTTATTATTTTTAATGTTTGCATCATCTTTCTTTTTAAATGTAGCATCAGCTGTAGAAGATTTGTGTTTTTTAGGAAAGTGGATAGCATTTATACTACAAGTATGGTATTGTTCCTCTCCAAAGTTTTTCCGTCCGAGACCCTATTTTATCTAGACGTTTCCTCAGACTACAGTTCCAGATTTTTCTTTAGCTAACTGGTTCTCTAATCCATTACCTGCAATTAGTTGATGTCCCAGCACCTATACTAGAGAAACTATTTGTTGTCTCTTGTCAGCCTATTAAGGGTTCAGGAACACACTGGAATAGGAGGAAAATGAATAGTAAAAAGACGGGCTGGAACAGCTTTTTGGGAACCGGTTCCTTTTGCCGTTCTTAGCACCAATTTAATATTGGAAAATATGGTAAAACCAGTAAATCAAACCATTGAAGAGTTTTAGAATAGCAAAGATACTCCTGGGAAGCTTAGAACCGGTGAGATAAAAAATATGCATAAGCCATAGTAAGGTTGTACTAAGAGTTTTAACACTGCACTGCCGCCTCCCTGAATTGGGCACCTCTGAATAATGAAGAAGCAAATATTTATTTTTCTTTCCAATCAATTTTATATCTGATATAAATTAAGTGAGAAATATTGTAAAAAAAATCATCACAATCTCAAATAGACATTAAAAAATAAGATAATTCCAAAATATCGCCACATATATATAACAACTTTTATATGTGTCGTTTAGTTTTAGTTCGATTACGGTCTTTATAAAAAAAAAATCAAGTTTTGTGACAATTTACATGCAAATGAGATAGTTAAAAACTCTATTCAAAGCAACTAGTGTATGAAGTAATTCATTAATTTGAAAACGTTAACGAACTAGTGGTTTTAAATGAAAACTGGTTCCTCGATAGTAGGTATTACCTTCTCAAGAAAACAGCCAATGCCCTGGAATATTATTTAATTTAGATATTCTGCATTTAAATGATCTGACAAGTGCAGCTTGCTTATTAAATGTATGAGACGCAGAGGCGGGTGATTTAGTTTTATCCGATACATATACAGGCGGTCTCTAGTTTTTTTAATAAATATTATATGTCATAACGTTTTAGAAGGATAGTAGATAAACTTGTGACAACGTAGTTGAAGAACGTTTCACAATTTTTCGTTGACTCGGCATCAAAAAATATATAGTTCAATAATGGCCACATTTTAAAAATATGTTGTATTATACAGGGTATCTGCAAAACATTGGAAACTAGTACGATACTGTGCTATTGTATTGGGTTAACGACTACCGGGTTTTGGTCTTAAATCAATCACATTGGCATAAGTCAAAACGAAATATCTGGAAAAGAAGTATACCAAGGAAACTACAAATTTAATGTTGAGATACAGATAGATACCAACTAAGAGAGACAGAGTAATAGTGCCCTGTCTACTCGGCTGCTATCGGTGGTAAAATTTTGACAAACGCCAATTGCATCAAACCTTATCAGGTGTTAAGATTTTCAGTAGCGTAGCGTCACACAGTTATTGTTTCTGCTTTGTACAATAAAGTGTTTGTAAAAATGTCAGCCGTTAATGAAGAAAATCGTAAATGTACTGAAGGACAAACTCTTCAAGTGATATATAGAGTGTTTAATTATTTTAAGACATTAAAAAGTGCATGGCATGGAAATTTATTTCCAGAATTTAAACTATTCGTAACTTTGTGAGTAGTTTAATCAATTTTAGGTTTGAATCTGTTTTAAATATTTTTGTCGTTCGAATTCTGTTCTGTTTTGAACGTTGAAGGCGGTAACCCATGATATTGTAACACAAATAGAAAACATCGAGTATTTTTAGGTACGCCCATCTTGAACATTTAACAGAATAGATTATTACAGTCGATTTCGCTTGCCCAACCGATTTTATAACTTAACATATATACATATGTCAACAGAACCAATCAAAACACTGAAAATTAAATTCAATTACCAAAGTTAATTGTGGATATATCCATGCCGAAATAATGAAGTACATATTTTAAACAGCGAAAGGAAGTTAATTACAATGTTTTGTTTTCTAAAGCAAACACAATCAAAATTCTATTCAAAACACAATTAAAAGTGTATAAACTATGAGATGGAAAATGACAAGGAATAAGAACGAAACATGTATAAGGTGTACCACTAAAAAATTTACCTCAGGAGAAAGGGCCACATTTACTTTTGGAAGTCACCAATTTTTATTATGTTCCTATCATCCTATTTGGTATATAAGAACATGGTATGAGTCGACAAACTTATTTTGTCACTTGAACAACAGATGCACAGACACATAGCCCGAGGCTGAGTGTAGAAAAGTGGGGTAGTTACACTGATAAAAATGGGTGTCTTGAACCAAAGTAATCAACTCTCTTGACAAGAAATTATTAGCGACAAGAGAATATCTCTTGCCTATAGAAAAAAGTTCTTAGCTAAAGTAAGATGGTTCTCTTGAAGAAATGTCTTGAATCTCTTGAATATTTTTCCCTTCAACCAAGTATAGTTTCTTTTGCTTCAAGAGCTACGAAAATTATAAATATCACGGCATTCATTCAAGAGACATTTCAATTCTCCATTACAACTACTGAAAATCCTTCCAGTCAAACTATTGACCTACATAGAAGATGGGAAATGGTACAAAGATTCAATTCAAGTGCGTGGGCCAATAGCATGAATGAATGATAAAAGTACTTTTTTTTATTGGTGAACCATTTTACCTATGTATTTAAAGCACGCCTCAGCGTGTTTAAATCGAACTTTCAAAAACGCGCGTTTTTTAAAGTTACCATGGCAACATCAACAACTCGAGAAACGAAGTCTAAATGACAATTTTTTTATTATTGATCTGACAGGAGTACTTTGTAACGTCAAAACCTTTATTCGAACAATATTTAACAATTTCAATTTTCTTTATACGCATCAGAAGATTTTTGCGGTACTAACCACGATTCTGCTTTACTACTTAAAAAATCGATATTAGAATTTATTTTTATGCACTTCGGTGACAACAATAAATCTTGAAGACAAAATGCAAATTAGTTTGTTTTTCTCATTTCCATGACAACGCAAGCATCACGAATTCAACCATTTTACATTATTAGTTCTTATTTCCATTTCTTGTTGTTGTAGTAGTAATAGATACCAGTATATATTTATAATTTCAAAGAGCACCAATAAAAAAAAATAGCGTAAAGTATTCGTGGATAACTGGTCTCTAAAACACTTGCTCTATTTTGAGCACTCCGGCTTCGCCGTCGTGCTCGAAAAATCGCGCGTGTTTTAAAGACCTTAATATCCACTTATACTTTAATATACTATTAAGCTCAATTTTTTCCACCTTTTAATTAAATATCAATTGCACACCCCACCTCAGTAATAGAGTCCTTTACTTAAATTTAATTCCACTCATTCATGAGGTGGAGAACTCTCAGATATTCTATTTGTGCTGCTTGCAACTCACTTTTCTGTCCAGGCTAAATTCTCGATGGTAATATTCATCAGTAGAAGGAGATAAAGAAAAATCGCTGGTTTAAATTGTAAAAGAGTTCCAAAGATATGAAAACATCAGTACTCTGATGTTATTATATTTCGGTTGGATCAAGTGTAGCATACGGACATGGTCCTAAGTGACATCCATACAAAAATAGATTCATATTATTAGAAAAAAGAAACATTAAGTGCTGACAACCGAATATCCATTAAGAATTTTTTCCCCGCGCGGCGTACCTACATGCGTTAAAATTTTTCTCGAGCGTAGAAAGTTTAATGTTAATCCACCGTTGTATCTCGTAAAAATGAATTTTAATAAGAACAGCTGTTATGGAGATATTTCAAAATTCTAATGCAATACCTATATTAATTTTAGAATAAACCGAACGTACGTTCAACGTCAGTCGAGCTTTTATTTTTGATAATAACACTCTATATATACCCTAGCCATCTATTAAAACACTACTAGATTCTATTTAAATGTAAAGAATCTCGCTTGCCTTGCCAATCAGTGACGTTCTTTTCTTGTTTACACTCCCCGTTGTTTTAATATTTACTATTAACTTATTACAATTTATTGGCATATTTTCGGAAAATATCTACATCGAAAGAACAATACCTACATTCCTATGAGCTTTATTAAATTACCAATGGATGGCACTGTACAGGAATATTAATTACATCACCCAATGGACTTTTTTGTTATTATCGCAGATAAATGTAAAAGTTGTAGGATTGACAATCGCGGAAAGATGCATGGTACTCATTCAACTTTTTTTTGACACAGTAGCAAATCTAATATTCACAATATTAGGTATCCCTTGCCAGGAAGTCTGCCCTATTATGACTAGTTATCCAGCACAGAGAGTTTTTTTAGCAGCATGATATCAACTGTCTTATTGATTTGATTCGGATGTTTATGAGTTATGACGTAACAAGAAACATTAGTGACTTTTACTATAGATTGTTTGTTCTATAGACACCAGCGCCTGAGTACGGATCTGTGGAATAACTTAAAGATCGGTGACAATACGTCAATTTCACTACATAACTGACGGTTATTTGTAGTTTTTAGTAAGCCCGGTAATAGAGATACATATTTTGACACAGAAAATGTACTTAACTGTCAACATTCCAAATATAATTTAGTGCCTAGATATATTTTGTTCCTACTTTTTTTTTGAATGACAGATGATTTAAGATGTGTCGAAAGGAAATTGTATTTTTGAAAATTTTGTCGTTTGCAACGGTAAAATTAGAATGGGTCATTCAAATAATAAAAGATTATTTTTATTAATTTTTTTGGCATGTGTCTAATTCTTCAGTAACCATTCCTTTATGTCCTGATACCGACGTAAGGATATTTATAAAATTCCAAGCACTTAAAATTGCAAAACTAAAGTTTTTTCAAGAAAAAAAAACAGAAGCATCTTAATATGTCAAATTTCAATGTCTAACAGTCTTAAAAAAATACACCTTGATGGGCTAAAATTTATATAGAATAAAGATCAAATGATATCCTTCACAAATACAAGAAGTATCAAAGTGTATTTTGTACAAATAAAATATTATCACCCACTTATCATTGGAAAATTGTGCATAACCTTTTTAATTTTTTAAATTTCTTGCATCACATCTCTTGTTTATGAGCCAGTCCTTGAGTCCATATGTTTGCATTCTGCGGGGAAATATTTTATGTCACATATCAAAATTAAATGTTTGACTTGAAATAAAATTGATGAACTCGCGGAATACATAGTGGTCATTTTGTTAGCTATGTGGGAGGCGCTAACGTCATTTCGGACAAATTCTAAATTATTTATAGAGCTTTAATGTTATTTTGGGCTTTTTATTTTCAAATATAAACTCTAAAAGGGTTGAATTTTCCAATATCCTGCAAATTATAGAATTTTTTGTTTTTCAAAACTATATATTGCTCTTATTTTGTTTCAGGTAAGAAAAACTCAAAAATCCTTCCATAATATAGACCACGTAAGTTATTAAATACATTTTTTTAGAAAAATTTAAGCATTTTCGGACTTTAAAAAGTTTCTACTATATTCTGAATAGGTTTTGCTAATGTATACGTATCCACAATTTATTGAATTTAGCAGAGCATATATTATGATCTTTTCTGGCAATGCAGAAGAGTTACGGGCAAAATCTGGGGAATACGAGCTGAGGTGGTTCACTGGCTTTACACAACTGTGATAATGCCAACGATCACCTATGGATTAATAGTCTGGTAGAGGAGGACAAAAGTATCCTCTGCAGTGAGTATATTGACTGCAATCCAAAGACAAGCCCTTCTTGGTATTACCGGGTCAATGAACAGCACGGGGACAGCATCAATGAAAGACCATTGGACTTTCTCCTTTGGAACTTTTTGGAAGGGCGGAGGCAATGATGGCAATTCTTAGGCTAAAATCGGGAGACTTATGGTCACCGAACAATGTTCGAGAAGGACGCTCTAATAGTCCAGTAAATAAAGACCAAGAAACTCCCCAACCTGTTCATCTCATTATTGTCGGACTTTTTTTTTGCAATTTGTAGGTATTCACGGGTAGATTACTCTCTGAAAATATGTCCTCCGCGAAATTTGCGGAAGGGGCTGAAAAATGGCCAATAATCCCAAAAATTGAGTTTTCTGCCGATATCTCCGGAAATATGACACTTAGAGAAGTGGGGTTTTGCTAGGAATGGAGAGCAGTTCATTATCTACAAAAATGATCCTTATCATTTTTGTCAAAAGTTTAACCGTTTTCGAGATAAACGGGTCCAAGCGTACCTTGGATTTCGAGCTGCTGCGCGGCGTCTCCGGGAGCACGCTCCGTGAATGTAGGCATAGGAGAGCGGGCAAATTGGCCCATAACTTGAGTAAAAATGAATATTTTTTCATGATTCAAAGTGCATATGAAAGGAGGTACCTGTACCTATAACATCGTGTAACTTTTTCGTTTTTTTTATTTTCCAGGAATATTGAAAAAACTGGCCAAACTTGATTTTTCCTGAATATTGGACCGCCCTTATCAATCCGTTCATATTTTTTAAATTAAGCGTAGTTTTACCGAAACCTTTTGGATAATGGGACTTTGATAGGTGGTGAATGTATTCCGAAAGAATGAATAAATAATTTTTGTGTATTCTTATAAACAACATGTTTTTCTTGGGACGTTTTTTTTTATTTCCGGAGTTTTCTGAAAATTCTCGAGTCTACCTCAAATTGATAAACAATGATTGGCAATATCGGTCTTTAATGCACACCATTGGAAAGCTGAAAATGTCCTCTTTTCGATGGTTTTTAAAATTTTTGGCAAAGCTTTTTAGTTTTCCGGAAAATTTTTGCAAGCCTTTTTTTGCAAGATATATTGATCCAGGGACAAAAATGATGGGGACCATTTTTGTAAGTAATGAACTGTACTTCATTTCTAGCAAAACCCCACTTCTCTAAGTAGCATATTTTGGTCCATTTTCCAGACCCTTCCGCAAATTTCGCGGAGGACATATTTTCAGAGAGTAATCTACTCATGAATACCTACAAGTTGCAAAAAATGTCCGACAATAATGAGATGAACAGGTTGGTGCCTTTATTTACTGGACTATAATACAACTGGGACAATACTAGATGAACACATGAGTTTGGATAGCATAACACCGGAGAATATATTTCTGAGCGCCTATAACATGAAGGTAGACAAAATATCTTTTTATTTTCAATATTTTTGATAAATCCCACACATATCTCCAAAATTTCAGTAAAATAATCATCCTCTGTCATCTAGATTTGTAACAAAATACATAATTCAACACCAAAATCCTACTATACCAGTTTCTTAAAATTAAAAATCATCTAAAAAAATTTGTATATATTATTATCCAATATGGTTAGGTTAGGTTTAGTAATATAAAGACAAACCCGAATCTAGCCCGACACAAACTCTAATAATACGACATCCAAAAGAGAAAAGAAGAAACCGAGTTTTTGTTTTGCTTTCCCTTGTAGTCTCTTGGGAATCAAAACTTATTTTGTTGAATTTCCAACCTCAAATGCGGGTTGGCAAAGCAATTGAACATCATAATTGGTAATCAGCGGTGTCGCAGCGACAGTGACACGTGTCGCAAACAACTACGCACGTGAACAATACAAACTAATACCCCTTTAAGCGACTTTCGAGGGGTTGGCGGTTATTTGTTATACAGCTATAATAGTGTACTTAATACGGCGGTTTTGCAGGATATTACGAATGAAGAGCCGTGTGCTGAGTTGCTCTTGTTGATTTTGTGCGTAAAATTAATAACTATGGTGATACGAAATTTTGATTGCATTTATACGAGTGGATCTTTTTTTCTTTTCCATTTATTGGTAATATCTAATATTCCAGGGGGAAGGGAAGTTACATGTTATTGTAGTCTTGCTTGCTACAGACAATCGAATATCTCCATAGCTTCAACTGAAGTCAACTCGGCAACTGCTTAGACTAAAAAAACATCTAGGACGAGATACCTAGTGAATAATAGACAACAGAACACTGGATGTATCTCGCTTGGGGATAGTAGCTAAGCTTGTACAAACCTGAAGTGGTACCACGGATGATAGTCAGGGTACCATAAAATAAATCCATTCTCTAAGCAAACTGACAGCTATAAAAAAATAAGGTTAGTTTTTGCCAATCCTTCAAATACGTCAAAATTTAGGAACATTTCAATCCCTTAATCGAAAAAATATGTGCACACAGGCTTCAAAAAACTACACAAACACGTTTTATGTGCAATATACTAAGTATGGGTGTACTATCATCTTGTAAAATTGTTCACCAAAGTTTCAATGAATTAAATATTGATTTGTTAGATCCTTTTCCAATCTCTAGGACTCCCAGCATCCAAAATTCAGTTCTTAGCAGGTTCATATCCACAATTTCACGGTTTAAGTAAGAAAATTCCATGGTTTTTTGCTCTACTTCAGTTATCAGAGGATCCTCGGGGTCCAAAAATCAGTTTTTACCGTAAATACTAACCACAAATGATGCTAAAATATCTTTAACGCTTGTACTACTTCGTTTTTCTTGGAATACTATGGAATATTTACCAACACGACATATTTTAATATCAATTTCATCCCAAGTATACTTCCTCTCCAAATATCAAAACAACAAATGAAACCTTCAAAAACCATCCCGACAAAAACTCTTTGAATTTCCTTTTCATCTCATAATTCCTTCTATTTGTTTGTTCCCGTTTGCTAAATACATTGGTATCTGATGAATTCTCGTATAGCACTAAAAAGCGATAATCAGATATTCTGATAATATTGTACAAAGCTACCGAAATAATACGCATTAAAATCACAGACGGATTACGAATATAACCTCTTTGAACGCGTTACGCTTGAGAAAACACACAGAGGGCGTTAGAAACAACTGTTAAGGGTTCGCGTCGTGTTACGCTATTGTTTGAATACACTCAATTAGTGAAAAGCATAAGTTTTATGATGAATGACGACCGACCCCACACTTATATGATTCGATTTGTTCAGCGTTTGACTGGCCCAAACAAACGTCAAATAAAATTATTGTCTTATACTCGTAACAATAAGAAATGTCCATATCCTAAAATAGAAATTAAATATATTATTTCTAAGCCCATCTTATACATGTCTTTGATTGTTTTTTTCTGCTCTTCTTCTTCGCTATCTTAAATTATTCTCTTAAAATATTTCTCCAGCTCTTCATATTTATTTAATATCCAAGCTCCCCTTCCCTATGACAGGGAAGGTTGTATAAAATAACAAGATAATACAGAGTTTGTCTGTTTGGATAGTGTAAAAAATCGGAAAAGGACTATCCGTATCCGTCTTGTTGATGAACTAGGCTGCAACTCAAGATCTGGTTGGAGCTTCCGATATTGAATCGTTCATCATCTACAATTTCATTCTCCTTGATCAATTTTAATAACTCCATTTTATTGCTGAAGGTTATTCCAGAACTATTCAAGCACACTGCACAACATTTAAGCTTTAGAACTTTGAACAGTCTAGAAGGTCATAATTTTCGAACTACGACTGATCCTGACGAAAAATTCGGAGGCTGTGTCTTGTGCTAGAGGAAGTGAAGACAAACTAAATTGTCACCTTTGTTACTTACTCGGGGAATCGTATATATCTAAGACTTTCAAGAGAATCATTATTTTTTTACATCACATATTTGTCATCGTTTAAGTGTCAGTTAAAACTAAATATTTTATAACTGTACATAAAATACCATTTATTAATATTACATAGTACATAAATTTTATGGAAACAACGTTGTAACAGGCCATATGGCTTTGGAGTTTCATAATCGAAACGAAATTCAGGTGTCTCTATATTTTCTAGGAACGAACAACAACAAAAAAAAACATAGTATACACCTGTTAATTATTTAATCAAGATTATTAATCTCGAGATTATTAAGAAATACATCGTAAAGAGTTTTGTTAACTTCGAAAATGAGAAAGAAGGAATGTTAGTGAAACGGTATCTTATTCACTAGATATAGAGATGGTGTTGAATTATGTTTGGACTGTGTGTGAGTAGTAGAAGGTTATAAATACTTTCAACCTACATTTTTCAGTGTTTCAAAAATAATTAGCGGTTTTAATAGCCAAAAGACGATCTTTAGGGTAGTTTACAGCTTCACATAACAAAACATTCTAACTGAAAAATTGTAATGTTTCTTTTTTTCTTGACTTTTTACTCGTCGACCACAAAAGGAATTTTAAAAAGTAAATTATTCAAACACACTCTGCTTGACTTGTCTTTTACGTCTTTGTGATGTTAAGGTTTTATAACACATGACATAAAAGACGGAGATCGTTTAAAAATTCAAGTCTTTTCGCGTTCACCTTAACACTTCAACTTTGTTTTTAACTTTGCATGATTTAAGACAAATCTTGGCAAAAGCTTCTTGCGGCGACAATAGAAAAGGTTGACAAACGACTGTTGGTTTTTTTACTTCGGAAATAAAAATATTCTTGAGTATTATATTGAGTCGCTACAGCCTGTATAGTTGGCCTCGTCGTTAGTTTTTGTATTCTTTAATTATTATAAGTCGAATAACAATTAATAAAAATGTTTTATTTATTCACCAACAATATAAATTGATTGGATTAATTTTCAGTATGAAAATTTCTTGCTGTTCGCTAACAGGTGGTATAACTAACTGTGAGAATACAAAAAACTTTACAAATGGTATGTCAATACGACGTTTCGTAATAAAAAATGCTAATTTAAAAAAAATTAGAACAACATCTTTGCATATTTGTGAAACCTGTTGAAATTTTACAGACAGGTGTGATAACTGTATACCTACTTATAATCAATAGTTTGTTCATAATTTACGCACATTTGTCCGTGTCTTGAAAATCCTACACACAATTGGTGATGGGATTATCAGCTTCCTTGTCATTATCTTCCTCGATTTCATCACAAGTTGCTCGAAAACTGTATTCGTTTCACTCTCTATCATCTGATCTACTCCATACCACCGCAGAACCGGTTGATGTTCGGTAAGAACCTTGTCTTGAAAGTACTACTCACAATTTGCGATGGGATTATCAGCATCCTTGTCATTTTCTTCCTCGATTTCATCACAAGTTGCTCTAAAACTGTATCTGTTTCACTCTCTTCATTGCTATCATCTGATCTACTCCATACCACCGCAGAACCGGTTGAAGTTAGGTAAGAATCTTGTCCTAAAAATACTACTCACAATTTGCGATGGGATTATCAGCATCCTTGTCATTTTCTTCCTCGATTTCATCACAACTCTGCTCGAAAACTGTATCTGTTTCACCCTCTTCATTGCTATCATCTGATCTACTCCATACCACCGCAGAACCGGTTGATGGGTTTAGGACCAATTCGGTATAAACGAAAACTAAAAAGATACATTAACAATCTTTAAGTTGTTTACGCATGGATAAGGAGTCCTGTAACTGCAAATTTACATTTTACACAAACTGAAAGTGAGATTTAAGCATAAACCTTTTGGTATATTTTTATTTCTATCAAACAATTTTTCGTCGGTAGAAAAACTTTTTCTACAAGATCCACAAAAAGCAATAATCCAAAAGCGTATATACGTGAATGTGACAAGGAAGAATATAAGCCGTAGGCAGGAGATACTCCCAAAGGATTTGTCACGTCAGGACGTACAATACACACAACCCATATAATGCAGCTCTTCGGACAGAGAGATGACACATGGGATTATAGCCAACGCCGGACTTTATTTTCTTTGTAAGTACTTAGCTAATGCTAGCGTTTTAATGATTTTATCCGAAACATGCTGACGGGATGCAATTAAAGCATACCAGGATAACAATTTACTAGGATTATAATGAATAATTAAACTGAAAAGGCTAAGATATGCTTACAGATGAAAAAATATAGTTTAGTTCAAATTATATTGTTGGTTTTTACTGCAGTGAATAACCTATCCACTTAAGCATCACTGTGTAGTATTGTTATGACGAATCCGAAGCAGTTTAGGTACCTAACTATGATCAGGGACGTACTAAGTTCATGTTTTTCTATTGGGGAAAGTAGGCTTTAAAATGTTAATGTTAGTGAACTGACAGAACGAAATGTCAACGTATTATAGAATAATAATAGTAATAGTATATAGTGAACCCTTTTTATAGTATTTTTTTCAACGCATACACTTAATGTCATTTTAAAAATCCAATTTTATAGACACTGATGAAGAGCCAACAAAATTCTATATAAACAAAGTTTTATTTCAAGTCTCTTTGATCACTCGACACACCATTATAGTACTTAATTCTTTATAGTTTTTCTTTATTCGTTATGGGTAAAAGGTAAAGTCTGTTTTTCGTCTATTAACCATACCAACGATTTTATTTGACTCATTTGTGTATACAATGCACTTGTTTTGTTTTGTTCGTTTGTTTTTGTAACAAGCTACGGATTCACTGGGATCTGATTTGATGTTGCAAACAGTATATAAAATAAAATTTAGAAGTGTTTTGAAATGAAGTAAACATTATTGTGTTTTGTTGAACAATATTGAATGTTGTTTTAAAAAAAAAACAGTTAAAGAAGTTTAGAAACGTTTTTATTCAAGGTTTTTTCCATCAATATTGAATATTTAAAGCTTATTACAGTTTTCTGTAATATTGTCGTGATTTATCAAAAGATGTTGAAGAATAATTATTTATATTCACACTTCATGCATTCCCTTCAACTAAGGAGCAACAACTACTTCCCGTGCAATATACACCGCCGGGTATTGAATTACACTCCAAAGTCAAACGGGGTTGGTATATCTTGTAGACATGAACAGCTAATGAAGTAAAAATAATGTAACAGATTCTCGAAAATCTGTTGCTTTTTCTTATTAAACTATAGTATTTTCCAACAATATTTTTTTTAAAACAAAAATGAGCTTCCTCTCCTTTACTATTAATTTTTTTATGTAAAATCTTGTCATTAGTACTTGTAACTTTCATGTTCGTTAATATTTGACATTCAAGTTAATTGTGTACGGTTATCTGACACTTGGTGAAAGAATCTGTAAAGAATTTAATATTTTTAGTATATTTTTAAAAATAGACCGGAGCTATGAGTGTGAAACAAGAAAGATGATTTGTACTTCTAGACAATGAATGGGCTCGACACGCCCAACATGTGACAGTGTACGTATAGACACGTGTGTAAAAGAAAATAAAAAACAAAATCAAGCGAAAGCATTGGTGGCGTGAAACTGACATTTTTCAAAGGATCGTCGTTTTATTTGTAGTGCTAATCTTACTCTGGATTCCAGGACTAGCAAAGAGGGGGACTGGAAGACCCTTTTGGGGGCCGGAACCCTTTTGCGGTATCAGTCCCAATGTAATATAGTAAGAAGTAGGCAAAACCAAAGAAAAGAGAAGATCTGACCATTGGAAAGATCTAGTAAAGCTTAGACAATCAAAGATTTTGATGACTACAACCCGTTGAGATCAAATGAATGCTTAAGTCAAAGTAAAACTGCACTAAGAATTTAACAGGGATCCTAATCCACCTGAAAAAGCTCGAAATAGTGGAGGAAGAAGAATGTAATTTCTGTGGCATGGAAAAGGAAACCTCCATCCACATCCTTGCGAATTGCACAGCAATTCAGAAAGGAGATTATGGGACAGAATTAAGAGGGCCATTTACCTAAATTGAAACCTGCAGATATTCTAAAAATCTTCAGGGAAATAGGACTAAAGAAGCTACTAGTCTATGAGACGTTACTCAGGAACTAAGTAGATCTTTTAGATCTCAGTGAATGTCACCCCATCATACATACATACATCCTCAAGGCTTCCGTACCGGAGAATGTCTTAAAGAGTCCTTCAATTTTGTCGTATCACCAGTTCTAGTTTCTTTTGTGTTCAGCTAATAACAACGCCTGTGTTTACTGATGTAGAAGTCTGACGTATGTTTGCCCTGCGTTATCCAAATAACCGTTCTGAAACGTTTATTATATTGCATCTTTGTTTATAAGAAACTGGAACATTTGCAAATTCAAGGAATATTATTGGACGACCTAGAACTGCTGGCACTTTACAACTCAAAAAACAGGTTCAAATTATTTACGAAAATAAAGAAACGATGGTCAAAACATTGCTTAACAAAGTAGATGTTAGTCACAAAACTGTTAAGAATATTCTGCACATTTTGGTTGTTTCGAGATACCATACACGTAATATTTGCTATTAATTCATCATTATATTAACAATGAATCGTTGCGTTTAAGGTTTTTTTTTTTTCGATAAATTCAGTATACTACGTCCCTGAGCTTCGTAGCAATATTGGTTTTGGGAACAAACATCATATAGAGATGTTGTCTGTCAACCGTAAAATTCATAGCGACAAGTTGCCTGATTCTTTTATCCCCGAGGACATTTTCCCAAAGTCTTGACGAATAAATGTCTCGACGATCAAAGAGAGATAAGAGCGTCGGATTATGAAAATTTGTAGGCTCCAGAAAATTAACTACAAATTAGAATTGATGCTTTTTCGTTTGCTTTATGAGATAGGAATAAATCTAAACTTTTTTATGATTCACAAAAAAAATATTTCGTTACATTTCATTAGCCATCCTTTTTACGTATAGAGTATTCAACAATTTAATTATGTTAGAATTGACAAGTCCTGTTCAATCACAATCAAAATCAATTTAAATTCCCTTAAGTCAACTTCACGCCACACTTTCTGCAACGGGAACGGGTAGGCACTAAAGCGAAGCGTCAAAATCATGAATAGAGCAAAGAGAGCATTGTATTCCGCGTCCCCTGGAATATGAATTATGATTTATGAACCGATATAGAGCCGTGAACCAACCACGGTTCAGGGTAATTAACTTCTATCGCTGCGCGAGAAGAGGGTAAATTTTCGTTCAGATTATTAACCATTATTAACCTGATGTTTGGTTGGTTTAAGATGAAATGCGACGACAGGAAAATGGAAGCGGTTTTAACCACCTTTGTGAGAAATTGTTGCCGCCGGGTACGAATCAAGCCGGAAGTTATCGATTAAGAACTGGGGGGGATAATACCCTTGATTGTGTTTTCGCCAAATTACCTTTTATCTTAATAACTTTATGAAAAAGAAAATATACAGCGTGTCTACGGATGGGGTATCCTATAAGTGAAGAAATGTTTAAATATTAGTTTCAGTGAAAACTGTCATTCTTGATAAAGTTTTATGGAAACCGTATTAATTTTTCGAAAATAATGTGAGTGCGTCACGTTAACGATGTACCAAGTAACTGTCAACTTTTATAAATAATTTTCAAATTGTCATTCTTTAATAAATATTTGACAACAATGTTAACTATTCAAGAATTATAATCACTATCGAAAATAACAATACAGAATGAAGAAGCACTAAGTAAACACATCTCAATTTTCTTTCTAAATTCTTTGTAAGTATTTCGCAGCATTTCTGGAGTAATTTCGTTAACGGCATCAATGATAGCCCGTTTCAAGATTTCAATATTATGGTTTAAATTATTTGCGATATTTTTCACCTGTAGGATACCCCCTCCGTGGACACACTGTATCTTAATAACTTTAGGAAAAACAAAATATATACCGTAGGATCATTAAATGAAAATATGCGGGGTTGTGATAAAGTATGGAACCAAGTAAATATCTTTTAAACGAAAGGAATGCTATTTATGAAAATTTGCAGGTAAATGCAATGGAACAAAATGCATCTGATGTATATTTTTTTGTTAATAATATACTTCCGGTTTAACCGGAAATGCCATCAACTTCTTTAATTTAAATGGGACACCCTATATATTTTTACAAATTTTGAAAGAGCTTGTTATTTTGAATTCATACATACTGAGTTTAGTGTAAAAAAATTTGTAAAAACGAGGAATATAGCACTTGAATCAACCTCCTTTGAGTTTTTTGCATTAGAGCAAAAAACTATTTAGATATAAACTAATTGATGTTGTTTGTATGCATAGTAATAAATAAACGAGTACTGTTTAGTACGTCTTTTGTTTTCCTAGTATCAAATTCTAATTTACGGAAATAAATTTTACAATTTAAATTGGTTGAATTTTGTGAAAAAGAGCGTATTGAAATTTTAATGATGATCGGTTATGGTCATTGTGTTAGAACTCATGAAGAAGTGTGCCATATTTTGCATCCGGAGAGAAATCCTATATCACGCTCAACAGTACCTAAAACATTACAACGTTTTAATACGACTGGGATGGTAAAAAATTTGCTAAAACCTGGAAGACCGCGGACTGCAACGAACGAAACTGTTAAAAAAAAATATTGCAATCGATTTAGAAGAATCACCTCAAACTTATAGGCCCATTTTTTATCGACGGAAACTTGAATGGTGACAAGTATTTGGATCTACTAAACAACGAAATTATTCCTGCACTTCAACATAATGGGCAATTAACACAAAATTGAGAGGAATTGAGATAAATAATTACTGATAAATGTGAACTAATACGTGGAGAAGTCTTGGAAAGAGTGACTCAAGAATTTGTTAATAGGATGGCATATTGTCAGCAAGTAAACGGCGAGCATTTTGAACATTTGAAGTAATTTTGTTTCTCATTATTCTAAAATAATGAAATGTACACCTATTGTACAACTAACAGTGAGTTAATTCATCGTTTTTACAAATATTTTTACACTAAACTCAGTATGTATGAATTCAAAATAACAAGCTGTTTCAAAATCTGTGAAAATATATAGGGTGTCCCATTTAAATTAAAGAAGTTGATGGTTAAACCGGAAGTATATTATTAACAAAAAAATGTACATCAGATGCATTTTGTTCCATTGCACTCACCTGCAAATTTTCATAAATATCGTTCTTTTCGTTTTCATACTTTATCCCAACGGTCATTAGGTAGCAAATGTTTAACATGTCAAACATGATATATTATCTACAAATATTCATAAATTTGGAAAATAATGAAAAAATGAGGAAGATAAAAAATTTGAACATTTGTCTCCGAACCAAACAAGATACCAAGCGTAACAAAAGCATAGTTTAAGTAGAAATAAATCAAATGTTTATTTGAACAGCGTAAAATTGAAATGCATCGAAAAGCCGAAATAAAAAAATCCATTAATGAAAATCAAGGTCTACTCAGATATTTAAAAACATCCGTTTCTCTAGTCAGCAACGAACAACATTTTGTGAATCACTGTAAGGAAGTGACAAGAAACAATAGAACATTGTGCTCCGGAGATCTGTTTTAAATTATCCAGTGAACACAGGCCATGGATGTAGTTCGTGTTTTTTAAATCAATTCGGCGGAGGCGCCGAATAAGAGAGCAGTCTAAGATATTTTTCACGTTTAAGAACCGAATTAGAATTTGAACTGTTCGACAAAACGCGTCTAAAAATTATTAAATGCTGCCGGCATATGCTTGCCAGATGTGATTTTAAGCACAAATTTTGCGAAACAATGTTTAATATATTAGTTTATTTAAAAAAAGAAGGTCTTGGCTAACAGTCAACTATTGTTATTTGAACAATATGACGGGAATTATATGTGGGCGCATATACGAAAAAGTTTTGCCTATTATTATGATTAATCACGTGGCATTTGGTTTTTGATCGTTATTTTCAAAGAATACTTCAAATGCTAACTTTTTCATTTACTTTTATGTTTCATCTAGGATCGGTAATAAAATTAACTAATATGACACCACCCAACGAGAGATTTTAGATCGTAAATCCAGAAGACAAAATTAGAATAGAAAGTTTCGTCGATACACTGCGGGATTGTCTAAAAAGCATAAGCAACGTGAAATATTAAAGGCGACCTTACATTATGCTATTTAGGTGCAATGCAAGTTTCATGCTATAACAAAATAAACAAAGCGCATGTGCGTGTGCTAGTTTGTGGCGATTTTTAAGCAAGAAAAATAATTACAACAGTTTCTATTTTCATGAAATTTGTAGGCAACTTTAGTTAATTTTTTAGTAATAATTCTGCTACCAATCCTAAAAATATTAGAGCAGAAACTCAAACCTCGAATCGTGTTTATATAGAAAAAGAAAATGGGGAAAAGTAAGTTTTATCCGGTATAAAATAGATGTAATAATTAATTTTTATTTTAGCAAAGATGTTTGGAGTACCGATATGGTCACGGACTTAATTTTATTATATGAAAGCAAACCCTGTCTTTACGACGTGAGATTATCACAAGAGAAATACAAGAAATAAGGCACATGAAATATGTACTAGTCTCTCAGAAATGTACCCAAACTCCGATTTATCTGAAAGTATTGTTAGAAAATTGTGAAAAATTTTATTTTCATAATTATTTATCATCACCTAAAAATATTTTTAAGTTTGCCACACTGAATTGCATTATACAAAATAACCCAAACTAACTCGAAAATAGCTTAGTGTAAAACGAAGCCATAAATTGCTTCAAAATAGCGTGGCTTTAAAATTGCACCTAAATAGCATAATGTAAGGTCGCCTTAATAACGGTTTATATTTGCTTATGTATAGAATCTGCTTTGTACGTAGATATTTTTATTTAAAAAAAAAGTTGTGCGTGCTGAATTAATACTGTCTTTGACTTTGTGCAATTATCTGTGTTATTTTAGGACTAACAAGGGCTGTTCCCTATACTCTTTTAAGGGTAGTCAAAAGACAAACAAAACATTTGTAAATATTAAGAGTATAAATAGAGCGCGGTCAATGGAAATTTCATATTGATATTCCTTTGTGAGGTTTGAAATCCAAATTTCCACGAGTATAATTAAGTATTTTTTTTTTAATTCTTCGCGTTTGAAGTTTTTGATGTAGCATTGTTTACTTTTGCTTTGTCATTTAATTTTTTTTTTCGATACGCATCATTAAAATGTTTCATTGATCATTGAAATTTTCTGTAAACAAATTTTGTTTACATATTCCCACATCCTTAAGAATTTTTATATTGCAGCACTTTTAATTTTCCCTGTATGTAGTAGCAGATTTTTTCACTATGGGCATCTTCTTCTGGGTAAAATAAACATTTTATTTACAAAATAAAACTTTAACGAAATACTAAACTTATTCTAAGACTGTTACAAAAAAATTCGACTCGAAAAACCACAAAACGACAAAACTTTAGTTAATTTATTGCCATCCTTTTTTAATTATAGCTTTCTATTTTTGTTCGATAACTGAACTGAATTTAGTAATTGTCAAAATAATACCTGAAATCTTGTTTTTGAAAATAAAGTTGTCAACGCATTTAACTCAACAGCTTCCTTATGTTTATTCAAAATAATACAGTCTGGGGCATAAAATTTTCGGATCACAAATACTTTTTTGGAAATAATAATAATATTGTCACGTAATTAAAAATAAAATATATTAACCGATTATGGGAGTATTGATGAAAATATCACAAACTAAGTTGAAGGTCATTGCTTAGGGCTATATTTAGACAAAGTCTATTTGTGATGGATGTAATAAATAAAGGATACTCGCATATTTATAACATTCCATCATTCCTCGACTTGCATATCAAAACTATAGCGAAGCCACTTCCCAGTTTAACAATTTTTGTTTTTTATATCTATCACCTAACCCCAATTTTTGTAAACAAGACTGAGTAAAACGTCAACCTCATAATAATCTTTATCTTCTTTCAATTTTCGTTCGAATGTGCATCTTTTTTTTTTCGTCACCCAACGTTAAAAGGTTAAACAATTCAAAACTTCTCATGTTATATTGTTAAAAGAATACCGTGGGAACCCCAGTGTAGTCAGTTTTTCGTCCTATATTGCATATCTCACAACAATGTAGAATTAATTTCGCCAACGATCACAAAATGTATCGATAGTGGTTAAACTTGAAGCTATCAGTACCGAATTGATTATAAAATGTTTATAAACAAACTTTGTTTGTACTTGAAAAATGCGCCGACAGAGCTACTATTGATTCGACTGTTTATAGATACGTAAACTGCTTATTCAAAATGTGGTTCTTGAATATTATTTATGTGAGAACGGAAATAAAAAAAATGAAGAGAACTGTTGTTGTTAACATTCAGACAGATCTGTTTGAGGAAGTAATAACAATTGTTTCATTATCTTAAAATTCGACCAAGCTCTGCTTTGATAAACACAAATTTTCAAAACATATACCGGGTGTCTGATTAAGAGAGGTAACCCGCTTTATTTTCTAAGCGAAGATACAAGAAAATTCTGCTATTCTTTCTCGTATCTTCGCTAATGATGTGGTGTTTACCATATTTTTTAATTCCATCCTATCTCAAGTAAGTGATTGTAAGATTGGGAAGGTAAGCTATAATAATAATAAAACTCGGTGATACTGTAACTATCCAAATTTACTGGTTTCAGTACAACGGCTATACATATACATAGACTAAACATTCCAAAATAATCTAATTCCTAGATAGTCCACTTCACTTTTCAAAAACCCTTAACGTGTCCTGTCTTCTTTTCAAGCTTGGTCGTATATTATATATTTTATTACCGATGATATAAACAAAACGACACGTGTTCGAAAGTATATTCCATCTTTGTTAAAGAGTCTTGTATACTAATAAATCAAGTGAAGTGATCCTTGGTATTGGGTCTTGTCTAATATACAATAGGCTAGAAATATGATATAACATGATTGAAAAATATATCATTGCATTCGAAGATTCGCGAAAATATATATGTATTTTATTAGGCATGGAATTCCCTTTCAAATGATTCCAACTTTGTCAAAATTTATAAAGCGGAAAAAAGTTATAACTGTTTTATCTAGTGAGCTTTCCCACTCACCCCTACCGGTTATTTTACACGATAGAGGAAAAAGTACTAGAGCAAACTCACGTAAAATGATCTAATTATAAATATTTAGATTTTGTGGTACTTTATTCTTAAACACTTTCAAAGCAGAAGCTATGATAAACACATCCAAAAAACAAAAATCTCTAAACTGTTAATTATTCCATATAAACTCCCGACACTGAATAAACGTTGCGAGCTTTGTTATAAAACAACTCAATATGTTGGACAACGGTCCAGGAGAAAAAAAAACACTTGTTAATTATGTTCTGGTCTACATAATATTACATATGGCTACTTTCAAAGATTTTTTTGAAGTTTCACTCACAGGTATCGTCGTTTGTTTATTCACTGTCAGTTTACTTTTAACACTTATTTATACTTTAATTTGGTTATTAAAAACGGGATTCGCGCCAAGAAAAATTGAAGTTCGTCTTAATGTTACCGAAATTGTGCGGGTGTCAACAATTGTTATTTGATAAAAATGATGTTGTACACATCTTTGAAGGATAATATAAGTTTAAATTTCGGGATTCTGGTATTAGATTAGATTAGAAATAGAGTGGCTCTTGGTCCTATCAGATCCTTGTCCTTTTCAGATCTATTGTGGTCGTCCCTATTTTTAGAGCTCGATATCTAGATTTATATTCTTTTTGTTAGACCTATTAGCCTGGATACCGCTTCCCTTGCGTAGCTCTCTGCCCTTGATTTTTCTTCTCCGAATAGGTGAAACCGCATCCTTACTAGGCCTTCGCACTCTCAGAGTATGTCCTCCGTGGTTTCGTCTTCTTCCTGGCAAAACCTACATAGACTGTTATCTGCTAGACCAATTGTGTGCATATGCTTGCTCAGCCTACAATTTCCGGTCAGCATTTCCACCATAATTCTCGACTTTGACATAGTAGGTCGCGTGACAGTTTGGCCGAAGGACTTTTAAGGAATAGTTTAGCAACCAGCGCAACTCCTGGTTGTTTATCCATTGGTGGATGCTCTCCTTAGTGAGTTTTTTTTGCAATTCCACAGGAAGGTTCTGGTATATTTCGTACGATCTCAATTGAAACCCAAATAAAAAATGTTCAACGTTCACTTTAGCCCTTTTTGTTATTGAGATAAACATAAATTTGGAATTATTTCTGAGACTTTATATCATCAAACTTATTTTCAATCAACACATCGGATATCAAAAACTTGTGCCACTCGGTACTTCAACAAAAGAAAAACAAACGATGAATTTTAATGTCGTCTTTTGATGCCTGTTATTGCAATAAACGGCTTTATAATGAAACATAATCTAACCGAAGCTCGGTAAACAAATGAGTTAGTCAGAAACCAACGTGGAAAAACAATTTGGTTATTATTTCTATATTGTCGAATAAATCATAAGAGAACAGTCTCAACCGTCATCTGGATTTACTTTTGGAATTTTTATTATTTCCGCCTCTGCTTCCTATCTCGATACATTTATATTTGTTATTTTTATTGTCGGAAGGTTCCTTCTTGCAGTCAGTTACATCTGCGCCAATCTTTCACAATACTATCATTTTAGAACATTGAATACCTACATGAGGATTTTACTTGATGAAGATCCATACTGACTAGAAGGATATATTGAAAAATTCTTACCCTACTATAGAACCAAACAAAATTTCAATGTCAAAATATTTTATTACCCAACATATTCTCCTCTTAATTGGATACATTTGTTACAGCGAACCTGCAACGTCTCTAGACCTTTCAAAAATAATGTTTCTTCTTGCTCTGCAAACCAGATCTCCTCCTCGTTGGAAGAAAATTTACGACCTTTTAAACTTTTTTTCAGTTGAGGAAAGAGATGATAGTCGGACGGTGCCAAATCTGGTGAATAAGGGGGGTGTTCTAGTAATTCAAACCCTGAATCACGAATTTTTTGCATGGCAACATGAGATTTGTGTGCAGGGGCGTTGTCCTGCAAAAACAAAACACCTTTGGATAACTTTCCGCGTCTTTTCTCTTTAATTTTTTCCCGTAGAGTGTTCAGTAATGTCGAATAGTAATATCCAGTTATTGTTCTACCCTTATCCAAAAAATCAATCATGATTACTCCATGGCAATCCCAAAAAACTGAAGCAAGAACTTTTCCAGCAGATTTTTGGACACGAAACTTCTTAGGTCTTGGAGAACCAGAGTGTCTCCATTTTATCGATTATTGCTTTGTTTCTGGATCGTAGAAATGTACCCAAGTCTCATCCATAGTAACAATTCGGTTTAAGAAGTCTACATCGTTTTCAAATCGAGCACAGATCGAACGCGATGTTTCTACTCTTGCACGCTTTTGGTCAACATTCAAACATTTGGGAATCCATTTTGCAGCAATTTTTCTCATGTCCAAATTGACGTGAACTATATGATGAACGCGTTCGTATGAAATATTCAGTGCTTCAGATATCCGTTTTAGCCCGATTCGACGTTCTGATAAAATCATGTCATGAACTGCATCGATATTTTCGGGGACTGACACAGAAACTGGCCTTCCCGATCGGTCATCATCTTCAATGGAAAATTTACCTATTTTGAAGCTTGCAGTCCAATTTTTCACGGTCGCATACGAAGGACATTGATCACCAAGGGTATTAAGCATATCTTCGTAAATCTGCTTACCTCTTAACCCTTTTAAATACAGGTACTTGATGATGGCTCGATACTCCAATTATTCGATTTTCACAATTTCGGTGGACATCTTTTTTCTTTTAATTTATTGCGTAACTCTGGTTTACTTTTTTGACGTCAAACTTCACACTGACACTTCTAATAAGTTATTGTTCGTTGCTATGGTAACGCAATATTTTGTTTATGCATGGAACTGATCTAGGCTAACTAGAGATATCAATACATCCTCGTATACAGTGATGCATTAATACGGAGTTTTAAAGATATTGGCAAAAGAATTAGAAAATGTTTAAATGGAAATTCATTCACAACTATCCCTTCTGAACTATCTATTCTAGGTCTAGGTTGTTTGAATTTATCTCAAGGGATTCTAATAGATTTAATTTAAAGGATTCAGGTTCTAGATGTAATTTTCAAATTTGATCATTTTCTTTTTTCAAGTTGTATACTGGTATTTATAAGGAATGTCCAGAAACTCTTCTGTTAAACGCTAACTACAAACAGTTTATCTTTAACCGAAAGTTTCTAAAGTCTATAGAATTTTTTTTTCAATTTCCGTACCCTTCACTTTCTCATTCCCTCGTAAACAAAATCTAGTGGTTACGATGCTGCTGATTTTGTTCCATATTTGTTTATTATTTGAGACTATGCATCTGAAATTTAAGCTCAAAATACTCATTATTGTGTGATTTCTTGACTTAACGCGTGTAATTTCGTCTACTTCATATCCCCATTTTCAAATTTTAAAGCTTTCTCAGACATTTTGGCATTTTTAAATAAGAAATGAATAGATCTACTGAAAACATGAGCAAGGGACCAAAAGGATTTTTGGTTCAGTGTAAAAATTAAATAAAATCATCATAATGATAGGTTACGTGATAAAAACATCTGCTTAATATCTTCAATTAACAATCAAACATTTCATACTAATTATAAAAACAGTAAAACAAGTTTCGAAGTAACAGAGAATATGTACTCGCTGCCTACACAAAATTTATATTATTTTCTATTTATTCTACTTGATCTCCAATTAACAGTAAAGTGACTAACTATAAGGATATTCTTTTTTAAAATCGCTATTAACTGAAATCTCGACACTTAAGATTCCAAGAAAGGATGACATATGAAAATAGTTATTTGTCAATTAATTCCATACGATTCCCAGACGTTATTTACATAAATATAAGAAGTTATGATTATTGTTTCTATAATTGTTGGATTTTACCGCGCTAAATTTCCGTTATTTCAATTTGTTAGAATAATAAACACTTGATAAAAAATAGAATAATATGGATAGCGTCACCAAGCGACATCTTTTTAATAATGGAGTAATTAGCTTACAGTTTAATCTTTAGACAACATCAACTTCAAAATCAATATTTTCTTCTAAACCATCCACATCAACTTTAAAATTCGCGAAGTCCAAATTCTGATAAAAACTTTTAACATCTTCTGGAATAAAAGGCAGGAGACTTGTGATATCAGCAGTCTTTTGCTCAGATATGGGTTTACTATTAGGATACGATATGTCGTTTGGTTCCTTTAACCATTCCCAACTACAGAATTTCTCGGCTCTCGCTTGGTCCTTGCACTAACAGAGGACTTTCATTGTAGGTACGCTGGCGCTTGGATCTTTTTAGTGCTATTATAGTCCAGTAAATAAAGGCACCAACCTGTTCATCTCATTATTGTCGGACTTTTTTTTAAGCAACTTGTAGGTATTCATGTGTAGATTACTCTCTGAAAATATGTACTCCGCGGGATTTGCGGAAGGGGCTGGAAAATGGCCCATGATCCCGAAAATTCAGTTTTTGGCCGAAATCTCCCGAAATATGCTACTTAGAGAAGTGGGGTTTTGCTAGAAATGAAGTACAGTTCATTACCTACTAAAATGGTCCTTATGATTTTTGTCCCTGGATCAATATTTCTTGCAAAAAAAGGCTTCCGGAAAACTAAAAAACTTAGCCAAAAATTTTAAAAACCATTGAAAAGAGGACATTTTCAGCTTTCCAATGGTGTGCATTAAAGACCGATATTGCCAATCGTTGTTTATCAATTTGCGGTAGACCCGAGAATTTTCAGAAAACTCCGGAAATAAAAAAAAAACGTCCCAAGAAAAACATGTTGTTTATAAAGATACACAAAAATTATTTATTCATTCTTTCGGAATACATTCACCACCTATCAAAGTCCCATTATCCAAAAGGTTTCGGTAAAACTACGCTTAATTTAAAAAATATGAACGGATTGATAAGGGCGGTCAAATATTCAGGAAAAATAAAGTTTGGCCAGTTTTTTCAATATTCCTGGAAAATAAAAAAAACGAAAAAGTTACACGATGTTATAGGTACAGGTCCCTCCTTTCATATGCACTTTGAATCATGAAAAAAGATTCATTTTTACTCAAGCTATGGGCCAATTTACCCTCCCTCCCATGCCTACATTCACGGAGCGTGCTCCCGGAGACGCCGTGCAGCAGCTCGAAATACAAGGTACGCTTGGGCCCCTTTATCCCGAAAACGGTTAAACTTTTGACAAAAATGATAAAGATCATTATTGTAGATAATAAACTGGTCTTCATTCCTATCAAAACCCCACTTCTCTAAGTGTCATATTTCCGGAGATATCGGCGGAAAACTCAATTTTTAGGATTATTGGCCATTTTTCAGCCCCTTCCGCAAATTTCGCGGAGGACATATTTTCAGAGAGTAATCTACCCGTGAATACCTACAAGTTGCAAAAAAAAAGTCCGACAATAATAAGATGAACAGGTTGGGGGGTTTCTCAGTCTTTATTTACTGGACTATTACTGCGAAAATGGATAATGTATGGCTTGGTTCTTTTTCTAATAACGCTATCCATATTATGATAAAGCAAAGGTCACACTATTTTGGAAAGTCTGTCACGAGATATAAAGAGGAAAATGTGGTTTATGTAAGATGGAATTCCCATTATTCCTTAAGTGACACCAAGAAGTTCTTATGTTTGGAGACTTTAGTGTTTACTTTTTGCCAATGAAATTAATAATTCACGAAACGATCTCTAGAGAGAAATACAAAATAAGGCTAACTTTATAAGGAAACTGCAGCATATTTTCTTTAAAGTTACAATTACCAAATACATGTTTTTTTATCTGTTTTATCGTCGAAGCCTTTTGCGTTACAAGTTGAATTCAAATCATTCGAATATATAGATAAGCATTTGGAGGTTTTAAGTTTTTAGTGATTTTCAATGTTTAAAGTTAACTTATCAAAGCCAACCTGTATTTAGATTGAGCCTGTGTGGTGCAGGAAACATTAAATTAAGGAAGTCATCTTTTAAAGTGTATATTTAATTTAGCTCGAGATTGCTGGAACAACAAAAACCTGTAAGAACAGCGTTTGTGGGTAAACTAGCCACTATTAGTTGCGTTCTAAGAAATACCGAATTATTCCACCAAAGATAAATTATTATTTTAAATATAATCTTTCTTTTATTTTGTATCAATTTTTTTGTGATATGTTTATGGAGCCGGTCCAATTTTCTATCAATTTATCATGCAAAAATATAGGGTAATATTCACTTTAACGTTGTTTATTTTTGCAGTTTCAAAGTGATTGGTATCACTGATTCTGCAACATAACCTCCAGCCTCTAGTATCTATAGGGCAAGTCCACGTGACGTCATGTGACAGTCGCTCTGATGAATAAGAGGATAAATACAACACGTCGTTCTTAATAATTACTTCTATTGTGTTTTATTGTTCATGATAAAAGTTATATCTGACTGTTTATAATAAAAAGGATCATTAAATCAATACAAAATAACCAAATTACCAATTTAAAATCTATCCAAATAATTATTTATCTTCAGGACGACTGTCATTAGTGTCAACTTGTCAGCTAGTAGTTTTTCGTTTACTTATTTCCACATTATATTTTATAAAAAGTCATAAAAGCAAAGCAAATAGCTAGTTCTTGATTCATCATTTCCAAGCCTTTTTAGCTTCCTCTTTTTAACCATGGTTTCCGTATTACTCTCGTTTATAACTTTTCTCTTTCTTGCAACATTCATTATTACTAAATTTATAACAGCTGCCGCTGTTAATAATAAAAATTCAACATCCATATTTATATTTAGAACTGTAGACTGTAAAGGATAAAAATACCTAACTAACCTACATTTAAAAGTGCGCATGATCACATCCTTATAAATTATTAAAACTATGACTGTTGCATATATTTGATTTTATATTTTCAATGTTTAAAATGTCCTAAATTTAAGAGTAAAACTTGTTATAAATCATTGATAATTACAAAAGAGCTTACGTTTCAAATTTTGCTAAAAACTCATTCATTCTTCATTAATATTCTTCCTCAAGATTTTGTGTGTTTAACACGTTCGTGGACAAAGCAGAATAAACCGTCCTGCGCTGTTAATACTTTTTGTTAATAATTCACAAATATACCCCTCAGAAAAGTATCAAATAGTAAAATAAAGTTCTGTTGCACATGTTAAACATAGCACATTGGAATCCGTGAAAAAATCAATGAAAGACAAACCTTCTTCCAGTTTTATGAAGACGTCTTGAACTAATACCTTAGAATATCTAATGAAACGAAAAATGGCATAAAATTAGTACATTCTGGCTCAGTACGAGGAGGAAAAGGGTGATCAGCTATCTTAGCAGGAGATTCCCAAAGCTAAAGCCATCATACGAAACACTGTGCTCCATGTTTTCTTATGTTCTCTTCTTTGCTCATAAATGTGAATACAATGTTTTAGGCACTTTTATCATGAAACGGCGCCGGTGATTTGTACAGCCTGAAAATTTTTTTTCTGATCTGGGACATCAGTATTGTTGTTTTTATTTACGAAAAATCCATCTCGAAAATATTGGAAGTTTACATGTATTTTTAGAATGCAACTTTTCTAGTTCCTCAGATATTGTCATGGGTTTTTGGCTGTTCACATTTTTGGTTGCTGTCAGTGTTAATTAAACACGTATAAGCTTACAGTGTCTTTAGGTGGAATAAATTCGATATATTTGCTAAATAACGTTAGTTTATACGCATTTATTATGTAAAACGCTCTATTAAATCATGTATATCTATTAATTAACAGCACTTTGAGTTGATCCTTCGTGAACGTTTTTAATAAAACGCTTCAACTTTAATACTGCAATTTTCTTATAGCAACTGCCACAAGAAATCCGAGTATTTTTGGAAAATAAATATTTTTTCTCGGTGTAGTTGATAATTGAATAAATTTGAACTTTTCGAATATTTTTGGATAGCAAACAAATTCTTTTGTAAACAAGACTAAAATTAAATGCGAATATTAACCACAAATCACAATACACCTACTGACAACTGACAGTTAAATCACCCGAGATGAAATATTCATAAACCAGATGACAAAAACGAGCGATGATAGTTTCATAGACCATTTGTTCTCGACGCATTCTCTTATTTTGTAAACTTTTTATAAATAATGGGCATCGCGTAAATTGTTCTTTTGTGTTATAAATCTCAAAGTTAATATTTAAACGTTTTAAATCTTAACTGTATCTGGTGACGCCAATGATAATGTTTACGCCATGACATATTCTTGCATCTTACTATGATCTCCTGTTGCATTAGAAGCATCCACAACGGTCGTTCTTGTTCTCGCTCGGTCTAGTAATTAATGTACACCGGAAGTGATTAATCATCTGATAATAATGACCGACACCAGAATATATCTCGGTTATGTGCTTTTAATCTTCTTCATTCATTTCAGAAAACCTTGCCAACGCGAAATACTCTCCCTTGTCTTCTTCTGCTATATATATATACTCCCTTTTCAAATACCTGTGTCTCTGGAGATTAAAACGCTCTCCCGTTAAGCTGGAAGATGTCGTACAGGCTGCTCGACATCTGTTAGAATCAGAATCATTTGTTTTTATTTTAGAAAAATAAAATTTTTTCAAAATTTCTTCATTTTCATGCCCAAATATAGTCAACTCATGCTGCAATTAGTTGTAATGTGATATTTAAGCTGTATTTGATGTGGAAACGTAAGAAATAATGTTAAAGTCTAGCTAAAGTCAGTGTGATGACCATAAAATAAAGCAATGTTGTCCAGATATATTTTCTAAAATTGTTGGGCTCACTATACAAATGTTTCCCATTACTCCAGTAAACTGTTAGCTCGAGATGTTCTCAGAAAGCTAGTTTGGAAATATTTAAAAATTAAACTCCGAGGGTGGCCTGCGATATTGGAGAGATATTAGTATTGTGTGTCGATTCAGGGGCGTGTGTGAATTTTGTTTTTATTTAAAATAATAGTAGTAAATATCTAGTATCTATTTCTTGGTCGAGTGAGTTTAGTGAATTGATATCAATATAATATGTATTTGTTCGTGGACTTGAGTGAATTGATATCAATATAATATTTATTATTTGTTCGTGGAGTTGAGTGAATTGATATCAATATAATATGTATTTGTTCGAAGACGTTAGGGTGAGTTTTATGATTATAATTTATTTGTAATTAATTAGAATAGCATTTTGGAGAAACGACAGTCCAAGATGATGCGCGGGAATCTAATAATTTGGCGCCACAAACAAATGCAAATGACTTAGCAATAAATGATACCGATGATAGGGCCGAATTTAAGAACAAATATTTACATGTTCAGTGTCAACGCGTTGTTTTAAATATGTACGCGTGTTTGAAAAAAGAAAATTCTGAAATATCTGATAATGCGGTTATCGCGAGAATTCACGAATTAACGTTAATCGGGTTTACAACGATTTATAAAGTAATAGTACCAAGTTTAGAACTGATTCGTGATAAATTGCGGGATATTCCTGAATTTCAATGTTTTATTGAATTGTGGATTCAAATATAAGAAGTTAGATAATCGAATGGTGATAATGAAATCTCGGCGTATCGTTGAACTAAGACAGGAGTATTTGCGCAAAATAAAAGGGTATCGTGATTCAAATAGAACTAGGTATAATTTATTTAGACGAAACTTGGTTTGATACGCAAGTATGGTTGGATTGACGATACAAAAAACTGTTCTTTAGATACTCCGTGTTCTAGAGGAAAACGTGTTATTATTGTATTACAAATTTTGTATGCAGGCTGATTTTTTTCATTCAAATTGATATAGTAGATTAACATTATTTCACAATATTTGAATTTATAAAAAAATTTATATGCACGCCATTGGGCGGCTTTTTCCTTCAAGGGGATTAAAAATATGGTTCATCACACTGACTTTAGTTAGACTTTACATGCAATGAGAAATAGAATTTAGGTATTTAATACCAATAAATATCAAGTATTTAGCTGGACTGTTGGATTCAGAACTACTATAAGAAACCCCGCCTCTTCTCCTACCAATATTTGTTAGTTATGTGGTTATGTGCTATTTAGTATTCAAGTGTCTTTTGATTTCTTTTGGTCATAACGGCTTCCAAAATAAAAATTAATTCGTAAATAAAACAAAATAAGATACTTTAAATTGAAACAAATTGAAAATAAATTCCGAAAAAAAACTTAAAATGCTAAAACCAAATAATAGTCAAAAACAAAAACCGAATCTATTGAACAAAGATAATCTTGTATCTCTGAGCCGAATCGGTGTAATGTTTATACAATTTTCGCCCTTAATTTTATCAAACTTTGAGCCCGTTCAAAATTGTGCCGATAAATTTCATTTTTTCAAAAACCCCATAAAAATACAAATCCGCTGATCTTGTGAGTGACCACCAAAATACCACGATAAAATTTCAATTTTCTCCTGAAAGGTATACATTCTGATTTCTCTACAAATTTATTTTATTTTGAATAGTTATGGGCTTGAACAGTAGTTTACGGTAATTAAGGACCGCCCACAGTTGAGACTACGGAGTGGTGGGAATTGTACGATATGGTTTAGCTGTCCAAACGAACGATTGTAATAATCGTGTATTTAATCTGTTGAAGCTTGATAGTGGTCGACTAGTTCAAACGCAGTTCTGATACAATGCTTACAATCCCTATGCATGTATCTGTATATTTATCTTTTTTCATGTCACGTGCAACGAACAAATACATTGTAAAGTTCAATATAAAAGGAAACTGACGTCACTATATTGATTTTCAATGACGTTCACCGGGATTTATGTTGTACCAGCTATACTATCACGTAATACTCACCCTGTATAAATAACAACTTCAATAGAATATTTTAAAAACATGACTGTTACTAAGACTCTAAGGCAGATGATGTAGCAAAGTCCTTTTGCTTATTTTGTGATCGTCCTATTATGACAGTTATTGATAAATGTGTACGGGTTAATTATAAGCAGTGCAACTAACTCAATTATTTTAATGATGTAAGAATAAACAGGCTCTTGGACGTATACAAAAAGTTGAAATTCTTTGTATTAGTCGAGAAACCAGATTCACTTATTTTATACGTTATAAGCGTTGTCATGTAAATTATATCTAGAAGAAAAAGAAGAAAAAAAAAGGATATTGATAAGTTAGTTTATTGAAGCGAATATTAATCGCCGGCTTTGGATATCTTAATTAGAGATCTTCTGATGAATGTTTATATATTTTAATGTCATTTGACTGGTGGTTTTTAATACTTGAGTTGGATTTTAATCACAGTGTGGTTCTATTTTAAAACAAATTGATTTTAGCGATAGAATCTTGTAGGTGCAACAATATTGCCAGTACTAATAAAAGTAGGTAAAGCTGACGCTGGGTACAGCGGCCGAATTCATCAGTGTTTGTTAAATTTCATATTTCTAGCGGATTGTATCTAATATTTATTAGACAAGACCCATCACGCGAACGCGTATACTCTTGTAACCAGATGATACTGGTATATTAGTATGTGCAGGTTTTTACAAGTTCAAAATGTATTGCGACCACAAAGCGAATGCCTAAAACCTACAACTCACACAATTTTATAAACATATATAATAATTTTTTTACTTCATAGGTACTTTCATAAATAATGTATATGTCTTCATATTATAATGTAAGTCAGTGTATGTTGAGATCCACTATCGTGGACCCCCATTTTCATTTCATAGCCCCCCAAATTTCTTTTTCACTGACGTAGACCCCTTGAAGGTTGTGATAGACCGCTGAAGGTCGATATAGACCACTTTGGGAATCACTGACTTTGACAAATCAAGGCAATTTATAATAAATTCAAAAAAAATCATCCATTGACAATATTTGTTTGAAATTTTTGCGTGCTGCTCTCTGTAATTTATAAAGTTGAACCGGAATCGTGAATGATCGACTCCACTAAATCCACGTTGAGTAAAGAAGATCGACAAGAACCATAAAGAAGAATAGGGCTCATGACTCCGATCCCTGGCACTCGGGGATCGACTTTTAGACAGCAGTGTTGAATTTATACAACACATGAAGGCTGTTGTTAGTAGCGGCTCATCACTCACTCAGTAAAACATTGTAAATCAGTCTCTCGAACTCGTAACAGTAAAGGCAGAATCAACATTTCCCAGTCCATAAACTTAAGTCAAGTTTATTTGTTGAGATGGAATATTCGAGTAAGTCTAATGTGTTTCAATTGTTCTACAATAAACAATGTCAAGTGGCTAGATGTATGAGCACGCTTGATTTATTGGATGGGATTCGGCCCGGACGATAATGTTACGAGGGAGATTTAAATTGTTTTTTATAATTTTCAATTTAGTATTCTCCTATTTTTGATCTGGTTAATTATTAAAGAAGCGAAAGGGATTCATATTGAAGGGGTTAGTTGAAATTAATAATGGATAAGATGCAGATTACAAGGGATATAGAATGTTTTTTTCGAATTTTTGACTTTTGATTGGTTAGTTCTGATACGTAGTATTAAAATTGCGATATTTGCTATTGTACAAGCCGAAATGATATTGTATTTGATGAATCATAAAAATAAAACATGATGCTCAAGTTTATATTCCATTTTTTCCTTCAAAAGTTACTGTCGAACCTTCATCTTTTTTCGTAAAGTTGCATATCTTGTTGGATATTATTTGTATTAATTGTAGGTCTTGCTTCGATACATTTTTTATTGAGTGCGATTCCTATCACCAATACCAGTTATCATTAAAATTTCACAGGATCAAATTTCTTATTTTAGAATTAACCACTGTGTCTAATATCACGATACTGCCCATTCTTTTAGAAAGACAAAAAAAGCAGGATTATTTATCTGCGTAAATATAGAAAACGAAATGTGGGTTGGTTTTCAGACAGAGTCGAACTTAAATTCCTTTTCTACCCAAACATTGAACAATAATTACTTCTCTAACCTTATTAGATATGTACTCCAATTAAATATTGGTAGATTATTTTTCCTGATTGACATTATGAATTGCAAGATTGTTTTTGGAAAAAGTAGAACGGATGTGAATATCGTATTTTAGTATTTTATAGATTGAACAATAAAGCATTATGTAATATTTTATAAGTACATCAAGTTTTTATACGAAACACATTAGAGAACTGATCTGGATAATAACTTACAATTCTTTGAACCAATATAAGCAGTTATTTTAATTGAACCAAATAAAACAAAAGCGATTGAATTGATAGAGTTAATTTAACTGAAAACCTTTTAAGATTTCATGAACAATTAGCATCGAATAATTAAATCTATTTATTAAAAAGCTGGCGTTGTTTTTGTATAATTGAACCTTGGATTTTATCGGAGAATGTTTCAGGATTTATTTCATTGAATATGTATGATACAACTGTCGATTTCTTTTTGTTAATTTTTTGGGAAATCAAATCGAATTAACAAAAATAACTATGAATACTCCACAAGAAACGTACAGAAGACAAAAGTAGGTATAGTCTGTTCATACAAGAAAACTATAGATCCAAACTACCATAATAGGCAGTTAGTCAAAGCTCCCTCAGTATACATCGTGAAAAATGAAAGAATATGACGTAAGAATAGAACGAGACTGAAATCTAATCTAAATCGTAAAGGACTCGAAAGGATATCTAATAATAATCCCCGTTTTAAATCTACCCAACATCGTAATAAGCTCAAATTTGTCCACCCGTTTTTGAAAACGGCAATTAAACATCGACCAATTACATCGGTGTTAAATTTATTACTTAAACCCATTTGTCAAACGTAGAAAAAATGTTGAATATATTTTTTGAAAAAGAAATATACAGTCGCAAGTGGCCATTAAAAAGATGGATGTTAGTTACGCATTATTTGGAAAAAAGATTTAATTCAGAGCAATGAGAAATACCATCAACATCCTGTGAAACAGGGGCGTAGGAAAGGCGAAGAGGAAGTTGTATTCCCATTTTCAAAATAATTTTAAACGGGTATTTTTGTCTGATTTATTCCGAAAGTTTTATGTACTCATAGGCGGAGATGTTAAGGAGGGATTTGTTCTTTAACAGTAAATTTGTGTTTATTGCTGCTTCCTGTTCGTCGACTCAGATACGTCATTTTAAATTTAAACAAATATTTATTAATATTTCAAAATACTTAAACTGAAATAGTATAATTTGAAAGTTTGGAAAAACAGAGTTGACACCCAAAAGTAATCTCTTGTTTGATACGTACCGCCACTGGTACGTGTAAAATATGCAGTTCTGTATTAAACTTGCAGTGAATGGAGGATAAAATTGGACGTGTGCCGACGTAAATTTAGCCACTGTGGGCGTTTGGCAACCTGCGAATCTTCAGGAAAAAAAGGAACACAGCAAACGCAACAGATGGACAATTCTTTAATATATCTCATCCTGAAACAAAACAAAAAAAAAACAGAAGACTTCGCTGCGCTTCACAGTATTATTGTTTGCTTTTAGATATTTTCGGATGAATTGTTGAAAAATTGTTTTAAATTTAAACTTGATTCCTGGAATTTTTTATATATAATTGAGAGTAATCTTTCTAGTTCAATATTTTAATTATATGTGAAAATATTCCAAAACTGCACCAATTTATAAACTTATTTTTTACACCATTGTGTAATTTAAGGAACTAGAACTATAGATCGGGGAAATAATGGTAAGTAATGATAGGATTCGGAATTCAAATATTTGAACATATTTAGATTGTTTTCTTACAACAATAGACGTTTCCTATGCATAAAATTAATATTCTCCTAATATCTTATCTCGTCTTTAGAAACAAAATATTTTACGTCTGTCACAATTTCAATTCTCTAGAAATCAACAAGGTACTGACAAAATTCTGTATGGAAAAGTGTTTTATAATAAAGAGAAATGAACAATTTTACTTGAAAGTAGTTATAATCTCATAAAATGTACAATCAATGGATTTATCAACAAAAAAATATCGGAAATGAATCAAATTGAACAAAAACAGAAAAAGTTTACATACGAATCTATATTTTGGAGAATGCGCTGACACTAGTATATATTTAAAAGTCTGGCGAATGCACAGGGGTTTGCAAATTGAGCGAAATGTAATAAATTTTCTAATTAGGACGGTACATACTTAAGAAACCCCCGAAATAAGTCAAATACGAATTAGAAATTGACATTCTTCACCGTGAAAATTTGAACCCCCTTCGAGTGTCAATTATTACAACCCCTAAATTTTTAAATGGGAAGTACTTATCGGGTTCCTTTTACAGAAGACTCGATCTTCGCAAACAGAAAGTTACAGAGACAGCGCGTTTTCTTGGTGCAAGATCCACGACTCTGCCCGTGCTCTGCAAATAGTAATTTTGACCTAAAAATCTGACAGTCCGGAACCCATTCGAGATAGAGAATTCTCACCATAGTTCTCGGAGAAAAAGGCTTAAACTTCTAGTAAAACAATTAATTATTTCATGATCAGCAATGTAATTATTATTTTCAGACACCTAATGCTAATCAACTAGTAAACGATTCACACCAAAAACAATTGGAACTACACCGTTTACAACAAGAACAACTTTTGCAACACCAACAAAAATTACAAGAACTACAAGGTCAGCTAACCGCACAATATGCTGCAGGTCCACATCAAGCCGGACTCATGTTTCTACCGTTTTTGGAACAGCTACGCGGTCTACAACCACCGACGATCCCACAAAACGTTCCCAAATCTCCAATGGGTAACCACGTAAGTAACGTAAATAATCTAATGACTAGTTATTGGTAATAAAATGAAATTTTTAGATGCTCCCACCTCACCAAGTACCCAATTGGATATCAGCTACAGCTCACCTCTCCCAAATGCCAAACATTACCGCAGCACCTCCAGAAAAACGATCCCCACCGCCTCAACCGACTCCTTCACCACCACCACCACCTTCAGATCCCGACGCGCCTCTTAATCTCAGCAAACCGAAGTCGTCCAGCTCGGGTTCAGCGAGATCAAGTCCGCAAAGTACACCAACTGCTATTCCACAAGATCAACCAGTCGCAGCGACTGCTCCAAAGTTATTGCCGCCTAATCTGATGATGTCCAGGGCTTTTTTGCCTTACGCAGGACTACCACCACAGTTTCCCATGGATAGGAACATGCAAAATAAAGATATGACAAATCCGGATAAACAACCTCACTTTTCTTTGCATATGTATGGTCTGCCGACTCCACCGCAGATGGGAGCGGCTAAAGAAGAGAGTATTAAGGAGGAAAGAGATTTCCTGGCCAGTTGTCACTGTAAGTTTATCCAAATTTTTATTATTTTATATAATATACAGATCGAAATTCCATTAATGACTATAGTTATTGTTCAAGATTTGATGGAAATGTTAATATAAATAGATTCGAATAAATAACTTTTGAAATAATCACCCGCAAGTCAACGAAATTACATAACCCAAGACTATAAAACGGTTTCAATAAAATAAACCGTGTATCAACTAACATTCGAAAAATATTAATTGTATTTTTGGCATCAGCTCAAGCACTATATTATTCATCTGGATTGCAGATCACAATTAAAAAAAATAAAAGCTCTATTGAGATCAAAGAATGTTTTATTATTTCGGATTCTGAAGTGCTATTCGCAATTATTTACGTAGGCAATATAAATATACGTATTGTGTATGTGTATTCGTGTCTTTCACTTGAGACTATTATAAATTGTGTGGAGCAGTTGATTTGGAATTATTGTTGAATTATTTTAAAATCGCTATTAGTCAGTATGTCCGATTTAAACTTAATGGAACGCGCTGAAGGTAACACGACGAGATAAGGTACGACTTCGATCCAAAACGAGAAAAATCTTGCTCTCGTCTGAAGTCCTACAAAGGATCAAGCCATTTTTATGTCTATGGCTACCTTCAGAAACGTACTATGTACCTATAGTTTGACTCAAAGCAGGTATACCGTCTTAGCTTTTGCCGGAAGTTATCTAAATATGACCATATACGACCTTCTTAAAATAATTTTACCTGAAATGAAACCCAAGAACAGTCAAGAGACAAGGCAAGGGCGGGTCATCAGGTTTGTATCGGGTGTACGATGGCTGCATTAAATTCATTCGGCGGTATTAAATATCCCGTTTTAGCGTGCGTTTTCAAAGAGGTTTCTATTAAGTTATCATTAATTTTTTTTCGCAATGTTGCGTCGAAAATATTCCCTCTAAGAAGGCCAGCTTGTTCCGTTTTTGGACAATCTAAAAAGGAAGCTAGAAGAAGATGACACCAATATAAATATCAGCCGGGCCACCCTCCATAGAGTTATTGATCAAATGGGATTCACATATCGTTAAATTTACAGAAGACAAGTGGTAATGGAATGGCAAAGATTGCGCACTTGGAGATTCAATTTTCTTCAGGACATTAAGAAGTACCGATCAGAAAACATATCTATAATCTACCTGGACGAAACATGGTTTGATACACACGATACAGTATCGAAAGGATGGGTTGATTCCAGTAAAAACTGTAAGACTAAGGCATCTTCAAACAAAGAAAAGTGCATTTTTGGAGGTGTTAAAATCATATGCTATTAAAAAACAATATGCATGTGACAGTTTAGATGAGGAAATTTAGGAGGAAAAAGAAAAAAAGTTTAGAGAAACGGTCTTCACATATTAAATCAAAAACAAAGGATGTATGATAAAAATACAAAAAGATACGATATTTGTGAATTCGATCCTTTTTAAAATAGTTTTAAATAGTCCGCCACTGGCGATCCCTTCTAAAGCAGCTATTGGCCCATTAATTTTATGATTGCAAAAGCTTCGACGATATACTTTGAGACAAACTATAACTTTATAGAATTTCTTTAATTAGGGCCACTTTTTCTGGCGTTTTTAACATTTTCCGGCTCAAATTTGCGATTCAGCTTGCAAATAATTGTGTACTATTTTTTTACTTACAGTGTGGGGTACGCCTGACGCGAATTTCAAACTCGAAGCCGACAACGCGGAAAAGGCGAAAATTATCCGTCAACAGACGAAACGCGATAACGAAAACAAACCACACATCAAACGACCCATGAACGCTTTTATGGTGTGGGCGAAGGACGAAAGGAGAAAGATCCTCAAGGCGTGTCCGGACATGCACAATTCCAACATATCGAAAATACTTGGAGCGAGATGGAAATCCATGTCGAATTCAGAGAAACAACCTTATTACGAAGAACAGTCTAGACTGTCGAAATTGCATATGGAGAAGCATCCAGATTATAGGTATCGACCGAGGCCGAAACGTACTTGTATTGTGGATGGTAAGTAGCCTTTAAAGTGTATTTGTGTAAAAAGCTCAAATATTTAATATTGCAGGCAAAAAAATGCGTATATCAGAGTACAAAATGTTGATGCGACAACGCCGCCAAGAAATGAGACAACTATGGTGTCGCGATTCCACAGATATGAATTTTATGCCTCCAAATTCAGATATGTCACCAGCGACTTCAGCCTCGGGTAGGCCGTCAGTATCACCGCCGATGGGAATTTTAAACGGCGCCGGACCTAGTTCAGATACTAGCTACTACTATCCGCACGACAGTACCTCACCGGAAGCGATGAATTTTTCTCAGCAAGACACCAGTATGGCTTACAATTCATCGCCGAGACATGATAATGACTGAGCCTGGTTTCATAGGGATAGATTCCCTCATTGGTATTAAAGAGAAATTTTTTTTGGGGGGGAATTACAGAAAATGGGTACTAATTTTAACGTTGTGAACATGTTTCCGTTTTTTGTAAATTTTCCCAGTGTTAAATGTCGTGAAGGGACACTTAAAAGGCAAGATTCGATTGTGCCATTTGTGACAAACGAAAAAAAAATACCAAAAGACTTAATTCATACTTAAAAAATATTTGGTGTTGTAACTTGTTATTGTAGATATATTTAAGAATTTGAAGTTATTTATTTATACCTAGTTATTCATTTTTGTTTTTTTATTATTTTGTAAATTCTTGTAAAACTTTATTACTAGTTTTTCCCGCATTGCATTGCCAATTTTTTTTTGTTAAATGATGTTTTAAATTTTGAGTCTTATATTTTGATATTTTATAGCCATTTTGTTGTGCCATTTTTAAATATCGCGCACATTTTGAAAATATAAGACTCGAAATTGCGATTTGTTATCCAGTTAGTTGAATTTTTCCAAAAAAAAAATTACTCCGGTCGCTTCCGGTCGTCTGATTAACGGACAAACCCTGTATAAAGATTTTAGCTTTACTAGACTAATCAAAGTGTATTATTTTTTAAGTGAACATTGTATGGTACAAATAACTTTTGATAATGAGACGACTGGAATTAATTTTTGGAAAAATTCCATGAACATCGTACGAAACTTGAAATTCCGACATGCTAATGTGACCTGTTGCGCCTCCTCTGTATCATGGAGTCTATAACATTTTTAAAGGGGATCATTTATTCCTAAAAATGGCCATTTACCATAGGCGTACGGTAAAATTTTCAAACGGGGTTCATTTATTTCAAAAAATGCCCATTTACCATGGAAGTCTATAAATTCTTTAACGCGGGCTCATTTATTCTTAAAAATTTCAAAAGGGGGTCAGTCAATTTAAAAAATGTCCATTTACCTTGGGCGAACCATAAAATATTCAAAGAGGGATGATCATTTTCATATACTAAAAATTGCCATTTACATGGGCAAACCATAACATATTCAGAAAGGGATGATCATTTTCATATACCATTTCAAAGCGGCTCATTTATTCCTAAAAATTGCCAGTTACCATGGGCATACGATAAAATATTCAAACGGGGTTCATTTATCTCAAAAAATTTCCATTTGCCATGGGCGAACTATAAAATATTCAAAGGGAGATGATCATTTTCATATACAATTTCAAAGGGGCTCATTTATTCCTAAAAATTGCCAGTTACCATGGGCATACGATAAAATATTCAAACGGGGTTCATTTATCTCAAAAAATTTCCATTTGCCATGAGCGAACTATAAAATATTCAATGGGGGCTGATTTATTTGTAAAAATTTCCTTTTATCATGGATCCATTTACCATGGGCCCGCTATAAAATTTTCAATTTACTTGTAAAAATTTTCATTTACCAAGGGCGTACTAAAAAATGTTTAAAATGTAAACAAAAATGTTTATCATTGGAGTACGATAAAACTTTTGAAGGGGGTTCGTTTATTTGAATTTTTATTTCGGTCACTTCAAAACTAAAATCGAGGAATTTCATGATATTCGTGCGATGACCTTATGCCGAAATTAGAAAAAGTGCAATGTAACCTTAAACTTTTTGTTTCTGAACTGTTGATGTTTATATATTTTAATCTAAGAGCCAGTACGTTAAGTGACATTACTTATTTATTTTTCAACAGTTTCTCTATTAGAAATGTGTACATACAGTCAGACTCGAAATATGCATCATACATTTTTAATTGGCTATTTTTCAGTATTCGATTTCTTCAAACATCCTAATTTATTGTTATCCTTGATACATACAGGATGTACTACGATATAAATTACCCAATTTTCAGAAATCAGGTATTCTCAAGGTCATCACAACATAGTACTTTTGAAAAAACCTCAACTCCAGTCTACAGATTTTCTTTAGTGACATTTAATCCAATGTATGTCATATAGTGAGATACTGTCACGTCAAAAATTACTGTTTCTGGGTTTGAATATGTTCTAGGATCCTTTAAACGTGTTTTAAAATTCAATTGTCTCGAAAGTCCATGTGTACTTCGTACCCCATCAAAACTCCATAAACAAGAAGACTTTATTATAGATTTAGCCAAGTCGCACAGTCGTAAAACAACCATATTTGAATTATCTAGCTTTTGGATACTCATTAAAGAAGAAATCTTGGAAAGTACTTCCTTTGAATACATGGAAATCTTAAGAAATTCAATAAAATTATTTTTAGCCTGGAAAAACTAAGTAATTTTGGTCTTGGCGCAATACACATAAAACATTTGCATGGAACTGGAGGAAGTAGGAAATATACTGACATTTGTCATTTGAAAGGAAGTTTTATCAATTGGTTTGTCAAAACAGTAAAAAGAATATCTGAAGAAATGCCTGAAGACGTACACTTGTTTCAGTTTTGTAAGTAATAGCAGCCTGTATATATCAGGTTAATTTTCTTTAAAACTATTAATAGTAATATTTCTATTTAATTTGCTCACTTTTTAGGTGAAAATTTTTTTTATATATAAAATTCATACTTGAATTTGAAAAATAGCCCATGAGGTTAGATATTATACACATGTTATGTACTTAGATATAAAAAAAAGTTTTTTAGGTATCGAAAATATACACATAAACGCGTATTATTATTATTTGTTTTTGCGAACTATCAGTTTGAAACGTACTATTTACATTTTTTTTGTAAACTATTTAAAAACAAACATATCTCTTTAAAGAATTCTCTCGATTATTGAGTTCTTCGTTTTTCGATTGAATTGTATGAAATACAATAATAAACACCCGATAAATTGGTTTCTTATGAAATAGGGAACTCGCATTTCCAAAATATTTTAAATTGATTTATTTCTAGTAGAATAAAGTACAAAAATAATGAATTGAAGGAAAAAGTATGGTGCTTACCTTTCTTCGATCTGAGTTTATTACTTTTAACAGTCGTATATCTTTTCATGGCTCACTTTTGGCATCAATTGAATTGACTCAGACGCCGTAAACTATTTTTTGGGTCTTCCTGCCTTATTTTCGTTTTATTTTCCATTTCCTCTTAAATTCTATTTCATTCCTTTTCTGTTTCCATTAATTTTGACGCCAATTTTAACTTTCCTTTCCTTTAACTTTACAGATCCACGTTAATTTCGTTGCTTTCGTTTGGTTTTCTCTCTCCTGTTTTACCTACGTTTGACTCTAATTTTGACATATTTCAAATCCATTTTCCAATTCCACTTAAATTTTGTTTCTTCTCCTTATTTATACAGGGTGATTGATTAGTGTGATAAAGTACAGTGCCTCCTTTATTTGAAGGTTTATGACCATCATCAATCTCCACATTTTTAAATTATTTACAATCTTAGAGGGTGTTCCATAATTCTGTGCCATATCAAAGTTACATTTTTTTAAATGAAACACCCTATATTTTATCGCATATTTGGAATCAGCTTGTCCTTCCATCACAATAATATAGGGTTGTGATGTGTTCTACGGGGTATTTAAAAAGTTATAACCAATTTTCCATAAAAATCGTAGCAAGTTCAATACCCTGTACATTGTAAGAGAAATTCAAGAATGAAAATCTGTTGCAGCCAAAGGGTTCGAATAGTAGTAAATATTCTGGAAAATTATTTATTTCTTTAATATTCATTGATTCTAATACAGGGTGAATCAAAATACGAATACATTATTTTCTTCGTTTTTTCAAATGGATCACCCTGTATTTTATGAGAGTATCGAAAAGTACTATCAACATATTTATTTTTTTATGAAGCATTCCCCAAACCTTGAATTGTTAGTTCTTGAGATATTTTGATTTTTCTATGCAAACCATTGATTATATCTAAATAATTAATTGTGAGTTGGGTGTGATTGATTTGTCAAAAACTGATATTTGACAATAACATGATATGACAGAAGGTACATTATTGTTTTTTGATTTAGCGGTTTGGTACATTTTTTGGTGTTTTGAAGAATTTGAACTAGGGCAAAAATGAATTTCACTAGTGATGAAATGATTGATATGATCTGGATATTGGGAAATTGCAATAAAAACGCCTTACTATCATCAAGAAAATACCATGAACGTTTTCCTGAAAGGAGGCAACCTACAAAACGAAAACTGTGACAGAAGAAAACGAAATTTTTTTTTATGGCAGTTACTGAGAACCCACACACATAAAATGGTTGTGTTAATAGGGACAACTTTCACTATTATTCATAAACTAATCCATAGCACATAGTGACACACAGTCTAACTAGATGGTCGTTAAATGTGGGGAGGTATTGTTGGTGAATATGTAGTAGGACCATATTTTTTTGATATAATCAATGTTTTGCATAGAAAAATTAAAATATCTCAAGAACTAATAATTTTAGGTATAGGGAATGCTATATAAAAAAGAAGTATGTTGGTAGTACTTTTCGATTCTCACATAAAATACAGGGTGATCCATTTGAAAAACCCGAGAAAATAATGTAGTCTTATTTTGATTCACCCTGTATGAGATTCAATGAATATTAACGAAATCAATAATTTTCCAGGATTTTTACTACTATTCAAATGCTTTGGCCGCAACAGATTTTTATTCTTGAATTTCTCTTACATTGTACAGGGTATTGAACTTGTTACGATTTTTATGGAAAATTGGTTATAACTTTCTAAATACCTCGTAGAACACATCACAACCCTATATTATTGTGATGGGGAGGTCAAGCTGATTCCAAATATGCGATAAAATATAGGGTGTTTCATTTAAAAAAATGTAACTTTGATATGGCACAGAATTCTGGAACACCCTCTAAGATTGTAAATAATTTTAAAATGTGGAGACTGATGATGGGTATAAACCCTCAAATTTTCAAATTTATATCTCAAAGGACAAAGGAGGCACTGAACTTTATCACACTAATCAATCACCCTGTAGATACTTAATCCCAATTTGGACATAATTTAGTTTAATTTTCCAGTTCTACCAAAATTTCCTTAGTTTTCTTTCCTCTTCTTCCTTCTCCGTCATTAGTTACGACATATTTTAGTTCCATTTTAAGCGTTGTTCTTGTTTGCTTCTCTTCCTCCTTCCTTATGTTTGACCCTAACTTTGACATATTTTAGTTCCACTTATCTCCCTTATGTTTGGCCCTAATTTTTACTCATTTTAATACAAATTTGATGAAAAGGAAATTAGTAGAAGTAATATTTGGACAGTGAAGTGAAGGAAAAAGAGTAACAAATCACCTTTAAAAAATTATTAGAAAGGAAAAAATAGTATCTAGTGCTGGAACTCAATTTAAATCTTACGTAAATCACAATAAGCACCTAATTGTAAGTCGATATACCATTTACGGTACCGGTCATAAAAGATACGACGAATTAATTTGGTATTTCGTTAGAAGTGTGTGCGCTACTTTTTATGCAAATTATTTGATTGTTCTTATAGACTCTATAAAGATTTTCATTTAGATGCAATTTTAAATGGTTTTACGTAATCGAATATCACACAGACAGGTGATTATCAGTGTTGATGAAACAAATAGTATCACATAAGTTGTTTTCGATGTCTTATGGACAATAATCAACTGGGGACATTAAAGCGTATAGGTTGCCAGACGCAATTTGAAGTAGTTTGCCAATGGGGTTGAATATACAATGATATGGAGGAAGACGTAGCACAGTATGTCACTGATCCTCAGCTAAACTGTCACATGTATATTATGTTTTAATAGCACCTCCTTGTAATCAGGTTCAAAATAAATATCATTTATAGTCTTAGTCTTTTTCCATACTTATTTAAAAAAACATTTTATATATAAAGAACTTAATAATTGAGAGAAAAGCACTTAAGCTGTACTTAAATATTTCCTACAAAGCACTTAGAAATGTGTTTTTTATTTTTATCAACTTGTCGTACTAAAAGAAACAATCTATAAAATTAAAATTATTAAATAGTTTGTGATTTGTGATACCTAATTATGATTAGAACAGAACTATTGGTTTACGAATATACATATTTTGTTTGACGCAGATTTTTCAGCTCCCATACAAAATGGAATTAAAAAAAAAATAATTTTTGGTCGACTTTTATCATACAATATATTTTCCATGACCATCTTTTTTTTATTAACGAACTTTCATAGATAATTGAAAAAACGTATTCCAAGATTTTACTAAAAATGTGCCAAATAAAATAAGAAAAGTATGGCAAAGATATTTCTTTGCAATATTTATTGAAAATAGTGATATTTAAACGTTTTTATTTAATTGAAAACATAATATATAAATCAAAAATTAAAAAAAATTATCACCCCCGCACGATGTACAGAGTTTATTAGGTATTTCAATTTTTTAAATAATTTGCCGTACTTTTGATACACCTTGTACATTTAAAAATGTAATTTGTGTATGGAATATTTTGTAATGAAGATTAACCAGCGCTATTCGCACAAATTTTACAGTTTATTGGAATCTTTGGCAAAATTACAGTCGCATTTTCAATTTTTATTATTCCTCAAAAAAAAATTGTAAATTTTGTTCGAAAAGTTATGAAAGAATCGATTATTCCATAATACATTAGACGGCTAGTGATGAATGTATGTAAATCCCAATATCAATGTAAAAGTTAATGTTAAGATTATATCCAAAAAATGGCCACAACCTGGAATTATATTATTAGAAGCTAGCTCATTGTTCTTTCCTGTGCCAAATTAAAATAAAGTCTATAAAATGTAAAAAAAATTTAGTTTTACTCAAAATTTTTCATCCACAGCAAACCTCCAGTACTATAGTATCAACCTGTACTTCCTTAACCCTACAAAAAAATATATAAATACAGTGTGGTTCTTTAATCATTCAAAGAAAAAAATAAACAAGTGGACTTTATTTTGTGGCACGCACGTAGTTGTTATGTGAATGCGCAGAAGGTTGTTTACGATCAGTACCATACAAAAAACAATATTTAAAGGCGTAGGTCCAAAGCAAGTCTTTGTAGTGAGATTAAACTACACTGTAAACTATTTTTGAGGATGGGTTGGATGGTTGGAAGCAAGCAGTCAGGAAAGAATGTTGGTATAGGATCTCAAACTTATATAAGAACAGGAACTGAAGACTACAGTGAAGAAAAACTTAGTACTGTACAACCGAGATCACAGAAAGCCTAGAGGCTGAGATGTCACTACTATTAAGTCGAGCTCCACTAGCCTTTAACAGACAATGTGTTACATCAGGGCTAGTATTAGAGTACCATCGATTTTGGCTAACGATTCGGTAGATAACAATGTTATCCTGAGGTAGGTTAAGGGGCACGACAGGAGCAAAGGTAACCGCATTGCTGATTTTTTAGCCAGGGAAGCGGCTGGACTAAGAATTCTTGGACCCGGCGACACCTACGGCCTACCGAATTCGACAATTTCGGAACTAGCTAGTGCCCGGAGTTATCGTCAATAAGAGAATGTGTGTTCGGTGAGTCTTGGCCTACACCTGCTGATATAAAGGAGATGTCTCCTAGTGACCTGTCCACCTTCCTGAAAAGGACAGGATGGACGATGACCTAGAAAAGACAACTCATCGGGAGGATGTACTTACAATGGGTCACATGTGGCCTAAGTGCTCCCTATTCTACAGAACAGAAGTCGAGCTCGAGGAGACAGCCTGCACAACTACAAAACGAACTGTACCTATCTGCAGAATACTTGCAACTTCTTGGTACAAAAGGAAAAGATCAGGTATGTCAGGAGTGTTCAAGGAAGCATATTAATAATAATACACAGCTTTAGTTCAAGAAGAAGATAATAGAAATAGGTATACAAATAAGTAAAGAAATAAATAAACAAATAAATAATATTTAAATGAAATTTTTGGGTGAAAAAATATTATGTAAAGTATAAAACATATTTTATATCCGGGTGATAAAAGATGTTGTGGTTAACTAGAATATTTAATACGTTGTGACGGTGAGAACCGTTCTCAAGGCTGATAATATTATAATATTCATATTATTTATAATTTAAAAATATTTTCCGCAATTTTACAACAACGAAGAGGTCAAATCACATTCTTCCTATATGTTATACTTAAAATGGTGAAAAATATTACCAGGGTCATTGAATTTAATTAAAAACATCTTCGGAAATAATAAAATTAAAAACTAAAACGAGTAGACTTTAAATTTGAATAATTGTAGAATTATAGCAGTGAACAAAATAGAATTAATTGTTGCTAACAAAATTAACAGTTTTTCAATTCAATTTATAACAAATATCCATTATCCTTGAACTTTTTGAGCCATTATCACAAAAATTAGCATGGAGAGATTTGTAAGAATTTCCGCAATTCCAAAATAACAATGCAACATTGTGTATAAGAAAGGAGGTAGCGTCAGTACTGTATTAGGTTCACCAGCGGTATCGATGCTTAACGTATTTTATGGTTTTCATGAGATCGTAGAAGTAACCTCCTTACTTCTTAGGAACCAAAAATCCTGGGACATGCCACAAGATGGTATGATGAAAAGGTATAACTTTTCAAAGAAATTCGTTACGGAATTGAGCAGCAAGAAGGAATGGGATCAAAATACCATTACCGGACTTGGAAAGAATGCCATTCAATGGTACACAGACGGCTCAAAAGCAATAGAAAGAACCAAACCCTCTGAAAGCTTGGGAAAAACCCCAAGTATCTGCAGATATCCTAAAATTCCTCAGGGAAATAGGACTAAAGGAGCTTGTAGTCCCTGAGAGGTTTCTCAGGAACTAAGTAGAAGTAAGGGGCATAATAGATTCAATGGTATCCACAAATCTAAGATAATGAAATCTCTTCTCCAAGACTCGGTTTCATCACTCAATAAAAATAAAGAGAATTCATTACAACGAGGTGTTTTTTTTTTTGGGAGTGGATTGGACCACAGTGTATTAATAAAAAAAAAAATTTAAAGTTACTGATCTAATCGTCAATCATAATAATAATTATAAGTACAATTTTTTGCAACAGTTGATTCTAATGAAATAGGTTGTTAAAAATAATAACCGTCATCTAGTTGTCCGTGTGGGCGGCCCCACAAAAACCAAACAAAGAAAAATCATTCAATTTTTTGTAGAACAAGTCATTCATTGCTTCTAGACCCATCGCATTAAGAAACTCTAAAGACCACCTGCGCTTTATTATGACCACAATATTAATAAGTAATCGCTTAGAACTATTATTTATCCTTCAGTTGTTCATCACGAAGAATTTAAATGGTTATGGTTAGTTAATAAAAAGTATTGCTGTTTTTTTTTGAAATTGGAACAATAAAATGTATTTCTTGGCTTTGTTAACGGCTATCAAGGAAACACGGAATTCAAATGCCTACATGTTGTATTACAGCATTATTTGTATCATATTCGTGACTTGGAATATTACTGACTTTCATTTAATTAAACTTTGAACGGTACGGGGCGCGATTAAAAAGTAAATGATTTAAAAATTTGACTAAAATAAGGATATTATTCAGTTTCTTCAATTTAACCAATCATCCTGATTCAGTTTAGTACGCTATATCATTGTATGAATCTATACAAAACCTAAAAAATATTGCAATAAAAAATTGATGGTGACCCTGTAAAGACGAAACGCCGTAATGAAGTTTTTGGTATGGTAATTTATAGAAAACCTCGTTTATTGAAAAAAGTTGGGAATACTTTTTTTGATATCTTTCATAATAACGATGGCAAATTTAAAAAACGAAAAGGACCATTTTCAGATTTTGTCAAATATCTCGGCAACTAGTCGAGATATTTAAAATTTTTTTGAACCATCTAATTTCCTATTAATATACCAAATTTTTTCTCCATTTCATCGATATTGTATCTATTGCGGTTGACGAGATCTCCGTATTCGTCAATTAAATCCGGTCCACCCTGTATATCGAGGTCCACTTTCAAATTATAATCGCGTATGAAGAAATTTAAATCTAATACTCTTATATTAATTAGTAGTAAATAAAAAATCTTCCTGTATATAGTATATTTAATAATAATTCAAGATAGCGAAAATAAAAGTGATTTTATATGATTTGCCATCTCTACACTATCGAAGCCCTACCTTCAGCAACAATAATAATCCACAGTCTCTTGCTCTCACAAACTTCAATTTTGTATTTGGTGTTTCATCGCGGTCGCGGTCGAGTATTGTATAGAACGGGTGCAGCTCGCGTTTGGTTTAAAACAGTGAATTATTTTTTAAACGGAACCGTCGCAGTGAATGAGGGTGGATAACAAGTTGAAAAATACGTATTTGTTTGTGAATTATAAGGATCAAGGTAAATAGTATTTTGAATCAAATCAAGTTAAGAACAAATTGGCGGAATAGTATAAAAATGGGTCTATAATTCTCTTAATTATGTCAAATAATATACACGGTGTCCCAGTTGAAACTCAGAAATGTACGATTTCAGCCAATAAGTTTTCCCAGATATTAAATTGCCTACTGGTGGTATTAAAAATAAATTGCACATGTTAATATTTAAAAAAAAACTGGTGTCAAAATATACAGAGTGTTCCTCTTCCCCTATAACTGTATAATTTCTTAATGTGATTTCCGAAATTTGGAACACATTAGATTTTTATCTTATTTCGTTTAGTCAATTTTCACTATTAAAAAAAATGTATCCTTATTGCTATAAGTTCATAGTATAGTCCGGTAAATAAAGACCGAGAAACCCCCCAATCTGTTCATCTCATTATTGTCGGACTTTTTTTTGCAACTTGTAGGTATTCACGGGTAGATTACTCTATGAAAATATGTCCTCCGCGAAATTTGCGGAAGGGGCTGAAAAATGGCCAATAATCCCAAAAATTGAGTTTTCCGCCGATATCTCCGGGAATATGACACTTAGAGAAGTGGGGTTTTGCTAGGAATGGAGAGCAGTTTATTATCTACAAAAATGATCCCTATCATTTAACCGTTTTCGAGATAAACGGGCCCAAGCGTACCTTGGATTTCGAGCTGCTGCGCGGCGCGGCGTCTCCGGGAGCACGCTCCGTGAATGTAGGCATGGGAGGGCGGGCAAATTGGCCCATAACTTGAGTAAAAATGAATCTTTTTTCATGATTCAAAGTGCATATGAAAGGAGGGACCTGTACCTATAACATCGTGTAACTTTTTCTTTCTTTTATTTTCCAGGAATATTGAAAAAACTGGCCAAACTTTATTTTTCCTGAATATTTGACCGCCCTTATCAATCCGTTCATATTTTTTAAATTAAGCGTAGTTTTACCGAAACCTTTTGGATAATGGGACTTTGATAGGTGGTGAATGTATTCCGAAAGAATGAATAAATAACTTTTGTGTATTTTTATAAACAACATGTTTTTCTTGGGACGTTTTTTTTATTTCCGGAGTTTTCTGAAAATTCTCGGGTCTACCGCAAATTGATAAACAATGATTGGCAATATCGGTCTTTAATGCACACCATTGGAAAGCTGAAAATGTCCTCTTTTCGATGGTTTTTAAAATTTTTGGCTAAGTTTTTTAGTTTTCCGGAAAATTTTTGCAAGCCTTTTTTGCAAGAAATATTGATCCAGGGACAAAAATGACGGGTACCATTTTTGTAGGTAATGAACTGTACTTCATATCTAGCAAAACCCCACTTCTCTAAGTAGCATATTTCGGGAGATATCGGCCAAAAACTGAATTTTCGGGATCATGGGCCATTTTCCAGCCCCTACCCCAAATCCCGCGGAGGACATATTTTCAGAGAGTAATCTACACATGAATACCTACAAGTTGCAAAAAAAAAGTCCGACAATAATGAGATGAACAGGTTGCTTTCTTTATTTACTGGACTAGTATTATTAAACTTTAGACATAAAAATCAATAGAAACGTTATAAAGTTGTATAGGTCAAGCTCAGAGATATGTTGAAAAAATATATTAGTGAAAATTTAAACATTTTGTTTAAACATCTAAATGGAAAAGGCAATAGTAATAGTGGACCAGAAATCTTAGGATATGATTGAAGTAGGTACATCCTTGGAAAAAAAATTATTTCAAAAGTGACTTTCTAGAAAAACCTGAAAATTAGTTACAGACTTGTAGGTCCACCGCTAGAGGGATGTTTTTAAACTATGAAGAAATTTAATTGAAACTCTACAGCCCCCCAGATTAATCTATATTTAGCTAAAAATAAGCAAGCGATATTTAAAGAGTAGGTAATAATATTATTAGTTAAAACCCACTGATCCAAGAGATTTCATGAATATAAAAATATACAGTGTGTTTCATTAAAAATAAAAAGTACTGAGTGTACTAGACCTACGTGAAAAACTCTGTAACTAATTTTGTTCTGAGAACGTACAATTGAACTGACCGAGAGGATTTCACACTGTATATGTTTTAAAAATGAATTAATTCACTAGCTTTCACTACTACCTCTCCAAGATGTTTATTTTTTTTTTCCATATTTCGTTTTAAAATATTTTAAGTCCAATGTGTTTTTAATAAGCGGTTAGTAACATTTTGATGTTGTTAAGTCACCTTTTACAAATGTGTTTCAGTACAGCTATGTATGGCTATGGTAATATTCAAAATAAAAACCTTCAAATTGAAGCGTGAAACTATATACTTATATTATTATCTAATAAATAAATAAATAAATAAAATAGAAAGGCATGTTTTACGTAGTTTAGATTTTAAAATAATTTCCACACACTTACATTCGTCAGAACAATTTAAAAATATCTGTAGTTCTTCGTTTTCTTGAGATGTGGTGCTGTAAACTTCCAAAGACATTTTAAAAAATTGAATTGAATTGAAATATGTGAATTTTCTGATATAAATAATACAAAATTAACCGGTTGGTAGCCTTCTTACAAGTTACAGAAATATTGTCAAGGTAAAAGAAGTGATTGTATATATTGTATCAATTCAAATATGAAGAAACCCTCAAGATCGAACTCTAGCATAAATCAGGATTAAAATTGCAAAATTTAAATGTTGAGGGTGATTCTAATAAATCTGCATTGTTTTCAATACAAATTTAAACCAGAATATTTTTTTCTGCGCTTTTATTTTTAATTGGTTTCTTTAACTGACACTTTTGAAAAATTTGACAGACAATCAATGAAAAGTTGAAGACTGCAAGAAATTGTTGTCAAATATTTATCAAGGTCTAAAGATTATAAAATGGTTGATTAAAATGATTGTGAATCAAAATTATTTTTTGTAGTAACATTTTTATAGTATCCTAGTGCAATCTAGTAATTTGTGAGTTCCAGCTTGCACTCCATTGGTTGCCACTTCTTTAGACATACAAAGCTTCTTGAAATTGATAAAAAATTTGTCAAAAAGAAATTTATATAAACATCCTGTACAATATTTACTTTATAGGCATGTAAATGTTAAACAAATTACGTTTTCACTTTTTTATTAGCATTTGACGAAAATTATCGAAAAGAGAAGACGACTTCATTAATTAAATATAAAAATGCCAGTTCGTTGTACATACAGGATGTTTCTAAATTCATGCGACAAAATTCAGGAGGTGATTGCTCGTATGAAATTAAGGTGGGTCTTTCCTATAACAAAATTTCCTCAGACCACCCCTTTCACCGGGGGTGTTTCACTGAATTTTGTCGCATGAATTTAGAAACACCCTATATAAGGTTTTAATACATTCCAAGCACTTTCGAGGCTTCCTGGCTACAAGGTCATTGATTATTTAAACAGCGAGAACAATCTGTATGTCAATAATCTCATTTTATTTACTGTCATTTAGATAATGTTTATCGCTCAAATAAAATTAACAATGCAGTTTGATTAGTTTATTTTTTTTAATTTATGTTCAATCTTCTTCTTCATTACTTTAGTCTATTATAATTTGCTTGCAGTTTTCCTTATTTTATATTCTCAGCACGTCTAAAGTGAATAGTAATATTAACTTTTTTATGAGCTCTCTGTATATTAATTAGACAAAGTGAAAGTGTGTGCACGATTAGCGACATTCAAAAGTGACTTATTGATTTTAAAAATCAATTTTAATTGTCACGAATTTCAAGCTCTAATCATACAGCAACAACTTTTTCGGTATTTCTTATCTACAGGGTGATTCATAAGTAATGGAGTAGTTAACAACGAGGCTATGAAAGTTAACGTTTTAGGACAACTTACGTTAGAAGATCCACAGTCAATATCTCAAATTTCTAGTGCAGTGGGTGTTATTATACATAAACACAAATCCCTTCCTTACAAAATTAAATCAGTCTAGGCCCTGAAATATCACGAATACTAGAAAATGATGATACCATATCAGAAGCAACTAAAAAGTTGGCTGCTCGTCTTTCGCCGGTTTACGAAACGATTAAGGATCATACTGTATATTTAGCAACAAATTAAGTGTTTAAAGGTTTATCATTGCTGACAAAGAGTAACTTTAAATCATTATATTATTAGTTATGCATAAAATAGTAGAAGTTAACAATGGCGGGTGAAGAAACAAGAAAATATTAAAAACACTTACAGTTGGAACCATCCACGACGTAACCTCCATCCCAATACCATTCGGACTGCGCCATTTTTACCATTAACCATCACTAAAAACCGAAATCGACCATTTCCATTTACCGACCGGCGATTGCCACCACATTTATCTCTTAGTCAAAGGCATACATCACATAGTTTCCTTATGATACTGACTCTAAGTCATTCAAAATAGATAACATTTAGAGTACTGTATGAATACACATCTCATCAAAAATTAGAATTTCTAGAGTGAGGAAAAATTAAATATTTTAACTTCAATCCGGTGCAGTATCCAGATTATTATATTATAGTGAACACTATTAAAAATTATTTAAAAAGAAATGAATATTTGTAAATAATATAATTTTGAGTAGCCTAATTTTGAAAAAAGCTTGTTTAGAAAAGTACCTTAAGTAATCTGGGCACAAAAAGTGTCTTTAGTGAAAAGTTTGATGTGATTATGTAAAAAAAATATTTTTTAAAAATTAATTGACCACAAGGAAACGTCTGTGATCAGATATTCTACTATATATACAGGCATACTACGAATTAAAAATTTGTGTAACCACAAAAAAAATGTCTCAGCTGATAAAAAATTAAAATGTCAAAAATTGGAAACACCCGAAATAATAAATTGTTGTCACTTCTTCTGAGTTGTCTGGAAGATCTCGTTGTATCTAGTGCGTTCTGGGAGTGTCTTAATATTTAAAAAATAATAATTTTCTATCGAAATTTTTAATAAATAGGGTAAATTAAATAAATGTTTTAAATTTGGATAAAAATTTAGTTTCTCAAAATATTTCTGATTTAGAGTCAAATTGTGGAAAAATATTACTTTTTATTTAAAATAATCTAGACTAAATAAATGTTTTAAATTGGGGAAAAATTTGAGGTGTCTCAATATTATATAAATTAATTTCTGAAGCGATTTTTCATTTTATATTATAGAACTGATGAAATTTAATTTTTTATATTTTATTATTCTTGTTTTAATAACTTTCTGTTAAAAATAAAAAATATTAAATTGTGTTAAATGGTTGACGTATTGACACCCAGAACGTCGCACCAGAAATCCTTCGTTTGTCGTTTCCTAAATTATCCTTTATGAGTTTTTTAGAGCAATCGGTTTTACCTAGAGAATTAAGAGTGTCTTAAAATTTCAAAAATTTTAACTTCACAATAAAATCGTTAATAATATGCTTGACTAAAAAAAATATCTTTGGATCTGAATTCAGCTATAGAAAAAATTAAATTTTTGGCCAATTTTTAATTTTATATTTTACAATTGATAAAATTACTTTTTTGTATTTAAATTGAAGAAAAAAATCAAATTTTCAAGAGATATTTTTCAGTCACAATTTTTTTTTGGTATTTTTCTCATTATTCTTGTTTTGATAGCTTTCTAATTGAAATAAAAAATATTAAATTTTGACCTAAATGATTGACCGATTTGCTCATTGAAGGTTGCAGCGCTGAAAAAACTTCACCTGAAAAAGAAGAAACACAAACAAAATCCACATAAAAATATCCTTTTGCTGGGGTGTTTCCAATATTTAATATATTTATAAAATTATTGTAATTTAAACAACCTATTCTAAAAAATTGTAAATAGCAAAAACTTTTCAGGCACACTTTTTAAATAACAAAAATAAATAATAAATTTATAAAATTTTAAAAATTTTAAAATAAAAAAATCTTATATTTAGAAAAAAATAATCAAAAACAGTCAGAAATTAAAAAAATTAATTATTGATTGCTATTAAAGGTCAATGTTTGAAGGGGAAAATTTTATAAAATATAAACTATTATTATTTTCACAATTATATTTATTTTTGTTATTTGTCACAACATTTTCCTACCTTTAGGCATATCGCATTTCTTGAGCTGAAACGAGACCGGTAAAATCTGTAAAAAATAAAAAAATATTATAAACAAAGTGTTGGACGTGATTTTGTTAAGTATGTTTATAGGAAGGGCTCCACTGAGCGAGATATTGTAACGACTATTATATAAAACTACTCACAGGATTTTAAATTGTGAGTTTTATTATGTGAACGATGTTTTGTTGATATTAACATTCTTCTCTAAACTTTAATTTTCAGGTGCTGCAGTTTCTGTAAATCTATATTTAGTATTATTTTCCCAGCTGATAGACTTTTTACTTATATATTATTGTAAATGTTGATATTGGAATGAAAACTAAGCCATCTACTTGACATTTTATTTAAAAAAACATACACATACTTTTGCACGTGCTTGAACCAATTTTCAACTTCTGTCTTTGTATCATTCAGAAACTGAATCAACAAAAGGATGAAAAAAAAACAAATCAAAGACAACTTAATGTACTGTAAAACAGATCGTTTTGTGATAAGTATCCCATTACAAACCCGTCCGCTCTCTAAAATAAGCAACAATCTTGTATATTGTAAGATCTAAAGCACTTTTTTTTTATCGACGACCGTTTAGTAGGTTAACAACATTTTTGAGAACTTAAAACTAGTTGTTCATTATACAGTAAGGTTTAAATTCTAAACAGGAGAAAACTAAACTAGGTCATTATCAGGAAATAAATCAAAAAGTGTCCGTAAACTATCACTGATGTTATTTCATCGCAAAACGTCAAAATTTTAACACTGTTGTTGATAAAGTTTACTATTTTTCTTGAAACTGTGTCTCATTTAAGCCTGGTACTAAAAATGTAGGGAGATTTTTTTAAATGTTAGGAAAATCGGATAAATATGCCTTCTATCATAAGATTTCCCTAACAAAAATACAAAATAATTGACCATTTTATCAATACCTTTATAATATAACCGTTTCTTATAGGTATTCTTATTTAATATAACTAGAAATAAAATTGTTCCAAAAATGTATTACAAGTATCTTTTTAAATTGCAATTACGGCAAAACCATTGCAGATATAACATTTATCTCTAAACCGTTTGATAGAGAAAGAATGACTCCAAATTACGAAAAATATTTGGTTTTATTGATTTGATAATTGACAAAGTTATATAGGGTGAAAGTTGAAAAAAAAGTTTTCATGACATGCAACCCTTAGAAAAAGAGTTCCACCTACACCTATGGAATCGAAGCAATCAAATAGGCATTGATCGACAGTTACAGATCTATATTAATATTAAAAAAAGCTACCATTCCTTGATTGTTATTTAGAAGCAAATTCGAAGTTTGAAGTTGAATGTTCAAGGGGAACCCAATTATTTTTGACACTATACTATAGCACCAAAATTGCTCACAAATCAATCTATTAACTGTTGCTTTTTCACAGTTTATAAATGTAACAGGGAAAGTATGGCGTTTATTTTAAAATTAATGGTCATACTGACAAATTTGGTCGTTAAATAATATCCAGTTAATCAGAATAATAAACTGTGTTATTTTGTAACAAGCTACAAACATCGTGATGAAGTCGAGCACAAATTTGCATATGATCTGGTTTTATGAAAGGATCTCGAAAGAAATAGGACAGCTAACAAGTGAAAGTGAAGTTTACAACTATTTTATATAAAAAATTTGAAGGAATCGAGTCGAGCGATGGTGTTTGTTGCATAATTTTTCGAAGGCGGATGTAGGGTGCCACTGGATACATTATTTTTCATTACACTTGATTAAAATATAATAATTTTTTTGAGTTCTCGGTTGTCAATGCTATTTCAAAAACTGTTGCGCAAGGAAGTATTTGGAAGATTGACAGACATTTGCAATAGAAATTAAAAATATTTGTTTGTTTTTATTTCGAGCGAATTTTGAGGAATTTTGTATAAAAATTGATGAACAAAGGTTTAGAAAATTCACTAAAAATGGAAGGAACAGGCTAAAACAAAAAGATGTTTTTTTGCATTTTTTTTTAAAATTGGGCAATTATTTTAATAATTCGATAAAATTAGACAGGAAAGTGAAAGTCCTTGTATTTTAATATAAACTAGATTTTACCAATGGATATAGATTTTTAAATTAAAATGCAATAATTAATGAATTGGAAACATAATTTATATTTATACATTTAGGTAATTAATTATATCATGAATAAAGTTATATAAAGAAATAGTGAAGGTATTTAACATTTTTTTTTCAAATAATTCATTTTATTTAAACAAACTAATATGTCTACATTCAAATGTCGAAAAAGTCCATTATAAGACCACCAGAAAATTTTTAAAACTTGACAACATTGTAATCGGGTCCCAAATAAATATTTCCAGGCAATTTCTTTCCTTCAATTTCATCCAATGTTTTCATAGATCACTTTAAAAACAAAAAAGTTTTTAAAATAGTTCTCGTATGAAGATCCCTCCCAGTAAACACAGGATATCCTATGGATATCCATATAATGTCCACGATTGGTCCATATGGACATGGACACAGAATGGGCATCCAATGGATGTCCATTTACTACTAGTACAATGGATATCCGTTTGGGGACATTCACTGGACCTTCAGCTCTCATTCACCTCTGGACGTGAATATTTATTTGAGTGATGGACGTCCATTGGACATCCATTATTCATCCTTTGGTCGATTCGAAATATACACTCATTAAAAATGTACTAGGACCGCTATATTTTATACTTATACCTTCCATTTGCTACTCGATTATTTTACACTCGTATAATGAGTACCTATTATATTAGTTTCATGATGTCTATTTGCATCTGATTTGGAAGGATGAAGAGTGAATAAGGCTGAACATATGTGGTTTCATAAAAATAAATAATAATTTGATGTCATACTGTGTAGACAGCTTTTGTACAAAAGATATCCAGTTCATGTCCTAAATGTCTCCAGTACATGTCCTCGTATATATACCACAGCTTGATAAACTATCATATTTATCTGCATAGCATAGTGGTTTAAGTCGCTGACTTGGCGAAGTGAGCAATTTTAGACATAGGATCGAATCCTTGTCGTGGTGAAACTTTTAAAAATAAAAAATGGTAGCATTTGTATAAATATGAATAATCTTCAATGTATGCGAAGTGAAGTGAAGAAGTACACGGGATGTCCATATCCCATCCTGTCCATGTACAGAACGTATCAAGTTCAGGTCCATGAAAAATCCATGAGTTCTCCATGGTTTATTTATTATGTCCAGTGAATGTCCATATTTTTACAAGGTATATCCATTCATAGTACGAAACGGACATCCATGGGATGTCCAATTTTGTGGCAAATGGATATCCAATGGATGTCCATAGGATATCCTTCTGGATCTGAACGGATATCCTATGGATATCCCTTATGTTCAATGTGGATATCCATTGGACATCCATTGTATGTTCGTGTGCATCTCAGAATTGAAATGAATTTGGTCGAGGTGTTATTGATTTTAAAAAAAGTGACGGGGACTGTCTTTCCTGGCTTTGCACATGATTTTAACCATTCACGGCCTGGAGAGATATTTTCACTTAGTCTTAAGGCGGTTGTCATAGCTTTTGACAACTTTATTTGTAAACATTTTCGTCATAAAAACCACTTTTTGTTGGTCACACTGAACCTCATATCACTGTAATCTTCAAAAAAGAAAAACTTTTTTTTTATAATGAAGAAATAACTTGGGTACATGATGCACTATCATTAAACTCTCAACAGAATTGCTGGGTTATAAATAGAATACGTTGGTGTATCGTTTCATTACCTAAGGAATAATAAAATCATGTCGTAAGACTCATTACCACAATAATTATTGCAAGAAACGTAATAAATTATCTCCATCCCGTATGCCTGCACTTAACCAAATAACATTTGGTTTACTTTTGTCAATTTATCTAACGGTTACGTAAAATTATTTTGATATAATTAATGGTTTTAATCAGACCATGGTTAATATTTATATTCCTGAAGCTATATCTACACAAGTACGTACTGAAATGTCATTTCTACCATAGATATAATATAGATATATACCTATTTGAAGTGTCTAATGATTTTGGCGATCATCTTTTTGACGTTTTAGATTTTACTTTGCATAAAATAAAAGCATGTGTCTATTAAAAATGACAGTAGGTGTAAAGTATTGTCAACAATAGATGTACGATTGAAATTTTAACTAAAAAAAAAATTCTTTTATGTCTTCTACGCGATATAAATTTATTTATTATTTGCTGATATGATAAAATACATATTATTTTCAGGTTATACCTGAGTACCTGTAGTGAAATGTGCAAGATATGGTTGGTGTTGGCAGTAGTGGTGTTTTATCTAGGTACTAAGGTTACTACCCTCGAAAATGGACTAGCCAGAACTCCGCCGATGGGATGGCTGGCTTGGGAGCGGTTTAGATGTAACACAGATTGTAAAAATGATCCAGATAATTGTATCAGGTAATGTTAAACTTATCGCTTTTATACAGATACATGCAATGAGTATGTCTCCAAATGAACGATTGTAATGATCGTGTTTTTATTAATCTGTTAATCCTTATGTTCCGTATCTCATTGCACGTATCTGTATATGACTACTTTATTTATCTGACATATCTTAAATTTTTGTTAAATTTTATATAGTGCCATCTATCGACGACAGTACAATGTACATTTTATTGGTTTCCAGAAATTTGAAAAGTTCTACCAGCTTCTAAAAATGCAGTGACAAATGTAGTACTTTACTCTTTCCCCTTTCTCGTATTTGAAAAGAGAGAACAAGTGAAAATAATATTTTTTAATAGTCACTTTGTATGAATAAATGCGGAACTATAACCTAAAAGTTTTATTCCAAAATAAGGTTAATTACAGTTACCTTTACCATAAAAAGTTGAATGTACAGCAGTAAATTCTAGATTCCAAACACAGAAGTTGCATTTACGTTCAAAGTTAACCAAGTTTTTATTTCCTACTGCTTGAAAAAATACCAGTCCATGTTATTCAACAATGTTAAGATATTTTGACAAACTATTAATCAAACAAAATCTTACAATCACACAATATTGAGTAGCGAGAAATTATACCTTTGTAAAATTATCTCATTCATTCGTTTGTATTTTTCAGTCTCGATTTTCGATTTCAATATTGCTAACAAAACAAGAATAAAACAGTATGTAAAAGTGAACACGCAAAGATAAACGAATACACATTGCTTAACTTATAAGGAAAGCACAAGGCTGCTTCAATTCTATGAGATACTTTCAAGCGACTAACTGAATTATTTGAAATTGTTATTTTCACGCCTTTTGGTATACATATACGTAGGTATAGGTGTGTGTGTGTGTCTTTTAAATTGAACATCAGCATGTTTTGTTTCAGTCAATAAATAATATAATAGTTTTCTTTTCATCTGTACAGTTTTCTTTTTCTTAAAACCATGAAATGATTGTCCTATAGGATTTTAAGGTAGTTGTAAAGTCCTAGGTAACAGTAGAGAGATTCTCATTTCTTCAAAAATACTGTCATCAGTTTCTATAAGAGGCAGTCAGGCAACGCTGGTCATGTTTCCTTTGTACGTTTGAATTTACCACTTAAATTATACCACTATATTCGGGTTCAGTGTTGCCAAGATGTTTTTGTTAGACTTCCTGGGTTATACGAACATTTATTGAACCAAGAAATCAAACATATTTACACTGCAGGTTTCGAACAACGGAAGAAATTAAAAAATGTATTTTATTGTACATAAAAAACAGGATATACCGTTAATTTAAAGTAGAATATCGATATAAACAGTATAAATTCATGAATGGGATCATTAATTCCACAATTGTTTGATGCCCAAAGGCAACTAACTGGGTAAAGGTTGTTTTTTAATCACGATTCAGAAGGAGCTTACGGAATAACTACACAATTGCAAAATGGATGAAAAAAAATTTGTAGAATAATCGAGGAAACTAGAACAAACCAGTCCTCATGACCTTGAAAATATTTAACTTTCGACAAAATAAAAATGAAGACAAAATTTTAATTAACAAATATATACAGCGTGTTCGTTTAGATAAATATTGATAACATTGTAGTATGGTCTACTATGCAATAGGTTACATGTGAGAAAGAAGAATAAAACTTTAACAATAAAAAGGTCACAATTAATTAAATAATTGTGCAATGACATTTATTATACCGATGACACGTAAATCCCAAATGTTGAAATTCATTATATTACAACAATTTATAAATTTTTTTTTAGTGAAAATCTATTCAGGACGATGGCTGATATCCTCGTCAGCGAAGGATATGCCAGCGCTGGATACGAATACATTAATGTTGATGATTGTTGGTTGGAAAAAGATAGAAGTGTTTATGGGGACCTGGTTGCTGACAGATTGAGGTTTCCTCGAGGAATGAAGTCCTTAGCTGATTATGTGAGTTTTTTATTTTTTATTAAGTATTCTAGTACATACTTTTATTTTGCTTTGGAAATATTGATTTTGTTTTTATTCATTGTTGTTAATTCGTACATAGAGTACATGGAATATTTTGTGAATATGGTGATTTCATTATCAATTTATTTAATCAATTTTCTTAATTTATACCCCTGACGATCAAATTTTATAATAGAAAACTTAATAATTAGACACTAGCGTCCATGTTGGTGAAAATTACCATTTACTGTGTGAAATATATTAAATATTTATTATACTAGTTACATACCTATACTATTGTGCAACAACAACACAATATCTGTGTTTCTAGTTTCTAGATCTTCTACATTATTCACACTCAGTATCACTTTATTTTGGTTATAATACTAATAGAGATTTCTTGTTTCCATTCACTTACTTCAATATTTATAAATTAAATTTGCAGAAATGAAAAGAAACGATAAAAAACTAAGCACTGAATTCATTGTTTCTAAACAACTCGATCAACTTACAAAATTACCAGAAGAGGCGCCACTAGTCCTTACGCAGGTTTTCTATACGTACACATAATTGAAAAAGAGACTATCATATTCAGAGGATGAGCAATTCAAAATTAACCAAATCTTATATTCTTACCTTTCCTAAACGTCTGAGCATAACAAATATGACCACTAATTAACAAAAGATATACAAAAATGCCTTTATAATATGATTTTTCAAGAATAATGATTCCTAAACAATTTAAAAGATATTGAATAGATGAGGCTTTTATTTGATGAAGATCCATACAAAACGATGAAATTAAATTGTTTTATTTCATCGTTTAAAATATATTATTTTTAACTGGTATAAGTAGGTACATAATTAATTAATTTTCGATGTTTAAAACCCACCTGTAAATTTATACAGTAAGTAGTAGAAAATCAAATTTCCACTTGTAGCTATATATAACATTTTGAAATTACTAGTTTTTCAAAATAAAAAAGGACCCAGTACCACATAACAAGTATAAAAACAATAAAAGGGATTGAATATTGTCAAATAATCATAAAAATCTATTATTCTTACCTGAATTACAGTAAAAATATGCAGATTTACTTAACACGCACTATTTAAACCACTAGACACGGGCATCTAAATGTATATTATATGTGACCTAAATCACACAAATCTTGCTATTCTTCGTGAAGCTTTACATTCTTGGAAGTGATTTTTCCAAGCAAAAACAATTGCCGTCCCGCGATACTGCATTTTTATTGGTCCTGGAAGCGGCGGCCATAATTGTATCAGTTAGTCAATTGTTTTGAATGTATCGGTTGTTGTAACATAAGATCGATATCATAGAGAAATAATAATGAGAGTTGTCAATAGTGTATCACGTTGATCGCAGCGCACCAGGAAGGGTTGTCGGAACTAATTTTTAAAGGCGAGATATTTAAATTGGTTAGTTTGGATTATGGGTAGGTGAATCTTATAATTTTATTTATTTTATATACGGGAAGTAACAGAAAATTTTTGAAATGTCGATTTTAATTTAGCATTGATTTATACAGAGTGGATTTTAAATATAGGTTAGGCTTATGGTGATATTAATAAAGTTTGACTGCACATCTGATCAGTTATAGATAAAAACATCAGTGGAATTTTTCGGATAATATTTATTGATTCTATGTGAGGTAATTATTGCACATTTGATCCATTGAACATACCTATCAGTTTATTAAAATGATAGAAATGAACACTATAACTGTCACTCGTGCCTATTTTTAACAGACAAGAGTCAGGGCATTGGTTATTGATATACCATGTCTTGTTATAATGGGAGGTCTTGATGGAGTTACCAATATGGGCAAATTTTGTTAGAAATCTGCAGCTCCTCTTGCATTCCAAGTGGTTTTGAAAAAGTTGTTAAGTCACCCATGGCAAATTCTGGTGTTATGAAGCTACTGCCTTGCAAATAAGTCTAGCCAGGAATCCAGAATACAGTCTGTCTTTGGACTATAACTGCTTCATGGATCCCTAAAAGCCAGTTAGAATTTATAATATGATAAAAATTTGTGGACAAAATCAAATAATTTGGCAAATACAGTTAAGGGTGCATTTTAATAGAGAAACCAAACTTTTTTACTGTCAATAAAGAGAAAAATTAGATCGTAACTGGTTCATTGCTTCTTATACTATTTATTAAAAAATAATATATTATTTATGCTTATTAATATTGTTCGCGGATTATTATTAACATGAAAACATTTATGGTCGCCGAAGAAAGTAGTATTTGCAAATAATACTTTCCTTTCCTAAACGTGTTACTTGTTGAAAAGAAGAATAATAGTAATTATAGGGAATTGGCGATTAAATTATCGTAATTGTAGCAAATACTATTGAAGCATTCAATACTATACAGATCAGAGAGTAAGAATTTTTCACTTTTCTATCTGAAACTTTGAACAAAGAAAAACGGTTTAGGGATCAAATTAATGCTATAAGAAGCCTGATGAAGTAATTTTTTTTCCAAACAATTTTTTAACGAAGACACGTTCACCAGACCGCCAAATTGAATATCAAAGATTATTTAATACCTAATAAAGTTTAAAGACACAATAGCAGATCCTCAAGGTTATTAACGTTGAATTTTTTATATCAATTTAGTTGAAAGTAATTAAAATATAATTAAAATGTGTTGAATGTTAATTAAAATTGTTTGTTTTATTTTTTTATCAGATATATTGTCTTGTTTTTTAAACAATGATTTGCAAAAAAAAATAATTATATACAGAGCTGGGATAAAGTATGGAACGAAGTAAATATCTTCAAAGATCTTTACTGATATTCAAAATATCACAGTAAAGTAACTATCAATTTTCTGCTGCCAGTAGGAGCGCTTGTCTGCTATCAGTGCAGATTATTGTAAGAGTGTCACTTGTCTTGATAGGATAACTGCTCGAGATTTAAAAGTATTCTTTTATTAATTTTGCAGGTTCACGCCAAAGGTTTAAAATTCGGCATCTACGAAGATTACGGTAACTACACGTGCGCTGGATATCCTGGTGTACTAGGCAGCCTTCAAAGAGACGCCGAAACATTTGCATCATGGGATGTAGATTACGTAAAATTAGATGGATGCTACGCACATCCAAGAGACATGGATAGAGGTTATCCGGAATTTGGTAAGTGAACGTTATTTCAATATAATATATTCTCTTCTTTATCCTTCGACGATTATTTCCAGGATTCCACTTAAACAGGACCGGTCGACCGATAATCTATTCCTGCAGCTGGCCAGTTTATCAAATTTATTCCGGAATGCAGCCGAATTTCACTTCAATTATCGAACACTGTAACATGTGGAGAAATTTCGATGATATTCAGGATTCTTGGGCCAGTGTGGAAAGTATTATCGATTATTATGGAAATAATCAAGATGTGCTTATCGCTAATGCCGGACCTGGTCATTGGAACGATCCTGATATGGTAAGTTCTTATTTTTTACGATGTTATTTTATTTTGTTTGAGTTTAGTGTGGAAGGACTGAAAGATAGAAGGTAAAATAATTGTAAAGAACCCAGTAGCGAGGCTATCAACTGATGACAGCCATTAACAATAAAGTATAGTGTATAATCTAAATAATGATTCATATAAACGGTTTTAGAACACGTTATAGGGCGTTTGTATAATAGAACTATATTTCGAATTTGCGTAATTATTATCCCGCGCCTTAGAATTCTGGGTGCGTGGTTCACAATTTCTTGAATAGAGATGTAACAGTTATTCACAAAAAAATAACAGGTCGACTTAGTCCCAGTCCCTGCAAGAGTTAAATCCACCACTGTACGCATGGAATGTTGTAGATGAATCAGAATGGTGGCATGAAAAATCTCTTTTAACTGAAATATACCACATTTGACACTTAATATTAAATAAAACAAACGGAAGACGTGGTTTTTGTTTTTACAGAATGAACATTTTTTCTTCTCACGCACACAATAATATATTTTTACTCTGGAAAGTTACGCAGAAATACCCTTCAACCACACGAATGCATTTTATGACGTAACAAAGGCCGCATTATGTAACAGATATGATTTAGAAATTATAATATAATAACTACATTCATTAAATGCATTACTAATAATAATTATTTATTAAGTGTAAGGTCATATAGTATAACATATTTATTATTTATATTGAATTAGTTTTTTTTATATAAAAAGATACATAGGTATAATATATTTTCCAAGATTTTGTTTCAAGTTTATTGAGGTTAATTACTAGATTAATTGGTTCAAAGTGTAAAAAAAAAGTAGGTCATTCTAATGTATGAGTGGAGGCTGTCTAACCAGTTGATTTTGTAGTTACTAGACAAAAACAAAAGTGACAGGAATTAAGAAAGAATAGTAAAGTCAAAACAAACTCACCAAACGTACTTTATATTCGTCCTGAATTATTTTACCGACATTAAGTACTTGTTTTATTGCAATTACAATATAATTTCCTATCCAAACGACTGAGAATGGTCAATTTGGTTCAGTTACTACTCACTTTGTTCCAGAGTTTACATTTTCTGCTACTAATTGAGAAAATAATTTTTTTTTAATTGTTAAGAAGCGGTTCATTTTACTGGAATCTCAATACCTACATTTAATTCTCCTATTTATACAGGGTGTAACAAAAAGGCAGGTCATAAATCATACCACATATTCTGGGGCTAAAAATAACTCAATCCAATCCAAGTTACCCTAGTACAAATGTGCATGCGAAAAAACTTACCAAATGAAAATTGATTTTTTCAAATATTTCGACAGTTGTTATAATGAAAGTTGACAAGTGGCTTTCTTATGATTAGAACATAAATAAATAAGATTCAATCAATAATGTGGGACCCTCGAAAAAAATTCATTGACTTTAATTTTTATTACTCGAAATTTTTGAAGCATAATGAAAAATAGGCCGTATCCCGTTAAAAACTGATAATTGTAAAAAGTACTAAGGGGCAAAAAAGTTTCAAAAATAATGTGCCACAATAAGCATTACATTGTAACGTACACAAAAGTTTTGGGGGGGGGGTTTAGGGGATCTCAACTCCCATACATTTTCAACGGGGTGCAATAATTCCTTAATTTTTTTTTTAAGATTCTCTAATCATAAGAAAGCCACTTGTCAACTTTCATTATAATATGTCGAACAACTGTCGAAATATTTGAAAAAATCAATTTTCATTTGGTAACTTCGAAGGGTTGTAACTTTTTTCGCATGCACATTTGTACTGAGGTAACTTGGGTTGGATCGAGTTTTTTTTAGCCCCAGAATATGTGGTATGATTTATGACTTGCCTTTTTGTTACACCCTGTATAACTCTTGTACTTCACATCAATCGTTCCATTAATTTACTTTGAAAGGTATTAGGTATACAGAGTGTATCACTGCACTGGGGCTGGTATAAAAGGAGCAAGAAAGAGAATGATATTATTAGCCTTGGCAGATATACGACTGTGTTTCAAGCAGAGACGGTTGCCGCTATAGCTTGTATTGATGAAAACTAGATAAACGGCCAATGACAACGTCCAGATTTTAAGATAAAACACTCTGTATATATTTTATTTAAATTTTCAAACTTCAGGTTTAAGATTTTCTAACCAAAACAATTAGGTACACTTATTAATGAACCACTCTGTATTTTCGTATAAAATTACGGTTTTTATGATGTACATTCGTGATAGTAAAAAGTAAACCGAAACTCTTTTGCAATATAGGAAGTATAGTTACACGTATCGGTTATTATTTTTGCAATAGTTACAACGTTTACTATTTGATATTCGGATGTTTCCATTTCCGTATGTGGTTTAAATCAAAATTCATATAAAATCACTGACCGAGCGGATTTTTACAACAAAATATTACGTTATTCTATTTTTTTTAATCGCTTCTAGAATAATGTCTGAAATAAAAATACTTTTATCTAGAAGAAAATTCATGAAACCTAAAAAAAATACAAAAAAACGGTTCCGACTATTGAAAACTTGAGTTTTTGGTATTTTTAATGTCAAAATAATGAGTAAGCGTCGTCAGTGAACGTGTTAAGGGTTGTCGCCTTGAAAAATGACAAACATCAAACATACTTGGACAAAAAAACTACAAAAAATGGCAGGGCAGGATTTAGAGGTCCAGAGGCCTCGGGGCAACAAAGGAGCGGAGGCCCCCTCGCCCCAAATTATTTTCCAAATAAAATGAACAATTTCTTTCAGTCGAGTTTTTCAATAAATAATTTATTGCGAAACCAAGTAGATTATCTTAGTATTGAATAAACACATATAAATATAATCGGAAACAAGAATTATCTGAAATTAAATTTTATGGTTAACGAACTTTTTTCGCCGATGATTTTGCTGAAATCCAGTCAGGAGAGAAGGATTTGATAGACGGTTTTGTCCCACCGTGGTTCGAAGCCCATTTTTTATAATTTTCGTTTTTGAAAATGTGTGTTCTCCAGTGCAATTTGGTACCATCAAAACCAAATACATTCTCAATGTAATTTCGAGGTTTTTGGGAATGTAGCTCTGAAGTTTTGATCTTCGAGAATTTGGCGATTGATCTGTTCCAAAGACCTTTTCCTTTTTGTATGAGTCAATCAAAGACACAAATTGAACCAACTCATTACGAAGACTAGGCTCTAAATCAACCGTATACACTTTCACCAATGCCTCTGCTGCAGCCTGCAAATTTTCAGCATCCATCTTCTCGATGTGATTCAGAAATCCAAAGTACTGTAGGCTGTAGGTAAGGGTAAAAGAGCAAAGAAAAAAAATATCAAAGGAAAAGATGTTTACTAGTTGGAATTTGAAAGATTTTTTTTCCGAAGTCTCTATTGTGGGGGCCCTCCGTTTGTGGATGCCCCGGTTGCCCTCCCCTAAATCCGGCCCTGAAAAATGGTTCTGATTTGCTTTAATACTACAATTTTCGGTATTTCTATCGCTATTATGACCATTGTTTATGTTTAGTACACCAGACATATCGATAAACATTCACAAGAACTCCAACACTAAATTTCATTTCATTTCCTGTTCTGTTACGCTTTCATTCCAATTATACAATTATAAGACACACGGAGGAATTAGACTGCAATATTTTCTTGACATTGTCCACTAATATTCCACTGTGACTTGCATTTTTAATTAAATGCAAATTAATATCGTAATAGAAATCAGGTACCTATTTATGAGAAGTCGTGTGTGTGTTAATTGTTGACGTAACGACTTATAAGAAAATTTTTACTTGTAATGAGAATTTGGCAAGTGATAATGTATTCATAGTGTCCTTCCGGAACAATAGGTACTAACTTGACTATCGATGTCGTGTGAAAGTTTTAAAACAAAACGTTACAAATTACACAAAGGAAGTGAACTATGTTTCCAAATGTTTGTTCTTTACGAGGTGGTTCCAATATGTTTCGCAATCAAGTTATAAAAACAAAGGTTTCAAATTCTTTTATATTTCTGGTATAATGTTTAAGACGAAGTATGGTTTTTCCAACTTTTGTTAAATGCTTTATATTTAAAGAATATTGGCAAAGCTGCAAAATATTAAAGCAATTTTAAGAGAACTATAAATAAATTATTTCTTGATGCGTCTCTCAGTGGGTGGTTAATTTGGTTCCTGGCAGGTAGTAGATTACATATTAATTTCAGATGCCTGTTAATAATATGTAATTTGGTTCCCAGCCCCAAAAAGGTCATTGGTGATTTGGTTCCCGACATTACTGTACAAGAGGAAATACTTGTGAGTAACTAATTCATGTTTTGGGTAAGATCGAGACATATTTTTTATGCTTAAAGTGTTGCAGTAAACATATTAAGTGTGTTGGATCACAAAATAATAATTAAAAAATAAATTAAGTCAATATTTTAACTATTTTAACAATTTAAAGTGTTGAAATATATAAAAACGGTCTGTAGAAATACTTTTAGTTTTTCAATTAACATTGTTTACATAAATAAAACTTAGGTACTAGTTTTAAATATAAATATATCGACGTTAACAATATCTTTTATGGAGTTTTTATTAGCATTTCACGTTCACGAGCAGTGGCGGTCAAAAACATATTTATTTTGTGAGTACGGAACATTTATTTTAAAGGATTAATGTATTTGTAAAATATTCTATATCAGTGACGAACGGTGAAGTTTTTAAAGGGGATTAAATCGAAATAATTTCCATTTACCATAGTAATGCGATAGAATTTTAAAAAAGGTTCATATATTTATTTTTTTCACTTCTGTCGGTAGTTCCATAACTGCCTATTCCTTTTTTTAATTTCATGGACCATTTGTTTAGTTGAAATCTGCAACGCTGCCAGATTCAATACTTTTTCTGATGTTGTTTTAAAATTCAAAATTATTTATTGAATATTTTACCTTTTTAAACATATTATTTCAATTTCCCATAAATGTCAGCCTTACTATTCGTATTGTTCCTCTTTCATAACATTAACTATTATCGTAGCCTACTTTTGGAAGCTGTTCATTTACGTTACTCAACAAATATTACGCTGTCAAGCCAAATAGTTGACATTCATTAATGCCACTACTTAAATAATCATCCGGTATGTAATACCGTGAATCGTGGGAAACGCTTAAGTGAAATTAGAAATGGAAAGAGTGATTGATGATAAGATTAATCATTAACATATATTAAATGGCCACGCAAACATATCATTAGTTCAAACTTAACATGACGCTTGATCAGTATATGCGCAAATACACTGCTCAAAGTTAAACGACTCAGTAGAGGTTCTAGGATTTCTGCGTCTCGAGAAACCCAAATATTTACTCAAATTAACATCAACAATGTATCAATATCATACAGAACTGATTGTATTTTTATTAGAGTGTATTTACATAACAAGAATACGATACTAGATACTTTTTGCATACTACACAACGATTCGCCATTTTGTAAATATAAATCTAACTTCTCCGTTACTTGTTACAGTTCATCAATGTTATTGCTGGAAGAATTTACTCTCATTTTCAATCCCAGAGCAGTGTTTATTAAATAACTATAATTAATCCAATAAAAAATCTTAAACGCTCCAATTCTTTCGAACTCTTTCTCACAATAGTATATTATACACATCGGTCATTATTTCCAGCAAAACGTTTGAACTATTATTAAGTGCCGATTTACCTTCCGAATGATAGAAATAGAAAGCAGCTGGGTAATTGTCGTGAGCGCAAAGTGACATACAGAGCGGATACGAATATATTTAATCTTATATTTCAATTTTTTTTCTTGTTACAGTTGATTATTGGAAATTTCGGACTCAGTTACGAACAAAGCAAAACGCAAATGGCGATTTGGGCCATTTTAGCCGCTCCGCTTCTGATGTCAGTAGATTTAAGGACCATAAGGCCAGAATACAAAGCCATATTACAAAATAAGAAAATCATAGCAGTAGATCAAGATCCATTAGGGATACAAGGAAGAAGAATATATAAGGTAACTATTCGCAGCCGGTGTCTATTAAATTCTTTCACGTCATTTTATCCTCTTTCTTTCCTGCCAAGATTTTGGTACAATCTTCTGGGACATACTGTATATTTATTTACGAAATGTTATTATTTACCATGAAATTTTTTTTTCAGCATAAAGGAATTGAAATTTGGTCGAGACCAATCACACCATTATTCCAAAGCTACTTTTCCTACGCCATAGCTTTTGTAAACAGACGTACTGACGGTACCCCATCCGATGTAGCAGTAACTCTTAAAGAACTGGGTCTAACGTCACCCACTGGATATAGAGTAGAAGTAAGAACTAATAAAATATTTTTATTTCTCTAAAACGGGAGATCCAAACATAGTCTCACTCCGTATATATTTGGGCCTGGCAGGAACTCCAATAATTATTTCAGTATGACATTAATAACTTACATTTGCAACAATACATACATTACTCATATTATGAAACTTTCACATCTCTTTGTATAAACAAAAATGATTTGTTTGTTTTGTAAGAAAGCTTCAAATTATATGAATAATTAGCAAGCAAAAATATACTGTATGTGAAGTTACATGAAAAGGGAATTTACAAGGCAGAACAAAAGTTTATTTTTCAAAATTAGCTGTAAATATTTTTTTGTATTTTTATTTTTAGGATTTATATGAAGATGTAGATTACGGAGTGCTGTCTCCTCAAACCAAAATCAAAGTAAAAGTGAATCCTTCAGGTAATTATCCTTATCCTCATTCTTAAAATATAAATATGGAATTTCCAAAACGGAAAATATCCCAAACAAAATGTCGAACTTCCCGATAAAAACTTCAGGTGTTACGCGCTACTTTAATACTGATGATTCATAAAACGGAAACCCTCTAAGTTTCCTTTTGTAGTAAACTAGTTTTTAAGAATACTCTCCAGAAATTCCAGTTCAAAATTTATAGTTTTGTGGTATTTACAAGACTTTTTATGTTGAAAACACTACTTGAAGGTGAATAACGAATTATTTTACCAAAAATCTAACCGTAGCATTTGATTTTTCGTCCCACACATATTTTTTTGCACTTTTCATGTGATAAATTCCCTCATCTTTCAAATTTTATTCCCGGATATTTCCTTCCTTTGTAAATAAAATCACATTGACTCGACTGACAGTAACTACACATAGGCAACACTTTATACATATTACTATAAATGAATCATTGTACCTTTAACACTCAAAAATATTTATTTCTTGGTAATTAAGTGATTCGGGAAATAATTATTAAATATATTAAATCATTAAATCGAATGAATATTTTGATTTGTCCTTAAAAAGCTTCATCTAAAGCTCTCGGCTTTTATTCAGAACATCAATTTTAACTCGTTCAGTTTTCAGACAAAACTATTTGCGGGAAAATCGAAAAATGTACGCTCATAAATTAGGTCTTTTCATATTACCCCCAATTAATTTTAAACAACGCTGTAGGTATGAAAATATTTCACGACTTAAATTGCTTTGCTAACTTTCTTAATGCCTGGAAATATCGACTCAAAATTCACTTTTGGATGTGAAGTTTTCCTCTGAATCGATTGGTGAAGACTTGCAACATTTTAACTCTTCATTTAGTCGAGTTATACCTTTTTGATTCAACTTAAAAATTCATCAATTTAACCATATTTTTATTTGTCTAGGTGTTGTAATATTAAGAGCTGATGTCCAAGTAGATTTCAACAGACGGATACCATTTTTCACGACCCAACGAACAACTTTCAGCCCTCTTAACCAAGTCTTCAGGGTACGAGAAAACGGATTCAAATAGTATCTTATAATTTTGTGCTAAGTAAATTATTAATTTAGGTAGGAATTGATTGTAATATATTTTTTAAATTTAAAACAATATAAAATAAAAACATTTTTTCTTCCAATTGTGTTTCACCGGATTACCAGCGAAAGCGGTAAAATTATACATATATCGTTATTTTATCCGAGTATTTTGATGGGTTACTTCCACCATCGGCGATTAAGGGACCAGCAGTGGAGTATTTCAAATATTTACTTCCCAAAAATGCTTTTTGAAATGAGAAGTGACATCATGTTGGCCACAATTAACGACAACCAACCATACCATATATTCAGCTAAACTGGGATGGGTTGGAAGCATACAGTCGGGAAGGAACCAAGTACACGGATCGAAGACTGACATTGGAACAGCTGGAGTCCATGGTGCTAGACCCATGTGCAATATCCTTGCATTATTGGGGAATCTTGCATCTGTTTTCCAGGCAAAAATCTACGCTATCGACGTCTGTTTGCAAGTGAATAACGAAGAGGGGTATAGAGGCCAAAAGATCCTTATACTCTCTGATAGTCAGGCAGCACTAATATCTTTAGCATGTCCCCAGATCAGATCTAGACTGTCTACAAAACTATTAACCATGGCTAACGATAATAGAGTTACTCTTAAGTAGGTCCCGGGCACAAGGGCATTGTAGAAAATGAAAAGGCAGCCATCCTAGCAAAGCTAGGGTCTGAGACTGCATTCGCTGGTCCTGAACCAGTATTTGGGATATCTAAAACTGCTGCACGTGGTTGTATATCTCGGTGGACTCAAACTAAACATCAGTCGTACTGGAGACACTTGCCAAAACAGGAGCACAGCAAACTCCTGGTCAAAAAACCCTTGGAGACGCTGACAAACGAAATACTAAACACTTGCAGTGGCAAGATAAGGATAGTGATGGGTTTACTCATCGGTCATTCTACCCTAAGGAAGCACATGCATACAATCGGCATATATAGGGAGGAACCTATCTGTCGGTTGTGCATGGAAGAGGAGGAAACATCCTCTCACATTATATTCGATTGTGAATAGTTATCTCAATGACTCCTAGGACTAAAACATCCAAGGGAGGATTTCTCCAAGAAGGATCTAGTGAAAAAACTGTTTACGGCAACGCCAAGAGCACAAAAAGCCTAAAGGCTAAGGTGCCGAGGGCTCTAAGCCTTTGACTGGTGGCGCTGACCTAATAAATCAATCCCATGAATGATTAGTCGTAAATAGCGTAGCCTTCCTTTAAAAACGATTCAACTTTTATGTTCACACTCCTTGAAAATTCAGGTAATAGTATAACTTTATGGTGTAGCCACATAAATGTTTGATCTTTGAAAGATTATAGTACAAAATGGTCTAATCAAAATGGGAAACGTTGATACAGTTTATGAGTAAGTAAAAAAGTTTAAGGTAATGAACTGCTTTAATAAAATAAAGTCGGATGTCCGGCCTAATTAGAACCTCTCAAAAAACTGTGAACAAAATTTGTAGTTTATATCAGTTTATAAATAAATGGGGTGTTAAACTTAACAAAAATATGATGTTTTCTCTATGTTAATAGTTAGTGGTGGACATAATCATAATGGGAATCGATTATTTTTAATATTTTTATTCTCACAAGGTTTTTATACTGATTTGAAAATTCAACTTTTGGACGATTTAAATAATCCGCCATTCATAATGTGACGTATGCTCACTAGAACAGAAGTTAGCTACATAAGGGTTGACATAGGACCACACTTCTGATGTGATGAAGTACTTATAGGTTATACTTATGTCATATTGCTGTTATAGTGACTTAGTATAATTTGTCCATGTCACTTTCAAACTAAAAATCAAACATACACACACGTATACAATTACTTACATAAAAATGTTCTTCACAGAAATAGTAATTAGTTTCAGTCTGTTTATATTTGCTCAAACCAAATTTTCTTTAAACTGTTACTGCAGGCACAGTTACAAACTTTTTATCAGGCGTTGTAACTGTTGTGCTCGTGCAGTATGATACAAAACAAGATTTATATAATATTGACATTATTCCAACTTGAAAAATTGTGGAGGAAAACTAACTAAACTTAACTAAAAAAATATTAACACAATTTTTTTATAATACTGAAACGTCAAGCTTGAATAAAATTTAAACAAAACCAAAACACTCAAATATATTATAAACTTTGACAGTTCTTCAAACTTCAAATTCGAATGGCCTTTTTGTTACTGGTTATTAGTTCATAAAACATCCAAATCAGAAATATTTAGTGAAGTGACGTATCTGTAGTGAAAGTTGCAAACATTTAGGAATTCTTAATTTCCAGTTTTCTCCTAAAATATTCGGTTTAAAAAATTTGTAAATTAATTTTTGCAAAGTAGTTCCAGCATACTTTAATAAAATACCAAAAGCCGGATAGAAAAATAAAACACTTTATTGCAAGTAATATTTATTAAAAACACACTCGAATATTTTTTGTAATATACAAACACGGATTTCAGTCCATGATGTATTGATACTTCTTTTTACCAATAGTTATAGTAATCGATAATCCACGCACGTTTTGAGTACATCTAGTACAACTTAGAGTTCCTTCGACAGTGTCACCTAAAAATATTTCATCAATGTGTTTACTTATGATTGATATATAAGACGACAAAAGTAAAGTTCGCGGCTGACGTAAAAAGTTCTCATTATAATATGGCACTAGCAGTTGGGAGCAAAATTTTCAAATTATCTTGTAAAAGATTCGGAAAAAGATACTGCCATTTATAGGCAACACAGAATACGTAAAAAAGGTATAAAAGAGCACAGCTTCCGTTAAACAAATATAAACACATTAATTCACACAATACTATCTTTGTTAAAACCTGGATTTATTAATAAGAAAGAAATTTCAAAAAGAACAAAATTCCAAACAGTTTTTAGAACGCTACTTACTTATGGCAGTGAAACACGGGTACTGGACCAAAAATTGAAGAGTAGAATACAAGCTATAGAAATGAAATACCTGAGATCTGTGAAAGGAATAGCAAAACGAGACAGAATAAAAAATGTAGACATAAGAGAGGAGCAAGGAATAAAATCCATGCTAGATTATATAGAAGAAAGACAACTGAACTGGTGGGGACATCTACAGCGAATGGAGGATACTAGACTAGTTAAAAATGTATGGGAAGCAAAGGTGATTGTTAAAAGAGACAGAATGGTGGAAAATATATGTCGATCACTCTGTACTATTAACAAAAGTCAGAGACAAGGGATGTCACAAAAGTTTGAGTAGTTAATTTATTGTCATTTTTGAGTTGAAATAAATCTTTCCACATAAATAGTACTGGTAATATCTTCATGAATTTCCCTTATAGAACTAACATTTTCTGTTTCAATACTAGTACCTTCTGTAGAATCTTTACTAGCATTATCAGAATCACCAAAATAATTCTTCTTATTTCGGTTCCAAAAATTATGATGAGCTTGATATTTATTGTGGTTATCAAAATTAGCAGTATTGTTGATTTTCTCGAATTTCATAATATCGTATAATAATTCATCGGCATCTGTTGAATCTTTAGCCATCAAACCAGAAATAATATTTTTATTTTGTAGTCCTACAATTACTTGCTCCTTGATTTCATCGAAATCATAGCCTAAACTTCTGCAAAGCGACACCTTATCTTGAAAATAAGAATACACCGATTCTGTTTTACCTTGAATTCATTTCTTCATCTTTTCCCACATATCATCCTTACTCAGTTTAAAATCATAAGTTTTCTTAAAACTTGTTTTAAGTCCTTTTAATGAACCATTTTCTAGCTGTGCCTATCATATGAATCTTAACGGTTTCTTAAATAAACTCTTGCGGCCAATTGTGTAGAACAGCAGCACTCTCAAGACTATTAAGCCAATCTATAGCAGGTTTTCCTAGATTAGGGTTACCCGGCCTATTATTGACCACATGCCAGTGGTTGACCACTTTCGATTCTATGGGCTAAAATAAGATAACAAATCCACTTATTTGAAATGTAATTGGCCACATTTGATCCAATAGGGTCTAATATACCCCTCTATGAAAAATGCTGCAATCCTTTTGTAGGTTAGTACATAACAGGTTGTTGTTGTGAGAGCAGTTCATATTTTGCAAGTTAGTGTTACATTCCTATAAGAAAGGTAAGTGGACCTTGCGGTAAAATCTCTCAGTATTTTGACAATCAAGCAAGTTTTAATATTAAATATATATATCATTACTATTCTCACAAAATGATCTATAATATTATGCAGGTATTTTTTTCATAAGTTTGAAATTAATTATGAAAGAACTAATGGTCATTTACTGGATAGAAAAAATACATTTTTGCCAGTATTTGACCAGCTGGTCAAATACTGGGGATTCAATACATTTGAGATTTTACATCTCAGTCACTCATTATAAGCCTGCATATTCATTATAGTGTGTTGTCTCTTTTTATTTTTATCCCTTGTAAAGCCTAACCAATAGTTGTCCACATTTTTAGCTGGTCAATTGTTGGGATGTCAATTAGTGGTAAAGCAAATATGACGAGCTAAGTGCCATAAAAAATTACCCAGAAAACAAATTGGATGGACAAATAGAAGAAAATAATATGAATGAACAAGCCAAAAAAATAAATAATTTACAAGATATAAATTTAATACCTCCCAACAGTAGATCTATCAGCAGTTCTTTCTTGGATCATATATACTGGCCAGAAGAATCTCCAGAAAAGAATGAAAGAAAACGAAAATCAGAGAGGCTCCCATATGCAACAACATCAGTAAGGTGGCTTAAGTTTTACGAAGATAAAGAAAATAAAAAGAAATTTGACGAAGAATCAAAGAAGCAAAGGGCATCAGAAAGAAAACGGAAAAAGGAAGAAAAAGAAAGAAAGACCAATAATAAAAAACCAAAAAATATAATAAAGAGAAAAGTTCAGAAAGAAGAATTAGATAGCGACGAAGAGCTTGACAATGAGGAATGGGAATAAAGTGGAACAAGTGGGGATGATGTATCCGACGAATGGGATAAAAATATGCCAGAAAAAGGAGAGTTTCTAGTGGTAGCATTTCCTGGCAAGAAAAAAGTACACAATTATGTATGTATTGTGGAAAATGTAATAAACAGTGATGAAATAGAAGTTCAAGCACTATCTTCTTCAAACGAAGAGCATACAGTTTTTAAAATTATTGATAAAGACATTAGTTTTATTGAGAGAAGCCAAATAGTTGAAAAATTAGTGCCACCAGAAATTATCAGTTCTGGTGAGAGGTTTAAATACCAATTTCCATCACCAGTTCTTAATGTTCTTTAATGTGATTACAATGGTCAACTATTGGCTATTAATTGGTCAATAATTGAGGCTTTTTTGGTCAAAAAGTGAAAATATTGTCTTTTTTGAGTTTTTTATTTTTTTTTTGTACCCACCTAAAATGTATTTTGGAATATCACATTATTTTTTTGTTGCTAAAACAATAAAGTTTCTGTATCCCAAGCCGATTTTTATTACTTCTAAAAAAAATTATCTTTTTTCATGATTAAAGTAAAAAACATCGTTAAGTGGTCAACTATTGGATGGTTAACCCTATCTCCATTGAAATTGTCTATACTTTTACTAAAATCGGGAATAATATGGAATATTTATTTTCGTGTGCGTTAGTAGACCTTTCGAGCAATTTTAAAAACTTTTCTTCCAAAGCTAGTTTATTACGCTCCATAGTTAACATCATTTCCATAAACTTATCCATCAGAGTCCCCTGTGATGTTGAATCTTCAAACGTGCTACTTGGACTACCTCCTTCTGCCATGTCGCTGACCACTTCAGGAACCAGAAGAAAAACCAAATTAGTCTCGAAAATCACGCCAACACAGAACTCTTCTGAACCACTTCTGAATTGTAGTAAATATCTTCGTACAAAGATATTACTAGTACTATGTCAAGATGCTTGGATAATAAACAATTTATGTGGAAAGATTTATTTAAATTCAAAAATAACAATACATTAACTATTCAAACTCTTGTGACATCTCTCGTCTCCCTGACTTTTGTTAATAGTACAGAGTGATCGACATATATTTTCCACCAAGAGGTAGACCCAAAGAATCCTGGGATAACAACATAGCCAAAATATTAGAGAGGGAGAACAATTATAGAAGCAAAACAATTATCAAAAAATAGAAAAGAATGGAAAACTTTTGTTGGCGAATTTTGACATTTTGAGAAATTTGGTTATATATAGTAAAAAAAAAGACTCACCAGTTTTCATTTCTATCGTATCTGGTAAAAAGAATACAGTCTGCTGCCAATGCGTTCTAGTAGAATTTGGTCCAGTTGAAAACTCTACTTTATTATCTAAATCGAAAAAAGTGTCAAAGTAACCGGCGATAGCTGTTAGAACACCGTCCCGAGTGGCTGTCAAAGTGAACTTTGAACTGTAAAAGTAAGTTAAATTGCAATCTAAATTACCCTCTCTCTATAAAATAATGTTTACCTAAATATGCAAGCATTCATAGTACACGTTTTTAGATCTATTTCGACGATTATTTGTGGACTGGTAAGAAGTTTTTCCTCTGGAACGATTTCTGCAAACGGTTCCCTCAGAACTTCACGTTTCATACATTTCATCGAAAATCCATATACATTGTCCCAAAAATTTATTACACCATTATATCTATCTATGGAATGAAACAAGAGTATCTTAGAATATTTACATAAATAAATTAATTTTTCTCACCTATATCGCTCACTCCTACTATACTTATATTACATCTATTAGGTAAAATTATCCCATCTGAATTTAAATATGTATCTCTTGCATATACAAAACTATCTAGCATTCCTTCGAATAATAAAAAGTAGCCCATCCACTCGGAAACTATTATGTCGACTTTTTCTACGGGTAAATTCATTTTTTCCAGTTGTCCCTTAATTAGATGTATTTGGTCCTGTAGTTTATTTTCCCTAAAACGTCCCTAGGTAATCAGTACGAAATAATAGAAAAATCATGCAAATAAATAATAATACAACTAAAACAACTATTTTACAAAGTGTGTACATGTAGTTAGTGTAAAAGTAAGTGTATAAATTAAGTGTTAGTTTTATTAACTCACCTAATAATATCCATTGCTTTATATATAACTTCTGACTGGTCAACACCATATACTTTCTTTGCACCAGCTTTGGCAGAAAACATGGACAAAATACCCGTACCACAACCCAAATCTAACACAAGTTTATCTGAAAATTGTTGACAATTGTTTAGTATAGCATCTCTGTAACTGTCTGTCCTTACTTTATCCTAAAATAGGTGTAATTACATATAGTTGTTATAGTAATGCATAAATCCTGATAACTTCTTTATTTACTTTTAAACGTCAAAAGTATGGACCCTTATTATGTGATAACTGAAAGAGGATAATTTTACTTACATTAAGCATATCATGATGAATACCAAAATGTGAATAGGAATTAAAATAATCCCCACTTTGACATCCAGAAGAAACTACATTGTATTCTATTTTTTTACTTCCTGAATCTCCAGCTTCTACTATTGTTCTGGTAACTTCTTTCATTTTTTCTATATCCTTATAATATGTTTCAAGCATTAGATCTTTTTCCTTGACCTTAAAAGATAATGTGTCATATTATTTATGTATGAAAAAAAGACACCATGTGTATATCTTACTTGAATAGTCAGTTCCTGTATTTGTCTCTGGAGATCAGAAAAATTTATATTACTAATTGGAGTTTTTCCATCTATTGCATAATGTGGTGTAGATGGTGCACTACCCAAATCATCAAAATCTATAAGAAAAAAGTACTTGACTAATTTTTGAACCAGCAAGTTAATGAATTTTTCAACAAATAACTTACCATACATAAGCCACGGTTCCATATCCCCAGGTTTTAAATAAACATCATCGTCCCATAAAGCTATTTCAGACTCTGTTAATACTCTGGGATCTGGTTTCTGAAGTCTAATATAATTTATTAGTTTGATATATGAGTAACAATCCATGTTATATTTATTTTTTAAAGATAATAGATCAAATTTATGTTCGGTTCGACAATGAACTAAAGCCACAGCAATTGTATGAAATTGTAAAGGGCAGAACAGACAAGTGGTTTGTTCACCGTTAACTTCCATTTCATCCCACCCATCAGAATCCTCTTCATCTAGGGGAGGTCCACCTGATGCAAGTTCTGAGTAAGGAATTCCATCTGCTATAAATTGTAATATAGTTTGTAGTCAAATTTCAAAGGTATAAATATGTGAAAAAAATCAATTTTTCTTATAAAGATTAGAGAATATAACATGAAAGAATTATTTTACGTTTATAGATCATTACTGAATACATTTTAATACATACCATCTTCTAAAGACATTGTGTATTTCAATAATTTCTTCAATTCAATATTATCCACACATGTGTGAGTTTAAATTTTTAAAGTGTTGTAGTTTCAGGTTAGAACTTAGAAGCGCAACATTCGCATTCTTAACGGGGAAACATATCGTTCTATGGATCTGCTAAATAACTTCATAGATTACCATTACACACAATTATTCATCAACAAATTTTTATATCACATCCATTAAATTAAATAAATGTCAAATCCAGATAAAATACTCTCCCTGTACTTTTAATTTGACATATTGGTTAAATTTTTAAACTGTTGTGGTTTTAGGGTAGAAACGCAGCATTCGCATTCTTAACAGGGAAACATAGTTCTATGAAAGTTACCACTAGCGCCTCCCTGGGATACAGATGTGAACTATCACTTGAGACGCGAGTTTTTTGAATTTTTAATCTTTCAGGATACGCGTAATATTGTACAATATTACATATTTCCCAAAGACCCCTGCAACAAGTTATTGAGCAGTGATTGGAGGAGCCAAATAGACTGATTGAAGTTGTCTAATTACTTGTTGATTTTCTTTACCAAATCGCGATATTTCAAATAATTCAAATACCAGGAAATGTCAATGCTAAAAAATGCTGTGTGAAATCGGTTGCAATCAGAGGTATAGGTACAAAATTGCCAACTTTAATTCAAATTACATCTAGGCATTCTGTGGATATATTTAATAAAACTAAATAAAAATAATTAATTTATTCGAAAATAAATAAATAGTTAGTTTAAAGTTGGGGAATTTTTGTTTAAATATAGTGGTTTATGAAATTGCAGTTGATATGACTAAGTTTGAATGTACAGCGAAGCGGACTGCGGAGACCAGTGAATAGTCGGCATTGAAACAGATCGTTTGGTTTTATAGATTAGGAGTATTCGTTAAATTAGTAGTGACAATAAACTTTAAATATTTATTAAAAAAATAAGTGTGAGTGGTTCTATTTTATGGAAACATGGATAGATTAATACAGGGTTATTAGAAGCTGCAGCGGAATTGCCAAATGTGTCGCTAAAACGAAAAATATGATTATTATGTAAGTATTTAATGCGTACTTTTATATTTCTTTGTTGCCGGTATATTTTTATTTCATTTCTTGTACCTTCTGAAACGTATAGGGAAAATATTTTTATAAAAATTTGTATTACTTTGTTTTTTATACGGATTTCCGAGTTCTAGTTTTGGTTATAGTTGAAGTTTTTGTAAAATCAATTTCAGAAGTTAAAGAAGGTGTTCGTCTCCCTTGCGATTTTTTCCTTTAATCAGATGCCGGCATAAACCCTAATACCTATACACGCCAATGCCAGAAGCCGGTCGATATAAGTTAAAAAAATTGTTTACTTCTAATATGCTTCTAATGAATCACAATTCATTCTCTTTGTTCTCGATATAGAATATTTATATTACAATTCCATTTTTAGTATAAAATATAGTAATTATTAGTATAATAATACGTATAGTGTGTTTCAGGTATAATTAATTTGGACGAATTTAAAATTTGATTAATCAACGAGTTGCATTCGGTAAGTTTTTTATTCAAAATATTGTTTAAGTACAATTTATTTTCTTTTAAAATGGATAATAACCTACATATTTTCAATAAGAAGCCTGAGAAAGAAATACATTTTAAATTCAAGGGAAAAATACCTGTATAGGGAGGGAAAAAAGTGTCTATGCATAAATTTATTAAACTGAATAACTATTATCAATTTAAATGGGAACATATTTTCTTTAAGACAGAAATCCAATTAGAACTTCTTTAAATTCAATGTATCATAATAAAGTATATTACCTACAATTGATATTATTTTTTTTCAGGATCGGAAAGTAGCGAAACAAGTGAAAATGGCTAATAAGTTGGGAAATTTGGAACCGTCGGAGTGAAAATGGAACAAACACTGATCCGTCTTACCACCGGGGTGACCACTATGACCAGGTACAAGATTATAATAATCCTTTCAATATTTTATTTTGACCCGACCTCCACACATTTTCTAAATACTTACAACACCTTTTTCAAAAGACATTATGTAAACTACATTACATTTACCAGCATTTCTTTCACAAGTACTTTTCGAATGACAAGTTTGTTCTGTTGTTTTTCATATTTTTTTTCAGTATTATCTTGGAACACGCTACATGTACCTACTTAGTTGATTACGATTGACATTTCCTTCACGGAAGCACGTAACCACACTGTGGGAAGTACTCAAAGACTTAGGGTGATCGTCAGTTCTCGCCTGCAAAACGAGCAGTCACCTATTGGGTCGAGTGCGAAAAGTGTTCGCCGGTAGGGGAAATTGTTGTCCAGAATGGGCTATCAAAATATCGTACATCAGCATTCTCATTATTCTTCCTGGATTTTATTTTGTCCAGCATCCAAGCCCGGATCAAGTTTATTTCTTCCAATTTTTGTTTCAATCAAATTATTTGTTGATTACGATTGACATTTCCTTCACGGAAACACGTAACCACACTGTGGGAAGTACTCAAAGACTTAGGGTGATCGTCAGTTCTCGCCTGCAAAACGAGCAGTCACCTATTAGGTCGAGTGCGAAAAGTGTTCGCCGGTAGGGGAAATTGTTGTCCAGTATGGGCTATCAAAATATCGTACATCAGCATTCTCATTATTCATCCTGGATTCTACTTTGTCCAGCCTTCGCAAGACCTGATCAAGTTTATTTCGTCCAAGTTTTGTTTCAATCAAATTATTGGTTGATTACGATTGACATTTCCTTCACGGAAACACGTAACCACACTGTGGGAAGTACTCAAAGACTTAGGGTGATCGTCAGTTCTCGCCTGCAAAACGAGCAGTCACTTATTGGGTCGAGTGCGAAAAGTGTTCGCCGGTAGGGGAAATTGTTGTCCAGAATGGGCTATCAAAATATCGTATATCAGCATTTTCATGATTGATTCAGCGTTTCATTTTGTTCAGCACTCAAGTCCGGACTTCCACAATTTCTATTTAACCTTAAACGCCATAAAAATATATTTTTTTTCGCTAAATTATGTTTATTTCTTACAACTTTTGTTTTATTCAAATTCTAAATTTTGTATCATACTCTCCTCTCCCAAATATTAACCTGGAAAAAATATGGTCACCTTGTCCTGTCTTATCCTTCATCAAATCCCTCTAAAACAACTTATTCGTACGAATTCCAAGGACAACGTTGAGAAAGGAGTCCAAATCGTCTGCCAGGATTATAGTTTACACACAAGTAAGTACCTAAGTTATACAAAAGATTTAATTGAATGTTATTGTGAAAATAAATAGAATGAAGCAAAGTGATTATAATTGATAAACGCAAATTTTGTCTTGTAAGTGTACATTGATAATAAAATGTACACTTAAAGTAGGATCTTTATTTTAATAGTAATAGATTTTTTATGCTGTTGTAGTTGAGAAAATACAGATTCAGTTACCATCCTTATCCATATTGACTGAAGAATACAGAAAATCGACAAGTTTTGTAGTACAACTTTAAATCGAACGGAAATGGACCTCGGCTAAAACTGAATTTCAAATTGTCTACACTCTATATAGAGGATTTAAGTCTACGTATGCCTTTATAAAAAGTAAGTTTTTTTCATTCTGTAAGAAATAATTTGTCAATATAGGTATTCTGCCATCATTCCCGTCGATATATACCTTTAATAACTGTTTAATTCAGCCGCTGTCCTTTGCGCACTAGGGGACGCGGCCACATTTAAAAGGTCGTGTCTGTTCCTAAGCTTCACAAACTGTACCACCTGTAATCTCTTGTCGAATACGAGAGGCTGAAAAAAAAGAAATAGTTTCCAACCGCTTAAGCAAGCAATCTATAATTTTATGAAGTCAGTAGGTTGACAAAAATTGAGATAATCACCAGTTAGTTTGAGGAATTGAAAATCTTGAAAAAAAGTGGTAAACTAAATCATATATTAATGGCGTTTCCGTTCTCCTGAAGACATTAAAAAAATATGATTTTCAAAAAAAACATATTCTCTTAAGAAATCCATTTAGAGCTTATTTCATTCAATGCAACGGACTTAAATGTATCATAATAATAAGTATATTACCTACAATTTATATTATTATACTTTTTTCAGGATCTAAAAGTAGCGATACAAATGGAAATGGCTAAGTTGGGAATTTTGGAACCCCTGGAGAGACTCCACAAGTAAAAATGGAACAGTCACTAGTCCGTGTTATCCTCGAGGTGACCACAATGACCAGACTTACAGTATTTTAATAATCTATTCTCATTTTGACCCGACGTCCACATAGTTTCTAAACACTTACAGGAAGGTACTCTTTTCACAAGACATATGTAAACTATGTCGTTCCTTACATTTGCCAGCATTTCTTTCACAAGTACTTTTCGAATGACAAGTTTGTTCTGTTGTTTTTCATATTTTTTTTCAGTATTATTTTGAACATGCTACATATATCTACTTAGTTGATTACGATTGACATTTCCTTCACGGAAACACGCAACCACACTGTGGGAAGTACTCAAAGACTTAGGGTGATCGTCAGTTCTCGCCTGCAAAACGAGCAGTCACCTATTGGGTCGAGTGCGAAAAGTGTTCGCCGGTAGGGGAAATTGTTGTCCAGAATGGGCTATCAAAATATCGTACATCAGCATTCTCATTATTCTTCCTGGATTTTATTTTGTCCAGCATCCAAGCCCGGATCAAGTTTATTTCTTCCAATTTTTGTTTCAATCAAATTATTTGTTGATTACGATTGACATTTCCTTCACGGAAACACGTAACCACACTGTGGGAAGTACTCAAAGACTTAGGGTGATCGTCAGTTCTCGCCTGCAAAACGAGCAGTCACCTATTAGGTCGAGTGCGAAAGGTGTTCGCCGGTAGGGGAAATTGTTGTCCAGTATGGGCTATCAAAATATCGTACATCAGCATTCTCATTATTCATCCTGGATTCTACTTTGTCCAGCCTTCGCAAGACCTGATCAAGTTTATTTCGTCCAATTTTTGTTTCAATCAAATTATTGGTTGATTACGATTGACATTTCCTTCACGGAAACACGTAACCACACTGTGGGAAGTACTCAAAGACTTAGGGTGATCGTCAGTTCTCGCCTGCAAAACGAGCAGTCACTTATTGGGTCGAGTGCGAAAAGTGTTCGCCGGTAGGGGAAATTGTTGTCCAGTATGGGCTATCAAAATATCGTATATCAGCATTTTCATTATTCATCCTGGTTTCTATTTTGTCCAGCCTTCAAATTACAAATATGGTCACCTTGTTCTGCCTTATCTTTCATCAAATCCCTCTAAAACAACTCATTAGTACGAATTCCAAGGACGAGGTAAAGAAAAGAGTCCGAATCGTCTGCCACGATTATAGTTTACACACAACAAAGTAAGCTTCACAAATGATTTAATTTCATTTCAAGACCGAAATCGAATTTCACATTCTTTCATTCAATCGAGCTTAAATGTATCATAATAATAAGTATATTACCCACAATTTATATTATTTTTTTTTTTTCAGAATCAGCGATACAAGTGGAAACGACTAAGTTGGAATTTTGGAACCGTCAGAGTGAAAATGTAACAATCACTGATCCGTCTTCAAAGTTTCTACACATCTAAGTTCTCTAGCTAAAGGATTCAAGTCTACTTATTGTACATTTATAAAAAGTAAGTTTTTTTTCTGTAACATGTTGTTATATCTCTAAGCATTAGGTTTGTTCATAGAGCAATCACAAACGGTTAGAAACAGGACGACTCACGCTCAGTGAATAAAAACGTTCACAGCGAGGCTCTGCACCTGAGTCTACGAACAAACCTATTAATAAGTATGGCGGACGTGGCCATATTTAAAAACTCGTGTTTTTTCCTAGCCTTCACAAGCTGTACTGCTTATATATAGAATACGAGGCTGAAAAAAAAAAGAAATAGTTTTCAATACCGTGGATAAAGTTTTAGTTTTACTTTACTTTTTAGCGATGAAGGGAAATCTCGACGACTACTAGCATTTAACGATTATTGATGGAAGCTATACCAAATACATTGCCATGAAGGTCGATGAATTGCTCCAACCAATCATGATATCCAGCAAATGAAGTAACCCAATTAGGATCGCCAATGGATTTAATAGGATATTTATAGTAATTCGAATCTACTTTGTCCGGTTCGCAAGTGATGTAAATTAGGTTAGTTTTTTGTTAGTATTATAGTTTTAGGGCGCGTTGTATCGAACACCTAAACTCGGTTTAATAATAACTCAAGTTTAGACTGATGTAATTGATGATAATAAATAAATCAATATGTCACATTCTAAACATCAGTTATAATTAAACTGTGTTTAGGTGTTCGATACAACGCGCCCTCAATGTATTAAGACATTTTATTATATTATTATTACACGCACAATTACACTTTCATCAACTCATACACCAGTCACAAGATCACATATTCACTCACTAACTCATTAATAACATACCAACTCAGTAGTCACTCACTAACTAACTCAGTAGTCACTAACTCAATAACTCAATAAACGTTGATCGACTCAGTACTCACGTCAGATGTAGTTATTCGGTTGTTACTCAAAGCAGTCACTCCAGTCACTCGGCAGTGTCTCCATAGCCACTCGGTAGTTCACTGGATAGGTTCTGAACAATCTCTCCGTAGACGAAAATGTCTTGCGCAGGTAGTGGCTCAGGTAGGGAACTAAGTGTGCAGTCCTTTGGTATATTTTTTTTTGTAGAGGGTAAACCGCTTGGCGATCGATGGTTGGCTTTCGGTATTGTCTATCACATCGAACTGTGTCGGACGCTACCCCGTCTTCGAGCAGGGCAGGTATTGCTATTTCTTTCCTATCTCAGTCATTTATGTCTTTCCGTTTGCTCGTTAGAAGTTGTTTTGCCATTTGGCTAACCGTGTTCCAGTTTTCTTGACTTGTTTATTATATTCTTAGCACTAGGAAGACTTGGTACGTTTTCCATTCTCCCTCTTTTTTCTTTTCATCTCAAACATTCAAAAAAAGGTGTACTCTGTTGTGTCTGGTCGCTTGCAGTATATGCATTCATCCGTGGTACTTATTTTGAAACAATGTAGGTAAGCTTGGTATTGTATGTGTCCAGTTGGTAGTTGTGTTAAAAAATAGTTTTCCTATATTTGCTTTCGGTAGTTATGTTCAAAAATAGTTTACCTGTCTATGCTTTCGGTTGTTCCACGTTCTCAGTCTGGTATTATTTTTTTTGTACACTCACCTTTTACTTCATCTATTTTCCACCTTTCTTGCAGTTTACTCGAGGTCAATCTGTGGGTTTCTCTTTTGGTTTTTCCCTGTTCTATGAGAAATTATTTCTTCTACTAGCAGGTCTATTGGCTTTAATTATGCTATCGTTATTATCTTTTCTTGCCGTTTATCCAAGATTAATATGTGGGGTTATCTTTTGGTTTCTCACTGTTCTATGAGAAATCTTTCTTCAGCTAGCAGGTCTATTGGTGGTAATTTTGCTATCGTCAGCAGGGCTTTCGTTGAAGTTGTTCGATAGGCACTTATGACTCTGATTGACATTCTTCTTTGGATTCTAATCAGCATATTTCTATGGTGTTGTTTTCTCAGTACCCTTTCCCATGTTGCCTCTTATGGAGTTTACGGTACAGAAAAGTATTCTTCTTGCTGATTCCTTGGGTCCTCCGATGTTTGGCATTAACTGCGTAGGTCTCCCAATAGCCTTGTTTGCCTTTTCAGCTATTTTACGGTTGTGGTATCTCGTATACATATTGCGGTCTAAATGAATCTCTTTTTACTGCTTCTTGGCTGGTGATACGTTGTTTTTTTACCTCGATTGTGATTTCTTCTATCTTCGTTCCGGATGCGAGTAAGATGACTTCAGTTTTCTGTGCCGCTTTTTGCAGCTTTTTCCTTGGCGTTCAGTCTGTGATATCTTTTGGATGTCGTTTCTAATTTATAGGCATCTTTGGCTGTTATCACAACTGCGAGATCGTCAGCGTATCCAATAACTGTCGTACCATAGGGCATTGGTAGTCTTAATACCTCATCATAGTACAGGTTCCAGAGTGAGGGACTCCGCATGTTACCGTCTTCTTTTTAATTAATTCAGGATACCTTCCCATAGTGTGGTATTGAACGCATTTTGCACATTAAGAGTTACTAGTGCGCATCTCTTTCTTCCTGCTCTTTCTTTGGTTTCATCCGCTATTTTTTGGGCTCGTTTTATTACATGTGTCGTCGATGTTCCCTATCAGGAACCCTACTGTCTATCTAGATTGATTTGCTCAAAAGGCTCCCCATAACATTTAGAACACGTATTGGTATTGGTCTGTACGTCTTGTTTTTTTGGTCCGGTTTACCCTTTTCTATTAACACTAACACCTGGCTTACTTCCAGATGTTTGGGAAAGTCCCTTCTTGAAAAAGTTTATTTTTTAGTAGTCTTAGGATTGTATGCGCTTGGTCTGTGGCCATTGCATTGTTAACTTCCGGTATAAGCCATCTCGACCAGGTGCTTTTCTATCTTTTAGGCGCTTTTGGCTGTCATTAGTTCCTCAATCTGCAGTTACTCGAGACGTAAGCAAGTAGCCTCTGTATTGATTCACTAGTTTCCTATCAGTAACTCGATAGTCGCTCAGCATTCACTCCGCAGTCACTCAGAGAAGCCACTCAGATGTCACTCCGTAGTAAGTCATCTGAGTGATGCTGAGCAGTCAGTAAGTAGTATTCTGTAGCTACTAACACACTAATTCACAAACAGTTACACGATCACTCATTCACTCATAACTCACTAACTCATAACTCATTCACTAACTCTTACCTTACTTAACTCACTAATTCCGTTAATCCCCTACTCACTATACCTATATATCTTAGTAGTCTCTCATTCAATAACTAACTTACTCACTAACTCAGTAGTCAATCAGCAGACACCCACATACACTTACTCACCCACATGTAATGGATATGTATATTTATGGCTTGCATATATTTTTTTCTGTTCAGTTTAGTATAAGTTTAGAAATAGTTAACTTTATAATTTTCTTTTTTATGTATTTATACACTTACACTACTTCGTCACCCCGACTATGTGTACCCATTCCTGCTTTTATTTTGTTTATCGTATTTATTAGTCTAAGCATTCATGTGTATATGTATTGACCTTTGAAGGAATTATTGTAAAATATGTTGGGTAATATATAAATGCTATTATTTTTATTATCATTATTATACGTGTACCATTTATCTGCTTTTATTTTGTTTATTGTATTTAGTCTAAGCATTCATGTGTATATGTATTGACCTTTAAAGGAATTATTGTAAAATATATGTTGGGTAATAAATGCTATTATTTTTTTATCATTATATTACTATACTACACTTAATCATTCTCACTCATTCACTCACACACACACTCACACTCTCCATGTCTACTATTTTTTGAAGTATTTTCAAAATTTTGATGTTATTAATAATTAGGATTAATCTGTAAAATAAACTTAGTTGAAAATAATAAGCTTTTTTCTAATTTCTCCTTTTCAGAATGGCGGATCAGTTTTTAACGCTAACCTCGAAATTTAAAGTTACCAGAGGCGGCAAACTCATCATAAAATGCGCATGCGGAACTGTAGGCTGGAATGTCAAATACAGATAAAATACTCTCCCTATACTTTTAATTTTACATATTGGTACCGCTGTTGGTAGTGACAAGTAGGTTATCTATGGTTCGGTCCAAGATGCCAATACAAAAGCTTTCAGTTTTTTCTACCACTGGGGAAGGGAAATTTCAGAACAAATATGTCATGTTTATGTTCGCGTTGTTTATAAATTTATGTAAACTGAGCCTCGACTCCTTAAAATGGGTAATATATTGATATTTGTAAAAATTAAGTTCGATTGGTTGAAATTTATGCTGGTGCTACATTTACGTCAAAAATATCTACCAATCAATATCGTCTTTGGATGAGAGATATGTCGCAGTTGACGTGAAATCAGATGCTCCAGCATCAAATTGTCCAATTTGAAGAGCCAAGGCTCCGCTTACAGATATTTATAAATAATACAAACCTTTACATGACACGAAATTTCCGTTCTCCAGTGATAGACAAAGATCTATGGTGATAGAAAAATATGAAATATTTTGGGTTGGCAGCTTGGATCGAAGTCCCCTATTGACATTATTGACAATTGGAAATGACAGACACAAACCAAGTCAAAAATTTATCCCCTGGGATATTACCCAATAAAGGAAAAAGAAGAAGAAGAAAGTCAAAAATTAAGGTTTAGGTTATATTTTGTTATGACACGTGCAATTTGTAATTTAATTTTTTGAAATGGTTGGACATGGAAGTAAGTGTTGAATCATTCTTTTGATCAACAAATAGTAATATCTTGTCTTTTTCAGTAATTTAATTATTTTTTCCTTTTTCAGAAAAGAAGGTATCTTTGACCAAGGAAGAAGTCAAAATAAAGTTGCTGGAGCGAAAGAAAGAAGCGAAACGGTTATTAAAAGTGAAAAGAGCACGTCTGATGGTAAAGAACTTATCATTTAAGGTAACTCCAGAAAAATTAAAGGAACATTTTGAAAAATTTGGTGAAGTAACATCCGTTGATCTCCTTAAAAGTTCTGATGGTAAACTCATAGGTTGCGCTTTCATTCAGTTTAGTCTGGTCCAAAAAGCTGCAAAAGCAAGGCACCACACAAATGAAACCGACTTTTTAGGAAGGAAAATATTTGTTGATTTTGCACAACCAAAAAATAAATTCGAAAATAAGAAAAAAACGGTAGAAATAAAGAAGGAAGACGGAACTACGGAAATTATTGAAATCAAAGATGAAGAAGATACAGAAGATGATGATGAATCTATAAAAATTGAAAACGTCAGTGATGTGGAAACAAATTCAGAAAATGAAAGTAAAGAAGATTCAGAAGATGAAAGTGAAGAAGATCCAGCAGAAGAAATTGAAGAAAAGAAAATACCCATTGCTGGTATAAAAAAACCGCATGTAATTTCACATGATGTCAATGAAGGAAAAACAGTGTTTATTAAGAATGTTCCTTTTGATGCAAATAACAATGATTTGAAACAGTGTATGCTGCAGTTTGGACCTGTTTATTATGCTCTTATATGTATGGATAGGCTTACAGAACATTCAAAGGGAACTGCTTTTGTAAAATTTGTGGTAAGTAAAAAGTATTACATGACAGTTGTGATGACATGAAAATATTAAATTTATTTTTAGAATAAAGAGGATGCAGAAAAGGCATTGAGTGCTGGTACTGAATTAAAATTGTTAGGGAATATTTTAGATTGTCATACCGCCCTAGACAAGGATGATATTAATAAAAAAATTAAAAACGATAAAGAAACCCAAATGCAGCCGAAAGATTCCAGAAATCTTTATTTAGTCAAAGAAGGAGGTGAGTGGGGATTCAGTCAATCTGAAATATAAAATTTCAATTTTTTCTGAAAAGTTTATTACTATATATAATTTTTTTAGTGATATTGGCTGGTCACAAAGCAGCAGAAGGAGTGTCAACAACAGACATGGCAAAAAGACTACAAATTGAACAATATAAAACTCAAATGTTAAGAAACCTAAACATGTTTGTTTCAAAAGAACGTATAGTAGTGCACAATCTACCAATCAGCTGGGATGATGTGAAATTGAGGACACTTTTCCAAAAATATAGTGGACCAGGTGCAGTGATTAGAGAAGCAAGAATAATGCGTGATATGAAAATTATAGATGCTACTGGTATCGGGAAATCTAAAGAATATGGTTTTGTTACTTTTACTAAACATGAACATGCTTTAGCTGCTTTAAGAAATTTGAACAACAACCCCAACATATTCTCAGAAAATAAACGTCCAATAATAACGTTTAGTATAGAAAATAAGAAAATTCTCAAAGCTAGAACAAACCGTTTAGAGAAATCAAAACAGTACAACCCATTAAATAAATCATTTAAACCAGAGGAAAACGACAAAAAATTCAAGAGAAATGGTAAAATCTCTAGAAGAACCATAAACAAAAACAAAAAACCAGACAATAGTCAACTTGTAGAATCAGAAGTACCCAAATTTGGTGGCGTAACCACAAAACCTGGTACCAAAGATAAAATGAGAAGTCGCCATAAACTAGTCAATCAGGCTAAATTGCACTACGAAAACGTTAAAAAAGAAAAAAAGAAGAAGAAAAACGTCAAGAAGTCTTTAGCTGAAAAGAGGAAAGAATTCACCAAACAACCCAAGCAAAAAATGAATCAAGTGAATGTGAAAGACAATTTTTCAAAACTTGTTAGTGATTATAAGAAAAAACTTACGAGTGCTAATGTTGGTAAAACATCTAAATGGTATGATGCATCATAAATATTGTTATTATATAAAAATTTCAAATTTGAACTACTGTCTTTTCTTTACGCTACAATTATCACGAATTTTTATTCATGTAAATATTCTTTTCAAAAGGTTTCCAGTTGAAATTTTTACTATATTCAGTGGAGACAAAATTTCAATCAATCTTACAATTAATTAAACTAGTCAAGTCTTCAAGTAACAGCGAAAGGTAGGTCAAATTTACCAAAAACTGTAGTTTTTTTTCCACACAGGATATACCAGTGAAAATTTAAATGAAAAACAAGCGTGTACATTGTAACATTGGATAATAATAATAATAGATTAATTGGGAACACAATCAAATCATAGCAACGAGCAACACTTTTTTTTTAAACACCCTGTGTACATACACTGCAAAATTAGTATTTCTAAACATTTTATCAAGTTTAAAAGCTTGTTAAAAAAAGTATTTTAATTAGCTTTTTTGATAAAATAGCCAAAACTCTAACTAGGTGAAATATACAAAAAGCTAGGTTAGTCTTAAATGGGCTCGTTTCATGGGTATGAATTAACAAGTGAAATCCTATCAGAAGGATTAAGAATAATATATCTTTTTTCTATGATAACGATATTTATCTCAAAAAGTTATAAATAGCTACGAAAATTAGATTTAAAATTTTTCTTGGATTTAAATAAACCGCTGTAAGCCGACCAATGGCAGAAGTCCTTGTTGCCAGATTGAAAGTACGTTCTGTTGACAAATCCTACTTGACTATTCAAGTTGATTAAGACATAGTGAAAATCGACTAGAAGAATTTGACAGTTGATAATGATAATTATTGACATCAATAACTACACCAATGTACAAAAACTACATTTAATTCTAAAAACTAATAAAACACCAAAAATACTTTAATGTACACACAAAACGAAAATAAACCACACCCAATCTAAACAAAACAGTTGTAGGTTATGGTATTTGTTATTGTTATAGGAGGCACTCGAACTCTCTTAAAAAGAAGAAGAATAAGCGATCCGGAACTTAATCGAGTTCCGAATTCTTCGAAATTTTGGGGTACCGCAACTTGTGCGTGTGTGTTACATCATAAGTTTTTCGAACAACTTAACCTACATAGAATATTAATTAAATTCTGTAAGATTCAAAGTTTTTTTTTCAGCAGAGTATAGGTACTTTTACTGTACTGCGAAATGTTCTTTGACTGCGCGAGAGCTACCTTTTTTAATAAGAGGCACCCGATTATGAGAACGTTATTTTGAAGAGTGCGTTTTGACAGTACTTTGCGTTTCTCTTTAACGGGTGTTAAAGAAAAAAGATAACTAATCTACTTATAATGTTTTCACTCGTGACAACAGCGCAAAATTTCCTTGTTTGCCATTGGCTCTAGCCTATCACAACTTACCACAGTTAGGTTCAAATATCTATATTTTTGTAAATTCTTATTTGAAATCGTTATTAGTTGCAAATACTTAGTTCAAACCCAATATATCTTGTGACATTTTAATTGAAATTCATGAAACGACCTATTGATATATACGTTGGCGTACTCATATGCATTTCTTCCATAGCTCAAATAATAAAGTTCCTTCCCCAGAAACTCAAAATATACGAATAGGGAGGGCGTTTTTTCCGTTGGTCTAAATACCCTTATAATTTATTTGGAAAGGTTCCATCGTGCTATCACTCACTTCCCTACACGCTCATATATTCTTAATAAATTTTCTGCATGATCCAAACAGTGGCGTGTATAGCTAGGGGGACAAGGGCCCTGTTGCATAGGGAAAGAATCGGGCCCTCCTCGATCCCCTCTTTCCGCGTAGTTTGAACTTATATTGGTCTTCAAAATTATTGATAGGAAACAGTGAGGTGAACTTATCCCTATAAGTAGGCTAAATCCATACGTCGTCTCTATTAGAATCTCCACGTGTTTAATGGAAGAAAAAGGGAATAAATAAACAACGACGCACATGACAATATAGAATAGTTATACAGATGAGATTAATTAAGGGAAAAAATGATTTTTAAAAGAATTCGCCGTCCAATTCACAATCTCTTGCGCGCTTTAATTTTTGCGAATTAGTCTCTATAATTTCACTCAAATCCAAGTTTGATGTTGCCTTCATTTTCTATGACAATTAACGATAAATGTCCGAGGCGATCTTGTCGAATGCTGTTTCTTAAATAATTTTTTATAATCTTCAGTTTACTGAAAGATCTTTCTGCTGCCGCGGAAGTAACAGGAATTGTTTGGAACGTTAGGATAAGTTTTATAATATTGTAATAAGTACCAAGGGTGGAATGATGGAAAACATCACCCAGTATAACAAATTTCAAGTATATGCATTACAAAATTAATTTCATAAAAATATAATTTATATTTAGGTAGCGTAGCAAATTTCAATCAGACTAAACAATGCTGATAATGCACAATGACACAAGTACAAAGTAACCCAAAAGGAAACCTAGTTTTGGAATACACGAGTTCGCTGAGTAAGGAAAGCGATCGTGGGTCACAATTAAAGTACACGTGTGTCCAATAAGAAAGCAAGAAACGGAAAAGTGGTGAAAAGCCGACTGGGCAAGAATTGCCCAAAGCTGGAGGAAAAACGACAAGGCAGTGGGGCCCCGAGCACGGTTGCCTCATAGTGTTCGCGGTTAGCGGTCATCTGGAAAAATCCAGAGTTATATTTTGACTTGTAAGACGAAAGTAGCGCGGAGTCAAAATAATTTTCGTTTCGACACCGGAATAATTGCTTCGAGAGAGCGTCTACTGTAGCGCTTAAAGTGTAATTCGGTAAAGAGGGTAGCGAACGGCCAAGTAAGATTTGCTAGAGGCAAACAGGATTCGATAAAAAGTCTACCCTATCCGATACGGTGTTGGTGTCAGTTAATAAGCCGGATAAGAAGTCTCCAGCATCATTGGAGAGAGATATTATACTAACTGTGAAACAAATATTTTTGTAGTTTGGTTAGCCCGTATTTTATTGCCACCTCATGCACATATTAATTTTTATATTTTACTTTGGAATTTTATAGTTACTTGATATTTACTGTTATAAAGGATTCAGTAGCAATCCCCAAAACTGAGGTGTGAGGAGCATTTAGCCCACCCCGAAAAGTTTGAAAATAGAGAATTCATTTATCTATAAAAGTTATTAAGTTTTCATACGTAACCGATAATTACGATTCACGCTCATTCTCAATTAACTGAATTTATAATCATAACTATATTTTTTTGGATATATTTTCAGTATTTATTATTATTATTATCATTATTAAGTTTCTATTAAGTATTTAATATTATAGTTCATTATTTATTTTCTATTCTTGGTTTTCTTCTTTTTATAATAAACCCATTTAAATTCGATAACGCTTAGTTTGCTTTCATACATAGCAGTATTACCTTATCCTGAACTTTATGCCAGACGTAACCCTACACACAAAGACCTCTCATTATCAACAACAACTGATAGCAGCGGAGGCCGGATCTATCCTTTCGGACTTTTCTTACAGGAATCGTTGAGTCCTGTTTCCCACGTACTCGTGGGTGGTGACAGCCAGCTACGCTGCCTTCTTGTTATTTTCAGGGACACACCAGGAGAATTTTACTTTTTTTCAGGTTCCGGCTCGTGAAATTCGGCACCAAGGTGTTCTCTGAAGTAGCAGCATTTACGGTGGACCAGTCGTTTTTAGTTTCTCTATTACTGGTTATTTACATAGGTTGTCTTTACCGGTTATTACATTGGTTATTATATTGGTGACTAACGGCCGCCGGTATTACAATATAATTAATTAGAATGGCATTTTGGACTCTTATTATTTTTCAAAGTTGGGGTTTAGAGGGCCCCCTGAGCTCCGAGGCCCTGCACCACCTGGCACTATGATACCTACGCCGCTGGATCCAAAACTTGCACTAAAAGGCAGCCATCAGATATCAATTTTTTGTAACTCGTATACGAGGTTTGTCAAAACTGAATTTTTTGCACAAAAGTATCTTTTAAAGTCGATTTATAGGAAAAATGTTTAAATAAAACAACAAAAAAGATTTATAAACATTTTATTTATATATTATATAATACAATACAACAGTACTTTTTACTCAATTTCAAATAAATAAACTTCTTCCTTCCATCAGCTAGAAAGAGAGAGCCTTTTCTTACGGTAAATACGGCAAAAATATCTGATAAGTAGGTACCTACACGATCTAAATACAAACAAAAATTAAAATTGCAATATTCCGATCGCTGTTCACTTACAGCGCGATCAACAAAAAAAGTACACATTGTAAAATGGGCTCCGTAGCAGAATAGCGCTGGTCAAAACAGCGCTGGACATAAATAGCGCTGGTCAAAAACAGCGCAGGACAAAAACAGCGCAGGACAAAAACAGCGCAGGACAAAATAGCGCTGGACAAAAACAGCGCAGGACAAAACAGCGCTGGACAAAAACAGCGCAGGACAAAACATCGCTGGACAAAAACATCGCTGGACAAAAACAGCGCTGGACAAAAACAGCGCAGGACAAAAACAGCGCTCCATAAAATAGCGCCGGTTGAAATATCCTTACAAAATCAACTATTAATGTAGGAAGTGATTGAAAAATCAAGTTTCACCGCTAAGCATCAACCTTCCTTTACAACTATTTTGTCCAGCGATTTTTTTGACCAGCGCTATTTTGTCCAGCGCTTTTTTTGACCAGCGCTATTTTGTCCAGCGCTTTTTTTGACCAACGCGATTTTGACCAGCGCTATTTTGTCCAGCGCTTTTTTTGACCAACGCGAATTTGACCAGCGCTATTTTGTCCAGCGCTTTTTTTGACCAACGCGATTTTGACCAGCGCTATTTTGTCCAGCGCTTTTTTTGACCAACGCGATTTTGACCAGCGCTATTTTGACCAGCGCTATTTTGTCCAGCGCTTTTTTTGACCAACGCGATTTTGACCAGCGCTATTTTGTCCAGCGCTTTTTTTGACCAGCGCTATTTTGTCCAGCGCTATTCTGCTCCAGAGCCTGTAAAATGTGCAGTATATAAATTAATAAATCACAATTTTTCGAAAAAAAAATAAAATCACCTATAGAAGATTCCATTGAATAGATATAATATGGTTGCTGGTTTCTATGGACCTCGCTATTTCTTCGTGAATACTATGACTTAACCAAGACGTCTGTAATTTTTTATATCTTTCCCGACATAACCGCAAAGGATTTCCTCTACGTAAACCTTGATCCGTTTCGCCGTAATCGTCCAAATACGGCGGTGATACCAAACAACCGCGATGCGGAGCTGCCAAAAATAGAATTTCACATTCGCGTACTCTCAAAAAAATCCCAACGCCCACTCCACACTTATTCGCGTGGTAATTACAAGCACCTACCGGCGTTTTATTCAACTCCGTTTGACAGCAATAACTTTGCGAACACAATATTTCGCCGCACACCAAACACATACAAGGATTTTTCGAATCTTCGTCGATGTTAGGGCAAGTAAACATCGATACGGTGTTGATTAATTCGCTGTAATCATTCGGGAGGTTAATGAGATGCGGTACCGGTAACGGTTCGCGGATAACTGCACCGCCTAATAATTGAGAAACTACTTCTTCGTGACTACACCAACGTTTCACTAGATCCACGATAATTTTGGAATTGAATAAATCTTTCGGAGTTTGCGGTAGGTCCAAGTAAGCGCACATGTTGCTAAAAGTATCGCCGTCTTGTTCGGTGAGATTAAGAGGGGCTTTAACGTCGGTTAAATAATGATAGAAAAGTACGCAGCTTCTCAAGAAAGGTAGACAACAATATTGCACGTGTTTCCAAACTTCTCGCGTACTTATACCTTCCGGATCTTTTCCCATTATCCTGAAAAGTTCGACGATTTCAACGTCCTCTTTCGTATCGGTATCCATCGACGTATCCAGTTCTTCGTTTTTTATCGAAACCAATATTTTAATTATGTGAGATATGAAAATTATTCTTAAAACGTGCCCGTCTAAAGTACTTCCTGTCGGTACCGGCGTCGAATTATTTCTACAAGAAAGACTCGGTAAAGAAAACGTGAGACTAATTAAAAATCCTAAAGAATCCCATTGTAGTATCGAGGAAGAATCGTTGCAATTTTCCAACAAAATCGTAAGAAGATTAATAGCGTGACTGTTTATAAAAACGCTACGTTGCCACGTGCTCCCCAAAACTCCTACTAATCGAACCAAACTTTCGATGCAATCTCTTTGTCTGCTGGATAAATGTCCTAAAAGCGGTTTTTGTGCGTCGCGTAACAAAACTTCTATCGAATGAATCGTGTACCCTAAAGTTTTCCAACACATCGGTATCAAACGCTTATCCATGGGATGCGGGTTGACGTTTAATCCTCTCGTATACGCTACTTGCGCGAAAACCTGTATTATTTCCTTGTGATTAGTTTCCAGCTCGGGAAAATCCGTCGGGAATAGTCGTTTAAATTCATCCGAAACGTCGGGGGTGAATTCGTAAGAATAAAACGTCTGGTGCGGTTGGAGAGTGCAGTTAACTTCGCATTCGGCTTTTTCGAGTTGTATGTTCGTACCGTTGGTGGCGTAGATGCAAGCGTTGCAATGCTTGTTTTTACATTCTTCCGATGTATCGCATTTGAAAATTCCATGGCAGGTTTTTTGTTTGTTGTTCAATACGTGCGATATTCCGAGAAGAAAGTCGTCGAAAGATATTAGATTTATCGGTTGGGTCGGTTGTAAGATGCTCAAAGGGGGTATTAAAGGTAGAACTGTATTGCTGAGACATTCGCAAAGGGGACACAGGAATTCTTGTTTATCCACATCGAAGCTGGCAGGATGTCGTAAACTATAATTAAAAAAAAGAAGAGCGTAACTTTAGGTTGAATTACTTAATGATAAAATCTTACCGATAAGGTCTTCTATGCTCTCTAACCATTATGTTATCGAAATATTTCCGCCAACACTCGCTGTGCATGACGTGTCCGCAAGTGCTGGTGTGAGGCGCTGGTCCTAAATTGGCGTGAAGATACAACGGATCGTGTTTGCTGATATCCATGAGAGTTTCGTTATTTTTTTGTTGACATAATACAGTGGCTTGTTGAACGAAGGCAGCTAGTACCATAGTCTTACCGGTGGCCGTGATTTTTTCTTCTTCTTGACATAATATGCACGTGTACGTTTTTTCTTCCGAATATCTTGGCGATTGTCTCGGACCGAGAGCGATCGGTTGTTCTTCGGTAGGTTCCGTGATATCCATTATTTCGACTTGACTGATCGTTCTTGGTTTTCGACTATAAAAACAATCGTTCGATTAGTAATTGCATTTGCATGTTCAGTAAAATATTAAAGTGTTCGCGTAAATATAGAGAACGCTCGATAAAAAGAATAAATGCTCAGTAAAACGATTAAATGATCGGGTGAAAAACGATTCTTGTTAGCTAAAAAACGATTCTGATACATAAAAACGATTCTTGGTCGGTAAAAAAACGATTCTAGTACATAAAAACGGTTCTTGCTGGGTTAAAAACGATTCTAGATTGGTGAAAACTTACTCTTGGTCTTAAAAACAATTCTCACTCGGTTAAAAAAGATTGTTGGCCGGTGAAAAACGATTGTCACTCGGTAAAAACGGTTCTAGACCGGTAAGAAGCTATTCTTGGTATTGAAAAACGTTTCTCACTCGGTAAAAAACTATTCTCGCTCGGGAAAACGGTTCTAGACCGGTAAGAAGCTATTCTAGGCCTTGAAAAACGATTCTCACTCGGTAAAAAACTATTTTCGCTCGAGAAAACGGTTCTAGACCGGTAAGAAGCGATTCAAGGCCTTGAAAAACGATTCTCACTCGGTGAAAAACTATTTTCGTTCGGTAAAAACGGTTCTAGACCGGTAAGAAGCTATTCTTGGTCTTGAAAAACAATTCTCACTCGGTAAAAACGATTCTAGACCGGTAAGAAGCTATTCTTGGTCTTGAAAAACAATTCTCACTCGGTGAAAAACGGTTCTAGACCGGTAAGAAGCTATTCTTGGTATTGAAAAACGTTTCTCACTCGGTAAAAAACTATTTTCGCTCGGGAAAACGGTTCTAGACTGGTAAGAAGCGATTCAATGCCTTGAAAAACGATTATCACTCGGTAAAAAACTATTTTCGCTCGAGAAAACGGTTCTAGACCGGTAAGAAGCGATTCAAGGCCTTGAAAAACGATTCTCACTCGGTGAAAAACTATTTTCGTTCGGTAAAAACGGTTCTAGACCGGTAAGAAGCTATTCTAGGTCTTGAAAAACGATTCTAGACCGGTAAGAAGCTATTCTTGGTCTTGAAAAACAATTCACACTCGGTGAAAAACGGTTCTAGACCGGTAAGAAGCTATTCTTTGTATTGAAAAACGTTTCTCACTCGGTAAAAAACTATTCTCGCTCGGGAAAACCAGTTCTAGACCGGTAAGAAGCTATTCTAGGCATTGAAAAACGATTCTCACTCGGTGAAAAACTATTTTCGCTCGGGAAAACGGTTCTAGACTGGTAAGAAGCGATTCAATGCCTTGAAAAACGATTCTCACTCTAGTCCGGGAAAGTAAGGTCGAAAAATCTGTTAACTATCAAAACTTTCCCATAATTGATTTTTCATTTTTAAATGAAAATATATTGACCCAGCATCACTCTCCTAGATTGTCTAATAATTTCCGCTGGAGCTTGCGACGCAGCTTGCAAGCACAGCTCAGACCACCTAAAATTCAAGTGATTTATGCTCGTGTCATTTCTGGATGTGTTCTTACAAAAAAATCGTAGGGATGAAAATTGAAGCAAATCTTATGCTCTTGAAGGTGACGTAAATAGTTTTAAAAAAAAAAAATGTTTCGATCTTAAATTTTCCAAAAATTGAAAAAATTTTCGAAAATTATATTTTTGGCTGGTAATTATAAATAAAATATTAATATCGAGGTCAAAACATAGATAAACATAGAGGGCAAACTCCTAAAAATTTACATTTTTTCAGATTTGGAAAATTCAAAATGGCGGCTGCGCAAATTGGAAACAAATTTTTTTTTTTCATTCGTGTCTAAATTTATGAACATTAACGATATTGAGAAACGGTTTGTTGCAATCGGCAGAGTGAAAGTTATATTTTTATAAATAACATAAAGAAAATTTTTAAAAATTTTTTTACATAATTTTTTAGAACATTTACCGAAAATAAAAATTTTTCCATCTAGTTTTTTCTCATTTTGGCGTTGAAAAATTTGTTTAAAATATGTTTTCACATTATAAATATGTGTGTCTTAGTAAGACGAGTATTTAAAAAAAAATTTTTTTTAGATGCGACTTTTACAAGCTGAGATAAACAAATTCAAAGTCTGTTAGATACTGTAATAATATTGATTGAAATTTTCAAATTTTGATCACTTCGCTAGGTTGTCGAATCCCAACTCAACTTAAACACAAATTTTCATTTTTCTACCGTCAATTGGTCCATTCAAAAGAGAATAGTAATCCTAGCTCGCTCGGCCAAACGGTGCGGCGGCAGCTGCTTGGCGTTGTGGTGGGGGGTCAGCGCTCGTTCGCAGTTGAACGAACCTCAAGCTTTTATTTTGGTTTTCTTTGTAAAAATTTTGCATTTGTGGTTTGCTAATAGTATGGTTATTATCAACCATTACATATTGCTAGAAATAAGGTACAATGATATTTATAATTTATATCTATAAATCCATTTATTATATATATATTATACATAATTCGAAACGTAGATACTAAGAATAATATTTATTTACAAATTTACATCTATTTTCTACAAATTCTCGCCCTTTTTGGTCTCTGAGGAAGTGGCTCTGTACAATTGAAATTTTCAAATTTTGATCACTTCGCTAGGTTGTTGAATCCCAACTCAACGTAAACACAATTTTTAATTTTTCTTCCGTCAATTGGTCCATTCAAAAGAGAACAGTTATCCTATAGCTCGCCCGATCAAACGGTTTTGATGGTTATCCTGAAAGTGTAAATGACCGGGGAACAAAAAATGTAGAACAAATCCGGCGAAAAAAACAGTGTACATCACCTGCATATGCTATTACTGATGATAGTCCAACAATCAACCAACGCAACTTTTTAAGCAATGATACGAATAAAAACAATTTTATTCAGTTATTGAAAAGAAAACTTGCCAATGCTGGATTTTTGGTAAACCAAGCAGAAGAAGATGTCGATGCAGAGCTTGTTCGGTCGGCTATGAACTATTCCAATAACTATCCATTTGCTTGCATCGTTGCTGAGGATGTAGATGTTATAGTTATATTAAGTCAGCTGGCTCATGAAAAAACTAATATTTACTTTCAACAACTAGGCAAAGGTAAAGACGCTAAAAAATTTTATCGATGCGACAGCTTCAAATACCCAATGCTTTAAAATTACTTGTTACTATTACATGCCTTTAGCGGCTGTGATACCACGTCTGCTTTTTATAACCAAGGTAAACTCAAATTCGTAGATCTTCTTAGGAACAACATGCAACTGCTCGATCAACTACAACGCAACGAAAGCTGAAGTCGAAAAAGCTGGCACAGAATTTATAAAATATGCATATGTGTAGAAACCAAATCACAATGAATCGTTAAACATGCTACGATTTACATGTTTTTTAAAATCTTTAGCTAAAAAAACTTTTAATTTAGCAACTTTGCCACCAACGGAAGCTGCAATGAAATTTCATTCTTTTAGAGTGTTTTATCAACTTTTGTGGGATAAGGATAAAACCATTATTGACAAAATGAAGCCTACCGACTGGGGTTGGAAATTCATTGATAATTATGGCCTCGCACCAGAAATGACTGACGACGTACTTGTACCCGACGAATTATTGAAAATTATTTCGTGTTCTTGTACCACAGGGTGCTCCACTTCCAGGTGTGGTTGTAAAAAAGTTGGTATACATTGCACGATATTATGTAAAAATTGCGAAGGCAAAAACTGTTGTAACATCGAAATTGTAAGTACGGTACTTGACAATGACAAGGATGATAATGAAACTCTGAGTGATGAGCCGAATTTTTATATGAGTCAATTACTCGATTGTGAACTTGCAATTGATAGTAGCAATAATATCGATGAGGATTTGTTTGCTAATGATAATGACGAGGAAAATTGTACAGAGCCACTTCCTCAGAGACCAAAAAGGGCGAGAATTTGTAGAAAATAGATGTAAATTTGTAAATAAATATTATTCTTAGTATCTACGTTTCGAATTATGCATAATATATATATATATATAATAAATGGATTTATAGATATAAATTATAAATATCATTGTACCTTATTTCTATCAATATGTAATGGTTGATAATAACCATACTATTAGCAAACCACAAATGCAAAATTTTTACAAAGAAAACCAAAATAAAAGCTTGAGGTTCGTTCAACTGCGAACGAGCGCTGACCCCCCACCACAACGCCAAGCAGCTGCCGCCGCACCGTTTGGCCGAGCGAGCTAGGATTACTATTCTCTTTTGAATGGACCAATTGACGGTAGAAAAATGAAAATTTGTGTTTAAGTTGAGTTGGGATTCGACAACCTAGCGAAGTGATCAAAATTTGAAAATTTCAATCAATATTATTACAGTATCTAACAGACTTTGAATTTGTTTATCTCAGCTTGTAAAAGTCGCATCTAAAAAAAATTTTTTTTTAAATACTCGTCTTACTAAGACACACATATTTATAATGTGAAAACATATTTTAAACAAATTTTTCAACGCCAAAATGAGAAAAAACTAGATGGAAAAATTTTTATTTTCGGTAAATGTTCTAAAAAATTATGTAAAAAAATTTTTAAAAATTTTCTTTATGTTATTTATAAAAATATAACTTTCACTCTGCCGATTGCAACAAACCGTTTCTCAATATCGTTAATGTTCATAAATTTAGACACGAATGAAAAAAAAAAATTTGTTTCCAATTTGCGCAGCCGCCATTTTGAATTTTCCAAATCTGAAAAAATGTAAATTTTTAGGAGTTTGCCCTCTATGTTTATCTATGTTTTGACCTCGATATTAATATTTTATTTATAATTACCAGCCAAAAATATAATTTTCGAAAATTTTTTCAATTTTTGGAAAATTTAAGATCGAAACATTTTTTTTTTTTAAAACTATTTACGTCACCTTCAAGAGCATAAGATTTGCTTCAATTTTCATCTCTACGATTTTTTTGTAAGAACACATCCAGAAATGACACGAGCATAAATCACTTGAATTTTAGGTGGTCTGAGCTGTGCTTGCAAGCTGCGTCGCAAGCTCCAGCGGAAATTATTAGACAATCTAGGAGAGTGATGCTGGGTCAATATATTTTCATTTAAAAATGAAAAATCAATTATGGGAAACTTTTGAATTGTATTTCCTTACTTTCCCGGGCTACTCGGTGAAAAACTATTTTCGTTCGGGAAAAACGGTTCTAGACCGGTAAGAAGCTATTCTGGTATTGAAAACGATTGTTACTCGACGAAAAACGTTTTTCTTTCGGTAAAAACCGATTGTCGTTCAGTAAAAAATTATTATCGATAGGTTAAGATTTGCAGTTTCTGTCGGGTGTTTGCTACTTACAGATCTGTCGTGCTAGTTTCCTCGAACAAACTGGCATTGTTCTTGATAAAACTGTTCTGCATAGCTTGCATTTGAGCCATCAATTTCGCTCTTCTTTCCGCAGCCAAGTTAGCCCTTCTCTCTTTCTCGTTATCTACCTGCAAACAATTTAGAAAGTAACGAATACTTCAACTGATTTTCTTGTATATGTACCTTTTCTGATGTAGACGCCTCTTTATTTACAATTAAATTATCTTCTTTTTTATCGGTAAGTTGTTTGTATTTATTCAAAGTCCATTGTAACAATCCTTTGTGTGAATCCACTCTAGGACTATTCAACAATTCTTCCATTAGCGTGAATATTTTAAATTTCTGCGAGTTTTCTATAAATTTGAAGAAAGGATACGCTTTCGATTCTTCTTCCAATAGCGCGTAACCAATAAGATGTAGGATTTTATGTAGTTGCTGTTCGGAAAAACTTCTTGCTCTCAAATTGATGCATCTGAAAAAAAATTATCTGACACTCATTACCGTTCATATATTTTTCGATTTGTCTTACCTTTCCAACACCAATGACATGACATGTAACATGACGTCGCATTGCAAAAGATTTACTATAAGACTGAAAGACTCGTTCAGTTTCGGTAATTTTGGAGGTGGACAACACTCCAAGTCTCCTTTAGTTTTACGTCTCTTCCTTTGCGCTTCCTCGGATTTAGATAGTTCTTCTCTTGTATAATGGTAGAAGAAAACGTTAAATTCGTCATAGTATTCTTCTTTTAATTCGTAGACACCTTTACCGGACCTAAAATAGGTTATTCGAGATAAAAATGACACTTTACATAGAAAAAAAATGTAACCAACACCAGTAGAAACGTAAATAAATAAGCCTCTTTTAAAAATTTGATCATACACCAATGGTGAATGTGAATTTTCTCAATAATAAACCAACTTGCAAGTTTCAAGACTACCCTATAGGATGAAACGGCGCAGAATCGAAAGATCATTGGACAACAAAGAATCCACCCTGGGTATATTCATAGACATCGAGGGAGCGTTTGATAAAACAACCTTTCCAACAATTACCCAGCAACTCAACTCCAGGAATGTACCTCTGGTAGTAGGAGAATGGATACTCAAGATGCTCTCTAGTAGAGCAATAAGTATTAATGTAGAGCACATCACAGTAAGAGGACTGGTCATGAGGGGATGTCCACAAGGAGGTGTCTTATCACCCCTTCTATGGAACATGGTTCTAGACACCCTGATTAATCACCTCAACAACAATGGATTCTACACAATTGCTTACGCAGACATAGACATAGTTATCTTGCAGACCGGCAAATTTGTGAACACACTGTGCGATAGAGCGCAGGATGGGCTTAAATTAATTGAAAAATGGTGCAAGGAACACTCACTGTCGATCAATCCCAGAAAGACTGAGATGGTCCTTTTCACCAGGAAAAGAAGTTTATCGGGTTTGAAACCTCCTGAAATCTTCAAAAGCAAACTAAACTTTTCGGAAGAGGTGAAATACCTTGGTATTACCCTCGACAGGAAACTAACATGGAACTCTCATCTACACAACAGAGCAAAAAGAGCATAATATGTGGCTTATGAGCAGTGTCGGAGGACAGTGGGACGCACATGGGGTTTGTCACCCCGTGTGGTTACCTGGATCTACACTGCAATAATAAGACCCATGTTAACGTATGGAGCAATTGCATGGGGACCGAAGGTTCTACAAGCAACGGCCATCCAAAAATTATATCAAATACAGCGAATGGCTTGCTTAAACATCACAGGAGCCATGAGAACAACACCAACCGCAGCAATGGAACTAATTACTGGTCTGACCCCTCTGGACCTGTACGTCAAGGAGGTGGCGTTAATGGCCATGGTACGATTGCGCACGGCTGGTGTAAACCCCGAAGTAGGAGTGGGCCAATTGAGGTTGAGCCTGTGGCAGGAAGCGCTCACTGCGCTACCTCTGCTGCAGGCAACCAATGATGCAATTGAACCCAGGTTTTTGTTTAACAAACCGTACAAAATTCAAATAAAACAGAACACAGAGCCAGGTGCTGCAAATGCAATACGCATATATACAGATGGTTCAAAAATGAAAGAAGGCTCAGGATGTGGAGTTTACTCAAGAGCACTAAGCCTAAAGATGAAGTGGGGAATGGGAAACAATACCAGCGTAGTTCAAACAGAACTGGCTGGTATCTCAATTGCCACAAAAGAACTAACCAGAAGAGGAATTTCTGGCAAAAACATAATAATCTGCACTGATAGTAGACAAGCCCTATTAGCCTTAAACAGACAACGTGTTATATCGAGGCTAGTACTAGAGTGCCACCAAGATTTAGCTGACGCCTCGGCAGATAACAATATTATCCTGAGGTGGGTTAAAGGGCACGACAGGAGTAAAGGAAATCGCATTTCTGATTCTTTAGCCAGGGAAGCCGCTGGACTAAAAATTCTAGGACCCAGTGACACCTACGGCCTAACGACTTCGACAATCGCGGAACTAGCCAAACGCTACACCCATACTCAATCCCTTAAGAGATGGGATGGAATCAAAGGATGCAGTCTTGCCAGGATCACCCTGGGCGACCCTGGGAAGCTGGAGCCGAAGAAGTATTTGGCGATGACCAGGAGAAACCTACGTTTAACGGTAGGATTTCTGACTGGTCACTGTCAACTAGGGAAACACCTCCATACTATGGGGCTAGTGGACACGCCTCTATGTAGGATGTGTGGACAGGAAGATGAAACTGTCAGGCATGTCTTATGCGAGTGTCCGGAGTTATCGTCAATAAGAGAGTGTGTGTTCGGTGAGTCTTGGCCTACACCTGCCGATATAAAGGAGATGTCTCCTAGTGACCTGTCCACCTTCCTGAGAAGGACAGGATGGACAATGACCTAGGAAGACAACTCCTCGGGAGGATGTACAATGGGTCACATGTGGCCTAAGTGCTGTGAGCCTACACTCACCCTCCCTACTCTACAGATACAGATAGGATGAAACGGCGCATTTATAGAAATTCGAATGAAATGCCGACTTATCACAGGAATTACTCGGGAATAGGAGCCGCAATTTCTCTCTACACTGGACCCAAGAAAATAACTCAAAATGAATATAGGAAAAGAGCAAATGAAGAACTGAAAAAAGACGTCCAGAGGGACATCATAAGTGTAATAAAAGAGGAAAGGTTAAAATGATTGGGACATGTGTGGAGAGCAGACCAGTGCCGGATTTACCACTAGGCCAACTAGGCCGCGGCCTAGGGCCGCAAGCAAAAGGGGGCCGCACGAAATAAGGGAAAAGCTTCTATTGTGGCTAAAAAGTATCGAACCGCCATAGATGGTGACTTTGGAGAAGAGTGTGTACAGTTCAAAGGCTTCGTTGAAGGTATATTTGATGAAGAAAGAGAACCTCATGATAACAAGATTACCAAGCCTCCAAGGAATACACTTTTGGAGTATCTGAAACTCATTCGTGAAAAACAATTAACAACATTATTTCCGAATATGGACACGGCTTTGCGCATTCTACTATGTATGATGACATCTAATGCATCTGAAGAAAGATCATTCAGCGTGTTAAAAAGAATAAAAAACTACCTGAGGAGCTCGACTTCTGACGGAGATTCTCGATTGTCTAGTTTGGCTAGTTTTGTGGCAAATTCTGAGCTTTTTCAAGCATTAGACTTTAACGAGTTGATTAAAGATTTTGCAGCCAAAAAAGCTAGGAAAGTGAGCGTTTAGATTTTTTTGAACATTACTGTGAACATTCTCTGTAATACATACAGTGTGAGTGAATGTTTATTTTTAGAACTAATATGTTGTACCAATTTTAAAAAGTAAAATTATAAAAATAAACGTTATGTATTAATATGAAATCTGCTTTATACTTTAATTCTATAATCGTGAAGTTAAAGGATACGATATAATAATTATAAGCCATTTTATATTATTGCTAGCATCCGCATCCTGCATCCATTAATGTTTTCCAATTGGTGTTTATCTTTAAGATATCTCAACTACTCACTTGTTTTGACGTGAGCTTGAAATAAGGCACATTTCAATTTTCCACTTAAGAGGCGGCCGGGGCGGGGGCCGCTCGGGTTAATTTGGCCTAGGGCCGCAAGTACCCTAAATCCGGCACTGGAGCAGGCCCAAACAGCACAATTTATGCGAGATGACTGAGTGGAAGCCAAGTGGCAAAAGAAAAGGAGGGAGGCCAAAATCAACGTGGCTACAGGTTATAGATGACATAAATTGTCTAGGTATCCGAAACTGAAAGGCGAAAACAACGGACGGGAAACAGTAGTAGAACATAATTAAATTGATTTAAAAACTTGGAAATGGGGCCCGATCCCCCCCCAAAAAATCTGGATCTAAAAAGCCGCTCCGGCGACTAAACCCCTCTTGGGGTACATAGTCACTATTTGAGGCGATACAGGACGTGTCGATTAACCTGTTTTATCATTTTATTCCACATAGAAAAAAGAAAGACTCGCCCTATATTTCTAGTACATATTTTTGAATAAATAATGAAGCACTTTGCTCCCATGGAAGAGGAAATACAGTAAACAAAAAGAATAAAACTAGCTCTAATCACAGGAATTGGTAAAGAAGTAAAGAAGCTGAGGTTGTGGTCTCGATTAATTGTTGAATTCCATTTAAAATGCAAAAAATAGAGTCACATGAAAAATAATTTCACTTACCCATGGACGGGTTTTTTGAAATTCGCTAATTCTTGGATAACTTCGTCAACGGCCACTTCCCTGGAAGTCAAATCGTCCGGAATCGTTTTCACCAACTCCGAATGCGGCAAAGGTTTAATACAAAGATATTGTATAACTTCTTTTCGTATTCTATCTTCCACCGTCACGTTACTAACTCCCGGCATGTAACTAACAAAAATATAATAAACACCACAAATAATTAATCAAAAATTTATTTACTCACCGTTCTCCAACGATAAATATCAACAAATGCAGCATCTCTTCGACCAAATTAATAGTCTGTCTGATGCTGTCCTCTTCCGGAGATTTTAAACTGTTTATTTCAAAATCGCTCATGGCCCAATTGACCAAATTGAATTTATTTAAAACGTGAATCAAAAATTCGTTGCTTTCGATCAAAGAAGCTCCTATTTGAAGTAAGGTTATGTCTCTATCTAACATTTCCGTTCGGCATTTTACGTTGTGATAGAAAAAGAGGGTGTTTAAAAGGGCGTAGCCGTTTCTTCTCCACATACCGGCGTGAACTTGAGCTATCATTACTTGTCCTCTTAGCACCGGTTCCATTATTTGAATCGGAGTCGGTTTCGATACTTGGAATTCGATACCGTCGAAATTCAAGTTGAATTTTTCCAAATGTAAATGTAGAGCGGCCAAAAACCTAAATTGTAAAATTATTTTATCCACTTAAAAAAGAAAAAAAAACGCTTCTTACCTGGTTAATGGTAAGTGAATAGAAACAGATTTAGTTGCGACGTCGTAATGAAGACAAGCCGTGCTGTGATCTGCCAACTCTCTAGTTTTCCCAGCTTCGCTGGGTTCGTAACAAGGATTTTCTTCTAATTTCTTCAGTACCGACCTATAGGCTTTTACCAGAACGACTTTATCAGTACCACACCATTCTACAGCCAATGATATACAGTATGCTAATTTTATATGTAGATTGAATCCGGATTCCCATTCAGGCTCGTATTCCATGTGTTGACCGACTTGGCGGGTGACTGCGTCCATTCCTGTCAGAAGATAAAACAAAAGGATGATTTTGTGTACTTTTTGGCAAGAAAGTACCAGGAATTTATTATTTAAGAATTGGATCAGAGTTTGATTGACATTTTTACAATGAATAGAAATATTGAGCAAAGAATCTATCAAAAAAATTTGCAGTTCAAGTGGAATTTCGTGAACCCTAACATCGTAAATAACAAATTTTACAAAATAAATATATTACTAGGACGGTTCCAGATATAAAATTTTTATCGTTTTCCCCCTATTTCTCGTCTACTTTTCCATTTCCTTTCCCTTTTTACAATTATCCACCTTTTTCCACTTTCTTTTTTGGAAAATCTTGTCTCCCCTATTTCCATTACACCTTTTTTCATATTTACTTTGTTCTTAAATTTTTTCTCTTAGCCCACTTTTTCAGTTTCCCCCCTTTAATCCAAAAAACGGCAACTGAAAACCAGTGAAGGGAAGAGGGGAGAAAAAGTAGTTGAAAAGGGGAAGTGAAAAAAGGACACTGGAAAAACTGGTTCATTGATTTTTAAAATGGATAGAAATATTTAGCAAAGAATCTATCAAAAAAAATTTGCAGTTCAAGTGGAAATTCGTTAACCCTAACATAATAAATATAACAATTTTCACAATAAAATATATTACTGGGCCGGTTCCAGATATAAAATTTGTATCTTTTTCCCCTATTTCTCCTTTTCTTTTCCATTTCCTTTCCCTTTTTTACAATTATCCGCTTTTTACCAATTTTTTCCTTTCTTTCCATCCTTTTCCACTTTATTTTTTGGAAAATCTATTCACCCCTATTTCCATTACCCCTTTTTTCACATGTACCCTTTTCTCCCATTTTCTCTCTTAGCCCACTTTTTTCGTTTCCCCCCTTTAATCCAAAAATCGGCAAATAGAAACCAGTGAAGGGAAGATGGAAAGAGGGGAAAAAAAGTAGTGAAAAAAGCTAAAAAAATAAAAAATCTGGAAGAAGTGAAAAAGGACAATGGAGGAATACAGGGTAAAATGTGAAAAGGGGGAGGAAGTGTAAAGATTGAGCAATGGGAGAAAATGGTAATAAAATAATTAGGGGAAAGTGTAACAGGGGTGGAAGTGAAAAAAACTAGGGAAAAAAGTGAAAAGTAGTTGAAAAAAAGATGATAAGGAATAGAGAGCTAGAAAAAGATGATAAGGAACAGAGGGCTAGTGGTAAAAACTTAATAAAAAAGGAGTAAACGAAAAAAGTGAATGAAAAGAGGAAGAAATTAACTGAATTTAGTTAATAATGATTAAAATTTCGAGCTTCATCAAATAATTCGATGTGCCAACTGTCAAAGCATTGCTGCACTGTTATGTCAGCTGTCAATGCATTGTCCTATCTGCTGCGCTGAAAGTACCTGAATATGTCTACTAGAAAATGAAAAAAGTGATTGAAAAGAGGAAGAAATTAATTGATTTTATTTAATAATCATTAAAATTTCACGCTTCATCAAATACTTCGATGTGCCAACTGTCAAAGCATTGCTGCACTGTTCTGTCAGCTGTCAATGCATTGTCCTATTTGCTGCGCTGGAAGTACCTGAATATATCTACACATATTATTTCGAAATGGATCCGACTTTGAAGGCGAGATAATATTTTGTGTTTAATTAACAAATTCGCGCTACTTTTTTGACATGTTAGACAAAAATAAACCCTTACCTTGCATCATAGTTAAAAGTGACAGCATCATGGACAACCCGTGCAGGAAACTCCTTCTCAAATCGTCCGTCCACGTTTCCGGAATGGATCCCAACAAATACCTCAAGTCGTACAACATGTACAAGGCCCTCTTGAAAGTTTGACAAGAAGGATTCCTTTCGAATTCCAACTTTCCCATTTTATTACACTTCCTATTACACTCGGAGATTAAAGTGTTCAGTAATATGTACAAGACATCATCGTGAGCTATTAAATGATGTGCCAAAGTCGGTACGGTGAATAACTGTACGGATAACGAAGATATAGAATACGTGTGATCGTGATCGTCCTTGATAAAATCCTTCATAACTTGTCCGTAATTTTTGGTGAATATTTTAGCCAGTGCTTTTTTATTTTCGTATTCCAGTAACATCCCGGATATTAATATTCGATGCCATTGCGTTCTGGCGCTCTTCCACAAACTAAGATCTTTTTGCAAAATTCCTTTGATTATACAAGGTTCCATCGGTTGTGGTTTCAGAACTACGTCCGCGAAAATAGCTCTGAAAGATTCACCTTGTCCTAAAAATTTTTCCAACCACGACAAAAGTTTACCGGCGAATATTTGATGGGCTATAACGTGGGAGTGATTAACTAGTACTTTGAGGGGTTTGTTACCGTGTCTGGAGGTGTATTTTTCGATTTCTTGTTTTAAATCGGAACAGTGTTGAAAACTGGAACATTTAACGATAGCTCTACCTTCTCTATCTATGTTGGTCACAAACTCAGTGGAACTTCTTTGATTACACTTCAGTACTTTAGTTAAAGTACTGATCACATGTTCGAAAGTGTGGATTTCATCATTGTAAAGAATGGTACAATATGTATCGATATCGAAGAAGTTTTCAGAAGTACCAGCGCCCAATCTAATGTCAGACACTTGTTCGGTACTCAATAGTCGATAAGCATACCAGAGCACCGTTTCGAAAACTATTCTGGTTCGTTCTTTTATATCGTCTGGTAAACTTTTGTTTTGTTCTTCTGCTGATAAACCGGCCATGTGAATCGTACAAAACGGGTCTTTTTTCCACGCTTCTCGATCGCCGCAATCGCAGCATCCCCCTCCGCGCGATGTTCCCATTTTATATTTGTGTAGCCGATGCTCCGAATTTTTGAAACATTCGACGCACAATACGCAGGTGGAATCCATGCCGCATTCTCGACAGGAATAAGTTGGTTCACCCAATTTGAAAACTCGACCACATACCTGAATAAAAAAAGACACCTGACTTAATCATTAAGAGCTCCACTTTAATTCTAAATTTTGAAAAATAGTTAATTTATATTTTGTTCAAATTATAATTCATTTCTTCAATTAACAATTAATAAAACACCGACCTATGGAGTATTAGTCATAACCTTCCTTTCACTTACCGATGGTGTCGTTCCAAATGTGTTCATTTGTTTGAAAACTGTATTAGGATCCCCATTACATATGAATTTGTCCAAAGTGTTTAATAAGATTTCTTGACCTAATTCTTCATTAAAATTCCAATTCAAACAGCTTTCATTTAAAGATGGACTGTAGATCTTCGGTACCCATACCTACAATAATTACAAATTAATTGGAATGTATGTGGATATAATTTTGTGCGAAACACCAACCCTCCATAGTTCTTCAAAATGAATGGGTCCAAGTAAACCATCGTTGAGTTTTTCATGCCATTTTTGGACAATTTTTGTTACTAATTCTTTGAAACGCGCCGGATCTTCAGCTGGATCACTTTCGAAAGAAAGGATATCCGACGACATAACTACATCTGCAGCTTCATCCATGACCGCATTAGACCTACAGGAAGCACAAAACATAGTGGTAAAAATATTACATTAACAAAACTATGTTTTGACAAAATTTAATACTTTATTATGTTGTTATTTTGTTTGAAAACTTATGTTGACTAAAAATTGTTGATAGTAAATTAAAACCAACACATATCAGGATACATTGTACTAATTTCTTTCAAATTTTCAATAATACAAAATAATTCGAGGTTAGAAACTCATTGAGTGATCAGTGAGAAGTAAGGATGAAGCTTCAAACTATGAGTGAATGCAAAGTGTATATTTTAATTTTGACAAAGACTGGAACGCAATATCCGATTTAATAACTGAGTACTCAGAAAATTTTAAATATAATAGTAAGAGAAGCATGTTTGTATTGATTTAAAGATCCTTTTTATTATAAACAGTCATATATAGATTTTAAAATACCAAAGCAATTAAAACAGCATAGAAAAAAAAGCACTAAATAAATATCCAATTTATATTAAGAACCATGTGTTGTGCAGACACTTGTTTATCAACAGATTCCTCAGAGCTTGATGTCATGTATACTTGAATTTGATAAACATTAAAGTAAACATACAAATGCAAAATCAAAATTAGTGTATTGGAAATTGATAAGACTAAAAATCTAAAAATAAAATGGTATATTTTGGTAAGTATAACAGTTAATTTTTTATTGTTGTAGTACATTCAACTATTGAACAACGACCTTCATGTATACCATTGATTTAAATAAATAACATATGAGCTGAAAGTAGACGAATTCATAATTGAAAGTAAATAAGGAATAATATTGTAAACATAAAAGGTTAACAGGACAATAACTAATAAACGCATTAGGCAACAGGTTTAACATTTTGCCCTACTTCTAGCGACTACCTAACTGATATTACATTATTTCCCGTGCAATTTCATCATTACCCAGTATTTTTCCCATAGTTAATTGCCTTGTAGCTATTTACATATTTAAGAACAAATTGAAAACATAGGAATATGTTTATTGAATTATATTCTCAAATATTGCAATAACATCTGTATTTATATATGAAATATTAGCTTATACATCACAGATAAAAAGTTAGTGGATATTTAAAAAATTACCTACCTACCATTTCTAAATAATATGAATGTAAGCAATTCAGAAATGTATCATAGTATGATACAAAATATTATAAAAGTATAAAAGTCTTACAATTTAATTTGTTTTTATGTAATTTGAAATATGATAAGGTTTTTTTTATTACGTATATAATATTATATACTTATAACAAAAACATTATTTGAAAAAATTGTGTTTTGATAAATTGAAGTCTATAAATTAATTAACAATTACTTACCAGACTAAGATTATGAACAAATACGACTGTGAATTAATATGTACTTTTGGAGGAGTTTGTTTGGTAAATAGGATGTGGTATTGAGATTATAAACAATGTTGACATTCAGGTGATTTATAAATAATCTCTAGATAGTAGTATTTGATAGTGTTCAAGTTGGTCCTAAATATTACAGTTCCCTTCATTGATTCATATAAATCAGTTATTCCATTTAAATGATCAACTTGACTAACAACATAATTTGATGTATGATTTTGTATTTATGAAAAACTACATCTACTATCTGGCAAATTCAATAAGAAATAAACAGATTATACCTTATCTCTACTATCACTAGGGCTTCCCTGCTAAAACAAGTATTTAGGTCAAATTTTTGGTAGAGGCTTTGATGAATTGAGTATCTCACAAACTAATACAAATATTATTTTTCTTATATGGTAGGATAAAAACATAGGTATACTTTAGGGTATTAAATGTTGAACCAAAAATAAGAACTGTCATAAATCAACATATTTCCATATTAAAATACAATAAGTAGGAAAAGCACAAAGGTGTCAGCTGGAAATTATTGAATAACACCAAGAAGAGAAAGTAATATTGCAGGTGAAACTTTCTCCCAAATTGAAAAAAAGAAAAATAGTGCACCATGACAAGTAAAATCTTAAAGCAACTTGAAAATAGATGACACGTTATTATTAAACACAAAGAGAAACGCAATTACCATTTTATCCAGACTGACAAGGACAAGGTTAGAGCTCATGTAGGTGTTCTTCGTTTTCTAACTTTATCAATATCACTAAAAATTTGAAGTAAAAAACCGAACTAAGTATATTATATACATACTTAACTATACAATAACTACAATTAATCACTTTCAGTAATCTACAAAGCTTCCGTGATTAAAAAATATACATTGGTCAAGTGCCAAAAAATGGAGAAACTTGTTTCCTCTGATACATTACGAATTTAGAAAAGGAGAAATAAATACTGTAGAAGATAGGACTTACCATAAATTTGTAAAGACAATATTTTTAAATACTGATTTTGTATGCTACTTCACTAATAAACAGATCATTTATCCACCAACTTTTGTCACTAGGAGCGTCTAAATGTAGTACTCTTTACCAACGTTGCCAAGTGTAGTCCTAAACTAAAACGTTTGTGTTTTGGAAAGTAAAAATATTTTAATAATGATATTTATCACAGTTGATTAAAAAGCAATGTGTTAAGAAATCAATATTTGTCATTTTTAAAATTATGTTTAGCAAAACGTACTGAAAATTGTTCGAGTTTACAATACAGAATTATCATACAAAAAGGAAAACTCACGAATGCATAGATACATTTTCCCTAATCGAAAAATTGAATTGTGTAATTGACAGATTATTATAATAATTTTCAATAATAACCTAACCAAAACCACCCTACCTTACCCCCTACCCTAATCCGAATCGAAAAATTGAATTGTGTAATTGACAGATTATTATAATAATTTTCAATAATAACCTAACCAAAACCACCCTACCTTACCCCCTACCCTAATCCGAATCGAAAAATTCTTCGTATTTTTAGTCAATTTTTGAAAAAAACAATAAGAAAATAAAAATAAAAATATCTTGACTCGGACACGACTCGAACCTGGTACCTCTGTGTTAGGAGCCCAGCACACTTACGCTGGGCTAATCTCTGCACACATTAATGATATCGTATAGAAGGTTAAAAGCTTTAGAACCGTGCGCGCTTCGCATGAAAGCCGAGCGCCACCGGAGATACTCGATGGCGCCCTTTCAGTTTAGGACTACACTTGGCAACGTTGGTAAAGAGTACTACATTTAGACGCTCCTTTTGTCACTACGATATTGTCAAATTGATGGAAATGAAATATATGGATGGAAGTTCATATTAGGATCTGTTCGTCAAGGTTCTGTATAGAATTTTCAGTCAGCTGATTGGAGGTTCTATTTCGATATAAGGATGGTCATCCAATCACAACGTTGAAAGTACTTCCCGCAATGAGCTTCAATGCTGCGCTTGTACGTAGCTGTATGACACAAGATATAAACCAAATAAAAAAAGAAGACTCGAGTACTCGACATAATAGAGATGGGTGCAGACAGAAGCACTCTGGTGCACACCACGTGCAGAACATAGATAACCTACTAAGTAACAGGAGCGTCTGAATGTAGTACACTTTACCAACGTTGCCAAGTGTAGTCCTAAACTGAAAGGGCGCCATCGAGTATCTCCGGTGGCGCTCGGCTTTCGTGCGAAGCGCACGGCTTTTAACCTTCTATCGATATCGTTAACGTGTGCAGAGATTAGCCCAGCGTAAGTGTGCTGAGCTCCTAACACAGAGGTACCAGGTTCGAGTCGTGTCCGAGTCAAGATATTTTTATTTTTATTTTTATTTTCTTATTGTTTTTTTCAAAAATTGACTAAAAATACGAAGAATTTTTCGATTCGGATTAGGGTAGGGGGTAAGGTAGGGTGGTTTTAGTTAGGTTATTATTGAAAATTATTATAATAATCTGTCAATTATACAAAATTCAATTTTTCGATTCGGATAAGGGTAGGGGGTTAGGTAGGGTGGTTTTAGTTAGGTTATTATTGAAAATTATTATAATAATCTGTCAATTACACAATTCAATTTTTCGATTCGGATAAGGGTAGGGGGTTAGGTAGGGTGGTTTTAGTTAGGTTATTATTGAAAATTATTATAATAATCTGTCAATTACACAATTCAATTTTTCGATTCGGATAAGGGTAGGGGGTTAGGTAGGGTGGTTTTAGTTAGGTTATTATTGAAAATTATTATAATAATCTGATTTCTTAACACATTGCTTTTTAATCAACTGTGATAAATATCACTATTAAAATATTTTTACTTTCCAAAACACAAACGTTTTAGTTTAGGACTACACTTGGCAACGTTGGTAAAGTGTACTACGATTAGACGATCCTCTAAGTAACTAGCTCTGACAATACAGTAATTGTCATTGTCAGTAAAATGTCAGTTGTTGTCAGTAGTCACTACGACAATAAGGAAGAAGTAAATAAGTTTAAATGTTCGATATCACTATGTCGCAATTATTTAATAACAATTAACAGTTAATTGCTGTCAGTACCGTATAAAAAATTAAAGTGGGTTACAATAATTGGAATCAGTAGTTTGTAGATTAGAAAACAACAGTTATCTAATAAATATGTCTCTCACAATTCAGCAAATAATTACTGATGCAAAACGACTTGCCAGTCGATTAAAGGATAGAGATGTAGTAGCTGATGTACTGCTAAACGAAACCCACGCAATTAATAAGAAAATTGATGCAATGAAACAGGTAAGAAACAAAAAAAAATATTTATTTTCCAAAACACTCCTTAATGTAATTAACAAAGTATAGAAACGTGTAGGTAGATAACAAGAACATCCAGTTCAAATAATTCATATATTGAACACATGGTTATTAAAATTTCATATCTTTCAACATTCATTGTTTTTGAAGTTTCAAGAAGAAGTAGAGCAATTAAATGAGGTAGCAAATCAACGACCTCATTCACAACTAATAGCCAACATTCAGAAAGAAAATAGACATCTAAAAGAAATTCAACAAGAAAATAGAGAACTTAGAGCTGCATTGGAAGACTACCATACCACACTCCAGCATGTGATGTCTAAATATAGAGAACATACCAATGAAGAAATATATAAATCAAAAATAAATTTTAAATCACTGCAGGACACAAAATATAGTGAAATTATTAAAAAACAAGCAGAGAAGATTCAAGAGATGGCTGCTGTCATGGATAAAGCAACTCTAATAGATGAAAGGGATTTCGGAGAACAAGAGGTTATCTCTATGTTAAAAGTGGAAAATAAGGTACAAACATATTAGTTAAATGTTACAGCTTGATGTTGAATGAACAATTTTTTCACAGGGCTTAAGAGAAATGCTTAATATCGCTCGTGAATGTGGAAACTTAAAAAAAGAAGATAAGACTGTGCAAGCTGACATGGAAACACAAACTTGAAAAACCTTGAAGCATTCTTTGTGTATTTGTGGAGTAATTTTAAAAACCTTTGTTATTTTCTAATTTTTTTATAGTACATGTTTAATTTATTGTTTTTTACCAAGTATGGATGATAGTATGTTAATGATAACACCAGGACCTATGTTGAAAATATTTTCTACTGAATCTCAATAAAAAAATGTATATTTTTGTAAAAGGCAAATTAAGATGCAACAGTCACTAAAAAATTGTTTCTTAGTTATTAAAAATGCCTGATTTATTCATTTAAATTGTTCAATAAAAGATATTCTAGAATTTTAATTCACCAAGAAATCTACCTATATAGACTCTTATACTTATCAATTCAATGACTTACATGTCCTTATAGTAATCGTGAAAAAATTGGTATTCCATATATATATATATTTTCAATTGTGTACTCTAAAATAAATGTGTTACTTTTTTAATTGAATTTTTATTTCTGGTCGATGTCTGAATTTGGGGTTACAAATAGATTAAACAAAAACCCAGGTAAGTATACAGAGATGTTTATTAAAAAATTACACCTATTTAGAATAAATAAAACTTAAACCCTAGTAGTTGTATATTCTGTGGGGAATTTAAATGAATAACTTCCACTAGCAAAGACATTTGGTAAGAGACCTGCATTTGGAATTATATTCCAGGAGAGGCTTAATGTAATGTTCTTGTTCCCTCTGAAAATAAATAAGTTAAACCAATAATAGATAAACTACATTTATATAAGCTACTCACTTAAGACCATTTCCATCATCCCAAAAGTAGTATTTAGTATTCATACTCTTAAAATCTAAAACGGCATTCTCTCCTCTAAGGATTATTTTATCCCACAATACAACCTAAAATATATTTTTAATTAGTCCTTTACAATTTATTTATAATATATTATTTACCTGGTTAAGTTCATTACTAGGAGTTTGGTATTCAGCTGTGAGATACAGAAATAGTTGTTTAACATTCCAGTTGAACAAACCAGTAAGGTTAGTTTGTAAATCGAAGGTAATAAAGCCTAGATCATTTTTCTCTCTACTAGCACTATAATCTGGAACATTTTTTCTACAAAATCAAATTGAATAAATACGTTTTATTATGTTAAACTAATTATACTCACACAACAACTTTTACTGTATTCATTTTAGCATCTGTTACATAGTTGAGCAAAACCGTCGATGCAAAACAGAAAAAAGTTAAACATGCTAAAACGCTAAGAGTGTATGCTAGTATTGAATTTCCCCTTTGGAGTACTGAATGCATTTTATAAATTTTTTGAACGTTTAATTCAGTGTATAATAGTTTTAAATAGACACGTCAAACTAAATTTCATTCAGCTCAAGCTAGTATTTTATCTAACCTCAAATGAAGAAATAAATTCTGGGTTTGCAAGGTTAACGTGACACGTCAGGTGTTGAAGTGGCAGTACGTATCTGTGGTGTCAGACGTCATAGACTGATCACAGGAAAATACTACTGTCATCAATCCAAAAAAAAGATTTTATAATATATATTAATTTAAAATGTGAAGAGTACAGTATTTTAATAGAGTCTTTGACACAAAGTATTAAAATTATATAGCGGCAGAGTAAAAAAAATATTAAAAATGTGTACTGTACAGTCAGAGCCACCTAAGGTGGCTCTGGTACAGTACATTGGAGAAGTTTAACTGAAATCCGGCAGATGGTAGTAGAAGTATAGTTCTGTTAATTAAATATTTTAGACGTTTAGATGAAAATTATGAAATCAGATCTATAATCTATAATAAATACAGTCATCACTCACCAATACGGGATGTATCAATCAGAAAATAAGATAAAATCAGGTTTACTAGTATTAAACCATACAAACATTTTATTATCAAGTGAATTTGTTTATCTCTCCTTTATCGATAAGAAAGATAATATATCCAGAGGTACTCTTGTTTGTATGAAATAGTCTATAAAAATTTAATTACTATGATAATCTATAAGGGAATTCACAAACTATGAAGGGTTTTATTTTTCATTTGTTCGTATTTTTATTTGTAGCAGGTGCTTTGGGTAAGTAATTTCTCACAATACTTGTCATATTAAAAATAAATAAGGAGGTAATTTTATTAATTGTTAAGTAAATTAAATTTTGACCGATAGTGCGCTCAAAAACTTCTCATCGGAGTGAATGGAACTTGATTTATAATCAATCAACACTTTTCCTAGAATTTGTAACTATGAAAAAGTAGAAGCTGTTAGTCTAAATTTTGTTAAATTATAACCACAGAAGTGAATAATTATGTCTGTGGTTAAGGCCCTCCAGTTAACAAAGTTAACAACAAGTTCTTCTTATTTCTTGAGATATTGGGCTTAACCACTAGGTTATCCACCCAACAAGTAGCATGCTAAAAAAATATCTATTTTACTTTTTTATGAGATAAGTATTGAACTTCAAATATTATCTGAACAATCTATAATTGGGAAATTATTCATAAAATTCAAATATATTGTCTTGAAGGGTCATATAAACAAAATTGTTATGGTGTAAGCTTCAAGGATGGCATAATTTTAGATTTGTGCGAAGCAAAACGCAAAATTGAATATAAATGGACGACGAATGGAAGTAAAACCGGATAATAAAATTCCCTCGCGTCTATTTCCAGCACAAATTTGCATGGAAAAGGGTTTACTCTCAAAGGCCAGTCCAGTGTTTCTTTAATATTATTTTAGGTTTCAACCGTTTGCTTTATCCATATATATCTATGGTTTTATTATTTTTGCTAATTATTTAAAATTGGATTATAATTTTTGTTTACCCGGTGAACAGCGCCCGTGATTTCATCGTGCCTTATTGAAATTGGCTTATTTTTGTATTTTGCATTTCTTAATCTGTACTGTGAATTGTCACGCATGCGCGAAAACTGTTTGATCATTTCTAGAGCGCTTTCAACTAAAGACTCGGCTTCTGTATATCCATTTTATCTTTATTATTATTTAATTAATCTTTTTTTAGATAGAAAATAGGTTCCAGAACATTTTTTCAACATATTAATTAATATTACAGGTGCTAATAATTCAGATTATCCCGAATTGAATCCAGAATGGTCATATTGTTTGGAAATGACATGGTTTGGACCCGAATACAACAACGTTACCCAATATAATGGCACTTGCTCTGATTATCTGGATGAAACAAGAGCCGATGGTATACCCTGTGCTGCCCCCATTGTAATTTCATGTAAGCTATCGATTATATAGGGTGTCACAGCTCTTATAATAATCTAAAGTTATACAACTTAAATGAACCTTATAATATTTTTCTTAGTGTACATAGGGTTCTCATTGATAATTTTATATTTTTTAACTGAAAAATATGAAGCTGATTAATTCAGATTATTTATGTAATGGTTCCTCACTGACTTAAAATATAAATTATTGGAAATTCAACATATTCTGGCACAACATAGAGAAAATATAGAGGTGATAATGGACCAGATCTGTATTTTCAAAAGTGTTTTTCCACGAGGATTTTTCCCACGTTTCACTGAAAAGTCGTGAAAATGCCTTAGGTATAAATCTGTTTGATTTTCCAGCAGAAGTTTTACGAGATACATACTGTATATATCTGTAATATCCATAAATCATCAACTTGCTCATTCAGTCGTGTACAGAATGCCAGGGAAATAATATGGATCCTAGATTTGTTAGAATAAACATTTTAAACCCTTTGAGAGTTAATATTCGTTTTGAAAAATATATTTGAATTCTCTGAAGTAATGTTGTATCGAGACGTCTATGTTCACGGCCATTTTGACCTACACTGCTTAAGGTGAAACCAATTTGGCTACACAACTACCGAATTTCCTTTATTCGACGTTTGCAAACCCAAATTCTGTACCTAAACATTCTGCGGTAATTCTATATGTCCTGCATGTCGACAAAACGTGCAATTCTAACTCCTAATCAGGTATATCTGAACGGAATTGTAAAGTTGTATTCAATTGTTGACTTTTGGTAGTTCTTAACTGGAAATTGAAGGCCAATAATAAAAAAGAATACAAAGTTGGGTTAACATGGTTTTCAAGAGAGCTGCAACCAGTTTTACGTAGGTGCATACGTCCCACAATAAAACTACTCAACTTCTTTTTCTAGGGTAGAATCTGTCACTTGATAAGCTTCGTCGCATAGAAGAGTTCGTGCGACTATCAAATTTTTTAAATGGGGGTAATTATTTATTTAAATTTTTTTTTTCATAGTTGATGGAACTTTGCCAAATATGGATTATCTTTGGGATAATTACAAAGAAAGTATCTTATGTAAGAGAAGTGTAACCCAAAGATGCATCAAGTATACATATTTTTATAATAATATAAGTAAGTAGTGATCATTGTGTCAAGAGTTTTCCTAAATTTATTGAAGTGAAATTGACACCATATTACCTATATTTTTTAGTTTCTAATATTACTTATATGTGCTCAAAAGTTCAGCATGATTCCGGTGGAATAGTGGATTCTGGGTGTTATAAGCAAAAACTGACAGAAGGATACGAAACTGAAATCTGTGTATGCAAATCTACGAATGGTCTGCATCGTCCCTGCAATTCAGCTTTTACTATTACCACAATAAATATGTTTGTCTTATTTACATTATGTAGCTTATTATACTCATTTAATTAATTTATATATTTTTATTAATAAAATACACAACACAAGAATGTTTATCAAAATTATCTCGAAAAAACATTCAAAAACCATCACAGAATAGTAAAATGAACACAAAAGACATCAATGCAAGGAGTGTTGTCTAAATACCTACTGTTTCATACTATTGATGGTTTTAACTGCTATTAAAAATTTACATTTTCGATGCGGAATATATTTGAAGGAGTAAGTATACAAATAATATCTTTTAAAGTAAAATATATTTAATATTAAAGCGTATCAGAGTTTCGGGTAATTACGTTAAACTTTTTTCCGATCTAACTCGAACCAAAAAAAAAAGGCAAAGAGAAGTTCAAATTATATAATTCTACGTCGTTATTTACAGTCGTTCGTTCTCCATTAAAAGTTTAGTCCTTGGGGAATATTTTGCGAAATAAAGGGCAAGGGATTTGCATGGTTTGTTTACCGAATTTTCCCACATACACGAATTGTAAAATAGGGTATTGGAGACGGGAATAATCTCAAGAGATATTTTAGTCATCAGGTACACGAATAAATTCGTTCTTAATTAATAACAATTTTTATTATTTTGTACAGGTCTGATACGTTTTTAAGCATATTCAAAATCGTGGAAAAAAGCAAAAGTTTTCCCCCCGAACTGTGACCGCTAAATGAATATTTACGCTAGAACCATAGAAATGAACATTATTTCTGTGGCTCTAGCCGACTTCACATAGACCAATAATTAGTTGGAGTAAAATGTTCTATCTGTCGTTATCTTTCTTTTTGTTTGTGTAAGTTGATTTTTTTTAATAAACATCTTTATCTGGATATCTTTTCCTTATTCTTAATTTACGACACACTCAAATATTTAATTTGGACGCTTTGCTCCTTTCTACGAAGGAAAATATAATACCCAGGATAAAATATTACCTACGAACCCAGTAAAAAACTCAATAAACTTCTAAAAGAATTGGTCTCATTCCCTTGGGGCTGGAAAACCTCATAATTTTTACTGATATATGTAAATGCATAAAAAACTGAAAAGACCTTGTGACTCTTTGTTTTATGGCTTATTACGGAGCCTTGAGCTAGGTGCATGTAATTTTTAAGTTATACATTTTTCATACATATCAGTTTGAAAATATACAAAAAGGACCTACAAGAAATAAGGACTATTTTGAGGGAATCGACAGTTTACGACTGGCTTAAAAATACCAAAGATGTCTAATATTGGTAATAAAGTTATTGGACAATTGCTCCCATAGATATGGTAAATTAACAGACATGTTTTTTTTGTTGTTTTTGATGAGCTATTTATACAAAGAAAAGTTGAAAATTCAAAGGTATGATTTTTATTATGTGTATACCGTACGCCTCTGGTATTACCATTTATTCAAAGTATCAAACTGTTTGCCAAGCATGGCAAGGTATGTCAAAACAACTGGCTAAATCATTTTATAATATTTATATAAAACACCCTGTATTTCGGCAAGAAGAAATATTTTTTTAATGTTTTAGGTTAAAATTTCATATATATTTATATTCTAACGTTTTTCCAGTTATTAAATTGACAATTTTTAAGGAAACACCACATTTATAAATAATTACATTATTATTTTTTGTTATGGTGGAATATTAGAAATAACATTTTAATTTTTGATGTATCAGTTTTAATTCTAAAATTTTATAAATGTTAAATATGTTCTTGCGCCGTACCTGGATTCCCTAATTGACAGTCTTAAAAAAATTTAAACAAAAAACTTCATATAGAGTGCTTTGAATTTGGGTATCGATGAAGTTAATAAAAGGTTAAATTTCTTTGTTCTGTATAGACGCGTAGAAAGCTTGCAGTTTGAAATGAATTGAAAAACATTAAAATTGAGTGTAATGAATGTCGTGTTTTCTTAAAGATTTGTGCGTTAATAGTGCGGTTACATAGTTTTGAATATTGGAGAATAAATTTTAATATTCGGTAAGTTTATTTTTCTTGCACTAACGTTATCGGTACCTATAAGTAATTCATTTCGGCCATGGATTAGGTACGATGTAATCATCATAATGATGTTTAAAAAATAGGTATAAAAGGCTACGTTATGATTCAAAGCCAGCTTGAATTGGAAGTGAAATTTTACTCGTTAAAAGAAAAATGTACCGTCGTTTTACATTGTAAGTTTTCTTCAAGGTCATTTGATGGTCATTCCTACTATCAATTCAAAGTTTGTAATTTATAAATTCTATATAAATAACATATAAGTCCTCAATTTCAAATAGGTAACTATCAATATTTTTGGTTCCTCTAGAAGTATGCATGAAATGTTTCACCGGTTTAGTTAATATGTATTTTGATTATATTTGATACATGTATTGTTGGTTGCGTAAAAAGGTTGAGTCAAATAAACCATAATACAGGGTTTATACCTACCAAAAAAGTGTAAAATATAGCAAATAGTGTTCAATGTATTGAAATTTGTTGATATTAGTACTTCTAGCAGAATATATTAGCAAGAAAAATTAACTGTAAGGACAAGAGGGTTATGTTCTTTTATATAACAATATTTTTTATAATAGTATATAAGAGTAAACGATTTTTATAAGATATTATCTACACTAAGAAACAAGGGTTCTGACTTGAGGTAGTCAGTAATATATAATAATTATGTAATGTATAAATGTGAACCCACTGATTTTTGTCATGACCACAGGTATATGGAAATTGTTCAGTTCGGGCGTGAAAATGGGATGGACGATAAATGGCAGCTGGTACAGACAGATGGGAAAATACAGACAAGTGAGTTTTTATTTTTTTAATATGTTTATCAAAGATTACGATGATTTTATAATACCAGGTGGTTCAGTATAAAAGCTTATTCATTATTACAGAGTGTTAGAACCGTTTTTGAAAAGTAGGTATTTCTGCACATTTAATTTGATCTCTAGCATGTTTGATATTTTATGTTCCCCTAAAAACACTTAATCTTGTTTATACGATGTGAAAAACGTAAAATCTATCTTTGTCTAGCGTACCTTTATGGTATTTCTAGTGTTCGGGAAAAAGTAAATAGCCGCGAGACGATTCAAAATGTGACATCAATGATTTAGCAGTTGGTTATTTTTCTTCAAATTGCGTCCTTACTTGGATTTAGTGTTTTTCGCTTCACCTAACTTTTAGAATATCTGCCTCGTACCCTTTCAGAGCTATTGCTTTGAACCAGATACGGAAATCATTAAGGCTCTTTTATGGTTAAAGTAACTTATGATGATGAATGGCGTGACGCCATTTTGATGCGGCAACGCCAACCGCAGATTCATTACAATTTAAGTTTGCGGTTACTTCAAACTATTTGCCACCGATTTTAGAGAGACATTTTTTTAGTAAATTAATGGGGGATGCTTACAAAATATTTTTTTTATTTGTTTGTTCATTGATTAATGGAAATATACAGGGTATATACATAAATGTTGTCCGAAATTCGACACTAAGAAAATTGATTAAAATTTTATTATCAGAACCAAAATATACAATGGTATTTAACCTGATTAACTATTTCAAGAAATAAGAAGAGAAAATGGAAATTTCGTTTCGTTTCGTCCAAAATTACCACTTTTCTAAATTTTGATTTGTCATTTTCCGTATATTTTTTTTAAAACTGAACACTCTGACTCACTATTTGTGGCTGCTCACATAAAAATCTTCGATTACATTATTTTTTATAGCGAAACCCCAACTTTTTTATTGATTTTGATAATGATGTAATTCCGATTTCGAAAACACCTCGAATATTTAAAGCTTCTTTTAAAACCGGAAAAGTTATATTGGTTTTTGTTCTATATAAATCATAAATAACATCTCGAACTTCCATTTTAATATTTTCCGCAAATCCTCAGCCTTTGGCTTTCTTCGTTTGCATTTTTTAGTATTCCTCGGTATTATATTATGCTTTTTTTCATGCACACTTTTCTGCGCAGTCCTTAAACTAATTCCTAGTGCTTTCGCTACTGTTTCCTGCACACTGGTTGACGAATTTCCACTTTTTCTTTCATTCTTGAAATAATCTATCAGATTAAGTAACACTTTTTTTGCTTGAGGATGCAAAAAACCGGAAAATTGCTTCTTATTATTCATATTGTCACTTTGAATTGCCAAAGTCACAAAACTGACATATTTAAATAAAAACTTAGCTGGTTAAAAACTTTTTAGAATCGCTGAGAACTATATACATATCCTTTTTTATCCTGTCAAAATTGCATAAGTCTGTCTTATTGATCTTACGGATTTTATTTGGAAGTTATGATTAAACGCAATAAAAGAAAACAAAAACTGTGAGTATGTCTTTGTTGAATCGACTGCATTTGACTATATCCATATATCTGTTAAATGAGGGAGTAGTGTCAAATGTGTCACCAAGATCAATAAATTGAAAGACGCACAGTGTTGTATCGTTTACCAATATGCAAAGGATAAAGGATAAAAAAAATTATCTAACAGAATCCTCGATGAATATCTCCCTTGATATGGTATGTTCCTTGTAGTGTATTAATTGTTTTTTTTTTGTTAATTTTCTTAGAAAATGAATATTTTAAATACGCCCCAGTCTATTTGTATTTCAAATATTACCCCGTTCTTGAGTTGTCAGATACGCATTTTCCACAGCGAAAATTCCCCACGGTGTTTTTAAAATTCTATGACTTTATCTTATTTTTCATATGATGCTGACATCGGGAAAACTGGTACGGTCGAGTGGTTTTTGGGATAAAGTCTAACGTATAAAAGAGTGCTTAGTTCAATATTGATAAAATATTTCGAAGGCAAACGATTACCAAGCAAAAACAAATAATTGTATACTCATTGTTTTAAAAACAACCAGGCAGGATAAGGAGCAACGAACATTTTTTAGACGTTTGCTTTGAAACACATTCTTCACTCCACTTTCTAAAATATTTTATTTCATATTTCCGCTGAAAAACCATATATTTTTTATGTTACAAAATAATTTAAGCATGATATATGTAAAAATGGTTTTTTTTAAGAGAAAGGGTGCCAGATATGAAGCGGAGGAGAAATATCTTGTATTTTCAGTTTAATATAGACGTATAAACTGAAACATAATACAGAAAACAAGTTACATGAATCTGGAAGACGGATTTTTATATTGACATGTTTATTGGAATTTTATATAATGTACGTCGAGGTCTTCTTTAGATCCCCTTTCTAAATCCTACCAGTTTTTTTATTTTTCACTGAAGGGTTGAGGATATTTTAAAAAAGAAACTCTAAATTTACTTCAATCAGTAAACTCAAAGGTAGCGCGCTTTTACACAGTTGAGCTTAAAATGTCTAAACGTGTCTAAAAACGGAATGAGAAAGTTATTTTCCTTATACAGTGTGTCCACGGGTACCTAAGCCACAAAAGAAGAAACATTTTTATTCATAGCAAAAAATAGGGATACGAAATGTAGGGATACGAAATTTGACTGGGATTCTCTTTTGCGCTACCCTCAAAATTGTAAAATATGTAACGAACTCGACAAAGAAGCAGCAGTGAGTGAAAATATTTGTAAGGGATTAATAAATAAAAGAAGAATATATCTATAATGTATTTCTGCATTTTAATCAGAGAAAAAGGGAATTAAGCGCCATCTATTAGAATCGAAACTAATTAATGGGACGTGTCGGCTTCCAAAACATATTCATACATAATTTCAATACAATGTTGCCAATAGGTTCGGCATAAACGTGAAAAATGTGAATAAACGTTTTTTTTCAACATCTTAGATCTTGAATAAGACATTTTTGCAAATAAATGAACCCTTTTTAAAACTTTTATCGTACGCCTCTGATAGAAGATAATTTTATCAACCTCTTATCAATATTTTTTGTTACGCGTATGGTAAAAAGAAATTTTTATAACTAAAATTTGTCTTTGCACTATCGACTATATCCAAAAAAAAAGTCCAGCACGCTCATTTCTCCTTCAGGAGAACCCCTAAGAAATATTTCTACAGACATTTTTTACTCAAAAGTTTACCTCTTTACAATAGATTTCTTGGAGTATTTCTTTTAAGCCAGTTCTATTAAAACTTTAACAATATAAATATCTTTAGGTACCCATAATAAAAATTTCCAAATAAATTCGAATAGGGACTGTCGAAGCAGTTACTTTGAAAAGTTTTATCAAAATCCATTCCTGCTAGCTACTTTTTAGTCTAATGTCTCTCATTCGCAGTAAGCAATAATTCTAGTGCACTCCAAAATGAAGTTGTTCGCCGATTTCGTACAAAGAATATTTTTCCAATTTCCAAACGATTACATCGATCGGATCGTATCACGAAACCAGCGGCGCTACTATATTTATTTCTTCCGGAATATACAAACTAGAAATTTTACTGGAAACGCTCATAGGCGTATACGTTTTTTTTACGTGAAAATCTGTTTTTTTGAGACAAAATATTGAAACTAGTTCGAGATATTCTGAACAGATGGCGCTAGTTATAGTATACCATAATTGTATTCACTGCACAGTATAGTTGACGTAAAAGATATAGTGCCAGCTATCTAATCGTATATCCCATTTAAGTTTTGTTGCGTAGCTAAACTCTGAGAGGTATTTATATTTTTTTCGTCTACTTACCAAATATAATTCTATATTGTATTTGAATTTTGACCCATCAGTCCGTCCTTTCTTAACCGTATCGTGTGTATCATATCGAGTTAGATAATTGCTAATAAATATATGTATACTTACTAACAATTTCCACACAAAAACACACACACTTTCTTGATGTCAGACCACCGAATAAAGAGAACACCTGCAACAATCCTTCAAAAATAGTTATAGTTCACTCAAACTGTAAAGACACTCACTCGCTATCGCTCGTTCGTGCTTTAAACAGTTTCGTTTATTAAAGAAAAATCTTGACCTTTCTTTTTTTTTTAAATTATATTTCTTCTGTATCATAACCCTTTTGTACTGTCCATGTGGAGTCTGGTAACTCGAAATATCCATTAAGGTATACTGCAGGTATTGTAATTCTTATCAAATAATTGAATTTTCACTGCCAACGGCTCCATTTTTATTAAGTCGGATTGCTTTATTTCTAAAAGACAATTCTTTTCTGTCCTCATCCATCAACTTTTATATTTTCAATTTCGAGATTATATAGGCAGTTGTCAAAAACAATTTGTTGGAATCAATAAAATAATCTAGAAACTTCAATTTTTCCTTTCTCTTCAGATCCTATTTGATTTAGTTTTGGATCCCAAATAATAATTTAAAACCCTTACAAAATATATTCAGAAAAAAAAAATTATTGTGAAAATGCAAGTTGACTTACATTTGTAAAACTTGAATTCTCTGCAACAGCAAATTTCTCACTAGAAAGTGTATTATCTCCAAGAGAAATGAAAGTGTTAATGTTCCTTCCACTTCCAGATTAGTGGGACCAGGAATATACATTTCAAACTGCACAATCAATAATCTTATTATTTATAAGGTGTAGAAAAAATAGCGTATGCAACTCTCATGTTAGTTTGAATTTGATATTTAATTATTCAACGAGATGCATTTGGTGTGAAACGTTTCTTTGGACATTTACAGATTGCGTAAATTACTTTGGAACCCTGGCATCGGATTACACACGGTCATCACTTTGTTTCATCTTGGGAGTGTATACTTATTTCCCGAGACTGGCCGAATGGTCCTTTACAGAGAAAATTCACTAGTTGGTGGTATTCAGTATGCTCCCAACATGGAAGGAGTGAGGGTGTTGAAGAAATAAAAAATTACAATCGTTATTACGTAACCTCTACATCTTAAAATTCATTTTTGTCAACATGATCATTTCAGACCAAGTTGACAATTTCTAACTACAATAGGATATTATTTTAGCCGTTGTAACTTGAAAATAAAACAGTATTTCTTAAGAGAACCATAATTAATAAACTAAAAATCCCTTCCATTAATAAATTAAATTGAAAAAATAAAATAAGTAGGTAGGTACCTACACCTATTCTAAACATAAAATATAAACTTCCTGAAAAAATAAAAATAAAAATCCATTCTAAAGGTACACATAATTTTAATGAATTATGGGCGCAAATAAACCAACTTCCTGTGCCAGACAATAACCAAATCTGTGATAAAGATTTGATCTCATATCTCTAAGATTATTTGGCGTAATGCTGGCACAAAAATATCATTTGTACAAATTAATCTGCGCTTCTGGCAACAGCAATTAAAATAGGGGGGCAATGAGCATTCGGCCAGTCTCGGGAAATAAGGTGAAACAAAGTACACGCCTTAATAACCGCGCATAATTATTCTTTCTCTCTCTTTCATCTGTTTTTCTGTCGTACTTGTGTAATCCGGACGGTTCGGATGTAATTTACGCAATCTGTATTTATATTTGGTCAAACGAACAGAGTGATTTCTTCACATTGATAACGTGCAAGTACATTTATATTAAATAAAGTATATATTTGTTTTTAAAATAATATTACCCATACATTATTTTGTAGATAAAATTGACCTTTTGATTATAAACCAGACGAAAAAACTCTATAATTTCAAAACATTAAAATCACTCGGCATTAATAGCATTCTTCGCTTTAATCAACATCGATATTTTATTTTTCTATTTTTTTTTGATGAATATTGTGAATAATGATATAGAACCGAACCGAAATCAATGGGTTTTGAACTTTAAATGAAAGGATTTTTATCCTGTAATTAGTTCGTGTTTTATATTGTTTGTATAACTGAAATAAATGGTTGATACAATTATTTATAATTTAAAAAAACTTTTATTCTGTTTCATTTCAATTTTATATTCAAAAATGGATAACTATGCTCGTTAAACTTTTTTTTATAAAAACCTTTGAAGTAAAGAAGGAGGAAGTAGAAAAAGGTATCGGAAAGATCTAGTAGGGAATCTAAGAATCAAGATTGCACTAAGAGTTTCGACAGGACTGTCTGGACTGGTAAAAAACTTTAAAGAATCCCTCAACAGGCTGTTAAGAGACAACAAAGTTTCTCTAGTAAGACATAAGCTGCCTTGCCACCGGCATGAAGTTCAGTGGGTTATGGCAGCTCGCAGCTGGCAGTGGGTTTGTTGCTGTCTTGCTTTTATCGAGACGACGATGACATTCTATTAGAATATATGGCACTTGAAATCATTATCGATTATTAAAAGCATGTTTTAAGGACGCTTTAAAAAAATTATCCTCCAGCAATTTTTCCTTTGCTTTCTGTACATTGTTTTCGTGTGATATATAATTCCCTATTAAGCAAAATGGCAGATGTAAGCATTTAAAAAAACACTCGGAAACGTTTTGATACGTTGAAACGTTTTTTTTTATTACATTAATCAGGAGCAAAGCGTTCTTTAATTCCGGTTCTTAACTGGAAATTGACTCAATTCCGTATCGTCTTTGATGCCATCATCTTTGAAATAACCCAATATCTGTTGTCATTAGAGCTATCTCATCATTTCAAAGATAACTTTAATGTTATTAGAACTGCTTGTAACAAATTGCCCATAAACCATTTGCTTTTTACGAGGTTTCGCATCAAAATGTTATATATAAAGCCACCCCGAGACTCGTTGATTATTCCATAAAAGCCTATCGCCTGTAGAGTTTCACAATATCGTCAATTTCAACATTTAGATTGGATCCTTCTTGATGGCTAAGTCCTTAAGGAGACAGTGGCGCAAATGTATCATCTTTTCGTTCAAACACAAAAAACTTCTGAGATCAGCTTTTTAGGGAACAAACAAAAGTTTTACCAGGGAACCACTGAAAGTTTGTAGAATGGGAAGAGGATTCCAATTAAAATACAAAATACAGTGAATATTGATCTGTAAAATCCAGTTCTAGTAGACTCAAGGCTGTGTATCCAGAAACTTGAAGAAATTCACCCTTGGGATAAGCAAATAAAAGCACACCTAATTTTTTTCTTTAAAAAGACCCTCTGCTAAATTTTGTAACTGTACGCTGCTGCATAGCCATATTTAAAGAGGCTAATGTAGAAGGTCCTTTTGCTCTTGTTATTTTTCTCACGGACAATATGACTAGCTCTGAAATGACGTCGTTGTAAGATAACAGCCGTCGCAACGACCAAGTAAACTGTAAATTCCTGATGGATCTATTTTCAAGTGGACCTTCACCGTTAAGCTTACAATTTGCCTTAAAATTGAAGCACGTCTGTGTTAGGTTAATGAGATTCTGTATAAGTTTGAATCGTACTTTTTTAACTTAAATCAAATAGTGGAGTGAAAAAAAGTGACGAAAACAATCTATAATTCTTAATTAGTTTGGAAATTAATTAGATACAGTTTCTATTAAAATGCTATAACTGAAATAGCGCCTGCTTTTTATCTCTTTCCTCACTAAATTCCTCATCTTCTGTTTAGTCAGAACCTTTCTTTGTATCGCTGGTTACTCTGCTGTACGACCTCTTCCACTTAACCCAACTTATTTAGCAGCCCTTGTTCCTCTTCAATTTGGACTTCGTTATGTCTTTGAGATACTTTGTAGATTATCCCAGTAATTAGTACTGGTGATAACCATCAGCTAAATCCTGGCGAAAGTCTCATAATTACACGAGGCACAAATAAAAATATACTTTGTAGTAACAATATACTTTAGCAATATCGTTATTTACAATTTCAAAATAGTTTTCCCAATATTTTTTCCTGTTAACAGTCCATTCAAAGCTGTACACAAATTTTCGAATCCTTCGTAAATTGTTTCACGGTACTTCAGTCTTCCTTCGTTCAACAAATTCAAATGAATAGCTATCATTTCAGGATTCTTGTGAAGAAACGATATACAAAGGAAACCTTCCACCTTTAGCTGTCTCAAAACTATAGCAGGTTGAAGAACGCTAGCTAAAAATTGGAAAAATATTATTCAATACCTTTGAAGACATTAAGGTATTGTTTTTCTATTAATTTTCTTTACCTGTAGGGATAGTAGCTGCGCTTAGTGTACTAATCATCCCACAAGCTGAGACTCTACCAAAACTGTTCATTTGAGACATGACTATAGAACTTTGCTCCCCTCCTACCTAAAATATAATTGTCAACCATGGCTTACAAAACAAGAAAAATAATATTGCGTCCTTCAGTTATTCTTATTGAAAATGGAAAGAGCTGGAATAGTAGAAGGAAGGTGTACCAAGCAGTCATTGTTGCGCTGAATTTGATGTAATCAGTTCTTAAATGGAATGGAAACAGGGCGAGAACAGCTTCGTCACCATACTGTGGGATTAGGGAGGGAACAACTCCAGGGAAACAACAGGATAGGAGAGGATGGTTCAAAGAAATTACTAGTGCCTTAGATTTTCCTCAAAAACTGAGAAAAAGGGACACAGCAAAACTTTTAGGTCTCGATTATTCTTTAATAAAAAATTCTACTCACATTATCAAAATACATATCAACTCCTTCAGGTGCGACTCTCTTCAACTCTGCCTTCAAATCAGCTGTTTTGTAATTGATTGCGTGATCGAAACCTAATTCGTCAGTGATCCATTTACATTTTTCGTCAGTTCCTGTTATTCCTATTACTTTGCACCCTTTTAATTTACCCCATTGACCAGCGTTACTACCGGTGGCTCCAGCTGCGGTGCTTACTACCAGCGTCTCTCCTTTTTTAGGATGGCATATGTCGAGTAATCCATAATAAGCTGATGATCTGATGATGAAAAATTTGATGTTATCGTCAAATAGGAACAAATATTCCTATAGAAGCTAGCGACATTTTAGCATAATGTTTTTCAAAACTATTGCGTCTAAACCAGTCATTTGTGTCTCCAATCAAGGAATTTGAAGTGATAGCTACTACGTACCCTGTTATACCCAAAATTCCAAGATAATAAGACATAGGGAAATTTCCAAGTTCTGAAATTACAGTGGGTGGAAATGGTAGTATAGTCCATGGAGAACCATCAGAAATGGTATGTGTAGCACAACCAAAAAATGCAGTTATATATTTCCCGACTTCAAATTTGGGATTTTTACTTTCAATAATCCTGAAAAACAATAAAAAAATTATTATAATTTATTCCATACGACTACTTTTTGCATCTCAGAAGGCCAAGCCATTCAAAACACCAAACTACTCCAGTATGCTGAATTATTGGTTTTTTTCTAATATCATTATGTATATTTTTTTTTGGTTCTTATATTACTTTTGACTTTTGATAGAAATCATAGTATCTGCTTTATAACACTAATTCACATGCTACTGAGATGCAAAAAGAAGTGAAATAGAGCATTGCTATGGTCATAAAATATACTTAGCGATCTGTTGTGCAGCAAATATGTCTCCTACTTTTACATGTCCAATGTGTTCTTGAGAAAAGCCTTTCATAAAAGGGTCTATGCTTATATATATTGCTTCAGATAAAAATTCTGGAAAATTGTATCGATATTACTGTTAATGTTGAAGTTAAAGTAAACAATACCTCCTTCTTTAATTGGTGGTAACTCTTCTTCGATTAGCTGGAAATTTTCCTCAGTTGGGTAGGCTCCAATAGATTTTATAAGAACGTATTTTTTTGATAATACCATAATTTTGGATCTAATATATTGAAAAATAAATTTAAAGATTATTATAAATTTATCAAAAATATAGAAAAATGTATTACTCTGAATCACACACCAAATAATAATTTTTCTGGTCAAATAATTGCATTGAGACCTGCTCACCTTTATAAAAAGCTGTGAAAATTTAAACATTTAATTTTCTTTTCTGATAATGTTTATATACAAACTGTTATCTATATTAATAATTAATAAAAGCAGCGTTAACTAAAACTGATGAATATTAAGCGAGAATAATTTTAATTATCAACAAGGTCATTAATTTTTACTAAAAATGTATCATACTGAATTGAAATTTGAATAATAGTCTCTTACTTCTTTCATGGAACTCTTTAGCTTTTATGTACTTTCTGTGTTCATTTATTCGAGTTTTCAATGGTCTAGATGTTTCACCTATATAAAATTTGTCACATCTACAGAATATTTGATATTTTTTCCTATACTAATACAAAATTCAAGAAATCGAAGTTGGCAATTCTTAAACAATCTATTTAGGACACCATTTCCTTCAATCAAAAAATATAACTAACTCTTACTTTCAATATTTCAATCCAACAAAAAATTCAAAACGTTATTTACAACATTCAGTATGATGCAGCATAATTCATAACAAACATTGATATTAAAATGATAAGACATATACGAAGCAATAAAATCTGTATTATAAAGTTAATTGATTGCATATAATATCAATACCCGAGTTTTAAAACAGCATTTGCAACAATAGGTGTCCCTAATTTGATATGATGTATAATGTCGGTCGAAAGGAAATTAAAATATTTAACACCGATAAATCATGTTTCGTTACATAGGTGTAGTAATAGAAGACAGCTGACAGTTTAGTTAGGTTACTAAAATACGCAAATTTTGTACAAAATATTGTCAACTCTACAGATCAATTGATCGATTAATTAGTTCAGCATCACCAGTCAGAGGCTTCGAATCCTCGCCACCTCAGTCTTTAGGCTTTAATACGCTCAACAGCCTTTTCACTAGGTCCTTCTTGGAGTTAACCTTTCTTGGTCGTTCCAGTTCTAGGAGTTTATATCTACAGATTGCGAAAGGGCTTTCCGAACCGTACGATTTACACAAGCACGACAAGGAAAATATGAGAATAACTGCTTGAAAGAGAGAGAAAGAACAACTGTGCTTAGCCAGCGAGGGCGTGTATTTAGTTCCAGAGGCCGGAAGAATGTCCACTGCCCCCCATTTCAACCGCTGTTGCCAGAAACGCAGACTAATTTGTACAAATGATATTTTTGTCTCGTCTCATGTACTATTAGGCAAAACCAAACTCCTCCATCCGGCAACAGTGTCATTTTCAAGTACAATGGCATGCGGTTGAAATGGGGGGGCAATGGACATTCGGCCGGCCTCTGGAACTAAGTACACGCCCTCGCTGGCCACGCACAGTTGTTCTTTCTCTCTCTTTCAACCTGTTTTTCGTACGGTTCGAAAAACCCTTTCGCAATCTGTATATCTCTTCCTTATGCCAATTGTATGCTTGTGTTTTCTTATGGTGAATAATCCAGTCGCTTTCCTTATCTGATCCCAGCTGAGGTTTCATATTTCATTAATTTATCAATCAGTAGTTTCCTGTGCTCCTACCTTGGCACGCGGCTGCATTTTTTGGTCCAAATGCTAAACCATGAAGTTTCAGACGCTACAGTAAACTGGTGACCCTATTGTGGCTTGTCAGGGTTAAGAGTTTTTGAAAAAAGTCCCAGACCAGACAAAATCTGCTCTTTTGGCTCACAAAGTTCAATTAACACAAGATATGTGTCAAAATTACCGCATGCACGGCGAAAAGTGAGCAAAGTAATCCTAACCGATGGAGTAGACGACATGTGGATCCAGCAAGACGGTTCTACATGATATCCTGGCCGTGAAACTGCAAAGGAACTTTCTGGTTCCGGTTATTATCATTGCTAGATCGTGTTTTCCAACACCGTTTTTACGGGGTTATTTGAAGGCAACTAGAGTACATTTAACATCTTTCGATTTCGATAACCAGTAAGTATCGCAGAGACTTCCAAAATTTGGCTACATCTAGATGAGATTGAGTGCGTGTGTGCTAAAAACTTCTTTCTTATTTGAAATGTATATCACTGATAACCATATCCAATAATAAGAAAAATACAAAATATCCAAAATCAACAGTTTAGTTTCTAAATTCTTTACCTAAAAGTGCAACTCTAAAACAGTCATAAATTTTAATAGACCAAGGAATAGTTAACTGCGGCAGTTGGTACAAATTTACGAGAAAATTGGAAAATATATCACTCGAGACTCGGTTGCATACAGCTTCACATTTATTTTAATAGCGTGCTGTGTTAATTCGATATTAACGATTTTAACGTCACTTGTAGTGGCAATGAATAAATCTAATTGCTAACGTGGTTGATTTGCATATTTCAAGTAGATAAAAAAAATTGGAAATTATGGATTATGAGTAATACTTTCTTTACGAAAGGACACAGGAATTGTATCCGACACGCATACTTCCTACATCTAAAACGTGTATGTATATAAATTACTTGATAATGGCACAACTTTCAATGGGCGTGACTGTTTCATTTCATTCTTTGATAAATGTTAACCTAGGGTTAACCTAGTTAGTCATTTTATCAAAATTCTCCATTGACAAGTTTCTTCTGAAGCTCTTTGAGCTCCTGAGCTAATTGGAGCTCATTTTGGTAAGGAATACTGGACAAAACTGTGGGTTTTTGTGCTGTTGAACTTGGCCCACATTTTTTCGTAGATTTGGGAAGTGCTGAAAGTATCTCGAACGAAATATTTAATCTTGTAGTTGAACTTGTAAATTAACCAGTAACATCAACAATCTATTCTTCAACCCCAATTTTCGTGCCAACTGCCATGATTTTGAGGTAAAATCATGTTTAGGCAAAAAATCCGTATTCTTAACGACCGAAAAGGATTTTAAATACTTAGAATGTGTTGACTGTCCTTTATGAAGCAGAAAATGTTTTTACTAGTGTCATTGTTATTTAGAACATCGTCCATAAGATTTGTATTCCTCTAAAAAGTCTTCCAAAGTAATCCCATCCCATTCTGAAACATTTTTATGACGAAAAGTTGAAACGTATATCGATAAATTTCAATTAAATAACATCCATACATATAAACTTCGTTTTCTTTTAACGCTATAGAGCTGTAACATGTTTTTTCAACGTTAATAATCCTTTTCAGTCAACACCAATCTTTTTCTTAACGTCTGATATCAAAATGTGATTAACAAGGAGATTAAAGAAAATTCAATTTATCATGAGGAAAGGGAAAAGCAGCGAGATATCTGACCGAAGCAAAGACCAAGCAAAGGAAAACACAGTAAAGGACTCACCTAAAACGCATGTTGACCTGTGTGGATTTTCTTAAAACACCACTTTTCTATTCTTTTGTACATTTTCAAGCAGTCTTGCCTCAAAAAGTTTGTTTTGAATTTGTTTTAAAGAAAAAATACATTAATCAATTTGACATATGTTAAAAAAAACTGTTAGTTTCATCACAAGACATCAGGTTGTTACAAAATAAACTAAATATAGTAGATACATTGCGATTAATTAAAAGATACTTTAGAAGATTCCGAAGGATTTCAGAAAACAATTTCCATGACCAAAAATAACATTTCAACCAAGTCCATAGCTGTTGTCGAGGAGTTGAGAAAAACAAAAGAGTGAGAGAGGGCAAGGCTTAAATTTAAGCTTCTCTCTAATTTAATGTGACCAAAAGGAATCTTCTTAGAGCGCATTATTGAACACGCTGGAGTGAACAGTCAAGATGTATTCTGTAAACACTGATGGAGTGATTCTGGACCGGACAAAGTGAATCAAGATGGTCTAGGATTTTATAAGGCTGACTAAGTTTTACTTTTGAATTTAATTTAAGTACGTCATTCGTAAGTTGCTCTTACTTTAAGAATCACTCAAATTTTTCGCGCGATGTACCGATTAAGCTTAAGCGATACTACTACTACTACTACTACTACTACTACTACTACTACTACTACTACTACTACTACTACTACTACTACTTAGTAAGGAACCGCAAAACGCATTGCGTACATGGCAACACTGAGATGATCTAGTAGGTTAGGTTCTATGTGAGTGGGGCTTTGTCGCCACCTCCACTGCCACCCCTGTTGGGTCTATTGTGGTTCACCCCTAGGGATTACAAGCCTGTGCTTCTAACGAAGTCCATGGTTGTATTTGGTGATACTTTTTTGAAGTCGTTCGGCTCTAAGCTACTAAAACCGAATATCTATCTATCTGATCTAGCAGTGCTTTCCGCAATGCCAAAAAATGGTTGAGGTCCGATAAATAGAAACTCTGATCCCTTTTTTGCCAGAGTGTCGATCTTCTCGTTGCCCTGCACTCCGGCACCCAGGTCAAAATTACTCTGTTTTTCAAGAGATTGAAGACAGTTAAGTACCAGCTTAGATTTTATCCTGTTCGAGCTCAGTGCTTTAAGACCAGCCTGGCTATCTGACAGGATTTGTGTTCTTTTTTACAACAGATTGATTCATCAGCTCTCTTGCAGCCAGTTCAATGGCGTATACTTCAGCCTGAAAGACAGTAGCTTACCTACCCAGGTTGGTTGTGAGATAATCTAGTAACTTATTTAATGACTTTTCTATATAATATATAATTATATATTATATAATCAATAAAATACAAAGAACAATGATGATTATCCCAATGTTTCTTGACATTTATAATGTCAAAAGAATAAAAGACCGCTGTTATCTCAATAAATTTATATTAATATTATTACAAGCGACATTTCTTTCTTTTTTTTTCGCATGTACTCGTCGTGATTATAGAAATTGTATAGAAAACATGACCCAGATATTATTAGAACTGTGTTAAGGTCAATATCAAATGCAACTAAGTTGTATGTTCTGAAATTATTTATATATTTTTATTTGTAGGAAAAGTGAATTATTAATATTACATTTTCTTACAGCCCAACCTTTCATTGTAAAGTTATTATAAATATTAATTTATAGAACATGATCATAGAACGGTATAAAAGATTTTCAAGTTTCATTAAAACATTTTCAAATGTTTGGATCATGTCAACTGGCAGTTGATTTTCAGGAGTCTTGGCCCTACTGTGCAGTGTCCAGTGGTCACTTCTGTGATCTTCTGAATTGAGTCCTTTCTATATTCTAGGATCTCTTTTGTTATTTCCTTGTTTACTCGTTCAACCTCATTGAGTTCTGATTATGATAACATATAACCTTCTATCTAGCAAAGTTAAATTAATTCATAGAACATTATGGAACAATAAGATCAGTTTTACGACGAATTAGAGTAACTTTTTCATGCACTGTCACATTTTTTATTTAGTCTACTTGATACAGAGAAACTTTCGTGAAAGATTCTATCAAGTTTTCGTCTTTTATCTTATTTTGGAAATAAAAGAATTCTATGCGTGAGTGATACAATTAGTCGTGACTAATCCCTAAAACAGAACTAATTCCAAAAGTAGGATTAATTGGATCGGTGATAGACGCATGAACGGACACTGTTCCCCTTCTAATGATTGTGGACATGCGAGATCTTCGATATGTACGGGGGTCTTCCAATAAATACGAAAACCATCAATATACTTTCTTAAATTTATAGCTTCAGTTTATTTTTTTTTGCTTCTTAGGTTGTTTTATTTTATTTTTGATACTATACTTTTTTTTTCTTTCTTTGTAGCTTTTTGTCTGGTCCTATTTTAACTTTTCAATATCCAAAAAAAAACCGCATCGATCGTAGTATCATATCTCGTGGTTGGAATCTTTCTATCTTTTTTCATTTCAAGATTTAATACTTGTCTTAAGTATTCTCGTGTCTACTATTGATTTTCCATTATCCTTCCCATTCTTCAATTATTATGTTAAGATTGAAAACGCGATTTGAATACCCTAAATAGAGTAATTTTTGATTTTTCCCGGGTTATTTGACTCACTAACTGTATCGCTGTCCATCACGATCAAGTGAACAACAACATTTACATCAACACACTGATCAAAATACACAAATTCTACCGCGGAACACTTGCACGAATAAGTGAGGATATAAATACAACACGGTCAGCTATTGCGAGCCATAGGCGGCGCTATGGGTCTCCGATGCTACCCTTTTTCGGGATCTTGGAAATTTCAATCGAGCGATAACTGTGTGTCTTTTGTAGTTTAAAGGGTGAACTGTCTTTACTGCGAATTATAATTACGAGATATTTATTGAAAAGAAAACGCCGCGAATGTATTGCCTACATGTAAAAATTGTATTCGAGCGACTTTAGATCTTTTTACAAACTTATCATTTACGCATCCTTGTGAAAATTGGTTTCATTACAATGATACAAATGAGTTTGGAACATTATGTATCATTTCTGGGGTTATTTATCGACATTCTTGAATATCTCGCTGACGTAAATCATCTATATATGCTGGCTGAGTGGCATACATTTGGGTATTTCAGATATCCCCATAAAAAAGGCTAGAGGGGTTAAATCGGGTTACCTAGGTGGCCATTCCAACATTAGGCCTCGTTTAAACACCGTCTTACATCAAGAGCTTAATGTGGAGGTGCCCCATCTTGTTGAAACGCTAGCAAAGCTTCTGACAGGGCATCATCATGTTCTGCTATTCGTGTTATTTTGGTATCAATAGCTTCTCTGAGTAATTGTAGATAAGGATCACCAATAAAATACGGTTCAACAATATGGACATCAAAAATTCCACACCAGATGTTCGATTTTTGTGGTGTTTGATTATGAAACTCTCGCACTACGTTTGGGTCATTTTGTCCATCACCTAATGGAAATGAATTATGTAATATATCACACCACAGCATGCTTATTATATTTCCAGATTTAGATCTACCAAGCATATCATGTACCTACAATATACCTGCTTATTCCACTATCCTCCAAATTCCTATTTTTTTTTATATTTGAAGCCAAAAAGTAGAAATATGTAAAATAGTGAACTCTGAATTAAAAAACTAAGCAGTAAACTTTGACGCCTGACATGCTTTCGAACAGTTCTATCAAATCCATTACAAAAATTTGATTCATGTAATGCACAACGGGTTCGATTAATTTATAGGGTAAACTGCAGGTACGTCTGGGCTTAGTCACTTATACACAATATACGTATTCGAGCACGGTACACATATTTCACGATATCGTATCCTACGAGTATCTGTATCAATTTACAGTTGACACGTATAACAAATTGATAGATTGATATCAAGTACAGTTCCAATATTTGCTTAATCCTGCATCATGTAGGTTTACAGGGTCGGAGTTTTTGTATTTTATATAATAAAATTCTTAAATTTATTCACTCAGTTGGAAAAATTGTGTACCACAAACTGTTTCTTGGTGATTATCCATGTTTGGATATAATTCTTGACATAACACGTAGGGTAAGATGTAAGACTTTCAATTCCCATTTACTTTTTTTGTCTCATACTTTATAGTATTCCCAAATTACAAAAAGCTATTTTAAGTTTCATTTATTTAAGACTGGGTGTTGATATAAGCAAACATTGATTTTTTTTCTTTACTATTAAATAAATCTTCTTTTTATTTTAATTTGTGGGATGAACGGTAGCAGAGGACTGATCACCAGTCATGCTGATAGAAGATTCTTTTGGAGAGTAAAATATTCATAGCCGTTTTTCTCTAATTCTCTTTTTGTAATTAAATGTTATTTTTTTTTATATTACAGCCGCCTCTGTAATTTGAAATATTGTTTAAATCGCATTTTATTTCGAACAGCGATATATTGTCATACATGTTTTGGGTTGATACCGTTTTTATGCTCATCAATTTAAAATTGTGCACGAACATCAAGTGCACTACTGTTGCCGCGCTTCCTTTTGCGTTAATAATTTGCGACATGAGGGAAAACCAGTGCAAATATACAACAACAAAAAAAAACTAACAAAACAAATAAAAATTCTGGATATACTTTTATTGGTGTCTAATATCAGGATTTCCAAATACTGCCTGCTGATAATAATAGTAACGAGTGAAGAAATCAAGTTGTTTGTCTGAATGCGTTTAATAGTTTCTTACCCTGTTATTTTTAAAAAAGTTCTTTTAAAATATTGTGAGGGTTGTCTGTTATTTGATTTGTTGATGATGATGATGACGATGGTGGATGTGTAGATGGTTGGATGGATGGATACAGGATGAAATCAAACAATTTAATTTGTTTAAATAAATATTATCTATACATATAAAATGCTTGGTCCTGAAGCACAGCCTAAACCGCTGATCGTGGAGACCTGAAACCTGGAGGGTGTGTTCTTCGTATGTCGTAAGCATCCGATAAGAAAGGATAAGGGGGTGAAATACGGGGGCAAAGTTTGTATGGTACAACGTAATTCCTCCAATCTACTTCACATATTGCATAAACATTCTTTAACAGAATTGATGTTCATCATATCAAGCTCCTCTTTGAGTTATCCTAATTTTAATAGTTTATTATATTTTCTGATTATGTTTTACAATATAAAAAAAAAAGTTTTCCATTTTGACGAAAAATTATCCGTCAGAAATATAATAACCAAGGATTATTTCAATATTTTAAGTTTACCCCGACGCAAATACATCTAATATTCCTGTCTGACTAATCAATTATCATACAAATCTCATAATATTCCAGGATTTATCAATAAACGTAATGACCCAAAAAACTTTCTAACAAATGACCTGTTACATTTTATGAAACGTGCTGAATTTCGAAATGTATTCCTATGTCAGCTGTTTACATTGTTTGTATTAATCTGTAAAGTATACAGAGCCTGCTTTTTAAATATAATAGAAGCGTGGGATTCAGTAAGGCTTAATTAAACAATATATATTTGTCTTTTTACTTTAATATAAATGTTTGAATTCATTTGCTTCGTCTGATGTAAACAGCAAACCATTTTTTTAGTCGTCATTTACAAAAAATTACATTTTACGTATAGTTAACGTGAAAGGTATAGTGCGAACTTAAAGTTGCCGGCTTTTTGTTTGACTCTAAGACTAAGAGTATACCGTCATAGCCCAGTCAATATTATAATTATATTTAAAATACTTACTTAGTTGACGATAAATTCATAGTTAATAGTTATTTAATAAACTAGTTTGTTAATGAAAGCGATCAATACATGAAACTGTTTTTAATAGTTTGCCTGAACTATAACTATTTTTGAAGGATGGTTGCAAGTGTTCTATTTAGTCGGTGGTCTGACATCAAGAAAGTGTGTGTGTTTTTGTGTGGAAATTGTAAGTAAATATACATATATTTATTAGCAATTATCTATTTGGACGAAACTCGGTATGATACACTCGATACAGTTAAGAAAGGATGGACTGATGGGTCAACATACAAATACAATATAGACTTATGTTTGGTAAGTAGACGAAAATAATATAACTACCTTTCAGAGTTTAAAGGGGATATACGATTAGATAGCTGGCACTATTTCTTTTACGTAAACTATACTAATTATTCAATTAATTCGGAATTTAGTAATTTTTTGAAAAAGTCGACAATAAAATGTAATATTCACCTCGGCGAAAAACTGTCTACTACCTCGCCTGCTGGCTAGCTTCAGCTGCGCCTCTGCTATCAATTTGCAGACTCAACTATAATAGCCAGTTCTTGCTACAAAAATAACTATTTTGATTTGAATTTACTAATCATTTTGTTCGACTGAGCAGACATTTTGGAAACAGTAACCTTATTTTAAATGTTATCAAGTCTTGGTAGTATAAAATATTTAAAATAATCAACGTTTTTTCGATAACCGATCTAACCTAGATAAGTTCAAGCAATTTTTCAGTGGCTTAAACTACAATTACCGAAACGGCAAACTAAGTGTATGCAAATCCAGACTACTTTTAAGAAAATTCGATTAGTTCTTTCTCGTATAAGAAGCTTTTCATTTTGATCTTGGCATAGACGCACTAGAGGATCGATTTAATCCCCTTTTTGGGACTCCTTTGAGGAACCAACTTTTTCTGTTTGGTTGCTAAACATTGCTACCGACGAACAGGTTATAGAGGAAATGTTTATTATGTTAATTCCAATAACGACATTCCTTCAACGCTACATTATTTTGCTAACTATGATATTGATGATGATGATGACAATTCCGATTGTGTCAATTTGAGGAGTTTATTTGAAAAGATCAATGGCAACATAGAGCACAACTGGAGAAAACAAATAGATGAATATTGTTTGTCTAAGAGAGCTAAAGGGAATCAATATATTTTAGAGCGTTGGAGAAAATACGAGTACCCAATTTATCAAAAATGGCTCAACTACTTATGTGCGTACAGAAAGAGCACTCGATCTCATCTCCAAAAAAATTCCAGTCTCCTGAAACACTGGATCGAGTGGTAGTTTTTTTTTAATAGTCCAGTATATTCTACGCCAATGGCTACCGTAACATATCGTTGGAATAATATTAAGCTTAAAAACAAAAACACATTTCGACTAGAAAGCTCTGGCAGGATTAGCAGATATATTAAGCTTAAAGCACTAGCAGACAGAATTATCTTTACATAAACACTGCATCAGTTATAGGGAAAATTACTTTTTAATTAAAATTAAAACTTCGTTAACACGAAAATGTGTAATATATAACGTTTTTCCGTTCGTTGTTATCCAACTACTGACTGGAAATTACTCTGTTAAAATGTGTATGTTCTTCTTTACCATTGCATTGTTTTATTGTAGTACAGTTACAGGAAAATAATACTCAGAAAACACTGGTCACTAGACAGACCTAAAACCAGTAGTACTAGGAGAAATTGTTACAAGAAATGATCATATGCTCAAATGGAGAAATCACAGACAAAAATATACAGAATGCAGCTATATCCTTGGGCCTATGAAGAAGAATGTGCAGAAGGCACTAGGTTAGGTTATGTTATATAGGCGACCAGGTCCTTTCCGGCTCCGGTCCACTGAGACGCCCTAGGCCCATGGTGATACCCTTTGGGTCATGGTGTTGAGCCATCCTGTTTTTACCTATCCTTAGTCATTTATATATTTCCTATAATTCCTTATCTTAGACATTTCCATCCTTCTATAAAGTTCTTCAATCTCTGCTTCCTCTACTAGACTCTCAAGTCGTTTACTGCCCAAATACCTCTGGCGTCTCTTCCTCGAATTCTTTGCACAGATCAACCAGGTTTACCTTGGTTTTCCGGAGTCTTGCCCCTACTGTGTAGTGTCCAGTGATCACTCCCGTGATCTTCTGAATTGAGTCCTTTCTATATCCTAGGATCTCTCTTGGTCTTTTCTTGTTTATTCTTAGCCAGAGCTGTCGCGAAGTGAAGCAATCGCTTCTCTCGCTCCATCTCTTCCCGTGTTCTGCCCCCGTCATGTCTTCTACGGTATCCCTCAGTAGTTGAATCGGTGGTCTAGGTCTGTCTAACACTTCTGCCCTGTCCTTCTTCGGTCCTTCCTTTGCGAGGCTATCTGCTTTTTGGTTCCCTTCCACACCACTGTGCGCAAGGACCCAGCATAGACTCACACTTCTGTCGCGTATCAAGGACAGGGCTTCGCGACAACTCATTACCGATCTCGATCCCACCGTTGTGGACATCATCGCATTCAGAGCAGCTCGACTGTTGGTGAAAATAACGGCTGGTTTTGCCATTTTATCGCTGCACACTAAATTCGTCACTGAGTCTTAAGTCACTATAAATTTATTGTGTAAGACGAAATTCATACTCCTACAAGAAAACTTCACATCCTGGCCTACAACACGTGAGCAATGTGCATAAAGATTGTTTATGTCACCTGTTAAGAATGCAAGTCAGGCGAGTCAGCACGTGAGTTGGGATTGTACAGAACCGGACTGATCTCCGAAGCACGTATGTCAACTTTCAATACAGTTTTGGTTAAGCTCGACGAAACGAGTTTGCACTTTTTACTTTTATTTAGTTTGAGACACGTTTTAAACTCATTTCTCAGAGAGAGTCCGGAATGTAAAGTTTTATTTTCCCAGAGGAATAAGTAAATGCGAGAACATCAAAAACTACTACCGAATACCTGCCGTGTTTTTTATATTCTCTCTACATTTATTAGTTTTTGCACTGTCATGACACTGTAATAAAAAGATTTTATATTGTTAGTAAGTCTGGTTAGTTATATTTTTAATATTTTGGAATATAAAAAGCACGTAAATAACGATTGTTTTGATTCATGTGTACTGGTTTAAGGTAATCTTTATCTCGCTCTCCTAGATGTTGACCAACAACCTCTGCCTCTTTGAACAATCACCTTTGCTTCCCATAGATTTTAAGCTAAACTTTCATTCGATGTAGATGCTCTAAGCAGCTGAGTTATCTCTCTTTTATTTAATCCAGCATGGATTTTATTGCCTATTCATTATTTATTTTGTCTCGTCTTATTGTTACCTTCATTTCTATAGCTTTTATTATGCTCTTCATTTTTTGGTAATTCTGTCGTTTTGAGATTTCTTTTTTATCAATAGCTCCAGGTTTTAGTATGTAGTGTTTTTATGGGTTTTTTAATAATATAAACAGTTCCATAACAAAAGTTTAGTCTCAAAATTATATAGTTCTCTTTGAGAAAATAAATTTTATCTAAAGTTTGGCAGCGGATATTTGAAAGGATAAATTCATTCTTGGATTCTTGAGTAATACATTAGAAGGAGTTATCCGAAGGACATACACAAAGGCAGCTCGGTTGAATTATCTGGATTTGAAGGCGATTGCAGTGAAGAAATCTCATGTCGGTTTGAGAAAACTAATATTCGAGAGAAATAACAGTAATGTACTTTATTGCTTTCGTCCGTAATAGCTTGGGCTGAATGGAATCAAAAAGGATGTTGTTTCATTTTAAATCCTGAGAGCTGCTAGTTGAATTCGATAATTATATGATTTTCAACAGCTGGTACCCAACAAAAACCTACAAGACAAGTAGCAGACGTGATAAGAAATGAGCATGTGTATTTCATTTATACCATAATTAATGTAAATTTTCATTAAACTTCACTTCCTTCTATAGCATTATTAATTATTGTACCAATTGAACAATGAAAAATAGATTTTTCTTATTACCAACGTCCAAAAACCAAAAAGAGAATTGAAAACTCCTTCAAAGGCAACATCCTCTCAAACTAAACATCAGTAGTACTGGAGAAACGTGCAAAAACAGGAACACAACAAACTCCTGGTCAAAAAACCCTCGGAGAAGCTAACTAATGAAATGCTAAACCCTAGCAGGGGCAAGATAAGGTTAGTGACGGGTTTACTCACCGGTCACTGTACCCTAAGGAAGCACATGCATACAATCGGCAGATATAGGGAGGAACCTATCTGTCGGTTGTGCATGGAAGAGGAGGAATCATCCTCTCACACTATCTTCGATTGTGAAGCATTATCTCATTGGAGATGAAGATTCCTAGGACTAGAACATCCAAAGGAGGATTTCTTCAAAAAGGACCTAGTGAAAAGACTGTTGAGCCTAATAAGGGACACTGGTCTCTTCACATAAACCAAGAGCACAAAAAGCCTGAGATGCCGAGGACTGGTGGTGCTAAACCAATCATTCAGTCAATCAATCAAGGCAACATCACACGCTATATAGTCGTTCTTGCACGATATTAGCTTAGATAGAGTGTAGTTAACATGTCCTTACTGTCGATACTTTTTTTTTATTAAGATTTTGCAAAAACTCGACGTTATTCAATTTATTTTATATCCCAAGTCTTTCAAGAAAAACATATCTGTAGTTTATTTGAGTCTCATTCATAAAACTAGCTAGAAGTACGAAGTACACCGGATTAATATCTCTTTCCAACAAAGAAGTTTTCGTCGAAAGTTCCGCGAGAGCATACCGTCTTCACCCGCGCCATCACACTTCTCAAGTTTATGTGAAGTTTTGATATACAACTTCGAAAAGTTAGACCCTCTATATGGACCGAATCTGCTCTACTTAACATAATATAGTTATTGGACGTGGAAGTTTCTGAAGCATGCTGTAACATTTACCCTTTAATCGCGGCACCATATGTTGCAGGGCATATATAGCTAATATACGATAGTTTGTTCGCTTCTGACATTACCGTAAATTACCCAGTTGTTGGGTGAAGAGGTACAATAAGTGCTTTTAGTATGCCTTTGTTCGCAGGAACGGATTTTGTTTCATTTATCTTTCGTAGCTATTTTATTGGAATGAAAATCGTTTTATGAAACCACAAGATGCAAGTGACACCTTTTTTGATTGAAACTGCTTAAGAGACTCAGACGGAAGCACATGGGAAATGGTATAAAGATTCAGTTCAAGTACCTGGGCTATTGAGCAAAACCCCATCGAATGAATGAATGAATAAATGGGGTATTACAATTATTTTTTAAATCGTTAATACTTGGAAAATGGGAGTGATGATGGGAAATCAACAGTAGACAAAAGAGGAATCTGCTCCACTTGCTGAATACTTGAGAGGAGTGCTTAGTCTTGAAATGAAAAATGATGGAGAAGCGTTTGTAGCTCGTTTAATCATTGCAGCAGGGAGAGAGTAGAATGCATCTTCAATTCTCTTTTGTTGTTAGGGGACGGAAATACACCTCATTTCTTATGTACGTTGCGGGTGACAATGACAATTAATACTATTTAATTGACAGAAACATGCACAGCCTGCTAATATAAAAGAATAAATAACACGGCCTACGCCTGCGTAATAATAAGGCTGAAATTATTAATATTATATCTCAAAAACACTTACGATTGCGTATTGGAAGTGAACATAAACTACCCTTATTTTCGGCCTTAGAATTAAGTAAAAGAACAAAAATATGGTTTTTGTTTGAAAAAATTTAGTTATTTAACATTTTTGAACATGAGATTTTCATAATTTTCTCAACAACTCTGTATACAAAAAAGAAGTTTTCGATAACCCGACAATATGTTTTTTATTTGGAATTGGGGATGTTCACACAGAATTTTAAATATGAAGGTAAATTTTTTATTAAAAAAATTAATATCTAGATTAGTATAAATTTAATATATACAGCATCAACCACTAGAGTTAAATGAATAATGCCAGAAAAGATCCATGCTTTGTGACTTCGAAACATGAAGGCTTTCTTTGGTTAGATTTTGATAAATGTTCCACAACAAAATTAGTGAATTTTCCAATGTTTCTGCTTAAATCCATTCCTGTACCGTTGAAGATAGTAACAAGCTTTACGTTGTAAGGAGCCCGAAGTATCCAGAGAGTTGTGACGCAACTGTTGGGCTAAGAGAGTAATTATTAGTAACCGCAGGGGAGTTGGGCTAAGTACATAATAATTGTCTGACATGAATCTGCTCGATATATGCCGACATGTAATGGGCAAACGATGTTAAGTTTCAAATAGAAGGTTATCTAAAGCATATGTTACATCAAAATACACTCAGTGAATATGAATATGAAGATTTGTTTAAATTTTACTAAAGTGGCTTAAATCAGTTATTACATAGTTGGAAATCTTTCATTTTTCTTATCTCCTTCTCCTCCTTCAGGTAGCATTAATGACAAAAGAAAGAGAAGAGAACCATCAAAGAGTCGCCTGACTGTAGACGGAAATCGGAGTGGGCAAAGTAAGCTCCTTAGAATGTTTCCAGCAGGTATCTGCGTAAGAAATTGAAGCAGATTCTGTATAATATTTCACAGGCTGGCCAACTTAAGTAAACTTTGCTTAGGCTCATCATTGCATTATTTTTTGTTGTCTTTGTCCACCATACCAAAGTTTAACAATTACACCATCATCATGAATGTAGTCTCTGATCTCGTCCCTACTTTTCCCAATCGCTTAGTCCATAATGTAATAATCACTTCAAGATATTTAATATCCGCAACTTGGAGGAATGATGGTCCCAATCCCATTAAGTTCAATTTGGTGAGGAATTTGCCTTCTAATATAATGACCAGATCAATAAGACAGTGTGTTGTTCCTCTTTGAATCTCCTCATCGATCCGCCAATTACAAGATGTGAGCTTTTGTTTATAAATCCGTTAATAACAGTAGAAACAGTTAACTAGATGATGTTTCTTTTGCTCCCCTGTAAATGTCTCCACTCGGAATAGAGTCGTCTGAAAGAGAACTGAGTCACACAAAACGTTTGGTTAAATACTAATGACGTTTCTATGTTTTCAAGCGTTAAAATCTGCATGGATTACCTTAATTAACGAAGACTTAATCAGCATCTCCTTATTTTAAGGGATTGTGCATTGTTAGTTCTCACCCCAATATATCCCCTGTCTAATGAATAAACATTAATTATATTTACACACTAACGCCAAGGTGGTGTTTGTGGAAGATACATTATTACAGCAATTATTTCAAACAGCTTAGGTGGCCACATCAATATTTGCTTTAATTAATAAACAAGACAGAATTATTAACAACTGTCCCTTAATACTTCTTAATCAAGAGGATTAATGGTATTGAGAGGAGACAAAAAATAAATTTTGAAGTTATATAGTCCCTGTTATGGCCTCTGGGGACATAAGTAGGCATCCGAGGAAGAGGATTGAGTCCTTCATGGCTGTATAAGTGGCAGGAATGGCACAATGGGCCCGCCAGTGGCTTCAGTGCCGGAACCTTGGCTTGAGTTTGTCTTGGCCAAGGTTCGCCTGACTAAGTAGTAGTATATAGTATATAAATATAATTCCCAAAACTACTGAACTCACTAAATGTATTCCTCACTTCATTAAGTTGGTTTGTAACGTGACGAGCCGGCAACTTGTATTTATGCGGTCCACTATGTCTTGAAATAATTTACAACATTTTTTATTCAATCCAATTTTACACGCATAGATTACGATTCAAAACAAACTATCTAAATAGTGTCATGACCTTGCAAATGATCCGACGAATAAGTGGACGTTATGTTTATTTTTATAAAAATCAAGTCATGTACGAGGGAGAAAGTAACATTGTATTTTTCGTTTATTTTTTCACAAATTATTAGACTCTTTAATATCCACCATGCTGGGAATTCTGGAACCGTAGGCGATAATCGATACTGATTTACATTACCACTACACCAACACTGACTCTTCCGTTGGTCTAACGTAGTGTAATTTCTATTCGACATTATTTCTTGAGGCCCTTTTCAAGTTTAACTGGGTCTATGGGACATATATTTTTGTTTAAAACTACCTCCTTAGCTACGGTCATATATTTTTACCTGATTCGCTGCATTTAATTCGTTAAAAATGCTGTACTCTGTATTTCCCGCGCCTTAAATCACGAGTTTTACAACGTGTCGATTCGTTTCTTCCCAATGCCATGCCACTCTGTGTCTGATTTATAAATCTAATAATCCCACAGACATTTTTTATTAAAAACTAACCGCGATAAAGAATATAATTGAAACTCTGAATAAACGTTTATACAGAGTGTATACAATATTTCTTAGTGCGCAGTTGCTAAAAATATTGAAGAGTATATAATAGTGCCACCATTGCGGAATATACAGTTGCACACTATACTTTTCCGACGACTTTCCTTAAACACAAAATATGGTAGCCAAAGAAATTGGGCAGCTGGGCAACCATCTTGTCGGGTCAGCAATTAACACTGAACCACTAAAAGACAAGTATATACGATTATTATTTGACGTATTATATCTGAGTCAATGCAACGAGATGTGCTTGGTTTGCTACTGTATTTATACATTATTTTCGTTTTTGAAAAATATTGCGAGGCCTTCACAGTGGCAAAACACATTTTCTGCCGATTCCCCTTCCTCTTGACAGAACCTGATGAGTCTGCAGTGTCCTGTCAGCAAACCTATTATGATTCTTACAGCTTTTTAGCAGCAGGTCCTCTGTTACTTTGGTGCATGGTCCTTTGATGAATTCTGTTCAGATGTTGTTATATATAATAACAATAATTGTTTGGTATTCATTCCCTGTCTTGCTATTTATTTTGAACAGTGTTTAATGGCAGTTACTTTCGCCTGGGCATTGTTTTTTGAGAATACTAAGAAAAAAAATGTCTTGTACGTAATAACACCAATTTAAAAACCTTTTATTTTTTTTTTAAAAGTTTTTGCTATCGTAATTTCTGAATTTAGCAGAGCCCTTCCTTCAAATGAACTTTCTTATTCCCTAAAAACCTTCCCTAATCCTTTTTTTATGCATTTTTCATTAAACCTTCCCTTCAATTCATACTTTTGGCCAGTAATTTTTTCAGGATTTTCTTGTATTTATCTTTTTATTTCTGAACTTACCATAAATGTGAACAAAAAATCGACTTCTCTTCAAATTTTTAAAACAAATAAAAACATAATCTTTTATAATGAAATATGCTAAAAATATTTCAACAACTTTAAACGTTTCGCTCTCGCAAATTTGCCAAATGGCCAATTAGTAATTTTAATTCAATATCTTAGAGTACGTTTTAACGTCTAGTCTGCTTTTTTTCAAAAGTAATTGTAGTATAAATCATCAAATATAAAAAGAAACCCCCATAACTTTATTTCTTATGTCTCCACAACGTTTTTGTACATGTAACAAAATGTAAATGGTGTGAATATAATACCGTATTACGCATAATTTATTTTTAGTTGACCTAAATGTGATAAATGTCTAGTATAGCTGGAATATTTTTTTTTGTGAAACGTTTTGTTTTTTCTTGGTTGTGAATTCTGATATATTTCCTTTAATACGTTTAAACTACGGAAATGTTGTTGTAATTTATGATCTTGATCGTGATTTACTTCTTTGTATTTTCTTTTCAGAGAAACAGATCATTTTATTGGTTGAATTCTAGAGCGTATAATTAATAATTTGGGTAGAATAGAATACTTTTCTAGAGCTTTGAAACTTCAAGTAGAACTAATTATTACACAAAAAGGTCGTAATACTTTAAAAATAACTATTAACAACAATATTTACGACAAATCTCTCTTGATTGCCCACTTTACAAAGCAACAACGTCAGTTATGAAGGTGTTCATCAGTAGCTGTACTCTAACATCTACAGGAGGATGAAATTATGGGTTTACCTTTTACCTATTATTTCACGACGCTGATTAAAGCGAAATGAAATGGAAGTATCCCTTCTGGCTTGTCTAAAAAGTTGATTTGGTTGCAAAATATAAAGTTTATGTTGTGTTTAAGCGATATGACAATAGTTTACGTGTGAAAAAGTAAGGTACCAATATTTATCAAGAAGAAGGATAATATAAAAAACAATCAAGGATAAAGTACGTACCTTAATTGTTTCTTAATAGCTCTACACACCTACGGTTCGAATAACGTTGAGTCATTGGCATCTGAATTATAGTGACACATTCTTACCGAAGATTTTAGACGTTGCTCGTGATCTTTCAAGGATTTTATTGAACAATAGCTGCAATAGAAAAAAAAATTAATAAAATGTATAATAAATATTGGGCTGTCAAAATTTGATTGGCGAAATAGCATTGTGGAAACATTTTGATGTTAATTTAAATAATTAAACGACTGCAATCATTATTAAAAAAATCATTAAGTAGAAAAAATATAATCGTAATACGGGGTGTGACAAACAACACCGGTCAACAAAAAAGGTTGAATTCTTTTTGTGCATTTTAATATCTAAAATTTGAACAAGATGGAACTTTTTTATTGTAAAGGACCCTGCACCATTTTATAGGTAATCCTGGTTCTCGAACGATTTTCGTTTTTTTGATATGTTGTAGTCTTAATGGTAATATTTTGCCTCCTAGCACTATAAATCTCGCAATAACAGCAAATGTCTTGTATGTCGGGGGCTCATGAGGAGGTCTGCCACACTTCTGTGCCATCAGGATCGCAATTTCTCCAGAAGGTGCCTCCGCAATAGACAATTTGTTAGGCCGATGTTTTAACAGCAGGCGGAAGCAATGAAACCGAGCAAAATCATCAACAATCACGTTAGGTAGGTTAGTTGGATCCATCTAATTCCCAAATTACTCTCGAGTGGGCCCCAAAAAACTTTTTAACATTTTCTTGATCCCACGCACCCATCTCTAGTGGTAGATACTTCATGAAAAATCCGGTAGTTCGGATAGACACTGGGATAGATATTTGTCAAAAGAGCCATCACCCTTGACAGACGTCAGTCGGTGCTCGACATTCGCATTCACGATATAAAGTATATTTGTGGCTCTGAGTGTGCACCAGAGCGCAACCTGAAATGGAAAATTGCTTCGTTTGCAATACAAACCGCTTTGTCGGTAGGCTAGTTCTTGATGAGAATATGTAAATTGTAAAAAATGCGTTATGCGTTAAACAATAGTGAAGAAAACTGCAAAAGAAAACTAGCTATAAACTTGAAACTCTGGAAGTTTGGATCTCGTTAAGTTTACCGGTTGCATAATGAATGTTTCAACCTTTGCTTTTTGAAATCTATTCATAACAGATCAAAAATAGAATTGAGAATTTCACTAAATTAAGTAAAATAATTCTCTAAATCCACAATTGCTTCTTGTCAATCCTGATAGAAACCATTGTTGATTTGGAGAAGTATTTTGCTTAATTTAGTGGAAATTTTATATTCTATCATTTACAACAGTTTGTATATAAACTTTTCATGTGACATCAAGAGAACATCTATTTCTAATGTTCCAGGCATATTAAAATAAGCAGTTTTTTTTATATTTATTGGAATGTTGTCTCTTACTCAGTTTCAACAGCCTCGTTAAGAGGTCACCTCATGTGCCGGCACCCATATTAGAGACACTTTGTTGTCTCTTGTCAGCCAGTTGAGGGATTCTTTACTTTGTAAGGTGTTGTTATAGTATACAATAAAAAATTTGTTGATTGTAGTGGAATTATCTATAATCTTGAATTCATTTATTTCAATTTCTCTGTCAGTAGAAATAATAAATAAAAAATTTGTTGATTGTATTGAAATTACCTATAATGTCAAACTCATTTATTTCAATTTCTCTGTTCTGCGGAACAGGAAGAAATAATCAGTGTTCAAAGAAACAGCAGAGCTGTAATATATATCCAGAAATATGAATATGTTGATGTGGATATTATTATTCTGGATATTCGGAATAAACTGTTCAAAAATCCAACCATTACATTATAATAACGAGCTGGAAGATACTCTAAATAATATCCTGGATAATATACAGGATACAAGTTATTTGGTATATTTAATAAATATTAATGTAAGAATATTTAAATATCCTGTAATATATAGGAGTCAAAATAATATTGATTTTACGGAAAAAGAAGTACCTGATTTTTATGTAATTTCTGGAAATATTACAAATATTTTAACAAAAATATATGAAGCAACTAAACTACATGAAGAAGCTAAATTTATTTTTATTTTAGACGATATTACTGAAGATAAATGTTTGGATCTATTTAAAAAATATTATATTTATCAGTTTTTATTCGTTAGAAGAAATAAGAAATTGGAAAAATATGAAATTTTCACTTATAACTTAGATAAAAAGTACGTTTTTACCTCTGAATTGAAATTGAAAGATTATTTTACAAGTTTAAAACCGAAACATATAACAACATTAAAAGCACTGTATTCAATTTATCCACCATATATAATAAGCGAAACTGAAGGAATCTACACGGAAATCATCAATATGGTAGCACTAAAAATGAAATTGCAAATTAACTATTTGAAATCCGATTTTACCGCAAATAGTTTCATGATAGATCCTGAGTTTGAAACGAAAAATTACGACTTCTATGCAATGCCTACGTCTACGTGGGTCCCGGTAGCTGCCAGGACGGATGGAATAGTACAAGACAAAGTCGTTTATATAGTACCGAACTTAATGTTAAACAAAGCCTGGCAGGTTTTTTACCAAGAATATAGTTTTAACGTTTGGTACTATTTCTTCTCAACAACTGTTTTGTTCACTATTTTATTTTATGTAAATATAAAGTTGACTCATCGTGGTGGACAAGTCTCAGTTTTTAATATAATATTAGGAGTTTTACTAGAAGGTGCAACTCCTGTTTATACAAAAAGCATTTCTTTGAAATTATTACTTTTCTGTTATATGATGTTTAGTTTTATATTCACAAACGCTTATAGAAGCAAAATGTTCGATATAATGAGAAGGGATCTTACAGAAGTACTTGTTACTAACGAAAAAGAAATATTCAAACATAAACTAAAGTTTGGTCTCCCAAATAAACATTATATAGACTTAATGAACCATTCTGAAGACAAATTTGGTGATCAATTAAACGACGAAGGCCTACTCGTTATTTGCGGTTCTTTTGAGGCATGTCTAAACGAAACCGTGCGGAAAAAGGATATGGTTACCATAAGATTATTGAAGCCTTTGCAATATTCTCTACCTAGACTCTATCTTGATGAAGACGGAAGATCGTTAGTACATGTTTTAACCACTCCTAAACCGACCGAATTTTTATTCGCTATCTGTTTTAAAAAAGGCCATCCACTGCTTTTTAATTTCAATAATATGTTGAACAGGCTTAAAGAGTCTGGGTTTATAGAATATTTGACGAATAAGTTTAAGCGTAGATATGATAAAGCCATGGCACTGGCTGAGTTGAAACACACCTACAAATCCTCCACGCTCTCGATGACTACTTTGCAAACGACGTTTTTTGTGTATTTAATTTTTATATGTGTCAGTGGGGTTGTATTTTTTTTAGAAATATTCTTTTTTCAAGTTCCAGTGGTTTAGTTATTTGACTTTACAACTAAATCAGAAGTTTATTTTCAAAACATACAAATTACAATAATTTCGTGTTTTTAAAAACATTTTTATATTTTGCATATTATTATTAAGAACAGGGTGAGTGTTTTCGCAACCTCCTGCACTGCGACCAAATAAGATCTTTTGTGCCCCCCTCTTGCTGGATTCAGGAGAGATCTATGTCATTGACAAAGTCGATCAAGCCCCTGATCGGTAGGTTTAGTAATTCTTCTTCCAGGATGAAAATAAATTCTAAGAATTTCTGTCTTTTGCGGCATAACGCCGGGCAGCTCGTGATAATGTGTTCCATAGTTTCCACCTCTTCACCACAGTACCTACAAGTGTCATCATCCACCAGTCCCATCTTTCTCAGGTGATGCCTGCAGTGGATATGTCCTGTTAGTATGCCGCAAAGTAGTCTTAGCTCCCTTCTGCTTAGTTTTAACACTTCCCTTCCCCTCTTTTTGTTAGGGTTGAGGAATTTCTTTGAATGTTTGAGACCTGTAATAGCATTCCAGGTTCTGTTGATTTCTTTGTTGATCCAGTTGGTAATGACTTTCTGGTAGTCTCTTTGTCCAAAAGCAAACATGGGAGCTGGTCCTATAAAGGACTTTTGTGCATCCTGTTTCGCTTGCTGATCTGCCTCCTCGTTGCCTGCTATACCCACATGCCCTGGCACCCAGACAAGTTCAACTTTATTCTTGTCCGCCAGCTGGTTTAGAGCCAGATGGCACTCATGAAGCATTTTTGATCTCAAGCTGTTACTTTGGAGTGCTTTTAATGCCGCTTGGCTGTCCGACATGATACTTATGTGTTGTTTGCATCGGTCTTTGTTGATCAGGTGTTCAGCCACCATGAGGATGGCATAGACCTCTGCTTGAAAAATGGTGGTGTCAGCACTGAGGGACACATGTCTGTTGAACCTTGGTCCCACCACTCCTGCCCCCACTCCATTTTCCATTTTTGATGCATCTGTGTACCACTTTTGGGAGTGCTCCAGTATGCATACTGTGTCTCCCGTCCAGTCTTCCCTTTTGGGGATCCGAACCTTGTATTTATGATCAAATATCATTTTTAGTTGCATCGGGTCACTCACTGAAGCCATGTCCATCAAGGGAGTGACCTTGAGGATTTCCAGATGCCCCTTGAGGTTACCTTCTTTAAAATGGTGTTCCTCATGTAGTTTGAGGATTTGCTTCATAGCTTCCTCCTTAATCACTACCGGTAGGGGATCCAGATCAAGCAGGATCTCCATCGCGGCAGTAGGTGTAGTTTTCATGGCTCCTATAGTACTCAGACACGCTAGTCTTTGTACTTTGGCCAGCTTTATTTGGGCTGTTCTTTGGTCTACCTTCTTCCACCAAACTGCTGACGCATAGAGGATGGCAGGTCTAACGATCTGCCTGTAGAACCAGTTCATAGCTCTGGGGTTCAAACCCCACGTTTTGCCTACCATTTGCCGGCACGACCACAGTGTTTTATATTTTGCATATAGAGCTATAGTAAAATCGTAATCGGTGCGGTGTAATAAATCAAAATTTGATGGGATTTGCTCAGCACAGGCGGACGACAGTTTTAATACTCCACACCGATTGTGATTGTACTATAGAAAATAGTAGATTACTTTTAAACACTATTGTTTTTCAAAGTATTTTACACGAAGAGAAATGCATTTTTGCATTTTTAAAAATGCGTTTTTTCGCAAATTTCATGACAGTATTTGAAGGTGAGAGAATGATTTTATAAAACAACTCGATTTCTCGACTAATGGTAGCTTTTAAATTTGTTCGGCATTATAAAAATAATATTCAATTTAATCAATAAATATATATCAATTTCAGTTAACCCAACATTGTAATCGAAAAACCTACGGTCCAATAAACAACATTTCATAACCCAAAATGAAAATTAATATTTGTATTTCGTTGACAATAGAAAACTAAAACTTTTACTTTTGCCGTATAATTATAATTTAGAATAATTTAGTTCAATATTTCAACAACCAAGAAATCATTTCAAAAAGTTCTACCTACCCATATTTGTGCAATAATTAGCAAAAACATGTAGGTAACTGCTTTCAATAAGAATTTAAATTGAAATATTTTAACAAATCCTGTTGAAAACATAATTGAAATATCTCGAGACAACATAAACCCCCTTTATCGATTGAATGTGAAGGCATATCATAGAGATACTACATATAGAGGCAACAAGCCAGCTCGGAACCCGTCAGCAAGTAAGAGAGAGATAGGAAGTCGAAGGTTTAGGCTATCTTACACACTTACACAGCGACCTATAGCTTGTTGCCTCTATCTATAGTATCTCTATGAGGCATATAGCCTGCAGGGTAAGTGTTTCATTACGCTGGAAAGAGCACTACGCACTACATAATATTTGACAGTCTCGTTTATTTCAATGAAATGTTTTACAAAAATTTAAAATGTTTGTGTTTTCGTTAAATCCAGATATTCCTCCAAACGTATTTGCTTATGAAGTTCATCCACAAATTCATCATGTTCCGCTTCAAAGAAAGTACCAGCATACAATTCCATTCCATATTTCCTCATGAAACCTTTGGTTGAAAATTTCGGTCTTCCTTTGTAATGTGCCTTGGTTATTCTGTAACTGGGAAAGGTTATGTTGTTGGGCTGCTTGAATAGTAGAATTAAAAATCTGTGTAAGCCGGTTCCTTTTGGAGGTCCGGATCCTATATATTCAGTCAAAGTTAGTCCTGCTTCAATGTTGTCGTCTGGAATATTTCCTACTAACCAGTGATGCCATTCTCTGAGGGAAGGTTTTTGTCGACTGGGAGCATCTAAATCGGTCATCACCAAGCTGTATTGAGTACCTATTGAAAATTTACGAGTTGAACTAAAATATTTTATGAATTAAAGCGGAATACCTTTTTCTTTGACATCCCAGGTAACTTTTGGAATATATTTAGTGTGTTTTGCTGGAATCACCGCACCATCTTCAATAGTTACTTTGGGGTATTTCACAGTCAAAGGATTTGGTGGTGGGTTTTGAAGGATTTCTGGAACGATGCCTTTTTCCGACCAAGATATATTTCTGGATAAAAATAGTCTAAGTCCTTTGTAGCAACCAAAAGCTAGCGGCTTTAGAAAGAACATTTCCTTCTAGCATTTTCGTATTCAAGTTTCACTTACAATTTTTGTAAATGTCATTATTGACGTTTTTAATTTTGTTGCTGAATTGACATTTCACAAACTTCACACTTCTTTTTTTCCAATATATTATGAGAATATATCCGGTCAATAAAGGTGTTTACTAATATTTCCGTTTCTTCACTCTGTTTTCATTCAGTGAACAATTTTTTTGTAGGAGTTCATATTTTCATTACCGGTTATAGAATATGAACCAAGATTTAAAAGATTGCAAGTCTTTGAAGTATCAAGTGAATAATGACTCGTCTGGAAATTCCAGACAGAAGGCGCAAACCTTTGAAGTAAGGAAAAATCAAATGAGGTTCTTACTAGACGAGCTTAGAAATGGAACTCGGAAGATCTTCAGTATAAGTGAATTGAAAATTAATGCATGGATGAAAATAAATCTTGATTCAAATAGCTTGTTAGTTTTAAAAAATCCTTTTTGATGTTTCTTATGGAAATTATGACTTCTTCGAATAATTCTACTTATTAGTACATCCCAGAAAGGCATTTTAATTTGCATCAACGTAGTGTATTTTATAGTCCAGTTATTATGTAATGTGGGAATAACAAAAATTGAATCGCAATTCTTTAATCACTTGAGTTACAAATTGGCGCCCAACGTGGGCAACAGTATTTATATCCTACCGTTAGATCTCAGGTAAAAATAGCATATTTACAGAAACTGGACATCGCAATTATGATCCAACATATCACTACTGTTTATTTAAGCAAATAAAACATTTCATACTCAATTAACCTTCTCATTCCATTCATTTATATTTTCCCTACTAGTTTCAACGTAGGATACGACTGTTTTCTTTACCTCTTACTTTTTCAAATTATATATATTGGTTGTTAGTTTATTTTTTATTTACCAGGAATGAGAAAAACTGTTCAATCCCCATATAGATCGTAGTACACTTCCTTTCGATTGTCGGTTATAAATCTTTATTGTCAATTATTTTAAGGGCTGTAGTAAATCCAGCTCGAAGGTAAGGCTTCATGAATTTTTCATTGTATTACATTTCAATTTTTCAATTTATGGGTATGTGACATGCTACGGGATTACAATTAGAGCGAGCGACACTAAATCATGAAAATAACATCATATAAGGCTTTTATTTCCACCAAAAAAAACCTGGGACATGCCACAAGTTAGTATAATGATAATGTATAGCTTTTCAAAGAAATTCGTTATGGAATTAAGCAACCAGACTTGGAAAGAATGCCATTCAATGGTACACAGACGGCTCAAAAGCAATAAGAGTTTTAACAGGGATCCTAACGCATGAACGGGCACCTGAAAATAGTGGAGGAAGAAGAATGTAGATTCTGTGGCATGGAAGAAGATATCTCCATTCACAAACTTGCGAATTGCATAGCAATTCAGAATCCTAGGGCACAGTACCCAGGAGATTATTTGGATAGAAAAGGGACAGTTACCTAAGTTGAAGCCTGCAGATATCCTAAGATTCCTCAGGGAAATAGGACTAAAGGAGCTACAATTGTAGATCCACTCAAGTAGAACAATTTGACTGAACGATTTCATATAGGTTATGGAAAGCAGATTTGTTCAACCATATAGAAGGTCTATTAAGGTGGAAGGCTCCAGCTTAGATGCTCTAAAACGGTATTTTCGTTGTGTAAATGTTTCAACAAACACGTCTATTATATAAGTATAAATCCTTTATAAATATACTGTATTAGGATTGTTATGAATGGCATTTAGCGTAAACAACTATATCGCTGTGAAATTCTGCTTTGAAAGTATTTAAAACTCAATATTATATAGCTCATATAGAGAAGTAGCGAAGTTGTGAAATAGTTTCGTTAATATTATAAAAAGGCTTATACGCCACTTATAAGAGCGCCTAATTTGTAACTACCATTACCATTGAACTTTTTATATAGTGTTGAAAGGGTATATAAGATGCCTTGATAAAGTAGACTCGTATATAAGCGCTGAGACCGTTTTCTCAACAATGTTATTTCACCAAATCTCTTCATAAGCCATTCAGTGTCTAATAAAGTTTCAATATAGCCATTAAGCGTCATAAGTTGTCTGAATATATCTTTTATAAAGCGTCAAGCGCAATAAGAGGTTTTCGTGTGTTACTTGCGACGTTTTAGGTCTCAGTTGATTTTGAAAAAAGGTAGGTATGGAAATACATCGCGATTCCTTAATTCTCAAAATCCACTCGTCTGGTCGTGGTAAGAATGGTGACCTAGGTGGCCATTCAAGAGGATCTCTCCTTCCAATCCATTAAATTGGAACATCATTTTCCAACCAGTCGCTAACTGCTCCTATTTAAAGGGGAGCTTCTATAATCGTGAGCCACAAAAAACTCCCACTCGTCGCAGAAGAGAGCTAAATAACGCTCACTCACTTTTATCACTCGTTGAAGAATGAACTAAGTTTCTGAATAAACAAGAGAATATTATTTTTTCTCCAGTTTTACTGTAAATTGTATTTTTAAATTACTGACTGTATATTATTCTCGCCGAGAAAGAGAAAATACCACACAAAGTAAAATACATCAAAATGAATTATAAAGGGTTAGGTCTCAAATGTAAATTCCAACAAAATGTCTACAAATGATCTTAGGAACTCCTCTAGCGGCCCAAAAGAATTATGGTCGAATTAGAATTCTTCCAAAAGAACTTATTCTTACACCCCAATTTAATTAAAGGTTAAATAAAATATATCGTGGTTTTTATTCAAATCGCTTGCAGTTAAAATGCAAATGTTAAAATTTCGGTTTTCGTTTATACCGAAAACCGTCCGGGCCTGGCATGAATTTCATTCACAATGCGATATAAACAATGAAATATGATTATGCTTTGGCATTGTCAAGTACATGGATTGTCCTAGAAAGTTTTTATACAAATAAAAGTGAATTAAATTCTATTAATGACATTTAAACTGAAATTAAAAATATTTTTTATATAAATATGTTACGCCCAAACATCGAAAACGCTCACTGAGCCAAAAAATCGCGTTGTGGACGGTACCAAACGACCAAATACCGAAACGACATAATTTTTCGCGTTGTGTCCATTCTTGTTGACCACGACGCATCGTGGTCAATGCTCAAACGGCCACGAAGCGTTCTGGATGATTTAGAGAGCTCATAAACCGGTCTTTCGTGTCTAGGATTGTCATTGTGTTTCCGACTGCGTTCGAGTGAACTAGAATAAATAGATATACGAGGATATATTGAAAAATTCTTAGCCTACTATAGAACCAAACGAAATTTCAATGTCAAAATATTTTATTACACAACATATTCTCCTCTTAATTGGATACATTTATTACATCGAACCTGCAACGTCTCTAGACATTTCAAAAAAAAATTTTCTTCTTGCTCTGACCTCCACAGCTTTTATTACCTCCTCGTTGGAAGAAAATTTAAGACCTTTTAAACTTTTTTTCAGTTGAGGTAAGATATGATAGTCGGACGGAGCCAAATCTGGGGAATAAGGGGGGTGTTATAATAATTCAAACCCTAAATCACGAATTTTTCGCATGGCAACATGAGATTTGTGTGCAGGGGCGTTGTCCTGTAAAAACAAAACACCTTTGGATAGCTTTCCGCGTCTTTCCTCTTTAATTTTTTCCCGTAGAGTGGTCAGTAATGTCGAATAGTAATCTCCAGTTATTGATCTACCCTTATCCAAAAAATCAATCATGATTACTCCATGGCAATCCCAAAAAACTGAAGCAAGAACTTTTCCAGCAGATTTTTAGACACGAAACTTCTTAGGTCTCGGAGAACCAGAGTGTCGCCATTCCATCGATTGTTGCTTTGTTTCTGGATCGTAGAAATGTACCCAAGTCTTATCCATAGTAACAATTCGGTTTAAGAAGTCAAATCGAGTACAAATCGAACGCGATGCTTCTACCCTTGCACGCTTTTGGTCAACATTCAAACATTTGGGGATCCATTTTGCAGCAATTTTTCTCATGTCCAAATTGACGTGAACTATTTGATGAACTCGTTGTATGAAATATTCAATGCTTCAGATAACCATTTTAGCCCAATTCGACGGTCTGATAAAATCATGTCATGAACTGCATCGATATTTTCGGGGACTGACACAGAAACTGGCCTTGCCGATCGGTCATCATCTTCAATGGAAAATTTACCTCTTTTGAGGCTTGCAGTCCAATTTTTCACGGTCGCATACGAAGGACATTGATCACCAAGGGTATTAAGCATATCTTCGTAAATCTGCTTGCCTCTTAACCCTTTTAAATACTGGTACTTGATGATGGCTCGATACTCCAATTTTTCGATTTTCAGAATTTCGGTGGACATCTTTTTTCTTTTAATTTATTGCGTAACTCTGGTTTATTTTTTTGACGTCAAACTTCACACTGACACTTCTAATGAGTTATTGTTCGTTGCTATGGTAACGCAATATTTTGTTTATGCATGGAGCTGGTCTAGGATAACTAGATATCAATACATCCTCCTATATGTAATTGATCTATTAAATAAGACAAGTGATTAGTCAATTTTAAAAGAAATATCTGAATGCGAAAGAATGGTTTCATCAAAAAACTAACTGTTCCAGTCGATTTCTCGTTCCAAAAAAAAACCTTAATACAAATTTTTATTTAGCAAATTTCAATTTGCAAAAATTTGTTCATGAATTTTTTGAAGGACTAGGTATGAAAATACATCGCGATTTAAATTGCTCCCTGCTAACTTCCTTATTGCTTGGAAATATCGACTCAAAATTCTCCTGTCTATGTTCAATTTTTGCCTGAATTAATTGCTGGAGACTAAAACGTTCTATCTATGCAATTATTCGGATTATGAGTATTTTTGGTTTTAAAAAATGAATTTTTAAAAATTTCATAATTCTTTAGGAAGACGAAATTATGATTCTACCTAAAAAAACATGTGATAAGCATCTTTGCTAAATAAAATTAGCGAAATAGGTACGAGTGGATGAGTATTGGCGGTGGTTATTAATAAAGTTATTATTTTTTATTGTTATTCAACTATATAGAAATGATCATAATATTTTATAACAACTACTACAATTCTAACAAAAAAGTAATTATAGTTCAAATTGAATATGGTATAACTCAATCATATTTCTTGGTTATACGCGTGACCAATTTGTCATCATGAATCTGTTACAACAAAAAAAATTGGATTGAATCACGCCTCCAACATATTTTTATCTTTTTTTTTTTTTCACCATGTCCAGCGTTGAAATCGGTATCGGTAGGTAAAATAGAATCTACGCTTTACGCTTCACTGTTTTTATATAAGCTTGAATAGTTTGTTATATAATATTGTTTTAGATTTCACAAAAATCAATTTGAGTGAAATCAACTGCACGAAAAAAAAAACAATGTGTATAATGTGGTTTCGAAAAAAAGTTAGCCAAAAAATGAAATTTACTAAACTGTACTATTTGAAAATCATTTTAATGCAATTAAGATAAAAATGTTTAATAGTGTTAATAAAGTGGGTAAACATTCTTTAAGACCTATGAGTTTGTCCTATTTAAATCCAGACAAAAGCCTTATGACAGTTTTCCTCTTAAATCTTCAAATATCCTATCCCATTTATACTTCTCCATCCTTCCATCATCTGTATCTGTATCTGTAGAGTAGGGAGGGTGAGTGTAGGCTCACAGCACTTAGGCCACATGTGACCCATTGTACATCCTCCCGAGGAGTTGTCTTCCTAGGTCATTGTCCATCCTGTCCTTCTCAGGAAGGTGGACAGGTCACTAGGAGACATCTCCTTTATATCGGCAGGTGTAGGCCAAGACTCACCGAACACACACTCTCTTATTGACGATAACTCCGGACACTCGCATAAGACATGCCTGACAGTTTCATCTTCCTGTTCACACATCCTGCATAGAGGTGTGTCCACTAGCCCCATAGTATGGAGGTGTTTCCCTAGTTGACAGTGACCAGTCAGAAATCCTACTGTTAAACGTAGGTTTCTCCTGGTCATCGCCAAATATTTTTTCGGCTCCAGCTTCCCATTGTCGCCCAGGGTGATCCTGGCAAGACTGCATCCTTTGATTCCATCCCATCTCTTAAGGGATTGAGTATGGGTGTAGCGTTTGGCTAGTTCTGCAATTGTCGAAGTCGTTAGGCCGTAGGTGTCACTGGGTCCTAGAATTTTATCCTTCCATCATGTACATCCCAGATTTTTTGACCTAAGCGACAAGTAAAGAGCTACTCTTTTTGCAGAGGAAGGATTCTCATCTGATAAGTTGGGAGAGTAAGAAATTCCCACAGCCCATAGTCCCTCTCAATAATATACGCAAGTTTCCTATATAAATACTTTAACTTTTTATTGATATACAATAGGAGCTGTAAAGTATATCGAAGACAAAGCATTCCTTGGTGTAAAAAGACGCCTACCCAACAAATCGTAAGAATTCTAAGAATGCAATTGAATTTAACAGCTTTTCATTTGAGAAAAGTTGATAAGGATCTCTAAAGGTCGAAGAACAAAAAAACAATGGGAATGTAAGACAAACAATGAAATTGGCACATTCCTGATGATCGACAGTAATTTCGTTTTATTTCTTTTGTTCAGTTTGCCGGGATTTTATTGTTAGAAAATAACTTGCGGTTACTCTTTCTTAATTTATTAAGACATTTTCTGTTGTTTTTCCTAGCTTTCTTTGATTCCCTAATATTGAAAAGGGTTAGTACTGTCTTTGTTGAGGCAACAAACAACAATGTGGTCAGACTGTCGGGGACCAAGGACTATGAAGAATTCAAAGGTTAATGATCCGTATACAGCAAGTTTTGTCTAACACCAGCCCTCTTGTCGACATTATCAACTTTGTTGAAACCAAAGGCTAGTTCACGTACTGAGAGGTAGCTCCAGGAATCCTAGGTGCTGAGAGGCTGTCTTGCCCTCCCAACTTATCAGCTCAAACCTGGTTGTAGTTTCTCAGGAATATCTTTGCTCTACTAGATCTTTTCAATGACCAGATCTTCTCTTCAAGTACAAATATACAGTTCAGTTCAGAACAATCCAGAGCAGTTTGTAGATTTTTGAGCATCCCTGTATACTAGATTTGAGAATTATTTCACTACATTTAATCTCCTTTTATGACCCATCAAACATAACATCATCGATAAAAGATTGAGTAGTTACTAATTGTGTTAGTAGCAATTTTGCTCCTTCCACATTTTGATTTTAATCGAATTTACGAAAAAGATCTCTCGCATTTCGATGCTCCTAAAATGCTACTGGCACCGTTGATTGGATAATGCTATCGGACATGGTTAAGCCAATTGAATAAATTCGGAAGTTGGCACGACGTTATCGCAAATTATGTTCCACTCGACTCGTGTCTGGATCGTTCGTGTTAAAGCTGGGTTTCCATTCCCGGAGATGTTTTATTTCACTTTTACTATATCCACTTCTGGATATCTTATGTGTATAGTAGGTACTATGGTGGTCAATAAAATTCAATCTATTCCTAGTATTTTCCTACTCAAAAAACATATCTTTAGTATTATGCCACAATTACTTTTAAATGTGAAAAAAACAGGAAGACAATATATAAGATGGAGCTGGAAGGAAGGTACTTAGCACTATTCACGCTGTGTTTTTGTTGAGATTGTATACTTTTAGTGCAAAGACAACTGAGACCTGATGTACCTTTTTCCCTACTTACTTATTGAGGAGAGTCTTCGATTCCATTTTCTTGAGAAATTTCAGGATATCCAGCAATCCCCCATGGGTTGCGATCTAGGTTCCTGTAGTGCTATGAAATCCGGAAGTATGTGATTAGAGGTTTCTTCTTTTATTACACATAATCTACAATTTTCTTTCTCCACTAGTTTGAGCTTCTAGAGGTACCGAATCAGGCAATGGAGTCTTGTTATTACACTTGTCAAAACTCTTACTTTCTGTTCTAGTCTAGTTCATTGAGGTTCCCTATGTATTCCCATACCATTTTAGAGCTGATTACGTAAGAAATCTACACTTTATTGAGATGAGGGCGACCGATCAGTTCTAGTTGAACCTTGTGTGTTGTGGCATGTGATGGTTTTCAGATACACTTTGTAGAACAATATCACTTTATTTAAATAATACAAACTTCACAAGTAACACATGGCGCAGTCAGTAAACTGTCTCTATATTGAATGAAATAATAATTAAAATGTCAGATGACGAAAAAAGCAACCAATAAAGGAGTTAGGTGATTATAACGAAAGTCAGGGGCAACAGATTCAGGTGCAAACCCATGTTTTCTCCCCAATTCTTTGATATCTTGAAGCTGCAGACTCATCTAGTTTACCATATTGTTCGTAGTAATCCAGTTAGGATGGGTTTTCCTGAAATTATATTTGAAACTTATTTATGAACAGAAACTGACTGGTATAGGTAAACTAACTCACTCGAAAATTGCGAAGAGAGCACATATACAGCAAGTTTTAAGTTGGGATTCACTTAGGGGGTACCGTTTTACAGCACAAAACCCAAAACGATATGATATTTTAGATAATATTAAGAACTTATTACTAAATAAATTCAAACTATCAACCGTTGTCTACCAGTGAGCAATGACATGTGTATTCCAGAACAATATGGCTGACCTGTCATTCTGGAATGGTCAATATTGAATTAGCTTGGGGTGCTTGTGGTTTTTTCTAAACTTTCAAAGTGTTTGGATCAATTATCCTATACAAACTCATGGAAAATAGAATAGATAATTCAAATTTTAATAAAAATGTTAAAAATTAGGTGTAAATTACACTTATTAAGATTGAACTTTATCAAAATTAATTATAATTATGTTATAATATCATAGAAACCATCATTAGACAACGTTGGTGTTTTGTAACACTAATTCGCTTACAAAGTTGAAACATAGCATTTAATTTCGTTTACAATTCGGATTAATTTTGCACGATTCACAAGCAACGTATTCATTATAGTCGATATCTGGGGATAAGTAATGCAATAATAACTTTATTAAAAAGCAATTTTTATCTTACAGCTTCATCAAAGAACGTTCAATAATAGTATATTACATAACGAGGTTTGTTTACTATACTTTTTCTACGACTATTTCATTATTCATTCATTATTAACAAATTAAGTGAAAAATGCATTTATAATAATTAATTGTAAAATATTGGTAATTATTCATACCTATACCATTATCCATGTTTGGCTGTTGTTAAATAATAGGATAACGTAAACTGTACGGTGTGTTCTTTTTGGACATTGGTGCTTTCAGAATATGTAAAGGTCTGTAAATTAGTTTCAATTGAATTTATAATTCAATTGGTTGTTGACGTGTTATTATTTATTGACTCATCGACATCGTTCGGCTGTTGTTGAAGATTTCCATTCTCCATGTCGTTTAAGAGCCATTAAATCACCACCGGCATCCACCAAAATAGTGGCAGAAGTTCCTCTTGGGATCCGGTAACTTTAAAGATGCCTATTCTTTTTGTTATTTGCTAGCGCCTTGGCCACTAACCATGTTCTCCTTCCCATATTTGCTTCGGCCTTCCTCTTTTTCTAGCTCTTTGTACCTTGGATTCCCACACTTGCTTGACAGGCCTCTTATTAGTTTTTCTTTGGAGATTACCCCACCAGCTAAGCTGGAGTTTTCCAATGATTTTCAGCATTGGTTCGTTCTATTTACAGGTCTTCTCTTATTTTTGTCTTTCTAATTTTTTCTCTTGTTGTGGCATCCTCTACGCTTCTGTTAGAACTTCCATATTCATACCAACACCTTTTTCTTTACCTTTCAGATAATTTTTAGTTATTTTAACTTTTTCCGTTTGTTGTTGTCCATCTAGTATCTGTCCATGGAATGCCAAAATACACAGTGACAAAAATATCAATTCAATTCACCTCTCTAAACAATTTTGAATGGAACATGTTTTATATTAAAACGACAATTCTCACAAATAACAATTTTCTCCGTAAACTCATAGTAACACAATGATTATCGCTTATCTTATCGAACGATCTAGATCTGAATATTAGTGGCAAGTTCAACTGCTACAATTGTACACCCAGCTATTTCAGCCTGGTTTAATGTCACGGAAAACACTTTTACAAAATGAAATTGACCAGAAATACAATAGGATCAAGGTTTCCCTTGTTTATTTCTCCAACTAATATTAATGTAGGATGTCAGATGAAATAGATATTATATAATATGACATTAGGCAATGGCAGGTATAAAAAGATTACATTGGATAAAGATCCGTAAACTTGAACTGCTTTGTTTATACAATTTCAATTTTCATTTTTATAGTTTGATAAAAACTACTATTTATTTTTTTTTCCAATATTATCCATCTGCTTTATTGTTACACCCGAATTGTTACTTAGATCATTGGAAACATTTTTTTCCAAGCATACAACAACATATTGGAAGTCAAGGGTTATTGCCACTTAAATTCTCGTAGGTAAGTTATATATAAGTATATAAAATACAGTGTAAAGGTTTGTAAAAAGAATATAAATCTTCGAGACTTCGATTACAATTTGGGATACTTCTAGAACCCTCCTGGTGATAAAATAACCTCTCCATGATTAATAGTTTCAATAACATTTCCACTTTCTTCGATATTTCCGATTGCTTCTTTTATAAACCCTCAGTAGTTAAGCTCATCTACCTAGAAAAGCTAAAGAAAGTTACAAATCATCACTCGGTTGTTCGTTCCTCAATGTCACGGCTCCATATCTGTTTAACCTGTTATTACTCCATCAAATATAAAATAACAACATTATCAATAAATAATGAGACCTAATTGAAAATATCCTCAATCATTATGTATATCCTTAAGAAGAACGTGAATTGCATTTCTACCTTTACCATCCAACCATTAATTTATTATTAGTTATGGCAGAATCTAGAATTACACCGTCCATCAATCAATTCTTTAAAAAAAAAACTGTTTATGCCGGTGTTAAATCAATGGGTGTGCTTGTTTATTTATTAAGTGGTACATCCACTCTCGCTTTTGTGAGTTATAAGTGGAAAACTTCTTTGAAGTAATTTCATGAGAAAGCTAAAAGAAAATATGATATATTTTTAAGGCCAGTACCTTTTAGACTTCAACGAACACTTCTATAACTTTAAATAAAATAGCAATTAGGGTGAGGAAGGTAAAGACACCTCGCTTTTCTTATTTCGAAAAGGATAATGTCATTCCTCCTCGAACAGTGAGCTGGCAAAAGCTGGGCTACTATAGAAGGTGTCCAAAGGCTTTTATAGAGTTGCCTTTGGTTGAACTTGTAATTAATAGTACTCTTGGAGTGTTATTGAGTATCCTAGGGTCGTGCTAGGGTTGGAAGACTTCGTAACTATCCTGGGGCTGTGCCTAAAGATAAGCATACAAATATTATATTATTATAATATTCGGTCATAGGTCTGGTCTCTAAGACAGTCGGTAACGAAAGCTTATAGTTGACAATTGTCTTATGGTGAGAGTTGAGGTGGAAGTGACTGATAAAACAAACAAGTTATTTCGTCAAACAAACCTTAAAACAACTGGGAAGCAAAAACACGGTTACTTGCATATGGATACCAAAGAATCATTTTAAAAGGAAGCAAATGACCTCACTAGATCTAATCCAATCTGATGATTCTGGACCATTCTGTGAATAAATAAAAAATTCTTGATGCAGGATGCTACAGATCATTCAAGATTTAGACAGATTTAAGAGCAGTTTTCAGATCTTGACAAAACTGATCTGAATCTGGTTTTGATTCATGATAAGTTACAATATCATTAGCTACTTCTATTGAGTCTTTCACAGGGTCTGCTGCTCTAAGATAAGGAGTATAAAAAGGGATTGTAAAGTCATGAAAAAGAGATGATTTTTTTGATAATATTAAATTATAACACATGTTTTAATCACATGAACTATAGGATTTAAGAAAAATTTATTTTAATTTATTCAAGGTCTTATTTCCATAGAAAATAAAACAAGGCTGTTAACATATGTTTTATAATAATTATGCGATAGATACTGCTTGTTGATGAACGAATGTACCCACAAAATTATAGGAACATTAATTGTCTCCGTTTAATGTAGGAAGTAAGAGAATCCACTCCTTTATTATGTACTCGACACCTGATCAGATTAAAAACGTGACAATGATTTTGAACAAATACATTTTAAACGAGGAGTACATACATTATTCTTTAGGTACAAACGTGACAATAGGTGGAGGAAGTATTGTATTTTTAAATAATGCATTGCACAACGAATTAGACAAATACAAATTGTCCTTCTAACATCTGTTATGGAATCATCCCAGATTCCGTGTGTGACGCGAATATTTTCCTTTTTGAGTTTCCAAAGAAACATCCTCTAAGGGTGAGATAAGACAAGATGAATATGGAGCTTGTGTGCTTCTAAGAGCCCCTCCACCAAGGACTTTTGCAGATCTCCCTCCTGTTATTCTGGAGTGTTTTGTCTAGACCCGTCCTTATTACTAGACTTCGAATGTCAAACCTCCGGTCCTTCATATATTGAGAGGGTTGTAGTTTTCCTTCCCTATCGTCGAAAACCTCTGCCTAGCAGTAGCACATTATGTGTGCTGAGGTTACCTCATTTTCTTGGTAAAACATGCACTCTGATGTTATTCATGTGTTTGTAAGTTTACAACGCCCTGTCAGAAGCCCAACCATGATCCTGATTGTTCTCCTATTATGGCTCAGTCGGTATAGTGAGGGTTCTTTGATGCACTCTTTCGCTTGAATCATTCTTGTTCCACCATTCTCGAGGCTGCATTTTTATCCAAATACTGATATTTGTTTTTTGTACCACAGAAAACCCCTTCTTGGGCAAGTGAGACTGCCTCTTCATTGCGCTTATGATCTGAGTGGCCTGGTACCCAGGCTAAGGACGATCTATTACGACTTCCCATTTCTTGTAGCATCTCCAAGCAGTCCCAAACAAATTTGTATGGAGCTGATTGGTTTAATAGCCGCTTAGCTGTCGGAGTATATGGCAATGGATTCCCGCAACTTCTGTCTGGAATATATTTGCCAAAGCACAGAGGCCGAGCCATCTGTGAAGTTGGCTATTTCTGCATTAATTCGAGGTCCTTCCTTTCATGCCTCTCTGCCTGTTATGACTGTTTTGAAGTTTATCCAGAAGCTATACTGGGAATCATCTCGTCCGATGTAATACTCGATACAGGGTCGATTTCCAACATTTTGTACAGCTGGTTATACCCTGCTACTATACCATTAATCTATATGCTATGAGGGGTCTTAAGACTCTGGTATATAGCCATATCATCATTTTTGGTTGTAATCTCCAGCTCTTTCCGAGGGTAATTCTCATGGACGAAACGTCAGACTGAATTGAAACTTTTATTTATCTAGGACCGATGACTATACTTATCAGGATCATCAAATAACATTTATAACTTCATTTGATTTTTATACGCACGCCTATGCTATACTTCGAATTGTTGGAATTTTAAAATTAATATATTATTGAAGTTTTTTGTACATTTTAAGTTAGAATATTTGATTTAACGATAAAATTAACTCGGTTTATCAGTAAACTGGTTTTTTTTCGGACAAAAAACGTTACAACTATGACTCGGGTACCTATTTATCATGATTTTGTTACGAATTTATTACAAATGAGAATTTCACTGTCTTCGGTTGTGTATATTGGGAGTGTACTTTTTCTCGGCGGCCTCGAATTGCGGACCGATTACCTGATTCCAATAATTCCGTACTCGAACTGCGGACCAAACCAAGAAGACCCCTCTTTTAAAAACCATGAATTGCGGACTAAGCTTAAGTTTATACAACTAGGGTAAAGGTAAGGTGTAAAAATTAGGGAATAGTAAACCATTATCATTTCAATATTTTTTTATTTTGAATAAGAAAATTATAGTTTTTAAAGAAATACATTTTGCTTATAATATGTTTATTAATCAACTAAAATACTATAGTCTATACAATATATGGGATATACGAAGAATTTTTCGATTCGGATTAGGGTAGGGGGTAAGGTAGGGTGGTTTTAGTTAGGTTATTATTGAAAATTATTATAATAATCTGTCAATTACACAATTCAATTTTTCGATTCGGATAAGGGTAGGGGGTTAGGTAGGGTGGTTTTAGTTAGGTTATTATTGAAAATTATTATAATAATCTGTCAATTACACAATTCAATTTTTCGATTAGGGAAAATGTATCTATGCATTCGTGATAAATATCATTATTAAAATATTTTTACTTTCCAAAACACAAACGTTTTAGTTTAGGACTACACTTGGCAACGTTGGTAAGAGCTACATTTAAACGCTCCTGATTTCAGGTGGCCCTTTCGACTTGGTCCGCAATTCATGGGTCATTAAAAACACATGACAAATTTTAAAAATCATTTATGGTTTTTGGTCCGCAGTTCATGTACGCCCCTTTTTCTTTGTTTACCATGAACAAATTTCATCCTGTTTTTTTTGTGACTTTTATAATGATCGTTGTTTTACGAACAATTTTGTGGAAGTGATAGTGAAATTGGTGCAAGAGGAATATGCCTTTAGTCAAATACTGCTTTGTAAGTTTACACAATTATTATTAACGTCTTATAGAAAAGGATGAGGTACTATATTGTGTAATAATATATATACTTTCTTTATTTAATGCCTTCATTAGCTTCACGATTTTGTCACTTATAATTGCACAAGTGGTTTGTATTTTATCGGGTAAATTTGGGTTGTTTAATGAGAAACTGTTTCCTAGAAATTTGACGAAAATAACTGTCAACTATTGAAAACACGACACCGAAGGTGGAGTGTTTTTAGGTTGACAGTTATTCTCGTCAAATTGCTAAAGGAAACAGTTTAGAATTTGAACAACACAAATTTACCCAATATCAATACAAACCTCGAGTGTAATTCGGCAGGACAATTTAATGAATGAGAAATTTGGAAACATATCAATGCAAACTTTATTTATGAAACATTCAAAATAAACACATTTTTATTTTAATGTACAATTATTAAAAACGTAGTTATTGAAATTCATACTAGGAACAGTGATATCGCTGCGGGTGCCACAGCTCATCGTTTCTGTAGTAAATGTTGAAGTTTTTTCATTTTCCAAACGAATTGATTGAATAATGCGTGAATGATACTCTTTGTCAACTTGTAAGTATGGTTTTATTGATGATGAATTGCTGTGTCCTGTTATTTTTATTAGAGCTTGTTCTTCAATTCCGCTTTTACTTAATTCGCTAACTGCTGCCGCTCGATTTGAGTGATTTGTAATTTTGACACGTTTGACATCTAAACCAATGCGTTGTGCTGAGCGTTTAGTCCATTTGGAAATTTCATTAATTCCAATCGGCAAATTCTTGTACCAACCTTTAGAATTTCTCTTTTTCCAAAAGGGATTTGGTGTAAGAAATACTCTGTCCGAAGTTATAAAAGTGTTTCGTTTTTCCATTAACTTTTTGAATAAACGTATTGGGCAAATATCTTCGTCGAAAATATTAGGCGTGATCCATTTGCTGTCACATAATTTATTGTTGCCGCCTTGTCTCGTTTTCGAAAATAGAGGATTATACTCGATACGTCCACTTTCCTTTCCATTATTTTCAATTTCAGATACGAAATAAGTGGTTTTGCAATAAGCTGCTCCTCCTCCGCGCCAAGCTAGTTCAAACGCCAAAATGTGATATAATTTCTTTTGAAGTCCTTCCGGTTCATTTTTGTTATATAATCTGGCCATTGCAAATACTTCAGATTTATTAAGAGCTGATGCACTACATTTTCTCTTTTCGGCTTGTGCTTGTAGGATTTTACGTTTAGCATTACGTGCAGCTTCTTTGTAGTCTTCTCCGTTACTTTTTCGCATATTAAATGCCCAATCTTGCAATATTACATTCAATTTCACGATGGAAGTATCTGGCTCAAATGTGTATCTTTTTGCATCGCAAAACGTAGAAAATTGTCGCCAGATTGATGATTGCGTCGCAACTGTATTAGTAGGCACACAGGTATTAACAATTTGACTAATTTCTGCGTTCGTAGACACACCGAATCGACTCATTGTTAGTTCTTGAAAATTCAATAAGTTGTTGACAAACTATTTATTCTGGTAACCAACACCGCGATAATTGATGAACAAATAATGAATAAGTGAAAAAACCACTAGAGTATTTTGTCGCTGTAAAAGTTAAAGCTAACTTTTGCCGCTGTCAAAGTGACAATTGCACTGTGGCTTGTTTTTCTCCATTTCAATAACAACAGCTTCGTTATTTTAAATGAGACACACTATACAGGAAACTATTCAAAATCATACCTTTCCTCAAGAAAAATTCCAATATTTTCTTTCTAATATTGTTCTGAATATAATATTATTTCATAAGTTATATATTTTTTATTAATAAGTGACATCTAAAAGTTGTTAGTCTGTCAAATGTTAGGAAGCTGTAAATGTATTTAGAGGTGGGATTATTCAGTTCTTTAATGTATCAAGAACTAAACTGAAAAAACGATGAATTTTCAAGTTTTTGCAATTTTTTTAACATACAGTATGGCTCCTTTTATTCATTCGACAAATTGACACTGTTTTTTGTATAAAATACCGAGCCAAAAAGTGACGTTTAGGATGTAAAAAAAATTTCAACAAATAATTTCCAAAATAGTTTTGGATTGCTTGTAACATCAGGCACAAACTCTTATACCCGATATTTAATAATATTTTAAATTATTGTTTATTCATAATAATCCTACTTATTTTCAAATATTTACTCATGAAATCTCGCTACCGCTTAATTAATATTTGTTTTTGTGTATAAACGATCGTGCACCACAAACTATACAGCTAGGCTACAAGAACGTGTTCATTTACGTTTCCAACAGATTCTCTTACTCTTTCTCTCTATTCGGATCGAATTGGCATGCTTCAATAATATAATATAAATATCATTTATCCTGTCTCGTCCATTTTGTTGAAATACTTATTACTAATTCAAGAAGAGTGGTAGTGGAAGTAACACGAACATTATAATCTTTACTGTGAAAGTTTCAATTGTAAAGTCTCAAAAATGAATAAAATATTTTTTCATCGCTAGGTTTTAGAGGTATATTTTTGTGATTTTAACATATTCAAATTAAAAACACTTTTGTTGTAAATTGTAAAAATAAATAAAATTGAATTGCCTATTGACGATTCCCATACAGATTTTCCAGTACTGAATTTAAATTTCCATGAATAACCGACCGTGCGATTCAACAGATGCTACATATTATCTCATTTCCACCTGCAAACCTACACAGATAATAAAATTTCATTAGCTTTTTGACTAGCCTTCAATAATTCATACGAATTTAATTTTATAAAAAACATCGTAATACTGTTTTTTTATTGTAATCAAAACATTTGGATGGTAAAATTGGATGCTGTATGTAACTATTATACCTTTGGAACAATCATTTGGGAAAATGTTCACTCTAATATATCCGTTACTTGATTCCTTGCTGGATCGACAAAGTACTTAGGATAAAAATGTCATACTTCACATTTTTGGTGAAATTTAGTACTTCATTTTTTTTTAACAGTGTAGTTGGCAGACGTTTTTGTTATCAGAGTACCCAAAAAAAGTTTTATCAAATTTCTATAATGCTTACAGAATCTAGAACATCTTTGGTCGAAGACATTTTTCATAATTAAAAAGATTCTACTTGAAATTAAATCAAACATTGAAAATTCAAAGTTCAGCAATCTGAATGCGACGTATTATAGTCATGTATGGCTATTATAATAATACGTTCAATTCAATTCTACCGAATTTCAATTTTTTTTATCTTTCAATAAACCCACTCGTTTTCAGCTCGTTCATTTTCTCCGTATATATCCATTATACTTTACTAAAATTCAGCGCTTCTCATAAAACCGAGTGAAACGAGGTCAAAGAAATTTAAATCTCCCCCGACCATACATCTCTTCCATGGTAATAACATTTTACTCATTCTCGTTCATTGAAATTTGAAGTAAAATATATGATATACTAAATCAAATGTCAGCTAACCTATCAAATCAAATCTCGCAGTTAGGAGTGACTTACAATCCCGTCGATGCTGATCACTAAAAGGAAAATGACATATTTTAAATCATCGTATCTTCTTCAGAGACTATAAGACTTGATCTTGTCAGGGTTTCTGGAGCTTTTTGGCTGTTCTACTTTCTATTTTTTCTTATTTTCTTGGGAATCAAACCACAATAATGTTTTTTTATTTTTTTATTTCAATAAAAAAACATTATTGTGGTTTGATTCCCAAGAAAATAAGAAAAAATAACAAGTAATGCCACAAGGAACTTATAGAAGATGTTCTACTTTCATTTCCTTTCATTGAAGTCCATATCGATGCTTGGTATTACTATCAGCAATAACCTCTCCTGGGAAAATCACGTTAGGTCCATTGCCAACAGTGCTTCCCAAAAACTTGGTTTCTTGTTTCGTGCCAAGAGCTATTTCACTTCCAGTCAGCTGCTTATGATCTATAAGGCACAGATCCGACCTGTCCTGGAATACTGTTCCCATATTTGGAGTGCGGCACCTAAACATATCCTGAAACTATTGGATTCTGTCCAAAAAAGGGCAATTCGTCTCGTCGGTGATGCCTCGCTTACAAAATCGCTCACTTCTCTGGAACACCGTAGAAAAGTTGGCGATTTGTCTCTATTTTATAGATATTTTCATGGGCGATGCTCTTCTGAAATATCAACAATCCTTCCTCCTTTGGCAGTCTCCTCGAGATTAACCCGTCAAGTTCATTCTTCACACCCCTTCGTGGTCACTTTGGGGACCTGCAGAACATCACTTTCCAAAGACTCGTTCATCCAACGAACAGCTAGGCTTTGGAACTCATTGCCTAGGGAGGTGTTCCCCGAGGCATACAACCTCCAGAAATTTAAGAAGAACACCAACTCCTACCTCCTTTCCCTTGGTTCCCACGATGTTCTCTGAACATTACAGGATATTCCTTTTCGTGGGAACCAGAACATAAAAAAAAAAACTCTTCTTCTTCGCCAAAGCAATTACACAGAAACTCTTCAGGAATGGATGGTTATTTCCTTTGTTTTTAAATTTAAACCTCCAGTTTTTCCTGTTTTCAGGACCTTCGTAGAAGTGGTATTCCCACCAATTGGAATATTTTTATTCCAACATCACTTTTGATAGCTGTTGGAGATAAAATGAAACGTTTGACAAGCTCATGAGTGTGAATTGTGCATATTTTTAATATTTCTCAGTCATACCTGACAAATTTTGCTAAACAAGTTGAGAAAATTAAATAGAAAAAAATACTTGTTTTTATTTTCACATATTGTTACTTTCCAATATATTCTCAGCATCGAATTACGTTATTACAATTACTTTATAATGTTCCAGTAGCCACTACCATTTAAATCCCATAAACGATCCCTTTTCATGAATAACTTACGCCTTGTAATATTCCTTTGGCCAGCGTGCCATTTCCATTTCTTTGTGAAGGGAAGTTTCGAAATGCAAACAGGTGGAAAACTTAATGGCGTCATATCACGAATTTGGGCTGTCAAGTTCGGCATGCTGACGGCTACACTCCATTAATTATTATAACCATTCGCAAAATGTCTAAATCCATGCATCATCTCTATATATATATCATGAATTCATTAGACAGGGAAGTATTGGGAGATATTATTGTCCAGAAAAAATATTATAACCATAGTTAGGTATATATTATTTTTTTTAAGAAAATATACACTTTCTGGACAATTAAAATGTCCAGAAAATAACGTTTTGCCGATCAAGACCCGAAAATGGACGTGAGGGACCGGAAAATTATAAATTATTTTATAAAATATAATACAATCTACCTTGATTTCGTTACTATGACAACAACTTTTCGATATATTGTCGAGTGATGACAGTTCGTTGATTTTTAATTTGTCGTTCATGTCAAACTTAATTCGCGAGTGCGCAAATTTAACAATAATATGAATTATTCAGAACTTGAATTATCCGATAAAGAATTAAATGTATATCGAAGTGTCTGTCTTAAAAAAAATACGTCCAAGCTTCCAGGACTCCAGGACTAGAAAAACACTACTTTCCGGTCTTGTAACGTAACCTTACCGGAAAATCAACCATATGAACACCAAAAATAGGGCGGAAAACTCATAACGCCACGATTTTTTAAGTTTTTCACCATCTGTCATTTGATTAATTTGACGTTTTTACTTAAACGTCATGTCAAAGTTTTTGTTATATTTTCCAATTTTTTTGGAATATTCGGTAGGCGAAAAACAGTTGTTTCACACATGCAGAAAACGCTGTAACTAAAACTTTTTGCCCTTGTGACACAATATACTATTGGACGCAACTTTACAATAAATTTTTTTTCTTCCGTTATATTCAATTATATTTGTATTCCTCATCTTTATTTTCTTCTACTTTCTCCTTCATCAGAAATTTTTTTTTCTCTCTCTATCGACATCTCCTTATCGTTCTCCAATTTTACGTTGAAAACTACGTAAAACTCTTTTCTTTGCAACTTTATTTTGACAATTCAATTCATGTATAAAAAATCGCATATGCCACAGTGCAATTGTCACTTTGACAGCGGCAAAAGTTAGCTTTAACTTTTACACTTATTCATTTGTTAATCAATTATCGCGGTGTTGGTTACCAAAATAAATAGTTTGGCATGTTTGTCAAGAACTAACAATGAGTCGATTCGGTGTGTCTACGAACGCCAAAATTAGTCAAATTGTTAATACCTGTGTGCCTACTAATACAGTTGCGACGCAATCATCAATCTGGCGACAATTTTCTACGTTTTGCGATGCAAAAAGATACACATTTGAGCCAGATACTTCCATCGAGATATTGATTGTAATATTGCAAGATTGGGCATTTAATATGCGAAAAAGTTACGGAGAAGACTACAAAGAAGCGGTAGTTAAAACAATTTGGAACACCACCGCTAAAATGCTACAAAGTAAATATTATAACGAATTTAAAATTGTATTCAACCCTTTCACCGATGTTCAGTTTAATTCATCACGAGCTGCACAAAATGCTAAACGTAAAATCCTACAAGCACACCGCGAAAAGAGAAAATGTAGTGCACCAGCTCTTAATAAATCTGAAGTATTTGCAATGGCCAGATTATATAACGAAAATGAACCGGAAGGACTTTAAAAGAAATTATATCACATTTTGGCGTTTGAACTAGCTTGGCGCGGAGGAGAAGCAGCTTACTGCAAAACCACTTATTTCGTATCTGAAATTGAAAATAATGGGAAAGAAACTGGACGTATCGAGTATAATCCTCTATTTTCCAAAACGAGACAAGGCGGCAACAATAAATTATGTGACAGCAAATGGATCACGCCTAATTTTTTCGACGAAGATATTTGCCTAATACGTTTATTCAAAAAGTTAATGGAAAAACGAAACACTTTTATAACTTCGGACAGAGTATTTCTTACACCAAATCCCTTTTGGAAAAAGAGAAATTCTAAAGGTTGGTACAAGAATTTGCCGATTGGAATTAATGAAATTTCCAAATGGACTAAACGCTCAGCACAACGCATTGGTTTAGATGTCAAACGTGTCAAAATTACAAATCACTCAAATCGAGCGGCAGCAGTTAGCGAATTAAGTAAAAGCGGAATTGAAGAACAAGCTCTAATAAAAATAACAGGACACAGCAATTCATCATCAATAAAACCATACTTACAAGTTGACAAAGAGTATCGTTCAAGCATTATTCAATCAATTCGTTTGGAAAATGAAAAAACTTCAACATCTACTACAGAAACGATTAGCTGTGGCACCCGCAGCGATATCACTGTTCCTAGTATGAATTTCAATAACTGCTTTTTTAATAATTGTACATTAAAATAAAAATGTGTTTATCTTTAATGTTTCATAAATAAAGTTTGCATTGATATGTTTCCAAATTTCTCATTCATTAAATTGTCCTGCCGAATTACACTCGAGGTTTGTATTGATATTGGGTAAATTTGTGTTGTTCAAATTCTAAACTGTTTCCTTTAGCAGTTTGACTCGAATAACTGTCAACCTAAAAACACTCCACTCTCGGTGTTGTGTTTTTAAAAGTTGACAGTTATTCTCGTCAAATTGGTAGGAAACAGTTTCTCATTAAACAACCCAAATTTACTCAATAAAACAAACCACTTGTGCAATTATAAGTGAAAAATCCACTCTCGGTAGAAAAAGAGGTCGACCAATCGTCCGTGTGGAATACACTTAACAAATCACATTGTCGACAATAGAAGTTACAAACTTACCAGCGTCTTATCCTGTCCAAGTTTGCCCAGAAATTATTTCCATCAATAAAAATGCCTCCTCTAGAAGCTCGAGTCAAATTTATTGAGAAATGTTTCAGAGAAATACGGGCATGGATTTTAAACTTTCCAATCATGTACTGTGTGCTGCATAATTTGAATTATACGGTATTAATCTCAAAGCCTTCAGTCCCTAATCAATATACTTCGTTAACGGTATACAGAGGAATGCCCTTCGAAGCACAGCGTTGATTGATAGACTTGATCTAATGCAGAAACTAATATTCATTTAAATCCCATTAAGTTGTTCATGTTCAATTTTGCGTAAATCGCCTCTCTGTCTACCATTCATCCGTGTTCCATTGTGCAGATCAAAATTATTGATGTGACAGTTTCGAATTTAAACTGTAATGATTCAATTATTTTACAAAAGCCAATGGTGCGTTAATGTTGTCGTTTAAATAATTGAAGAAGATCCATTGAATGGTGTATTTATTACTCGATTCTTATTTGTTTCGTCCAAGGAATAAACTGGACATCTAGAATCAATTCTAGAGAAGACGATCTACTATTCCTCTGGTTCATGGTATTTATTTAAGAGACACTCTGTAGTTGTTAACAGAATTCGGATAAAATATATTTGCAAAAATTCTGGAAAAGAGAAATGTTGAGAAAGATACAGATGAAGAAAATTCCCATCCAGAAATAGGCTTCAACTATTTGTTTCAGTTCCACGATAACGTTGATCCAGCTCCTAAAAAACATCAATCAGATGGAAAATACTTTAGTCTAGTTACCTGAGTTCCAGTGTAAGCTAGAACAGAAAAGGAGGTACATCACATTTTATAAATAACAGTTTCCTGTACATTTATTTAATCCGCAACACTGTGTACGACACAAACTAAACTCCGACGTCGACCCCAACCTATTTTCCAACCGGAACATTAACAGAATACTATAAATTTCCATTAAAACATTGATCAGTGGAATAGAACATCGCATCGACGTCAGGCCGGACAGTAAATATCACCCATACTTGTATCACTCATTTCACCTGCCCATAGAAAATGTCAGATTGCAGCAATGATGTATAAATCATGACCGAACGATCTGCAAGACTGTCATTTGCAGGGAGTCGGAACGAAACAATAACTATAATTAAATGTTTTTTTTTTAGAGTGAAATATCGAAGATTTTCGCTTCGAGGGTTTTGTTTGTTTTCATGATTTCTGGTTTGAACTATGTATTGCCTTGTTATTATATATGTCGGAGAATTATATTGCAATTAGTGTACTTCGTGCGGTATTACAGTTGTTAAGTAAATCAAACGAGCATATACGGGGTTGAGGAAATATCTAACAACATATTTACAACAATAAACTTATAAAAATGATTTGTTACTGCTGAACTTAATAAATATTGAAAGTCATGATGTGTTTGTAGGTCGTAACTATTTGGGTATTTCATTCTTTCGATTGGGTTCTGTATCTGTAGGGTAGGGAGGGTGAGTTAGGCCTACAGCACTTAGGCCACATGTGACCCTTTGTCCCGAGAAGTTGTCTTCCTAGGTCATCGTCCATCCTGTCCTTTCTAGGAAGGTGGACAGGTCACTAGGAGACATATCCTTTATATCGGCAGGTGTAGGCCAAGACTCTTGACGATAACTCCGGGCTCTCGCATAGGACATGCCTGACATATTCATCTTCCTGTTCACACATCCTGCATAGAGTTGTGTCAACTAGCCCTATTTTATGGAGGTGTTTCCTTAATTGATAGTGGCCGTTAAACGTAGGGTTTTCCTGGTCGTCGCCAAATATTTTTTCGACTCCAGCTTCCCAGGGTCGCCCAGGGTGATCCTGGCAAGACTGCATCCCTTGATTTCATCCCATCTCTTTGGAGATTGTGCATGAGTGTAACCAAGCCAAGCCGTAGGTGTCGTTGGGTCCAAGAATTCTTAGTCCAGTCGCTTCCCTGGCTAAAGAATCAGCAATGCGGTTACCTTTGCCCCTTAACCCACCTCAGGATAATTTTGTTATTTACCGAGGCGTTAGCTAAATCTCGATGTCACTTTAATACTAGACCTGATGTAACACGTTGTCTGTTCAAGGCTGGTACAGCTTGTCTGCTATCAGTGCAGATTATTATATTTTTGCAAGAAATTCCTTTTCCGGTTTGTTCCTCTGTGGCAATTGAAATACCAGCCAGTTCTGTTTGAACCACATCCTAAGCCTTCTTTGGTTTTTGAGCCGTCTGTATATATGCGTATTACATTTGCTGCGTCTGATTTCCAAAGAGTTTTCATCGGCCTAAGGTGAATAGAGAGCTGCCAAAAACAATTGACCTACTGAAATGATGTCCTCAGGATCAGCATCTGCACGGTGGAAGATCTTGAGAGCCTCCTATAATGCAGAAGAAATGCTGAATTACCCCTTATAGTAGAACACGTTCCTTAATACTATACATTTTCAAAACCCATAATTCCTAATTTCTTTGTTTTTTGGTATCCATATTTAGTATGCGGCTAACATCAATATATTCTTCTAAAACGAGTTCACAGTATCTGCAGTTTGGGATAAAGAAAGCTCAATATTGACTATTAATTCTATTATTCGAAGGACTTCCCGACGGAAGAAAAAAACAAACAAAAATAGTAACATAACGCCGAAAGGTCGTTGTGTTAGGAATACTAAAAGCCATCTTAATCAATTTCTTGTTTCGAAGTATAGTATCCGCATGGAATAAAGCTTCTGCTGCGTTACATTTCTCAAAGCAATGTATTTTCGCGAGAAACAATGTAATTTCAGGTGAAATAAGATCCACACCCTTGTTATTTGCTGTTCAATTCCAGTGGAGTTCCTCTTGAGGCAAAAAAATATTCCCATTTCTTCACAAAAATTGATAGAGTTTCCACTTTTATCTTCATCTATAAAACGTTGACTAATTAAAGAAACCTATCGGTATGCGTTAAGCGAGGGTCAGACTGAGCTGGTTTTCAGTATCACCAGCAAGTAGCTCTTCTCCTCTTTCCTTGAGGAATTTTAGGACATCTGCAGGCTTCAAGTTAGGTAAATATCCTTTTTCTCTCCAATAATCTCCTAGATGCTGTGCCCTAGGATCCTGAGGTTTCATCTTCCATGCCACAGAATCTACATTCTTCTTCCTCCGCTACTTTGAGCATTTTCAGGTGCCAGTTTAGGTGGCAATGTCCCATTAGGATCCTTGTTAAAACTCTTAGTTCAGTTTTACTTTGACTTATGCATTCATTTGATCTCAACAGGTTGTAGTCACCCAGAAGAATCTTTGATTGCATAAGCCCTACTAGATCTTTCCAATTGTCAGATCTTCTCTTTTCTTCGGCTTCACTTATTTTTTCCAATATTACATTGGAGCTGATTCCGCAAAAGGGTTCCGGCCCCCAAAAGGGTATTTCAGTCCCACTCTTCGCTAGTTCATCTGCCATTTCGTTTCCTTCTATTCCAGTGGTCCTGGAATCCACAGTAAGGTGACTATATTGTTCTCGCCTAGTTCATTAAGTTTGCCTAGGCATTCCCACACCATTTTGGAACTGATTACACAAGAACTCAGTGCTTTAATGGCTGCTTGACTATCCGACACCATGATAATCTTTTGCCTTCTAGATTCTTTGTCAATATTGAACTGGGAACACTTTCTTTTGTCGTGAATTTCCGCTTGAAGGATACTTTGGGTTTTTCCCAATGTTTCAGAGTGTTTGGTTCCTGAACCGTACACGCCTATCCCAGTTCCTTCTATTGCTTTCGTGTCTTCTGTGTACCATTGAATAACATTCTTTCCAAGTCTGGTAATGGTATTTGGATCCCATTCCTTCTTGTTGCTTAATTCCGTAACGAATGTCTTTCTAATGTTATACCTTTTCATCACACCATCTTGTGGCATGTCCCAGGTTTTTTGATTTTTAAGGAGTAAGGAGATTATTTTTTTTAAATCATCCACTCTCTACTTAGTTGTTCTTGTACTTGTTCTTTCAAATTTTTGAATAACCAGGAAACAAAAAATCTTTTCCGCTACCTCTTACGTTATATCAGTAAATGCTTTTGGAGTGTAGCAGAATATTTAAAGACTTTCTATTCAACAAAATCATTTCAGCCTAATACCCTAAACGATAGATATTGTGGAAATGAAACTACGACGCTGTTAAGTCGCTGGGGGCTTGTAGTGTAACGAATGCAAACCTTTTGAAATATATGCACCCCAACCTATGTAGATATACGACTGAAACATTATAAATCACGTAACGGAGCAGAACTCGTGATTTCGATGTGACAATATTACTAAATTCGGATTTGCACGGAATTTCCGAAACAGATTGGGGGTTATGGTGGTGACACGTCAAAAAAAAAGAAAAAGGATTCGTCTATTTGTTACCGTATGCTACATAAATTTGGACGGATAAATATCGATCTTAATTTAATACTTTTAAAGTATTTCGGTTGGGAATGAGAATTGCAATATTACAAAGCAAATTTATTAATTAAAAACTTCACAACGGATACATCAGTAGATGTATTTTTCAAGAAAAGTTAGTTCCGAATTGAATCGAGTTAGATCGTGAGAAATTCTCGAAATGGCTCTAGCAATCGCGCAAGAATAGTAGAAATAGCGAGCTACGTACCTCGAAGAAGGTCGGTAAATGTCTCACCCACTCGTGCAATAGCTATTTCATTTGACATTTCATTGTGTTTCTCCTCTCCCCATTAATTTAAACGAAGCATCGTGATAGGAGCACCCACGGCGAAATAGGTTGAGGTCATGATAACACACAACAAGAAATAAAAATAACAAATTTATAGGTTTTTACCTACTATAAATATTACGGATGTAATTGTAATCCTCATCAATATAAGTTTCATTATTTTGCTATGAAATTATTTATTTCTATTTCAATCATCCACATGCTTTCATACTAATAATATTAATGAAGATTTAAATAAAGTTTGTAAGGCAGATGGATAGTATGCTACGGAACGACATATCCCATTAGTTTTCTCTACCCTCACTTCAATAACTTGTAAAATAAACATCTCTTTGGTTACATTATTGCTAATTTCTCCATATTTTGTCTCAAAAAAAGATCTCAGGTCAGTCAAAAAGATTATAATACTGTTCCAGATGATGCACATTTGGAAGGAATTATTGTAATATTTCAATGACCCTGTAGCTTTTAGCTCTTCGCAACTAAATCTAAATTGTTCTGATATCTTTTGAAAGCTTTTGAAAATGCTGCTCAACTTCCTTTTTTTGTTGCTCTATATTTAAAATATACTTTTCATACTTTCTTCGACTTAATCTATTTTTTATACATCTTTCCATTATTTTTATCAACTTTTCGATTTATTCGTGATTGTCCTTATAAAAAGAAAATTTAAAAATTATAGGGGAAATCCTACACTAGTTCATTACACGATGAAGACGTGCAATTCGCGTGATATAACATCCTAGCATTCTGATTTCGCAGAGAATTTCGTGATAAAGGTGAAATAATTGTTGGCTAGTAATTTGCCTTGTGGAATACGACGGGTTTTAGAGTCACGCCTTCTTGCACACGATCCTCTTCCCCAGAGTGTAGTTTTAGACCGACACTCCTCACAGGACCGGTGCGCAATGAATACATTTATTCGCAAGGGGAAATTTTGTTTGTTTGGTTGCCATAAAAAATATTTCCCATTCTCACCAAAAATTATATGGATTTAGTTGGAGTTAATCTCTCACCTCGCCACTTACAATATGCCCTACATTAGACTTATCTTCAAGCGTGGATCTACTCCATCTAACACTAGGTATGCCAGAAGGTCGTTTACACCTTCGAACAATGAATATACTATAAGATCTAACACAAATATTTCCATTAAATTAAAATTCTCACACAGCACGGCACTGTTATTGGAATCAGTGACCCTTGCTGTGTGTATTGCTATCCTTATTTTGGAATGAGAGAGTCGATTTAGATGTTGGTTGTATTCAAAACGTGTTGTCAGAACAAGGAATAATCTTCTAGTCTGTTTAATGAACGAAAGTTTGTACTGTAGACTGGAAGTATGTAACAAACTTGCGAGTTTAATGTCTAGTGACTGTGAATAGGGTAATAAAATGGTATGATTGCTTTTGAAAGATGGCAGGTATTTTAATTTCTGGTCGTGGTAGAGGTCACCAGTTTAAAACCCGTACCGGATCTGACGGCACAACAATAACAGTAAATAATAAAACTCGAGTCATGTGTTTTATTGGCTGCTTCACGATTCACGATTTTGATTACAGATTTTGTCAACTTTCCCATATAAATTCGTTATCCTTATCTATAGTGTCCATGGGACAAATATCCAGAAATAATCGTTTGTAGGAAATGAAATATAACTTACAACGTTGAGGATTTATTTTACTAATCGTGCCGGTCCTGTGTTAAACCTCCTGAGCGAAAAACAATAATCACCCCGACAGATTCTGATTGGTGGTTTGCTCTGGATGTGGCTATAAATTACAGTACACCCGTGTTGTTGTATTGTTTTAGATGGACTGAAATGTCTTCTTCTCTCTAGAGTATTACTGTAGCGACTGATATAAATAATACATAATAGAAGAAAATATCCTTTGTCACCCTTGTTAGAGCGTGAATTACATTGATTCAAGATGGTGAAATGGGACCAAAGACTTAAATCATCTACCCTCACTAATATTGAGTTTACATTAAACATGGAGTGATAGAAATTGAGGGTTGTACAACCCCAAATAACAAAAAAAATGTACATGTGTATGTGGGAATTCTACGTGAAGTATCATTTTTTGTTGTTGCAGGATTGTTACCTACTTTATCAACAATTCTTTCTGCATATTCACTAAACGTGTACTATGCATCTTTTCAAATATTCTTCTGCAAATAAACTGACAGACAGTGAAATTACGTTTCCTAAAGATTGGTCGATATACATGATAAATAAATTGACAGCGGTCTACGTGATAAAAACACATTTTTCAAATGATGATGGAAGCTGAATGTGCTTTGCGGTGTCTCACAAAATTCCGAATTTCTCGGAAACCTTACATTTCATCGAATTCGATATAAAGCACCTTTTTTATGCAAATAGTTAAGGAGCAACTTGACAATATTTCCAATTTTGTTAATGTTTCCTTGAGTCACACTGTAGACTATCTGTATCTGTAGAGTTGTCTTCCTAGGTCATCGTCCATCCTGTCCTTTCCAGGAAGGTGGACAGGTCACTAGGAGACATCTCTTTTATATCAGCAGGTGTAGGCCAAGACTCACCGAACACACACTCTCTTATTGACGATAACTCCGGGCACTCGCATAAGACATGCCTGACAGATTTATCTTTCTGTTCACACATCCTGCATAGAGGTGTGTCCACTAGCTCCATTGTATGGAGGTGTTTCCTTAATTGACAGTGGCCAGTCAGAAATCCTACCGTTAAACGAAGGTTTTTCCTGGTCATCACCAAATATTTTTTAGACTCCAGCTTCCCAGGGTGATCCTGGCATGACTGTATCCCTCGATTTCATCCCATCTCTTTAGAGATTGAGTATGGGTGTAACGTTTAGCTATTGTTATCTACGGAGGCGTTAGCTTATTCTCGATGGCACTCTAATATTATCCTTGATGTAACACGTTGTCTGTTCAAGGTTTGTCTGCTATCAGTGCAGATTATGCAATTATGCAATTATGCAATTGAGATACCAGCCAGTTCTATTTGAACCACGCTGGTGGTTGTTTCCATTCCCCACTTAATCCTTAGGCCTAGTGATCTGGAGTAACTGTAGACTATTCAGGCTTAGGAACATTTTCACGAGCTCTTTCAACATCTTTTATGGACCATCTCAGGAAACTAAATGTTGTTTTGGCAGTAAAAAATAAGTGGCCCAATGAGGTTGGATGCGTTTAATGGGTTGAATCTTCGTCAGATTTATTGAAATAGTTGTAATAGCTTGATTTAAGGGATTTACACTGTCTAGAAACAGTCTATGGAAACTTTCTAGTGGTGAACAGGAAAGAAAAAAGTGGACACAAAGTGAGATACGAAAATGTACATTCATGATTTAAAACCGTTTTGTGTTTATTTGTACCACACAAAATTCTAAGTAGATTTGAATTTTGAAAGACAAAATATGACGAATAATACGAAACGCGAAGGAGCTGCCGTACTAATCTAATGTCCTCCGTTGAGACCGTGCATGATCTTCTTCAAGTCGTTTTTACATTGAAAATAAATCTTGGATATGGTAATTTAGGGAGTAGGATTCAAACTGAATTCTGATATTGTATTTTCCTTCGGAGATTTTCCGCTATTCTTTTAAACGGTAGCAGAAAAGTCCCAAAATAGCGACTGAGAATCGGGCCATCAAAGAAAATTGTTTGCTCATTCAGATAAGATGAAGTTGGCGAAACTGCAAGTAAATCCTTTGTTATTTTCTAACAAAGGGAAAGGAAGTAGGTGTGTATCTGTCACTATTAAAAATAGTTACAGCTTTTTAACATCTGCTACGATTCTATGAAGATGTATCTAACTAAACGAGTTTGAAAGAGGAAAAATTGTAGAAGCTCTTAAGATTTATGTATTTGGATTATAAAACAGAGTAGACGAATTGAAGTGGTGATTAATAAACTCAAATACTTAGTAGTTATACTTTTTGTAACTCCCTGTAGTACTTACACACTAGATTTAGAACATATAGCTTAAACATTCTTCAAGCATTCAGCTCCTAAATCTTTGCATAAATTTAAATAATTATAATGAAAAAAATTAGGAAGCAAAGTTGATTATAAAATGAAATTTATAGCATTGTTTATAGCTCAATTACAATCATGAACATGTTGTGAAGTCTTCCTATTATGGCCGATGTTTTGAGCCTTGAACATACTGACATTTGAAATAACATACTCGCCTACCCAATAAGGATTTCCTTTTAGGAATTAACTGCAACTTGAACACATTTCATCCAAAACTTTGAAAAACTTATTTATTTATAATTATATTAAATATCACCTGTTGAAGTATGTAAATATTATAAACTTAATCTGGAGTAAATATCGTCACAGTCTAAAAATTCTTTAATCAATAACATTTTCGTTTGCAATTAAACTATTTTTAAGTAGTTATAATTATAATAAGATCTATTCGATAAACTTGGAAAATGATTTTATTAAACTGGGTGAAGTATTTCCTGCAGCGATCACGCGTATACAACATACTATGTGGGTTTGTGATCAAAACGAAAAATATTAAATAATAATAATTATAATGCTGGACGATATTTTTATTTTCGCAGGACATCCCACGAAAGTATAGAGAGAATAATAATTTAATAGATCGGTTGCGGGAAATAGAATTTAAATCAGTTTTTTGCGAAAATTTAATTATAGTTTTAACAATATTAATTTGAATGGAACAATTTTGGTTTTAAAACGTTACAGAATTTCACAAGAACTATACTATTTTCTTTTTTATTATTTTCCAATTTAGCATTTTTTTGTCCACAATGATTAACAACAAAATTATGTGTCATGTAAACCCCGAAGTAGGAATGGGTCAATTGAAACTGCGAATGTGGGCAGGAAGCACTTACTGCGCTACCCCTGCTGCAGGTGGCCAGTGATACAATTGAACCCAGGTTTGTGTTTAATAAACCCTACAAAATACAAATAAAACAGAACACAGAGTGAGATGATGCAAATGCTATACGCATATATTCAGACGCCTCAAAAAACAAAGAAGATGTGGAATTTATTCGCCTAAGGATTAAGTGGGAAATGGGAAAAAATACCAGCATGGTTCAAACAGAACAGGCTGGTATCTCATTTGCCACAAAGGTACTAACCAGAAAAGGAGTTTCTGACTGGCCACTGTCTATTAAGGACACTTGTCCGCAGTTCATGCATCTGTCCGCAATTCGTGCGCACAGACAGATACGTGTCGTAGTATTTTTAAAATATTCATAGTATCTATAAGCTATTTTATTGTTATTTCAAAATCGTTTTGACTTTTATATGTCCAATCATTAAACTACAATTTCTATAGCCAAATTAAATTTAAATATTAGATAATAAATACGTGTATTGTTCTCATTTCATCATTATAAAAATCTGAAGTGTGAAGATATGATACAGAACAAGACTTTTATCGAGTGGCTAGCAAAAACTTTCGAGCGATCTTTTTTAAAAAAAGACGATTCATTAGGAATTACGAAATTAGGATGGTCGATAAATATCGCCTTGATTTTTAATTGTTGCTTCGTATAAAGTTTTTGTAGTGTTATTAGTTGATTGATTAATTCAATCTTAATACCCTTTGTTGCGAGTTACGCGAACGCGAAGATGGTGCGTTCTTACGAAATTATTTCAATACCATCGACTTTAGTCTTTCAAATCTTAACCTAAAAAAATGGTCTTTATTTCTTCTAAGTGAACGGTCACGTTTTTGAAAATATTTTCAAAACGTTGTAACCTTTTACTATTTTCTAATCAATCTGTCACTCTAAATTCAGAAAAATTGGGGACCATCATCTTGATCTTAATATACTTTGAATTGTCATTGAATATATCTTGCTACAATAGACACATTCTCTCCGTTTCAAAATGTTTACTTTTCGATCGATTATAGATAATGTGCAATTTCCCTATTATTAAGAGCATTGTTGTTTGGGAGATGTACTCTATAATTTAAACCATCGCAGAAATGTCACCTACATACCAATACCTTTCACTGCATCAGTATACAGTATAATAATGACCATGAGCACTAACAACGTTCTATTATCAGAATCTCAGATGCGTCTATGTAATTTTGGTTGGTTAATAGGAGAGAGCGGATATATTTTTTTTTCAAAATTTATAAGCATGAAAAATATTCATTTGAAATTGTATTTGTTGACAGTACGGTTTTTCGTTTAGACAATTTTCTAACTTTTGGTAAATCTCACACTATTTTAATTCATTTCGAAGACGCCCACTCTTTTTATAGACTGTAAAGTATTGGCATTTTCACTGTCAATTTTTCTAGAGAAACCGTTGATTTATTATAATTATTTCATTCAATAATATCTGCTGAATATCCTCAAGATGCCATCGTCTAATTGAATTTTTCTTAACAAACTTTCACTTTCTCATTAAAACTTCTTATTATTCAATTTATTTTCTGTTTACATACACAGTCACGTCAAAACAATATAGAGTGGCCCAAAAAAAGTTAATTTCAATGAATTGAATCAGCCTTTTGCTATCGCCAACTTTAAACCAGTTCGGCTAGGCTCGAAGGTCTTTGATGATCTGATTCTAGCCCGAAGGATATTTCCAGACTGCAATTGATCACATTTCCTGCCAACTGCAGAATCTTAATTGGTATATTCTGGAAACTCTTATTCCTGCTAGAAAGGTAGTGGAGGTATCCTCCACAGGTCTCTAAAAATCACTTTAAATTGTGTTTCAAGGTCGTCATTGTTCTGATAGCTTCAAATACGTTTTTTTTCACCTCACTGTATAGAATATCTAAAGAAGCAAATCCTGTAAACCTTTAAATACTTCCATAGAACCTTTTTTTAACTATAAACTCAAATAGCCTATTCAACACTCAATATTCATGCTTTATAAATCAACACGGTGTAGAAAAAGCTTTAATAATAATAGTTTGACTGACCTAGTTCAAATATTTTAATTGTTATGGATATAGTTCACTGATTGACTGATAAACAAAAAATATTCATCTGTTTTTAACAATAGACTTGCGAAATATGATTTAGACTCGTTTTCAAACTACTTATTAATGAGGTTCAATATTTTTTGTCGAGATAATCTTTTTTCTATTGACAAGATATTGGGTACTGTTTATTAGTCCATTATTTAAAGTTGTTGAACACTCCCACATGTCTAATATAATTCATATCGATTAGTCAGTTCAAACTGATTTAGATTAGTTCACGTGTGGATAGAAATTGTGGTACTGGGCAAAATTATACTGAAAAAGCTAAATGCCTACTTGAAAGATGGCAAAAGCTGAACACGTGTAAAAGCTCAGACTTCGCTCCTACACTTGCATTTGCTCAGACTCGGCTTTTATTAATACTAGCAAATGTGTCTTGTCTGGATTCCTTACCATTCTGGTGTAAATAGAATTGAGAAAGCACACCGTTGCAAGGAAGGATGCTGCGAATGGTTTCATCGAACCAGAAGAGTCTTAGACTAGACTTCTGGTATAATCTGACGTCTGAATCATCCTTGGACTTCAGGAATCTTTCTTGCCATAATAGTCACACTGAAGCTCACCTAACCTACCTTAGGCAGTATGTCTAGTTTTCTCCCTGAATAAATTGGCTGTCTTTGTTTCCTGAATTATTCGGATAATCTTTCACCTTCACCCTTAAATTGTGTAACTGATGTAACAAATTGATCATATCTTCAACAATGTTATTGGAATATAAATGTGAATTTGTTGCGTGAGGGTTTTGTGGCCGGACTCGAGTCTTGATTCCTTTTTTGATGTCCATGTCTTCATTAAAATTCAATTTGTAGAGATAGGAAGAATTATAATATGCAAAACATTTGGTATTTATACGTTTCATTTTTTGTCCTGGTCAGTTAATGTATCGAAAATACACTAACCTTTCTCTACATCGAAGGTAACGAAAATATAATAGTCGTCTTATCTCAAAATCGATTAATTTGTATGTTAATACCACACGAACTTGACACATTATCATAGAAACATTTTCTTCTGTTTGTTTAGTATATATAGAGTTCTAAATTTCTTGATTAATGGTGTTAAAAATAGGCGTGCTTTTGACACAACGTTGATTTGTGTTGGTAGTTTAAAAGCAAAGAATAACATTTTTTTTTAAATTTATTGCCATTGTGCGGAGTCGATTTACCAAAGCCATTAAATTCGTTACAATATATTGCGCCACATTAAGAACAATTCGGCGATTATTACTAATTTATTCGAATTGTTTACTACGTCGTGACTGTTGAAAATGTTACTATTATTTAGAGCAATTAAGATCCTAACTGCTATTAGTTAATAGTTTGCCGTATCGATTTAGCTTGAGATTTTGGTAATTTTTATTATTTAATGCTTCTACTCCACTAATATATTTTTCAATAGCTCCAAGCTCTTTTGTCTTCGACTTTGATTATAATCTCTTGCGCATAGTTTATATTTTGACTTTTATTAATAACAATATTGGTAACTGCAGGAATATTATTTCAACTTTACCAATGAATGTTTTTTCAATATTTTGTTCCTATTTTTTTTAAGAAGAACGCAAAATATATTTATCGCATATTTAATTAAAATAATTTTAATTAATTCATTCCCATTCGGTTAGAGGATACGCGTCCAAAAAGTTAAAAATAGACCCCATAATGAAAATAGATACTTTTCAGCAAAAAACATGAACAGGCTGCAAGGTATGATAAGCAGGATTTCCAGTTAATGCAGAAGAATGACCTGCTACGGAGACTAGAACGTTCTATCTCTCCAATTATTCGAGTTATGGATATATAAAGTTTCAGAAAGTTGATTTTCGAATATTTTCTCGATTTAATTTGCTCTATGTTATCTCCCTTAATGCTTGGAAATATCAACTCAATATTCATATATATATGTAAAATGTTGCCCTGAATCGATTGGTGAAGACTAAAACAATCCATCTTTCCAATTAGTCGAGTTATGAGTATTTTTGATTTTAGAAAGTGGATTTTCGAAAATTTCACTATTTGAGGGCGAAAGAATGATTTAATTACAAAACAGACTGTACCAGTCAGTTTTTCGTCCCAAAAAACCCCCGGTTATCAATTTATAGCCAGTTTCATGTCGCAAAATTTTGAAGCAAGGGGTAGGTATGGAAATATTTCACGATTTAATTTGCTCCCTGCTATCTCCCTTAATGCTTGGAAATATCAACTCAAAATTAACATCCATATGTAAAATGTTCCCCTGAATCCAATGGTGAAGACTAGAACGTTCTATCTCTACAATTAGTCGAGTTACGGATACATAAACTTTCAGAAAGTGGATTTTCAGTACTTTCACGATTAAATTTGCTGTTTGCTATCTCTCTTAATGCTTGGAAATATCAACTATACATTCATTCCCTTGAATCGATTGGCTGCTACACAGATGGCTCAAAAACCAAGGAAGATATGGGGGCAGGAGTATGTTGTATAGCCAAACCAAAATGTAGAGTCTCACTATGCTCAGGAGAACACTTAACAATATTCCAGGCTGAAGTTCCAGCAATAGAACACTGTCCTGTAGAGTTATTAAGGCTATAGTTAAAAGAAGAATAAAGGAGGCACTGTCAGCTCAGTTACCACGGGAATGTGGTAGACATGTGGTATGCGGATTGAAGCTGTAGCCTAAAAAGGTCTGTGGTCCCCAAAAGAAAGTTCCAGCTCCTTTCTTTGCTAGTTCGTCGAAAGTGTTCTGTAGCCAACAGAGGGCTGACGATGCTGTTCTTGCCTAGCTCATTAAATTGCTGTTTGACCATCCGCCATTCTTGTAATCTCTTGTTTTTCATATTGTTTATCAATATTGAATCATTTTCTGTTACAGTTTTGATATTATTTTGGTCCTAATTAGTTGCTTCGGTGATGATCTTTAAAAACTCCACTCTAATTCGTCTCAGAAAAGAAGATTTTTTCCTCTGCTTTCCTTAAAGACTTTCTGGCACCTATAACCAGAGAAAGTTACACGTAGGATTTTCTTAACTCATTTTAAACAATAAAGTTTTTTCTTCTTTTCTCTTTTCAATTTACTTTCAACATTATATGAAATTTGAGAACATCGTTATTCTGTCGGAAACACTCCCAGTCATGAAGAGAAACAAATCTTTTGCAACGCTTTTTATTGTTATTAATCTTGGCACTGTATTTACGATTGAAACAAGAAGCACAAGATATTAATTTAAAAAAAAAAACCGTAAAAATCATTATTGTGAGAGAACGTTTTTTCTGTCAACACATGTATTGTTCACAACTGTGCAATTAATATTTCTGTCACCAATTGTGAAAAAATGATGTAAGGAGGTTATAAAAAATTTTAAATTGACTGCTAACTGTATATTATGGTTACTTAAACGCGTAAAAATATAAGAAAGCATATAAAATCGACAGATGCGATTGTGCTTTGATAATTAAACAATCGACGATGAATATCTAACGGTTTGAAAAGTTGTATTTTTATTAATTTGATTTATGACCAGATATATATTCTAGGAATTCTCCTATTCTTCTCTTTGTTTTTATTTTTATTATATTTGAAAAATGTTGGATCAAGAAATTTTGTAAAATATTTAAGAAAAAAAAATTTTGACAATACGCTTGTGTATTTTTTACCTTTTTCCGGTATAAAAATAATAAACAAAAGAAATATTACAGTTAAGTCACGATGAAAACATAAGACATAAAAAAAACAGGGATAAAACTCAAAAAAACAAGTATAAGCAACAATCTGTTTTTAATGAACTGTAGCGTGGTACAAGACTGACATTAACCTTGCTCTTCTCTTTGATTTCGGTGATTGTTTAAACAGGCAAGAACCTCTTTTAAGGAAACTATTTTCAAACATCACGCAATTCGCTGTCGGATTTTAAATGACCTTAAATCAGTTTTTGATAGTTTCCATGACATAATCGGTTTTTGTTTTTTTAATTTACCCAAGACTGGACTTGAAACTTAATTGAAAAATCAGGATATCACAAAATCTAGTACATTTGAGGCATTATATATGCTGTAAGAGGTACTCACTACAAACAAACCACCTAAAAATACTTTTCATCCATCCTGTATAGTTTGTAATAAATTTAGAACCAAAGGTCAATTTTGGGCTCTCTCAATTTGTTTTTTAAGGTCAAAATTTTTATTTCCTACAATTCCATTCTCTTGAAAAATATATTTTTCGTACTTCCGGGCCTAAAGTGACAACTTCACTCCCTTGTGACAGGTACTAAAGTGTCACATTTAATCCCTCCGGGATTAAATATTGACGAAACTCCCGGAACGATTAAATCACAAACAAACGAATTTAAGGGATATTTTATTGAAAAATATAATTAATTAGAATGGTAATTAACGTTAATATTCAAATTAATATTGTGACAGTTCGTCATATTGACCAGTCTTTCCTGGGTTAATGCAGCAGGTAACTGACGAGTAACAGATAGGTCCTTTTCATATTGAACTGGTGTTTGTTTCGAAGATCCTGCGGAAACAGGAAGCGAGAATGAGGACTGTGGCATAACTATAGTGGACGAATCGGCGACTTGACCAAATATTTTATCTGAAATTTTTTGTTTATTTTTAATAGACGATTCAATATATCCCTCGGCCACGTTGGAGGATTTCCATCCTCCATGTCTCTTCAGCACGTCTATTGTTGCTCCCGAATCAGCTAACAAAGACGCAGATGTGCGTCTAAAACAATGTCCCGTATAAGACGTCGCATTTTCTAATTTCAAGAAAGCTGCTATTTGCCGTGGAAATGTACCAAACATGTTTTTTCCTACTACTCGCGTAGTACATTCTTTGTTGATGTATTGAACAAAAAATTTTGAATGAGTTGTCCCTGTCTTTCGCAATGCCACATATTTCCGAAATATCGCCACAAAACTGATGGCACTGTTTTCTGAATTTTTGATCACAAAATTTCGGTCAATTTTACTTTTGGTGTTTCTAATCGCAATTAGGAAGGAATCGCCCAAATCTCTCACATCGTCGATTTCTAAATCAACCAACTCTTTTCCACGACAAGCTCCCGCAACGCCCAAAATAAGTGCAACCTACAAAAAAATTGATTTCTTAAAATTTCTGAATATAAACAAATTTCCAAATTTACCTTAAGCATTAAATATTTATCATCCGGAGCCTCCCGTAAGAACTGATCTACCTGCTCAGACGTGAGAATTCTTGACTTCTTTGGCTTAAATCCCTCATTTCTTCTCTTCAAAAAAGCTAATAATTTTGGAAATTTACTTATATCAATATCTTCTCTAATGTTAATAACCGATTTCAGCATTGAGTAATGTGCCCAGAGAGTTGAGGCACAAACCGCTTTTGATTTATCATCGAAGTAGACTAACAGCGCATTTTCAGTAGGTTGTCTCACATTTTTTAAGCGGCACCACTTTTTAAAAGCATCGTACTGCTGCTCGTATAGTTTTCTAGATTTCGGTGGTAACAATTCTTCACCTACTTCGGCTGCTCTTTTATCAATATCAGATACACCTTCTTCACTCATGATACCAATAATTATCAATAACAATGTTTCTTTACAATGACACTAGTAATGACAATGTTTCTAAATTATAACTGTCACAACGCAATGTTACTATGGTAACTTATTTTAAAGACAGTTTATTAAATGAGTTGAAGAGAGAAAAAACTGATTGAAATTATTGAAATAATTAATAAAATCATACCGGAAGTACGAAAAGTATCGTATATACCTTGCGACTGAAGTACATTTAATCCTTCAGGTAAATTATGGCCCTCCCTGCGGTCGGGCCATAAACTTTACCTTCAGGATTAAATGTACTACTTCAGTCCCGCGGTATATAATATACTATTCTAAACAAATATAATTATTATTTCATTATTAATAAAAAAATTGTGGGTGAGGACGCCACCCACATACTTCAAGCTCACATATTCTAACAAAGCGTGACCTACAACTTAACATGCGAGATACTTTACTTGTAATAAGTGTTTTAAAGAAAAAATACAAATCCTTATCTTGTAACACATGAGCATTGTACAATTTTTTTCATTTTGAAAGTACTGTAGAATTGTAACGTTTAATTATCCTTGGCCCAGACATTTTCAATGATTTATATTTAATAATTATTATTATTAAAATGAAGTTTTATTGTTAATCTATTAAGTTGTTATAATTATGGGTACAGATTATACAGTGACAGGTTTATATAATTTAGTATAAATAACCACCCTAAACAAAAAATAGTTACAAAGATTAATTAATATGTATGAACAGACTTTACCCTAGAAAAATATTTATTGCGAGTGCACCCGACCGAGCCAAACTAAAAACTTTAAGAATACAAAAGGAATGTTGAAACTTTATTGATTTTTTATTAAATAATCGAGAATTTTTTCAGGAAGTTACCAAATTAGGCATTGTACAGTTTAAATGATACATTTTTTCAAATTTTGTTGATATTATTTCCTAGACTTATTCTTTGGTATTCCTGTCGTCTCAAGATTTTTTTTGTATTGACCTTAAACTTGCCTATTATATTTTTTGTTATTTCTATAAATAACTTGATCTACCTCATGAATATCTACCGGTTTAATGGGATAACATTATATCCAGTTTCTTGTAAGTTTTGAAATATTTATTTTTTGTGATCCAAGATATGTATTTTTATAATAAAACTGTTGTGAAAAATTTATTGTAATTATTCCTTTTAGCAGAGTTTCTTTTAAGATAGCAAGCAAACAAGAATTATTCATTTGAATATTGATTAAAAAAAAAAATATTAATTACGTTTCATGAAAATAACTTATTTATGTGCAAAACAGATTTATAATCCTAGGTAACTTTTCAATTTAACTAATTGGTTGAGAACAAAGTGTTGTATAATAGCAGCATAAATTCAGCCCAGCCCTTAGGAAGTTGCATCAAAATAAATTCTTGCCCAATCTAAAGGAGATTTTATAATTGTAGGCGGGTCAGATGAATGCAATACGGTGTCATCATTAGAAACTTGAATCATTTTCAAGGTTTCAAACGTGTTTATTATCATTTAAAATAGGACCCTAATATTTTTCAGTTCGATCCTTTACTCTACAGACGGGGATTGTAGAATTGAAAGTCCTTAGAATTGTTTTTACGGTTAAATTGGATATTCATCAACTTTCCACTATCAATCAATGTCTTGAATGAACGAAAAATTATATTGACTGGATAAAATGTTGAGAGGAAGAAAGACAGATGAAAATAAATGAAAATAATTAAAAAGAAATCATTTCACTTAACCTAAAATTGAATAACAAACTTTTGAGGATATCCTTCAATCCTGAAGGAGTTATATATATATTTGATTACTTTTTCATTTGTATTTAAATTCTCACCATAATTCAATGGTTTAATGCTAGTATTCTATCTACTACTTCCACCAAAATAGTAAATAATCAAAAATTAAAACCAATTGTCTGGTGGAGATATGTAGACGACATTTTTGCAATATGGTCTGATATATCTGAATGATTTTTTAACAAATATAAATGAAGGAGAAAAATCTATCAAATTTGAAATTGAAAATAACAATTTTTTACCATTTTTAGATATTCTTATCAATAAAACACCTACAGGGTATGAAACAAATGTTTACCGTAAGCCAACGCACACTAATAGGTATTTGAATTTTGAATCAAATCATTCTATAAGCGTTAAAAAAGGAATAGTAAAATCTTTATACGATAGGGCCAGAATCATTTGTTCTAATGATTATCAATTCACAAAGGAGAAAACTTTGCTGAAAAATGTTTTAAATGCCAATAATTACCTGGCAGAATTTGTAAATAAAGAATTTAAGAATATAGAGAAGGGCTCATTGTTAATACCTCATAATAATATTGATAATTCAGCTAACATAATTTTTAAAAACTTGACAATACCGTATGTTAAGGGTTTATCAGAAAGAATTAAGAAAATTGGTAATCAATTCAATATTCGAACTAGCTTCAAATCTAACAATACGTTGAGATCTATACTAACAAAAACGAAACCAAAAAATGAAGAACAATCTTCAAAAAACTGCATATATCGATATCTTGTGAATGCGACAAATTCTATTTAGGTGAAACATCTAGACCATTGAAAGTCCGAATAAATGAACATAAAAAATATATCAAAGATAGGGAGTTCTTTAAGTCATGTATTTGCAAACATGCTTGGGAAGAGGGGCATAAAATTCAATGGGATTCGACAAAAATAATATTGAAAGAGCCCAAAAATAAAAGACGAAAAATCAAAGAAAGTGCTTTAATACAACTAAATTCAGATAAATGTGTAGCTAGTATTTCAGCCGAATGTAGTCAAATTTGGTTACCAATGTTAGAAAGAGAAATTTCCAATAATCAATTACCTACGTTATCAGGATAGCATCATAAGTTTTTATTCAGGTTTTCTTATGATTTATCTTTGGAATAGTTGTTAATCGATACACACTTCAATACACAAAATCACCAAACTGAGTTATACATATTTTGAAAATAAAAATAATCATACACAAAAAAGTAGCAATAAACGCGTTTTTATTAACAAAATTTCCAAAATAAGCGAAAAAAAGTACTATCCCAATAAAAACCGTTCCAAGAACGTGCACTTCACTGGATTCCATTTCTAGTGGACTACATATCGTTAGAATGTCATAAAATAAAATATTTTATTTCACATTTTACCAGAGGTGTGATCTACTATGAATGGACCTTAATAAAATTTGACAACAAAGTTTTGTAGTTTTAAACTTCAAAATATTATTGATTGTCTAGTTGTCAAATTTTTTCGTTGTGTCAAATAGGGACCAAAAAATTATTTCTTAATCTTGACAACGGTAGCTAGAACGCTACCGAAACGTCGAAATAAAAAACATTATTGTGGTTTGATTCCCAAAAAAATAAGAGAAAAAATAGTCAAGATTTGTTTTGCTTAAAAATTATTTCCGTGCTCGTATTCAAAAACTTTATTAAAAATCTAAAACGTATTAAGGATACAGTCTATTATTAAATATTATTAAAACAGTTTTTCGTATAATAGTCCCTATAATTATATTGATTTCGTGTTAATGATTAACCATAGATACGTACGTTTATGTCCCTGATATAAGTTTGGAAATAAAACACGAAAGGTGTTAAGAGGTTAATATTAGGGTATACCCATAAATTATTTTTATCATGGTAAACAATATAAATATTTCGTCATTCCCGACAATGTTTTAATCAATAGAATTTGAAAAATATATAGAATGTTTTTGTAATATTATTTCTGTAAATAATCCATTGATTATTTGTAAGAAAAATTGGGTATTGACATGTTGTATTTTGCGCGTTTGATTTCTACATTTTTATTGATTTTTTTTTCTGGTAGAATCAATATTATGCAATAGGAATTGCAATAATTGAACCGCAACAATAGTGAGTTTTAGTTATGGTTTCAATTTTGAAAAAAAATGTTACATAACATACAAGAGTTTACGATTACCCGCGAAATAATATTTTTTTTCCATTTATTTTGTTCAATCAATAAGAAAAAATCATGCAATTCTTAATGTAATGAAAAATATATAAAAGTAGAAGAAAATGTGGCGTTGGTTACTATGGGAAAACACATTTTATTGATATTGACGGTTTTACTAAAAAAATTAGATTTTTACAAATCTAGCCAAGAACCTTTTGTATTTTTAATATTTTAAGCTTCGTTAGGAATAAAAAATTCAAATTTTCATATCCCATACAAATTCCTATGGGATCGTACTTAATTTTTATTTAAAAATGATTTAATTTATTGAAGTTTTCACCCTACTATTATTTGTTAAAAAATCGATTTTCAATTATCCAAAAAATTTTTTTAAAAATTTTATTAATTAGCCCTTTTTTTAATGCACCTAAATTAGCATTTAAAGACGCATGGGAAAATAAGATTTTAATTATTTTTATCCTTTTTCTGATTCGAGTTGAAAAAATACTGAAAAATCGTCAATAATGGAATTAATCGCAACGCAAGTCAAAAATGACATTTATTCAGCAACCAAAGAAGAAATATGTGACAAAACAACAGCCTATTTTTTTTTAAATCCTGTATAATTTTATATTTTCCAATTTCGTTGGAAAACAGTGTGGCAACAAGACCACCATATCATCTTTGAGCAGGAAATTATAGAACACTATACAGTGGCCTCCTAAATATCCTTCGATATTATTTTTAATCAGTTAAAAGGAATAAACTTTCTTTAAATATTTTTTTTTCAAATTTGTTCATTTCATGATGAAAATTCCGGAATAAAAACCACACTGCACCAAAAATACAACACTGCAATAAAAATTCCTCCAGCGGGTGTAGATAACCTTGCTCTTCGTAATAATTTAAATTGCCAAAACTAGCGTTAAACATTCACGTCGAACGAACAACAATCAAATGATACTCCGGAATACCTCATGACCTAGAGAAACTAATTCTTTGGTAATGGTACGACTTAGCGCGTGAGTACGACAAGAAGGCGTACGTATACATTCAGTCGACCAGCAGATCTCAGAACGTCCACTACTCCTTTGTGTGTTTTCTTCCCCTCGTGCTCCTTTACCGGTGAGTACTTTTCTCTTCTTTTTGTCCTTCGTAGTTCGTGATTTATAAAGTTGATGACCTAATCGCGCCCTCCCATTTTCTCCACCCTTCGGTTGTAATGTCGTTTGTTGTCATTTGATGACAAGGAAGCGTCGGGATTACTTCGATGTGATTTTTATAGAAAGTGATTATGATAATTTTATTAATTTATTCTTTGATGGTCAGTGGTCGAAAGGGACAACTTTTTCTATGTCGTTTGTCAATAATTCCTGATTGTGAAGTAGAATTTTTATAATTTTCGGGTGAATAAATTTTTGTTTTTAATAATTTTTTTTAAAATTGGAAATTTTTATTTTTAAAATTTTGAGAAAAGTACAAATATTACTCTTAATATTTTATTTTTATTATTATTTTATTATCACTATAAATAAATGAACCATTAATAAACATTTTTCAAATTGGTTGAAACATTTGAATTCATTTAAAATACCTTAAAATGTCTGAACGATGCTTTTAAAAACCGTGGGGCTTTTTTCAATAAAATACGAAAATTAAAAAAATATTTTCAAATTTTGTACACTCTTGAAACTTTCATGTTATGAAAAACCTTCAAATTCATTAATCAATTAATCACCCTATCAACTTTTTTCACAATTTACTGATGGAGAAATTTTTAGTTACAACAAAAATAAAAACTTGAAAGAAAAGCTCTCAAGTGTTTTTAACGACAGAATATATGAATTAACAATAATATATTTATTAATGCAATGACATTATTCAAATGAACAGTTATTAAATACACAATTCTTATAAATTGTTTGGATTGGTGTACTGATTTCGAAAATTTCTTATATGTCTCTTATTTGAGGCACGTATGAATATCCAGCCCAATTCTTTTAGGTCTCAGTGAATGTTACCCCAAACATACATACATACATCCAGCCCAATTTAGTTGTAGAAGTTTTGGTCCAAGCAGAAATCGTATTAATACCCAATGGAACATTTTTGTACCATCCTTTAAATTAGTATTGTGTCAAAAAAAGGGATTTGGAATTAAAAAAATGCGTATATATATATATATATATTTATTATACTTTCACTTCTTTTTTGTTTTTTATCCATTTGCTGCCTGCAAATTTTTTCAAGTATTTTCGTCTATGAAATATTGAATCTCCCCGTTGGAGCCAACTTTTTAACATGGTAAATTTCACAGTTTATAGCTTCTCCATGCCTCCAAGTTAATTCATAAGAAGGTATATGAGAGAATCCTTTTTGCAATCCCTCTGGTTCGACTACATTTCACAATTGTTTTCATTTTTCGTATATCTTTTTTGTTGAATGCTACAGAAAATATTTTTCTTTTCTCTGGAATAGCTTAAAATTCTTTTCATTGACTATTTCTTGCACCAAAAGCTTTTTTAAAATGTATCTCGGCAAAAGGATCAAATTCAATATTGTATTCAATGAAATATGTTTCTTGAACCTTCACTATATATCGATCTTCGCCTTGTTGGAAAACTTTTAATTTCAAGAAAAATGTCACAATACTTCCAATGCTATCAGCTATGAGTCAATTTTTCTTACTCAAATTTGCAGACTTTATTTAAAAATATGACATTGTCTTTCCAGCAAATCGATTCAGGAGTCACGAAATTCCAAACTATATATAAATCTTTCAATTAACCAACTTTGTATCAGCTGATGAATCAACACCTCAAAATTTGTTGCAACAGTACAATTCATTATTATACCATGGAGAAATTTTGTTGTTAGCAAAGCATTTGAACCCACCGTAATTATGCATTTCATATGATTACCAACTTTATTTCTCGATTGCTCCGAATTTCTACCACGTCCCAACAATCTCATTTTAATTGTTTGCTATTTTTTATAATATTTTTGTTTCGCAAAATCCATGGAAGTAAAAATATCGCTACTATAGAACTTTCACTATTTCATTACGATCCTTTTCCTTTGAGCATTTTTTATGTCCTTCATAGTTTGTTATTGATATGGTCTTGCACCCTTCCATTTAATCAACCCTTCCTCACCGTTATAAGAGTAGAAATAAGTTATAAAATTGTCTTAATAATCTTAAGGTCCTAGAGACACCAATAGGCGGTCGAAAACGAAACCCAACATAAAATTCTTTTTGTAGTTTTTATGTTTGTATATAAATCTTGCAGTTAACTTTGTATTTTTATGTTTTAATATTTGTATATTTAGTAGAAATAAGATAAAATGGCTACGATCAAAGCGTTGAAGGGTAAAAACGAAAAAAATTTTGACTTTCTATTTGATGGCAACGTCTAATATAATCTTCTACAGCTTTTTGCAGTTCCTGTACATTCGTTTTACAATTTCACTTTCAAACAGTAATTATCGATCATAAATTATACAGATTTAGTTAATATCAAAAGCGTTAAATAAAAACCGAAATAACGGTTCTGTCATATTATAAAACAAAGAGTTGATTAACTACGCTTAGTTAAGAATCTTTATTTCATATTTCACGTTGGTAATCTTATTTTGAGGAAATAAAATTTAAAAGAAAGTACCACTGAATAATTTTATTTAATGCGGAAGGATAATCTTTTACGATCGACAGGAAATTTATATTGGAATCTGAAAAAAAATTTCACTTAGCGAGGAGTATATAATTGAGAATTCCACAAGAATAACAACTCGCCACTTTGTTATGTAGAAAGTACGTGGTGCGGAAAATTAGCTGAAATCTGAATAAAATTTTCTCTTTTTTCACGGAAATGGGTTGGTTTTTCCGAATCCATTGTTTTATTAAGACAGTCAAATTTACAAAGAATGTCCAGGCTGATGCCCAGTAAAGTGAGCTAATGAATTATTATCTTGGAGTATTTATATAATACCGAATGTCCCAATAATAATGGCCCTCATTTTCTAAATAAAGTTTTCTTTCATGATTGGATATATTTTAAAGAACTCTTTAGTGTAGGTAAGCTTAGAAATTACAGTAGTTATCGCATTCCGTCTATAACGTTCTATTTATTCCACTGATCGGTCTATTTAACAAAATTAGATATTTCGTTAATAAAATTTTTCAAATTCCATATTTTACAATAAATAACAGTGCATAAAAACTAGTGTTTGGGAGTGAAATTTTATTTGCCAATTTTTATACAGGAAATTGTTAATAGAAAATTTTAATAACATGCTATAACATTTTTGCTAAACCACTTGCAGTTGTACAAGCAAAACTTTCGAAATCACTGAGAATATTTCAATAATTTTATATAGAAACTTTTGAAAAAGTCTTGGACAGCTTCCATCCATCATCAAGCTAATATAAATATAATTAGAAGTGTGTTTTAAGTCTGAAAAAAATTTGTTTCAACTTGGAAGAAGCCATAAAGCGGTTATCTCATGCTCCATTCAACATAAAAAAGATCCCTGGTACTTAGTTTGAATTGAAAAATTCCGTTAAATTTACTATCGTCCATAAAAAGCTAATGTCTACGTATATCTGTATTGGTGAACCGTTACTCAACACCTTGACAGCGTTAGAACGTATTTTTTTCGTACGTTGTTGGTCTTTGGAGACCATTACAAAGCGGCATTGGTGACCGGAGAGCCATAGTTTCAATAACTCGCGGTCTAAAATTGTTAGTACAATGTTTATCATAATGTAATATAATTTCGGTAGCAGTAGCTTAAGACTTGCGAATTGTTCTTGCCTATGTTTTATTCCAGATTTTTTTGGTGTCCCAGTTAAATTTTCTATTAATTTCTCCATATTCCTTGATACTTGTTCCAAACATAACTTTCCATTATCTTTAAACTTTTCGGTTTAATGAACGGATAATATTTTTTATACAGTTTATGTGTATGTAAACATCGCCAGTCTGGATCTGAGCTTTTTAACAGAAACCTGACTTGAATAGACAAGAAAAAGTTTCCAAAAACTGTCTCACGTTCCACAAAAAAAGTTCCGATAGTTATCGAGACGAACCCATTTTCACACAACGTCTGGCATTTATCCAAAACAATTAACGTATTAATAAGATACCAACAGTTTATCATGTTACCATCAACTGATGACAGAATAGCAAACGTGTTAAATAATTGAAAAGTGAATAATAGTTGTAAACGGATGATTAGAATACAAATAATTACTTAATTGAATCCGATTTAGTAACGTATTCACGTGTTTTATTTTATAAATCTGTTACTGGCAACATATAAACCTTGACTTTAACATTATACAATTTGAGATTTCGTTAAAATTCAAGAATATAGTCGAATCCTGACAGTTATAAACTATCGTTTTTTGTGAATCGATATTGGTTGAAATGGTAGTGTCACTAAGGGGACATTTAAATATGATTTTTATTCAATTGTTTGTTAGAAGATCTTTTGCCCCCTTTTTTTCAAAGAAAAGACTAGTATTTCCTGGAGGAGATTTACGCGATATCCGCAATTGGTTTAAAGTTACTACTACTACCAATTTAGTCAATCGAACCTTAGCCAAGACAAACTCAAGCCAAGGTTCCGGCACTGAGGCCACTGACGGGCGCATTGTGCCATTCCTGCTACTTATGCATCCATGAAGCCGAGTCCCTCGATGAAGGACTCAATCCTCTTCAGTGGATGCCTGCTTATGTCCCCAGAGATCATAACAGGGAGTCCGAAGATTCGCCTGCGTATCACAGCCAATGTGGGAATACAAGGAGAACATGGTCCGACGTGTCGTCAGTCATGCCGCAACTCTTGCTTAGGGGGCTTTCCTCTAAACCTAGGTTACAGAGGTGTTTTCTCAGACAGCAGTGCCCTGTTAGGAGTACTGCTATCTTTTTTAACCTACTCATTGGTAGTTCTAGAGCAGCTCTAGCATGTCGATCAGTCCATCCCTTCAATAGGAGCTTGGACTGCCTGAGACCCTGTAGAGCCCTCCAGTGAGTAAGGTGGTGGTTTCTCAACCAGTTACTAATCTTTGTCATATAATTTTAAATATGAAATAAAGAATATTGTAGCTAACTAGGTAGAAAAATCCGCAGTTGTGGTATTTTCGAGATCAGTCGAACATGATGATCAAAATACCAATTTTTGGAATCCTGCTAAAATAGCTACAAGAATATTGCTATTTGTAAACAGAATTCCACTGAATGTGTAGCTCATAAATAAATAAAACACAAGAAAGTTGTAATCTTTAAAAAATTTACTATGTACTTTCATTAATTTTTGCATAAAATATGTTCAGCTTCTTATCATTTTCCACTGATTGCATCACCAAAAGTCCTAACAAATACCTAACCTTATTCTAATTTCAATTTATAGTGTTACAAAATTGATAAGTGTATAAGTCACTTCCATTTACCACTCTTTGGTATCTGAAACTCAAACGCACGACTGTATAGAACGTATTAGTCATCGGTCGGTTGTGAATTTTATCAACACATTATTTGTGTATTATTATAAAAGAAGATGCGTCAATAACGTGAAATGTCAAGGTCCTTCAGACTTTATATCAAATAAAATCTATTATTGGACTAGGGGACAGAATACCGTCAATTTTAGATTTTAAATAATACACATCGTTAGGATAACTGATAGAACTGTTTTAAATTGAGATAAAATAGCTTTTTGTATCACTAGGGAAGAAAAGGCACTCTCTATGGTGAGAAGTATGAGTTTCCCACGGAGTTTCCTCCCTGATATACGGAAGGAAAGTGTGTGGAAGTAAAAATACTTTTTTTTTCCAAAAAATGAAGGAATTAAAAGGGTTTTGTGGATGACATTTTTTAAATTAAAATTATAAAACATTTTGTTGCTAAAAAATTAGTAAAAATAATAATGAAATTACCAAAAAAAACATACAAAAGATACATATAAATTAACCCTTTTCAAAATTTTCATAGTAAACTTATGTTAATAAATTAATCCCTATAAAAACAATAAAAAGTTTTTCCGACTCCCGGATGAATTGGTGCATATTCCAGTTATACGGAAAATGAAGGCTTCTGCTTTAGTTCCGCATCTCAACATAAATCAATATGATCTAACAAACAATTATTGACGTACGTTATTAGAGAGAAACTCATCTGCAATTCCAAAAATAGAATTCATCCACGACGATCATTTCAAACGGAGTAATTTCAACAATATGTAACGAGATTTCGTCATTTTTGATTCGTATCGCGACGGAGAAATTTGACGGAATATTTGGAATACTTTCTTATTGCCATATTCGGAGGAAATTATGGTGCATGTATGGATTAAAATATTCGATAATTACAATGAATCGAGTTCCTTATAACAAGGAAATTAAATGTTATTAACCACAGTTACGTTTTTCATTTAAGGAGAACTCTCGTTAAAATTATTTCAATTCTACGATTATTTTTACACTTTTTTTTAACGTTTATGTTAATAAGTTAGTTATATTGAATTGAGAACATTGCTTTTGATTAATCAATTAGAAACAGGAAAAAAATAACATTCCCCTTCTCAGTTGTCTTCAACGGATTCTTCCATTAGGATATTTTCGTTGAAGGTAATTATTTTTTTGGGCGAACATTAGTTTTCTGAAAGATCCATTGTGTCCCATTCTTCCATTCAGTTCCTGTAGGCTTCAGTTTAGGCAACTCTTTCTCTTCCATCAAGTAGTCTCCTTATTATTGTGCTCTGGGATACCCTAGTTCCTTCCGCAAGTATACAAATGGAGGCTTCTTCTATTCCACCGAAACTTAATTTGTCCCTCTACCTTTCTTCGGTAGACCTGTAACTCTGTTAACCTTAGATTGATAGATACATTGACAATTTGGTTGCTTCTAATAGTTAATGTGCATAAAGAGATGGGCTGAAATCAAGGGATGTGTGAACAGGAAGAATCTATCAGGCATTATCGTCAATAAGAGAGTGTGTGTTCGGTGAGTCTTGAACTACACCATAAAGGAGATGTTTTCTAGTGACCTGTCCACCTTCCTGGTAAGGACAGGATGAACGATGTCCTAGAAAGACAACTCGGGAGAATGTACAAATAGTCACATGTGGCCTAACTCACCATCCCTACGCTACAGATACAAAGAGATACTTAATGTGCATACCTTTTGTTAAGTCCGCATCCTATCATCATTAAAATTTCAATTCTTTCCCTCTGTTATCTTCGACACAGTTTCTTGAATACCATATTATGATAAATAGTCACTTTGTAGTGCAATCCTGAATCCTTGAATTATTATTATAATTTAGAATCCACTTTGGAGGGTTTTAATATTTGAATAGTGCCAGATTTTGAATTTCATGTACTATTTCCTCTGAAATTTTAAATTAAAATGTACCTACGGAAAAATATTTTCATGCGCGTTAAATAATTTGTAAGGAATTCCATTAAAGGATTTGGGTTTAATAATTTACCTACAGGTTGACAATGAAACTAAAATTTCTATAGAATTTTTATTGGAGTAAAAGTGTATTTGGAGCGAGTTGAAATCCAGCTTACAATGACATTGAGATTAATATTATTTAAGAAAAAATTTGGTATGCCACGAATAAAAATATATATATACAGTCACTCAGTATAATTCGAATGTTACTTATTTTCCACTCTACAGATACAGAAATGTGCCTTTATTTGATTAAGCTTAAAATTTGATCATTCTTCACTAATTTTTTTTTAAATTAACCCACAAAGACGGTTAAAATAAGCTAATCTACGACAAGAATCATACTGAAGATCTGTAGATTTAGTTTTGACTTTATAGAAGCTTTCTTAGGTTTCTTCTAAAGTGAAACATTTTACCACATACGTAACATATTTGCCAAAACCGTAAAATTGAAACATCTGGTAAAATTGACATTATTAGACAACTTCACACAACCCACAAATATTTAAATACCGCCAAAGCACAGTAAAGATTTCATAATCTCAAAAATAATCTCTGTACCTACATTTTTCATACAGATATGCAAATTCTAGAACTTGTTTTCGTTTTAAAAAGTTAATAGTAAAAAAGAACTGAGAAACTCTTGTTATTCCCAATGATAATATTATTCCAGAGTGTATCATCTCTTTACGGCGATAGTAATTTTTGCAGAAAAGCATAAAAAAAACAATTCGAATATAAATTACACTATAAAATTCTCCGCAGTCTCACATTCCACAGGGACCCTCTGCGATGGAAACTATTCCTGTGTTTCAACGTTTCATCTGATAAAGAAAATAGAACAATTTATTTTATACACTTTGGATTTCTCTAAGAGAAACTGTTCGAGAAACTTGTGCAAACACATGTTATTTAGTAGTTTGTCCTTCAGGATAATAGAAACAAGTGCAATGCTTTTTTATTTATTTTTAAAAGGTTTTTAAAATTTGGAAGACAACGAAAATGAAAAAAAAACGGCCAAGTGCGAGTCGGACTCGCGCACGAATGGTTCCCTACCATTATCTTTATAAATTGGAAAAAAATCACGTTTGTGGTATGGGATCCACACTCAAATATTAATTTTATTTTAATATAATCATTTATCTTCAATTTGAATAATATAAATCAATATTCTGTGAATATTTCAAGCGTCTACCTGTTACTGTTATCAATATCGAGCAAAAAATCACGTTTGGTGAATGGTACCCCCTTAAATATTTATATCATTTTGTTTTTAGTATTTGCTGTTGTGACAGACAGGCAGACGGATGGAAAAAAAATTGTAGACTATAAAATTTAGAGAGTAGGGCATGAATTTTTTACGCCCCTTAACATTGCAACAAGTTATTATGTAGTAGGAGATTCACTATTATTATTATTTCTAAGCAATTCCTTGTTAGTAATAATTAAACACGTGAGAGAAGCAAGTGGGCAGAAGCATCACATAGGTATTCATTCATAGCCACCCATAATAATAGTATAGTATTGCACATCTTAACATTCAAGGTTGCAAACATGTAAGACTACTATTTTTAGCATTAAATACAATAAACTGAATATCCGGTAATCATTTTTTACACTACAATAAAAACCGTTCATACTTGAAATGGGTATAATTGAGTTACTTCACGATTATTTGTGTATAAAAAGTATAAACCATCTTGTATAAACATAAACTTTGTTCTCCCAAAAAGTTTTGACATGTCTTGAACTTGCCCAGATTCTCAAAATACTTTTAATGGTAAACTGGATAAAAATGGGGTCCTAATTAATGTCTCCCTAGCCGTTCTGGATAGGTAGGGAGACTTGCATTATATTCAACATGCTAGTGGTCAATGTAAGCTGTTAAGAAGTACACATAAAGACTATTATAGAACATAAAAAGCAGCAACAATATCAAATTTAATACGTATTTAATTAATAAAATTTATTTTGCATGTCAAGATAATCATAAAGTGTACACACGCTAAGTCAAAAAATCGTAAAGGCCATAATAATGGGAATTTTGACCTAAAATTTTGGAGATACACTTTGAAATAGTGAACGAATATTGAAAAAAAAAACAGGCTAAGCATATTTTCGATATTTTGTTTACAGGGGTACCCGAAAGAAGGAGGTGGAGATTTTAGTTAAAATTATCCTTAATCCTCACTGTCACTCTTGTAGTTGACAAAACTCTATTGTTTAAAAAACTGTTTTCTTTATGTTCTACTTCTGTTTATCGTAGATATCAATTTTGTATAAAGTTTATCTACGGTTCTGTTTAAAATCGGAAATTACGGTTCTTGCTCACATTTTCACATAATAGAGAAAAGCTGTATTTGTTTTTCATTGTCCAGTTTTTCACTAAAATTACACTCTTGTTTCATATTAATTAAACCTTGTTAGTACATTTTTTTTTAATAAATAATACAGTAGTTAACGTTTACATTAGTGAATCAATTGTGAGAAAATTACTAAACTCACACCCCAAACATTAATTAGTTTTCATTTAAACGTTATAATTAACAGTATAAAATTACCGTTGAAATACTCACGTTCGCTTTCATGTGTATGAATATTAATCAATTAATTATTTAAATACAAAAAATGATTTATATATGAAGTGTATAAAAAGTTGTTGCGAAGGAGCGAAAACGATGGACCAACCTATATACTTGGACATCTTTTACCCCAACTCTGGAGTAGGAACCGGGATATATGAGGTCGATCTCTCTAAGCCTAGGGAAACATGCCACTGTCTTTCAGACAAAGGTAATGGCGGTGCAATGCTGTGCAGAAGAGTTTATGAGACGGGAGGAAGATAACCAAAGGGGAGTGTCGCTAGGTAGTCATAATAGAGTGACCCTAGCCTGGGTGAAAGGTCACCAAGGTATAAAAGGCAATCAAAAAGGCCGATGAATTAGCCAAGCAGGGAGCGACCGAAGTCATGATAGGGCCAGAACCTTCCTGTGGAATTGCAAAAAACCTCACTAAGGATAAACAACCAGGCGCGACCTACTATGTCAAAGTCGAGAAACGACGAGGATGATGATGGGAATGCTGATCGGGTATTGTATGCTGAGGAAGCAAATGCACACAATTGGCCCAGCAGATGACAGCCTATGTAGGTTTTGCCAGAAAGAAGACGAAACCGCGTGTGAAGGCCTAGTAAGGGTGCGGTTTCACCTATTCGGAGAAGAAAAACCAAGGGCAGGCAGGCGCAAGGGAGGCGGTATCCAGGATAATAGGTCTAGCAAAAAGATTAAAGCTAGATATCGAGCTCTAAAAATAGGGAGGACCACAATAGTTCTGCAAAGGTCGCAGTGGTATAGGAGAAAGAGCCACTCCATTTCTAATCTAATCTATTCTACCTTAACTTTGAAGACAAAGCGATCAAAAACTGAACTTTTTCATCTTCTGTTGAGCAGAAATTATTAAAATACTGAGACAAACTGGTATCTCACACTCTGATAGAATGTCCTTCAACTTTGTCACCAGTACATTAATAGTGACTAATATAATAGTTTGTATAGCCATTAAAAAACAAACATAAATTGTTCGTAATAATATATACAGTTGAAGTATATAAATAAAGAAATTAACTTTTGGTCTTTGAAAATATTAAATATATGGGTTCCGGTATATCATCAATCGGTATTATTTAAACCAACTTGGATGTAATAAATTAAATTTATAAAATCTTTTGTTGCTTAAATTAAAATATTATGGTTATCAACGTGGTTGTAGAATTTAATCAATTTTCGAAGATAATAAACAGTAAAAGTAGTTGGAATAAAACTTTTAAGTGACCCTGCGTGACATACATTCAATAATAATCCTTAAGGTGGCTTTCCACGGCCCGTGTTTTTGCAGGCCGGGCCGCGCCAACGCGCCGTGAGAAGACGGTCGCCTGAGGTGGCGCGAATCTGCGGTAACTTTAAAGGCGCGAACCGGCGCGGCGCGTTTATGCTTGTGCAGACCTGTTGTTGTTGGTACAGACATCGTCATTTTGTTTTGACTCTGCAGCAAGTTGCTTTTGTTGTTTTGTGATATGGACGAACGAAATTATTTACGAATTTATTCTTCCATGGATGCTAAAGCTTAAAAACTATAATTAAAACATACTCACCTCGTTCGACGATTATTAAACGATGATGTCCACCAACGCCTTTTTTCTTTTCTTTTTTGTTCTTCAGTAAATAATACCCTTTAAAAAGTAGGTATAACAGCGGCTGCCGCAACAGTTTTTTCTTCTTCCGACATCACCAAACCCGAACCCCAGTAAACACAAAAATATGTAAACAGCTGATCGGTTTTGAAAAGGTACATGGGCACAAATACGCAGTGGAAAGAGTTTCGCCTAAAGTCCGTTCCGATCTACGCGCCGCCTGTTTCCTCGTCGCAGCGCGGCTTGGCCGGTGAAATTACGGGCTGTGGGAAGCCACCTTAACAATTTACTACAGGTATACCTGCATGAGAACCTAATTATGATCAGAAACGTACATATATATTGAAATTATATAAATTAAAACTCGCGTTGTACGGTTATGGTAAAAGAAATTTGTTGTTTTAATAACAACTGTTAATCATCCTTCGATAAAAAGATGGTCCTTATTGAAGGTCTCGCCGTGACCGGCGGCCTCGAATTGCGGACCGATTACCTGATTCCAATAATTCCGTACTCGAACTGCGGACCAAACCAAGAAGACCCCTCTTTTAAAAACCATGAATTGCGGACTAAGCTTAAGTTTATACAACTAGGGTAAAGGTAAGGTGTAAAAATTAGGGAATAGTAAACCATTATCATTTCAATATTTTTTTATTTTGAATAAGAAAATTATAGTTTTTAAAGAAATACATTTTGCTTATAATATGTTTATTAATCAACTAAAATACTATAGTCTATACAATATATGGGATATAGGAAATGTATAAATATGTTGATGTAGGTACTAATAAATCCAAGATTTATTTATTATTTACTTTATACATATAGGACAAACATTTCACGTAATTATATCTAGTAATTTCTTTATGTTCATATTGAAAAATTTTGGTAGTTAAAAAATCTTGTCGCTTTCTGACTTTAGTATCGCGTATTCTAGGTTTATCGGAGACAGATCGAAGTTTAATAATCGTATCTGTTTGAAACTGTTTTAATATATTTAAAAAGTTGAATATTGTTGGATGGGAAGAATGAAAATTTTCGTTAAACTTCGAATGGAAACTTTCGCATGCATTTGTTGTTCTCTGTATGCTGTCTGTCATTTCAGCCCACATTTCTGGAGGAAATCTTGCATCTCCGCCAATATAAAAATCTACCAAGTAATCGGCGAATGTCCTAACACGTTCGTCGTTCGGCATTTCTTCCATCAAATCAAATGAGAAGCAATCTCCTACTTCACTTGGATTCAAGAACGGCAATCCAAAACTATATTGTAACCATTTCCCTATTACACTACTTTCATCTTTATATTCCTTTGTTAAACCAATGCTTTGTAGTTTTCTAAACCAGGCCTGTCCCAAGTGAAACCGGCATCCAATGATTTTTGACTCATTCCATGTCGCAGCCACTGCGCTATGTATAGCTTGTTCAAAGTCTGCTGTCACTATTTTAGGCTTAAGTTGTAAATTAATTGTATTGCACCATTAGGGTAGGGGGTAAGGTAGGGTGGTTTTAGTTAGGTTATTATTGAAAATTATTATAATAATCTGTCAATTACACAATTCAATTTTTCGATTCGGATAAGGGTAGGGGGTTAGGTAGGGTGGTTTTAGTTAGGTTATTATTGAAAATTATTATAATAATCTGTCAATTACACAATTCAATTTTTCGATTAGGGAAAATGTATCTATGCATTCGTGATAAATATCATTATTAAAATATTTTTACTTTCCAAAACACAAACGTTTTAGTTTAGGACTACACTTGGCAACGTTGGTAAGAGCTACATTTAAACGCTCCTGATTTCAGGTGGCCCTTTCGACTTGGTCCGCAATTCATGGGTCATTAAAAACACATGACAAATTTTAAAAATCATTTATGGTTTTTGGTCCGCAGTTCATGTACGCCCGCCGTGACACCAACAATCACAGATTTCTCAATTTTTTCATGTCCTTGTTTACGAATGCAAAATAAGTATATAATTCAAATATTTTTTTTTTATAAAAATAAGTTTTGCATAATTTCCGTACATACATTAAACGAAAATGGTAAAGTATCGTCATTATGGCCTTGGGCATTTAACAAAAGGATTAAAATATTAAAAAAAAATAATTGTAGGTAATAGAAGTACGATGAATATCACAAGGCGTTAAATTTCAAATAAACTATTAAACTTTAATATTAATTAGTTGAGAAGTCTGTAGCGAATTGATTTAAATAACGATCTATTAGATAATAAATAATAGTTTTTATGTGGGTGCTAGGGTGTTGAAAGAAGTATGAAAGTAATACAGCCTCCAAAAAGTTCAAAATTAATTCTTCTTATGAACTGGGCAAATGGCAGAGCTGCAGAGATTGTGATAAAAGTAGTGGAAGCAGTGGAATAATATTAAAAAATAACTTTTTTTGGGTTGGTCTATAGTCAAAAAAGTACACTGAAAAAAGAAAGTGGAGATAAATGTAAGAAAAAGAGGAGAGAATAAATAATGGAAGTAATGAGGGAAAAAAGAAATATTGAAAGGAGAAAAAGATGGAAATAGAATGAAAAAGATAAGGAAATACAATGAGAAAATAAAGGGGAAGAAGATAGAGATAAATGAAGAATAAAGATTGCATTGTCTGGTATGAAGAATGTATTTTCATCTTTTTATAATAAGCTCAAAATAATTGGTCAAATTTTGAGATTCTCAATTATTTAGCTTCATAAGTACATCAAATGTTCAAATCAATTGTCGGTTATACAAATCCTATTTTAATTGGACAACGAATAATCGTTGCGGACGAAAGTTTATGCCGTGTCTAACTCATATAATTTATGTAGTTTCTTGAAAAGGGTTGAACCGTTGAGAATCAAATTTCGGAAGTTTGAAGTTTTCGTCCAGTGTTTTCATTGTCATAAATAGACTTATCTGAGTTTGGGCATTAATTTAATCCTAAAATTACCAAACGCCATTACTTTTTATCACTTTGATTGTTAAAAGTTTATACTGAATTGTCGTGACGCGTTATAATGAAACTAAAAACATTTATTAATCGTTGAAGCATCTATTTTATAAACAAAAATTATAGTTTTTATTAAGTTTAGCTTTACAGTGAGACAGTTAATTGAAAAAAATGCTAGAAACAATATATATGTTGCTTTTTTGGATATAGAGAAAGCGTTTGACAGTGTCCCCAATATCTAAGAGCAGTATTGGGAATCACAAGAAGGTACAGGTCGAGGTATCGTTATAATGTTTAAAAATTTAAATTTGGATATTGTCTTTTACCTTAATACCATAATTTAAGGTGGCCATCATAAAGAAATTATCACATAAATGGATATATCGTAAAATGCAAATATTTAATCCTACAAATTATAATGAATAACATTGTTTTTATTTTTTTATTATTTGTTCGGTTTGGATTTTAAGTGGTCTTTAATTTTAATTATTGCAAACTGAATATGAATATGCATATTTGAAACGAGTTTTTTTTTGGAAAAAAAAATAGTAAATTACGTATATTTAACCTAAAAATGGGTTTGACTGATTTTAATCATTAATTAATATTTCTAGTATGCCTAATTAAAAATAAAAATTGATAATCATTCAGAATAATTTTGTTTTTATAGAAATATAACTGTTTGTAATCCCTTGCAGAAAGCCTGAGTGACGAGGATTTGTATTTTTAGATTGTGTTTTACTAAAATTCAACAGCTAAGTGCTTGAACTTTTAGACAACCAAGACCAAATCCGCTTGCTAAAACGTACCAACCCTTTTAAGCTTGCGTGAAAAGTATCAGTTTAATCCATTAGCTCCTACAACTCCATGAACATTCAAATTAAAGAGAACAAATCCTTGTTTTTTTTCAAATTAAAATTAACAACAATAGGGTAGTTTCGCCATTTAAGTCCTTAGTGTACAAATGTTTTTAATTTTGATTTTAACTGTTCACCTTCGAATCTACTATAATTTTGTTTTTGTTACAGATTCTTGTGAAATCTTTGAATCTTGATAGCGGATAAAAATAGTGGTGAGTTTTTATCTTTCGATACCGTCCGTAAAAAAGTCTGTGGGTAAAAAAACAAGTGTTTGATATTCATTTCTACCACACTAAAAAATTGCCCTACACTTCCCAAACAAAATTGTAAATGTGTCAAATTTTTGGGTGGAAATTTGAGAACATTTTTATTTGAGAGGAATTTGATAATGTAGAAAATAAAGTTTTTGTGGATTGTAATAAAAATAGTACAATATATTTATTTACCAATAAAATTGACTTAAAATAAGGTATAGACATTTAAAAAAATAGTAAAAACCGCAAAAACTTGTATATTATGACTAAATTTTGACAGGACACTTTTGAAAAAAATTGATAATAATGAAAACCAATGGGCTTCATTTTAAAAATCGTCAGAGGCTATCATAAATGTTCTCTAGAAAAAATATTCACCAAGTTTATCTCGGAAACTGTTAGGAAAAATTAAATGATATTTTGTTTTTATTGACTATGAATTTTATTCTGTTTATTATAAATTATTTATATATTATCCAGGTAAAGACCTAAATCTACTAACCGTTCACCAGAATCTTCTTTCATACAAAACCGTCACTGGCAAAATCGGAAAATTTTTTGAGCGAAAGCAAACAAACATATCTAAACATTTACGAAAATCCTGAATAAAATTTTCATATATAAATGTACGGGCAGATTACAACGGAATTTATGAATCGAGTTACGACATATCCTGGCAACCGAATCGAGCACCATGAAATTATAAAATGTGGAAATTTTTAAAATATATTGCCTTCGACCGTAAATCTTATCTACGCGGTCTCGTCGCAAAAGACAGGATTTGTTGTTCAAGAATCAGCACGCATTAAATATTACCAACTAGGTAATTGATGCTCATGTGTAATTTGTCCTTCTTATCCTACTTATTGGTAAGTTACTTCAAAGCATAAACGTACCAAAGAATTATCCTTTACAGTGAATTTATTACAATCCATAGTGTAGTTTATTTTGAACATTTGGCGAAATTTTCTTCTATATTTAGTATTCTCTAAAGCTATGGGAAGTTGTAAAATTATTAAAAAACATACCTCATGAATACCAATCTTTGTTATTACTTATATGAAATACAAAACAATCACGATTAATAATAAATCACCCATATAAACTAATTTATTTATTATTAACTATTAACTATTCCAGTTTGAATTTATTCTTGGTCGATTCTCGAATAATTTTGTTGTAAATCAATGTCGTTCGCCTATAATACGATATACGGAAAATGTTTTTTTATAATATCGTTTTTTTATTAACTTTCTTACATTGTATTACTTGAATATCTCCATAAATTACTCTGTATATGTTACGGTTTTTTAACCTGTTCCGTTTTAATTATTGAATTGTGAAATGTATCATGCAAAAGGACAAAAAAAAAACGTTTCGTTCTGCATTAAGTTGCAAGATTAGCGAAATATTCATTTCAAATTTAATTATTAGTACAGTTATTAGATTGACAACCTTTTTCGGGGAAAGACCTGACTCCACTGTCTTTTATTCCTTCTTATTTCCATTAATATTGAGTCCTACAATCTCCCCTTACAACATTAAGGAAGTATTCCCCAATCATTGACCCTTCTCTACCTTCAACATTAGTTGTCGAAATTATATTCGCTCTGCGATATCCTGCAGAAATTACAGTGATATTAATATGACTATTGATGGCCCTTTAATGGATATTATAACGTGATTAAACTGTTCTGTTTCAGTATGTATTAACAGTAATACGACATTCACTTAGCAGGGCTTTGAACAAATTTCTGTTGGAAATTAAAAGTATAACATAGAAATTAAAAATAAACATGTATTCTACGGTTGAATGGAAACGAGACCACGTGTGTTCGAAGTAATTTAATCCTTTACCTCACTAACCAATTATCAAAACGTACTGTATGATAAACGATAACCTTACATTCAATACAGGCAATAGTGTAGGAATTTAATGAGGCGATGCAGTAATTTGTTCACTTTTCGTTCGTTACTAGCGGTCTAGAATTATTTTCTACGTTATTTTTACTATTGAGTGACTAGCCCCACGTTGGGCGCCAATTTGTAAAACGCGCGTAATAATTAAAGAAGTAATTTGAATTAGTGTTTAAAACATTTTCCACAAATGTGTTTACTTAGTCGAAAAATTTGTTCCCTGCATTTCGATTCGTATGTATATATTGCAGGAATTAAACAGTTTTAAAGTGCTTTTACTATGGCTGATTCAACTTCGAAAATTGGAAATTCATATTTATTTTTTACCGATGAGTGGTTAGAATTCTGTTAGGTATATGTGAAATTATTTTTTAAAAGCATGTTAAATCAACAAATTTGCCACTGAAAATGCGAACTTTATAGTACAAGTGGTTAAAAAATATATAAAACTGTATTTTACAATAAAACTGGTATTTTTTTGCCAATAAAATTTATGGTTTAACTTTTTTATTTTCGAAATAAGTATTTCTGGATTTAACCATTGTTTAATAACGTTTTTCTTCCTGAAAGAAAGTTGTTGATACTATTTCTTTTTGTCTCGCGTTTATTAAAAGCAATCACAGATTCTGTGGGAATTATTTACATAAAATAATCGTTAATAGGTAGTTTTTTAATTGAAAATTAATTCACCTTCTTTCACGAAACTCATTGCATAATATTTTGTGATGGAATACCATGGAAAAAAGATGGGTATTATTAAGCGTGTGAAAAATTTGTTTTCTGCAACAACGCTTTGTTAAGTTTGTAACTATTTGGTAAGTTGATAATTAATTTGAAAGGTGACCAATAAAACGCAGACTATTTGCATCCAAACAGTTGCAAACGTTTTGGTGGAAATGTTCTTCCAATTTTTTATTGAAGTAGATGTTTTTTTCAATAAAATTAAATAGAAAAGCTTCTAACTTCCTAATTATTTTATACATGATATTGAAGTTAATTTTGAAGTAAATTTACAATATGAATAAGAAATAAAATGACGGAAAAGAAAGATATTGGCTAACTCTTGTACAAGATGGAACATCTCTCCCCTTTCCAAATTGGAATAAACAATAACACATTTATTTTATTTTTTTTTTAAATCCTTGAAACTAAAAATAATGAATACTCCATTTGGATCGGTAAATCCACTTAAAAGTATAAAATATATATATATTTGTAGAGTGAGCGGAAAAACTGATCGATATCTTCAATGATGGAGCAATACGTAAAGAAAATAAATTGTGAACAAATTTGTAGCCTTCGAAGTTCAATAGAAGGGATGTCATCCGATTATAGTTCGATATGAAATAACGCAAATGCTAGTGACAGACCAATAAGATTACAACAACAGCAGCAGCAACAACAACAACAGATGGAACTCGTCGTCTAGAAAGTGGACCGTGACGAGAATGTCTCTTTTTACATTGTGATTCCGATATGATGCCATGCGATGTTACATATCTTACGGAAGAATATTGAACGTTTATCAGGTACACATGCATCATTTGAAAGATTAACGAAGACAAGGAGCGAGAATATTTTCATCTGAAAATATACAATTTGGAAAAAGTTACCAGCAATTTTTGGATAAATGAGAATCAAATCATTATAATCTAGTTTGTTTTTCCATTTAGAATGTCAACATTTTATTTTATCTTGTTAGTTACGCACATCAATCTTTTTCTCTTCTTGCCTCCAAGTAGTCCTTGGGCTTGCTCTTTTTCTGAACTACAACCTCATCTCTAGCTCTCCATACATGTTCCAACCATTTTGCTCTTTGTTGTTCAAGTTTCTTGTTACTTGGGTATACTTCTTTCTGTTTAATCTATTAATCTAGTTAGTGGATGGAGCTCTATGCCTCCATATTTTAATAATTACATGTTAGTTCTGTCCAGGTAATGATGAGAATTAGAATTGCTTCCTTAACAAAATATACTAACATTTGGTACCCCAAGTTATTCCAACATCAAATTGCTTGATCCACTTTTAATGAAGATGTAATTTCCGCTTGATATGTCTTTCATTGGGGAACACTACGACGCACGTTACAATTCTGTTTGGTAGGGTCAACGGACTGGAGAATACTTAACAGTAATAGTGAACCCTCCTTTATAAGATAGCCAAAACAACGATTAGGACTTTGTCCGGCATGCTGCTAGATGGGAATATTTAGAGAGTTTGTTTAATCTAACTTATAATATGAATGGTGTGATGTAAGACTTCATTTAGTTTAAAAAAATACCATTAAACAAGCACGCTACCTCCGAAATATTCAAATCGATTATTTTTTTTGAAGATTTCTAGTTAATATTTCAATATTGGTCTTCGAAAATCCATCTCTTCGTTGGTTTATCTGCAGCTCTGTAAATAATTTTCTGGCTTTTTTATAGACACTTAATTCGACTATATATAATTTCCGAGATAGAGCCTGACGCCATAAATCATCTGATAAATGGGATAATATTTTTTCTATTTGGAATGTGTCAATACATTTTTAATACCCTGGGGTGGATTCATATATTGACCTGAATAAAAACCGAATTGTGAAGAAGGATGACTTAATGACTCAGGCTCATTGTTATATTTGGTGCTATACTTAATTACAATTATTATTCTTCAATAACTAACAGAAATCAGGTGTCGTTCCACTCGGTAGTTTGTCAATCAATTAATTAGCTTATAATTGAAGATACCCAACAAGATTTTGATGCACTTGTGTTTTAATGACTGATGATGAAGCACAATAATTACATCTGGGGAATCATCGTAATTGCATAAATTTTCACATAAACAAAAACAATTAGTTGAAGAATCTATGGGAATTAAAAACGAAATTTTTGAATTAGATCATTTTATCACCATTACATAAGCAATTATTTATTATTACGTGTAATCCATTGTTTCGCATGGTTGAGAACTTTTTTGGTTTCATATTATTTCTATCGGAATTATATAATTGATATATCACAAGGTTTTTAATAGAAAAGAAAAAATGTTTGCATTTCTAGTTAGTATTGGTATTATTAATTGTTTTATTACTTGTTCCGCACCATTTCTTCAGGAAAAGATGAAAAAACTGAATAATATTCATAAAAACGTTCATACTTTTGAACAAATAACATTAAATTGATAAAATGCTTTTACTAAGACAGCTACTTCCGGGGACTAGGCCAAAGTCATTCATTGGAACGTACTCTTAAGTGGCGTAGCAAAAACGACAAAAAAAAATGAGTAGAGAAAAGTGGTAGCCTACAAATAGATGGAATGGACAAATTCACCAGAACAAACAAAAGCGATGCCAATAGCCCCCTCATAACATCTAATCTAAGCCAATTACAAATTGTACCAGCCTGTGGAATATTGACATTTCTTAGCACTCACCATCTGTCCAAGGACATAGCCGTTTTCTAGTGTGAGTGTTACTAGAAACAGCATTTCCATTTAATGGTAGAATAATAGCACTTAGGAACGCAGCTTCTGGGTTTAATGTTAAGATTCTCTTGAGATCGACTCACTATTTTTTTCACATTAAAAAGAGTCCTTGACTGTCTGTTTAAGAAACCTTGTAACAATGTTTCAGATGAAAATTTCTACGGTATGGGTGTACAATTTGAAAAGCACCATTACTATTTTCAAATTTTTGTGAAAATTTAGTAGCAAGCAGAAAATTGAAGTTAAGTTTCCCAAAGGTGGAGTAGAGTTTCGGAGAAATGAACTTTATAACCTATCTGGAAAATTAATGAAACCTGTTAAGTTTTCATTAAATTTTCATTAGAATTATTATCCGGTCGTAGGATCATTATTAACAGTAATTTTAGATGCCGTCTAGCTTGTATTTTATTAGAAGTGCTATCAATAAGTTGCTGTCGTGAACACTGCTGGGGTTTCTTGTAACTCTCAGTGATATTCAGGTTCGGATTCATATTTTTTCAAATATTAAATTAATATAAAAGTAGAGTGAATTTTTCAATTACAATTACGTGAAATTGGTGAATAAGTTTGAAAACAGAAGCGTGATTAAAATTTCAAAGGTTCTCTCACTAAAACTGTCCACTATTGAAAGGGTTCTTTCTCCCATTTTTTGTCAATACTTTCACGTTTTATTATGAAACCGCATTTGATAAAGCAGGAGGTTGTCTAGTAGTCAATAAAGCTCATTAAAAACATCACAAAAAGGATACTCAATGTTCTTGAACAGCTTTAAGGAAGAGGATCTTTTAACGTAAGGCACTGGTCGGCTATTAAAGCCTCTTTGCTCCCTAATGAGTTGTCAATTTATAACTCACCGAGATACATCCGAAGCTCTAAAACACACGTCTCTCATTTTTTATTTAAGACAAAATATAGATTTTTTTCAAACCAATAGTGTTTTTTTGTGTTTTGGCTAACCAATGAGACAGATTTGCAAAATTACCATACACCGTTTAAAATACTAGTCTCTGAACTTGCTATTCCAACTGGTAACTGATTGGATATTCCGATTCAAGTTCATCCTGGACGTTGGGAGATTGTATCACCCCGCTGGTGCAGTTTAAAGCAGTTTTGTTTACTTTTTTATTCATTACACATTTTAAGGTATTTTTGATGAAAAAACAACATTGGGAATTACTTCACTCCTAAAAAGTTTCCCAATAAATCTGCACTAATTTATCACCGTTTTCCATTTAAAATTTCCACACCCAATCGCGTTTTTCAAAACACTTTTTTTATAGTTGATTGAATGTATTGAAAGTATAAATCATTGCTTCGAATGATTAAAGAGATTTTCTAGTATAAAAAAAAAACAAATGAAATCGGAGACAAAACTGCAAAACATGGCAATTGAAAAATTCATTCGACCGGCCTGTAGTTACCTCTAGTACTAATTTTTTGAATTCCGTTTGATATATGAAGCAATTCGATCTCGTTCCGGTCCATTTTATCAACTCTCTGAAAAGCCGGGAAATTACATACCCTATATAACAGTAATACAAGTTCTTTTCGTGCGAATGACACTCTTAATATGAAGAACCGTTCTTTTGATATATCTTACTTTCAAGTTAATGTGCCACTTACAAGGAATTGTTTAACATCAATTCGATGCTTCTAATTTTCGTTGATAAAAATTTATTTAGTTACAGTCAAATTATGCAAAAATTAATAAAATTTTATTAGTTGTGAAGATCATACAGCTGCAGGTCGGTAATAACTTTTCTTCATACCTCGGTCGAAAGTACGCACTTTCGTCCCTCATAGCAGGGACGAAAGTTCAACATTTACTCCCTGTGAAAAGTACACGCGTTTCCTCTATAACAGCGGGAGGAAAGAGTTTCTCATGCGTATTTATACTCGTAACTACGACCAGCGGCACTCGCTTCCGACCGGCTATGAAGAAAAATAGTATACACTCCACGGGCCGAAAGTTGAAATCTCGGTCCTGCGCGTCATGATGCCCTCGGCGAAATTCGCTTCGGAGCATCATGACGCGCAGGGTCGAAAATTCAACTTTCGGCCCTTGGAGTGTAATATACTATTGTTATTTCATTATTAAAGTTATTAATATTTGTACTAAAATTTTTCCCAAAACCTTCGAACCTCATTTATTTCCTCCTCATACCAAGTTCTCGGAGAAGCAAAGTATGTGAGTAGGTGTTTCATCATAGAGTTCACATTTCCTGTACGTAGGTTCACTACCTTTGCCCATCTGTGCAGATATTTCATCAGGGTGTAGTGTTCAGTCACCTGGTCGGTAACTGTCTTCAAATGTCTCTTACTCAGTCTCAATAGCCTGGTTGAGAGTTCCTTGTCTACCTTGTTCAGTTCACTCTTTGCAAGCAGGTGCCCTTGTGTCGACCACCATTTGAGTTGGTATTCCCTATCTAGCCAGTTCCCGATTTCCCTTCTTATGCAATCTTATTCCTTATTCAGGATATTATAATAATTTTCGAGATATTCGCGAAAAAGGAAAACCTCTTTTATTTCTACTATGCTATTAATAACTTTTTAGTTTTACCCAACCAGTCTCAGTTGTCTTCGCAGAATTTTCCAATTTATTGGTTTTTTTTCCTTTGAAATCAATCTCGAAAGGAATTCCGACAAACTTTTTCAATATCTCTGAGTTGAATATAGACCTGAAATATATCGGCCAAAACATGTCTCATGGAATTTTGTTCCATCAAATTTTATTTAAACAGTACACGCTGCCTAAAAATAAGAAAGTACAACTTATATAAAGAATAATTAACAAATTTATTCATCACTGATTAGTTTTTAGACGTAAGCATATTTATTTACATATCTTGAGACCGTAACCACAAAATTTATATTGAAAAACATCGTGTATAATTATAAATAATGACTTTATTTGTTCTAGTTTCGTACTATAATAATATGAACTTATTTTCAGCTTCCACGTCTTGGAGAAAATAGTTCAACTGAAACGCAAGTGGTGAGTTGATTTGATTTATTAACCATATACAGAGTGTTCAGTGGAAAATTGGGTGGAGAAATTAATTAGTCGTTCCAAAATTTTTAACAGAATTTTATTATTATATACCCAAATTTAAGTATATCTCTTGTTGACTCCGCAACCAATCGGCAAAACCAATCATGATTAAAATTCTTTCACATTGAGGCCCGGTTTATCAATAGCCATTTATTCGTCAGTTAATGCCCAACTACCAGTTATTTTGGAAAGGTCGGTTTATCAACAACAGGCAGATAAAATGTCAAATATTTATCTGTCAGTTTCAACTAGCGGATCATGGAGACTATATAAGGAGATCGAACTCCATGTAATTCATTTTTTGGTAATGGTAGAGGGCGCCAGTCTTAAACGAGTACCAGAAACATCTGACTGCAGAACAATAACAGCCAATCATGAGTCTTGCACACACTTTCAGTTCATGGTTTTTTATTGGTTGCTAGCTCATTTGACAGTATGTTAGGTAAGTGAGGTTAGGGATGAAACATTTTTTGACTAAGAAATCCGTCTCCATGTAGCGGATGGTCGATATCTGGAGGTTAAGGTCTCTTACATAACCTCACTTTATTTGATAGAATTGTTTGGTTTGGATTTCGTTGTGGTGTTGTGTCAAATTTAATTGGGTTTTGAGCAAAGAAAAAAATGAAAAGTACTATTACTACTAAGAAGAGAGGATGTAATTTAACAGCAGAGGAAATAAATTTGCTTCTAAAAATTGCAAATTCTTATTCTGCAAACTGATTCGTTACATAACTCTTCATATTCATTATGGGTATGTATTAATGGAGTTATCAGGTATCTGGTATTTGCATAGCCACTGTCTCCAACTAAAAGTGCATTACCAGATTCATTATTTTCGAATCTAGCTTTTAAATTTGAGTTGTCGAATACATGTTGGTCATGGGATGCATCAGGCCAACGTGCAACTATATCCAGTAACTCCAGATTCACAGAAGAGACAGTCCGGACATTGACCTCTGGGCTATGGCAATTTGTTCTTCTTGTGGCATTTATATATACCTTTGTGGAAAGATGCAATTGCATAAGACACCTTTCGACTATCTTTGATGCACAACTTTTGCTCACATTACAGAAGTCTCCAGATGATATGAAGAATTTTCCTGTTGCATAAAACCTGAGTGTGGGAAGAAGCTGGTCTATTTGCTTTATATTCCAGAAAATGTAAAAAGTTAAGGAATATAAAATGGCATGAAAATAATAAAATCACCTACCTTCACTCAATCAGTTCTAATATTGACAGAACAGTCTCTTTTGTCATCCTAAATCTTGCCTGAAAATCCTGGTCATCCCACTTTTCGAAGGTGTCCACTCTTTCCCTAACTTTGTAAGGTCTTCTTTCGTACTCAAGAACTTGCACAATATCCTCGTCCTCGTCGCTACCCAGAATATAATCATTCAGAAAATTCATATTATTTATCAACAACCAAAAACTCTTCAAGAAAGAAAAATAAAAACACATAAACCTTTGGATAAACATTCACTAATAACCTAACAAAAATATCAATTGATGTGACATGACCTTGTTTTTGTAACAACCAATGAGATTGCTTACATTTATTCGTCAGCATTGCCAACCTTCATTATCTGTCAATTCAAACTAGAGAATAAATTTTAACAAAACAAAAATAGTAACTGCAGTTTCACTACATTGTGGTTTCCATAGTTTAGATCTGATATGGGGAAATTCTGAAAGTATAGGGATTTTTTGACCCCTATAAAAAAGTTGCTTTGTTATATTATAAAACGTAATATATATTTATATTTAAAACTAAAATGAATATGAAATAATTATCAAAGAATAATATTATTCTCATAAATTAAAAACTACAAATATCTTCCTTAATTAACTAATCCTTCTTGATACTTTTAAACTCTACATTTAAGGCGTGCTTCCACTCAGCTGACCTTCGCTGTATTCTATAAACAGCTCATCTTCGTCAGCTTTTACAATATTTTCTTTCGAATGTGAAGGAAGTTCCGTTTTAATATCATATTCATCAGAGTACAGTACGTCGTAGGGAATAAAATCAGCTGGAACTGGCCAAACTTCATCCTTATACAAGTGTCTTTGGGGAATAACCATTAACATTCTAAAATACTGTTTTACATCGGCAGGGTATTGAGAATTCAGTATGTAATCTAATCTTTCGATTTCGGGGAGATGTTTTCGGTAACGGTCAAGATTATTGACAGGAGTTTCTTCGATACTGTTCCGCGAGAATAAAATACTTGATTCGCGCATAAAGGAGTCAATCTTAAATTAAAAAAATTAATAACATCAACGTGTTAAATGATAAATAATACAAACCGCTGAAAAAATGTTTGTTCCACTTTCATTTATACTTAGGAGATGCGGAGACGTCATTGCATAAGTTAGTTTATAAATTTTTCCGATACATTTAGAAATTTGCCAAGTAGTTTCTTCTAATGGTGAATCACCTCCAATTTTCTCTAAAAGCCTAGGAGGAGTTCCGTGATAAAATGACCAATCCGTTGAGAGTCTGTCATTGACATGACAGATTTGAAGTAGAAGCTTCATATTCGATAAATGCTTCAGTTCATTTTGGTCTTGGAATAATAGCTGAAAATTTAAATAATACAAAATCTAATAGAAATATTAAATACGTTGGGAGCTGGGACACCGGGATCCTTACTTTATTATGGTTTGCCTCACCACAGTTGTGTTCCAAACATTACGAAATATCCTACTATTTGTTTAATTTATAGCAACACCTTGTATAGATAAGGATTATTATTATTATATTATCACGTGTAGATTACTGCTAACCTAGTTAGCTAGTGAATGGTGAAAAAAGAAGTTCTTAAAAGGTAAGTATAAAAAGCTGAAATAATAGTAAAGTATTATATTCCAAGGGCAATTTAAAAACACATATTCAATACCTTAAAATGTAATATAATGCAATCTTCATCTCCTTCAATCATATGTATAAAATGGCGAGCATATTGTATTAGAATTCCAGTTATTGTTTCAGAAATATACAAGGCTTGATTTGCTTTTGAAATAGTTTCTCTAAAATAATCTCCCATACTAGAGCTAAATTTAGGGAAATCGTGTTCTCCTATATAAATTATTCGATGAAGAAAAGTACTTCTTTGAGCTGTTTTGAAATTTTCTTCTAGGATGTCGTACATAGTTTTCCTAACCTTAAAAATAAACCAAACTATTGGAATCACAAAAGATTGATAAACGGAGGCAAAGTTTGTATGGGACATTTTGATTCCTTGGTTGTTCAATCTACTTCAAATTTTGCATAAACATTCTCCAACAGAATTGATGGAAGATGTGTTTCGTATTTTATTGAGACGCATCGCATAACGGAGTTAAAAAGGGGTAGACACCCCTCGATCCGATATTATTAAAAAAAACGTTGAACTCACTTAAAAGCTTGGTGCAATGGAATACTGACATTCATAACGATGTGAAAAACTAATTAAAAATCCTATTAGGACCATTTTCGACCTCTTCGATCTACATATAACATTTTTCTGTACATTGTGATGCATTTGAACGTTTTTTTATTTAAACTTCCTTATAATAACTTTCTTACCGGCTCTGGAAAACCAATAACTTTCATATTTTTAGTCAATATTCTTTTTCTGGGACGACTAACTTTCACTCCTTTGAACATAGCGAAAATATATCACAATAAAATGGGGCTTTAAAAATATATGTCGTGAGATGTGACAGCCATTAATTGACATGAAATGTTATCAACGTTTTGTTCAGATTGGTGTTTCTGACATACAAAACTTAAACGACACATGACATTAAATTTGAATATATTTTTATAAAGTAATGTTAAAATCAATCATTATTTAAGGTAGTTGTCGTGTCAGAAAATTCTAAATGTTTGTATACTTATTAGAGACATGATAATACAATTACCCTTGAAATTTGAAGTCAAGTGACACAAAAATTATTTATTCATTCTTTCGGAATACATTCATCACCTATCAAAGTCCCATTATCCAAAAGGTTTCGGTAAAACTACGCTTAATTTAAAAAATATGAACGGATTGATAAGGGCGGTCAAATATTCAGGAAAAATAAAGTTTGGCCAGTTTTTTCAATATTCCTGGAAAATAAAAAAAACTAAAAAGTTACACGATGTTATAGGTACAGGACCCTCCTTTCATATGCACTTTGAATCATGAAAAAAGATTCATTTTTACTCAAGTTATGGGCCAATTTGCCCGCTCTCCCATGCCTACATTCACGGAGCGTGCTCCCGGAGACGCCGCGCAGCAGCTCGAAATTCAAGGTACGCTTGGGTCCGTTTATCTCGAAAACGGTTAAACTTTTGACAAAAATGATAAGGATCATTTTTGTAGATAATAAACTGCTCTCTCTCCATTCCTATCTAACATTATTTCACTTTTTGGAGTCATTTAAAAACAAAAACACAAAATACTGTGCATTAACTTATCGATCTAACGACGTTGCCAAGTTAGAACTTTTAAAAATATGTGTCAATTATTGTATGCATACGTATATGAAAACTATAGTATGGGTAACGTCACCACGAGTACATAAAAATTGCGACTCGAATTAATTATGTAGTAATCAAATAAAAAGTAAGTTGACGTCTATGTCGGCTGATCAGTAACAAACGACCTATCGAAATTGACCTACGTATGTCAATTTTTGACTCGAAAATAAATTTTTTCTAATTTTTTTATGCGCCATGACTATGTTCAAATCGGCTAAAGTTAATTATCCTAAAAAGAAGATCAGAGTGAATGAGTTGAAGGTGATTGGAGCACCAGAGCCTGTTAGAGAAACGATGTATGATATACTGATGGAAAATTTTCGTATAGCAGGAAGAAAAACGTTTCTTCAAAGATTAATATATGTCGGAGAACATTGTTTTATAAAATATGAAGGAATAGTGAATTTTTTTACGGAAATTATCACCAATGCAAATAATCACAGGCGTACTTTAGAAAAGCTCACAGGTTTGTCATAATGAATCAATTTCCTTAACCACTTCCACAGTTCCTCCTTGCTTATGCAAATCTTGTCATTTATAAAACAATCTACCACACTTCAATTCACGTTATTCATTCACGGAACACCCTGACCATTTTTGTAGGTATTCTTATCAAGTACCAAAAGCACTTTATACATTTCCTGGAAGGGGATGAAGATGTTATATATGAACATATTAGGCTGCTTTTGGACAATCACCAATACGGTAGCGTTTTGGAAAATGTCAAGTTACTGGCCATAATACATCATATAAATTGCAGGTAAAGTTTATGTTGGACTCACACTTGTGATGTTAATACTCCTTAGGTTAGGTTAGATTATATGGGCGACCAGGTCCGTTCCGGCTCCGGTCCACTCAGAGACCCTAAGCCCATAGTGATACCCTTTGATACCTCATGGTGTTGAGCTATCCTGTTTTTACCTTTCCTTAGTCCTTTATATCTTTCCTTCAATTCCTTGTCAAAGGCACTTCTATCCTCCTATAAAGTTCTTCATATTTCGGATGTCCATCTCTGCTGCCTCTACTAGACTCTCAAGTCGTTTACTCCCCAAATACCTCTGGCGCTCACCTGCCAGGGCAGGGCATATAGACACATGAGATGTTCCACAGTCTCTTCATCGCATTCATTGCACAGATCATCCAGTTTTACCTTGATTTTCCGGAGTCTTGGCCCTACTGTGCAGTGTCCAGCGATCACTCCTGTGTTCTGAATTGAGTCCTTTTTATATTTTAGGATCTCTCTTGTTTTTTCCTTGTTTGAGATTAATTTCCACAGCAGTCCAAGAAAATGATTGTCATCCTCGTAGAATTTAAACTTATGAAACACAAGTCAACCACTCCAATTTATTACGTCTAATCCCCCAAAAGGCGGCCTCTACAGCAATCTACACAATTTCTCTCGATTTTAAATTGCCTCCTTTATCATTTACCAAATTTTGATTCACCTAACGTCATTTAGTGAGTTCCTTGACTGTATTTCCCGGCAGGTATGCTTCCGATTGGACGTGCTTAAGTGGTACTCCCCCTCAGCTTCTAGAGAAAATTGATCCTGCTTCATCGATGGAAGTTACTGGAAGCGTAACTTATGGCTGTATATTGAAACTCTATGATATTCTTGAAAAGTTAAATAAAGTTAATATTTCGAGATCAGATTTAGAAGAAAAATCGACCGAGGAGAATCTGGAGTTGATGAAACATCCTGAAGTTAGGTAAGTATGACAATAAAGTTACATTCTCAATCTCCAGTATAACATATGCTTTAAAACATAAAAGTCGAGCACCAGAAAAGTAATAAGTAGTGTGAAGAAGACAAAGCCGAAGAGAATTTTGAAGATGAGGAATGAAAAACTATACAGTTCAGCCAGTCAACAAAATGAGGGCATCTAATGACAAACATCTACAGAGAAGTAGTTGATTCCTCCAGCAGGAGAAGAGTAATTGTCGGTACAAGCTAACTTAATACGAAAAAAAAAAGACAAATTGGTTAAAGCTTGGGTGGAACGCTCAAAATAACTCTCCAATTTATCACTGTCCTCATACAAATCTTTTTATAGATCGTCATCTCATTCAACATCGTCCTCTTCCCGCCGATTTTCCCTCATATATTCAAAGCTAGCGATGATGTCGCGCTCCAAAACTAGTTACGCTGATCCGGTGATGTTGAGTCTTCCAGAAATTGATACGTTGCATTTTTTAATAAGCACCCCACATACCAAATACTTGAAGGATGTGCTGACTCCCTACAGGTATTTCTCATAAGACTTAAATAGAATAAGGAAGTAATGAAGGAAAGTGGTCAGCTCTTGTAAGAGTTAGAATTCCAAAATTTTATTCCTTGATGTCCAGAAATATTTTTATCACTCATCTTATTGAGCTCCTTATTATGGAGCGGTTAAATACAGTATGTTGAGTAGGTTTTCAATTTACTCACAGCTCAAACTCTTTCTTCTTGGAATGAATTGTTCAAATCATAAGCAGCAATTTTAGTTTCGATAATTTTCAGAAATATTGAACAAAGAGATATATACAAAGACAAAGTTTGGCCAATAGCAGCTGATTTTATACCATATGACGTTTATAGCAAAGGGTACGATATCTCGACCGTATTTCCTAAGGCAGGCGCGAGCGTTCCTGTCGAGACCAATATTGACGATGGTATAAGTATGCTTTTGTGGGAGGCAGAAGGAGAGGACGCCGATTACACTGATTCTAGAACTGATACAGGAGTTAAAATCGAAACAGTTTAGTCCCAAAGACATGTAAATATAAGGCAGATTAGAATAGAAATTAATTATGTGATAGATCTTTCTCTCAAAGTGACTTGTTATCATAATTATATTAAGATCCCTCAATAAACAATAAAAAATTCAACAAGGATTTATTCGTGTTAAAAAGTGGGGTTAGGTTAAATGAATATTAATCTCGGAAGCGAACGAATTGCAAGGTGTCGATCGATATTCAGACTAGCAGGAAACAGGAGGCAAGGAGGAAGCGGGCATGATTTAAGGGGTACAAGGGGCACATGTGGCTCGGAAATGTTGGGATATAAACGATGTGTCGGCCTCTCTTCCGTCTATTACATTTCATACAGCTCATAACGTTCATTGACCAACTAAACCCTCGTTAGTGTCACGGAAAGAAATTGCCCTGTTCTCTTGCTGTGACACTTCACTGATGGCCTCAGACACTTTTCTGCATTCTGCTAAATACCATTTTGTAACATCTGCTCTAACATTATTCAATTTGTTATAAATCTAAATATCTTACGAGTTTCCGGAACACTAATATACAACAGAGGAGAAAAATTACTATTATCAATTATATTTTTAAATATACAGGGTAAGTTTTTAGTGTGGTAACGTATAGATACCTCAGTCGTTATGAATAGATACAATTTTAAATAAAAACCTGTATACATTTGACCAAGCGTAACGTTTTCAGAGTAAGCAAACAATTAACGTTTTTTAAATAACACCTTACAAAATATAACGCTGAAATCGAGTTCACTTAATAGTTTCCTGTATATTATAATTGCCGCGTTTATAATATTTCATCTTCTACGTCCATATCTTTTGCGAATCAGATGCACACAAACTCGCGTCATTTCGCAATGAAACGAGAAAGCACTACATACATAAATATTTATGGTTTTTATGGCGAAACTTATTGTCGCTACGACCATGTGGTTAAAGTTGATTGACTTTAAATAGATTTCTTGTGAGTTTTATTGTTACTGTTTAGATCATAAAAATAGATAATCAGGTCCAACTCAATTTGCAATTATGATTCAATCCTTTTGTTTCTGTTCCTAGAAAGTACCCACATTTATCAAAGAATATAGTTAAATTTTTTATTCACCTTAACCATAATTGTTCAAATAAATATTTCCTAAAAACAGACTCCTTGCAAGGACAACACTTTTCGGAATATCTTCTTCAGCGGCCTTAATGACATACTGTAGAGATTTCAGTTGGCCAGTCGTTATCGAGGTTGCAGGTGCAAAATTTATACCGCTTACAACCTGCTCATAAGTAAGTCAATTTTATAACTAATCAAGTTAAGTGGTTTGGTTTGGGTAAGTCATCATTATAGCGAAAGCTCTTGCTAGTACCAGTCTCAGAGGAAGTACGTTTCATTCTGCCTACGCTGCTCTAGAATTCCTGAGTCCTGATTTCTGATTTTTGACCGCTGGAGAGAACAGATAATTTGTTTCCATCACAGTAACGAAGTAAACGAAAAAGATAAAAACGTTGGAGTTGATGGAAGTTTTTTTTCGTTGTAGGGTAACTAAGAATTGACCTTTCATTTAAATTGTTAATGTGTTCGAATCAAACTCCTGGAAGAGCTGAAGCGTGTATTTTTTTAAATATATTTAATTTAATTTTGTTAAATGCATTCCAGATCATCATTTATATTTCAGGCGGATAAGGTTAATGATCATATTATAAAATGTATATATATATTTTTTTTATCTTAATATGAGTGAATATCTACCGTTATATAATTAGCTAGTATCTATAATAAATTGATCAATGTACAGATTATTCTTCACATGTATAAAAACTGTGAAATCGTGCTGTGGCTTTTAACCTTCTTGATTTTCTTCACGGAAGAAAGTAGTGACAATATCTTATTTATTTAGCGATTTAATGACGAGGAAATCTTTAAGTTAAATATTATCCATTTATTTTGACAAAATAAAACATAAATTACTGAGAATCTTGGTCAGGATAATGTATTCTTGAATAAATTTGTAAAAAAAAATAATTATTTTAAGAGTATAATTTTTTTTGGTCATTTTAAGTTACAATGAGTCACGGTTAGGTTTATTTTTTGGCGACGATTAATGGACAAAATCCAATGTATACATTGGGTGCTTCTAAATTTATGCAAAACATGTGATGTATGTATGTATGTATGTATTTTGGGGTAACATTCACTGAGACCTAAAAGATCTATTGTGCCCCCTTACTTCTACTTAGTGTCTGAGGAGAGTCTAGTAGCTCCTTTAGTCCTATTTCCCGGAGAAATTTTAGGATATCTGCAGGCTTCAACCTAGGTAATTGTCCCTCCTCTATCCAGTAGTCTCCCTGGTGCTGTGCCCTAGGATTCTGAATTGCTGTGCAGTTCGCAAGTATATGGATCCATTCCAAAAAAATCTACAATCTTCTTCCTCCACTATTTTGAGCTTTTCAAGGTGCCCATTCAGGCGACAATGTCCCGTAAGAATTCCTGTCAAACCTCTTAGTGCAGTTTTACTTTGACTTATGCATTCATTTGATCTCAACAGGTTGTAGTCACCCAGAAAAAATCTTACATTGCCTAAGCCCTGCTAGATCTTTCCAATGGTCAGATCTTCTCTTTTCTTCGGCTTTACCTATTTCTTCCAATATTACATTGGAGAGCTGATTCCGCAAAAGGGTTCCGGCCCCCAAAAGGGTATTTCAGTCCCCCTCTTCGCTAGTTCATCTGCTATTTCGTTTCCTTCTATTCTAGTGTGTTCTGGAATCCACAGTAAGGTGACTATATTGTTCTCGCCTAGTTCATTAAGTTTGCCTACGCATTCCCACACCATTTTGGAACTGATTACACAAGAACTCTAATGGCTTCTTGACTATCAGACATTATGATAATCCTTTGCCTTCTATATCCTTTGTCAATATTGAACTGGGCACACCTTATTGCGTGAATTTCCGCTTGAAAGATACTTTGGGTTTTTCCCTAGCTTTCAGAGTGTTTGGTTCCTGGCCCGTACACTCCTATCCCAGTTCCTTTTATTGCTTTTGAGCCGTCTGTGTACCATTGAATTCTTTCCAAGTCTTGTAATGGTATTTGGATCCCATTCCTTCTTGTTGCTTTAACGAATTTCTTTGAAAAGTTATACTTTTTCATCATACCATCTTGTGGCATGTCCCAGGTTGTCTGATTTCTAAGAAGTCAAGAGGTGGTGTTCTCTTTAATGAGTCCCTTTTTACTTAGTCTGTATCTTGTTCTTTCTGCAACACTCTCCACCACCATATGTAATGGTGTGAGGTTGAGAATCACTTCCATTGCTGCCGTTGGGCATGTACTCATTGCTCCTGTTATGCATATACAGGCTAGTCTTTGAATCTTGGAGAAAATGTGATTGTCCACATGATATTATAATGGCTAATTTTTTTAACAAAGTCTCCGCAACTCATCTCTCCGTTTATCTGGATCTGATACTTTTGCACATTCCAAATGGTTGTTTTAAAAAACTATCAAATTTTTCCTTTTATATCAACCGCTTTTTTCCAAATTCCATTTTTGTTTTGTTCAATATACATCCATAAATAACTGATATAATAGAACCTATCAAAATGTCTTCACTTTTTTTCAACATTCAGACACAATGGAGGCATGAATCATGTGCTGATTATCGAGAAAGATTCCAAAACTTTTATAGGCTTGGTCAGTTATGTTTTGTAACCCACAGCAGAATGTAAATTCTGGGAGCACAGTCTGCATTCAAATGTATTTTTAATTTAAATTGAATTTCCATTTAGATCTAATACTGTAATGATGGTTAACAGTTTAGTTTATAAGGTCATTGGCTTAATTATTAACATAATTGACTAGTAATATTGTTCAATTATTCTCTAATAGAAAATTAAAATGCATAATCAATAAATATGGAAACCACGTTTGAAAAATTGACTAAAACAAATTCAAAACGATCAATTGAGCTCTTTGTTTCTTTGTAATGTTTGTTCTTGTCAACATTGCGGAAAAATATATATGCCGCTTTGTAAGAGAAAAATAATTGTAAATGTAAAAGTTCATTAGACCTTTTTTCACCGGTGAATTCATTTCGTAATGAATATGAATAATGAAAAACGAAAATGGAATCCATTGTCACGATTTCATTGTGGTTCCTTTAAAAGTTAGCTTCGTCTAAAAACTTCTTTTGATTGCAAAATTAATGTTTTCTCCCTGGAGATACGTTTGACTGGGGATTCGACGTAATTGAAAATCGACCTGGAGATTTTCCTCGCCTCTGAAAAATGGACACTGAAAATAAAGAAAATACAATTTGTGTTTTACATTTTCTTCAAAAGAATCTCTAATACGAGAAAGTATATTTACTCCATTTTTAAAAGACATATTTAATTAATTTGATCCTCACTGAGATCAATAATGTTCTAGTTCTAATTTTTGAACTCGAATAAACCTAGCTGGAAGCAAAAAAACTTAAGGTGGACATTGCAAGCCATTCACAAACCTCTTTTTTATTTCATTTCTCATGTTTATCCATTTCGCGCTGTCTCTAGAAAGAACAAATCCTTAGACTACCTTATAGAGAGGCTCAACTTGTTATAGGAGTCCCTACTTGAAATCCCGACTCACTTTTCTGTGGATGTGCCGAGCTTTTGCCAAGTGGATCCTTTTGTTTTCTAGAGTTACCTCCCTGGTATCTTCAGACCATCAGCTCAGCTAATAGTATTGTCACCTTTTCATAGTCGTTTCTTTTTGGGTAGACTTCCTAGGTCCTCTTTCTCCAAACGTCCACGTTAATCTATTGGTATAATTGGAGACTTGAAGTTATTTTATTCCTAAAATTCAGTTTTAGTGCTTCCTCGTAGATTGAATTTAATTTTTTTTGGTATGAATCCAGTTTATTTATTATTTTGAAACGTGCACGTAAACCAAATTATGAGTTAATCGTAAAAATAGCGATAAAAATGAGGTCGGATGGTGTATTAAGAACGTGCTATGTTTGTTAGACTCTCAGGGGCTGTAAGCGCGAGTGAGACTGAAACAAAATTCGGCAAACACCGTTTGAAATCGGTCTCTTGTGGTTAGCGTACCCACTCAGGAAAACTATCGATACATATATATGGTGCTGCTGAAAATGTCTCGTGTTTCATATACCGAAATATATTGATATTGATGCAGTAATGAGAATATGACAAATTTACAATTTTTAATTCATAAGGAGCATTTTAAGACATCAAGTAATCCAAAAAAGAATCTTTAATTGGTTCAAGAGTTATAAGCAGGTAAAGAAGAAGATATGACGGGAGCAATTGCAACTGCGTCAGCCTCCACATTAATATATCCAAACACCAGTAGAGTCACAAATCTTAGTTACTTCGTCTATTTATCCTACCAATTTCAGGGTATCAATTTATTTTGGAACGTTAAATCCGATCGGCAATACCATACATTCAGTGACAACTACTATTGTGTACGCTTAATATATTCAAAGTACAAGCTGTAACTCGCCATCCAACTATGATGTCTAAAATATATGACTTTACACGCCGAGAAGCCAAACCGTGTCCAATTAGCTGGAGAGAAGTTATTGCGAAAGTCTGGCCATTTAACATAGGGTCCAAAGTGCTGAATTGGCTGACCGAACATTTTGATTTGTGTAGTGGTGCACACTTCGAGATGTAACTCTCTGCATGGATAATCAAATGTGATAAGTCCATTTTGGTCGAGCAATTAATTTGAACGTTGATGTATTTTTATGTACTTTTTTTTTAAATAGATTCAAAAACAAGATGAATAACGAGTTTTGAGTGAATGACGTACACTGAGAAGGTGTGAAAATTGCCAAAAAACCATTTTTTGGTTTTAGTTTTGACATACACAAATTAATAATTATGAAGCTGTATAGATTGAAATACTAGCCAAGGAAAACCTGGGTGCTGGGGCATCGAAAAGTGAAGGGCAACGAGAAGGCCGCCACTCTGGCGAAAAAGGGATCATAGTCTCTATTTATCGGACCTGAACCATTTTTTGAAATTGTGGAAAGCACTGCTAGATCAGCCATAGCTACATGAGCGAAAAGGAAAACCTTCACGTACAGGGCAGACATGCCTCGTCACTATGAGTTCACGAATGAAAAAATGCGGGGTATGATTTGTGTCTAGGCACAAGAACATTTTTGCAGTCGCTCTGCAGCCAGAAGGCATGATTTGTTATATCCACTTAATTTATCAATTCACGAATAAAATAATTAACAGATTATAAACTTTTATTGATAATTTTCTTGTAAATCACGAGCCTAATAATAATAAAACATATTAATCAATAAAGCATTTCGTTTATACATATTTGTACCTAAGTATATTGATGAATTTCCTTTTTCGTAGATAAATTTATTTCTTATATTTCCAAGTAAGGACATACTATACTCATAATAATTCTTGAATGCTTTATTGGTAGTGTAATTGCTGGATATTACACGTATATCACAATATTTTTTAATTGGCAATCGTTTTTTAATTAAAAAATTACTAAAAAATTAATAAATTCTTAGAATAGGAAGGCTATTAAAAAATTAATTCTATATTTGGCTGATAATCCCTGAAACACGATTATAATTAAGGCGTGCGTAGCAGGATATAAAGGTAACAGATCCTTTCAACTGTGGAAAAGCATCGTTGTGGTTCTTCTTTGACGGAGGCTGATAACATATACAATTAAGCAATAATCTGACGGAACTTGATAATGAAAAAAGTTCAACGGTCTAAAGGCCAAGCCACACCAAACATCCATCCATCCTTCAGGCTGGATGTTCAAAAAAGATCGCTCGCCAGCTTCGCAAATAGCGCAACGCAAACTGACATCCGTCCAGCTTTAAAACGTCCAATGGATGGATGTTTTGGAATCGCCGGGGGAGCGATTTTTCCTTCTCATCCGCATGGTTTCTCTGAAAACATATTCGTGTAGGATACTCTTCTCTTATTTATGCACTGACTGCACTGCTACGGACACAAGTGAACAAAATATTCGTTGATGAAGAGATTCATGAAAATATCCGTCCACTGAATGGATGCTTTCGGTGTGAATCAGAGCGCTCCGTGGACGTCCGAGGTCGGACGTCCTTCCATCGGACGGATGGATGCCGGTGTGGCCCGGCCTTAAGAGCCTGGAAAATAAGTATAACAGTGAAACTTTTCAACAACGGAAACCGAAGGGGAATATCAAAGTGTCCCTTGTTGTTTTTGGAAGTTAAAGAGCGTTAATTTTATTCTAAATGCAAATCATCTTCTCAAAGTTTCCCAACTCATGCTGCTCTGTCAAGTACATGAAATTCCGGTAATCGTGAAATTGGTTTTGTTATTGGAAGGTAATTAATTGTCTATTTCATGGCGTCTTTTATTAAAAGTGACCATTGTTATGAGTATCTTAATTCATTGATTCACTTACAATTCTATAGAAAAAGTAGGAGTTGATCACTGCTATGTTTTTGTGGAAACTGTCGCCGGAGAAAGTTACTAGTTGATATATTTCTTGAAAGAAAAACCGTTGACACAATAAGTAATATGTTTGCAGAAATATATGGAAAAACGTGAAAATCTACAAAAACTATTTAGTTAGATTGACGATATATTTCGCGGTAGAAGTTTCAGGACCAGTTTAAAAACGTTTAATTCAATCAATTTATTTTGAAACATCTTAATCGAAAGGTCTTATATTAAGATTAGAACAAAATAAATTATTTCAGTGACCTAAAATTCGAAATTTAATAGTATCCCGATCCCAAAACAATTTACACCAAATTCGATTATTACCCAAGTCTCGAAAGTTGTTTATTATGGAGGAAAACGAAAATTAAAATATCCCAGAGCCGCCCGAACACAATAGGAAAATCCGATCTCGTTTCAAAATTAACATTATTTAAACCAGTTTGTTTTCTCAATACAAAAATTATTTTAACGCAGCCTTTAAAAAAAGTAATCACCGAATACATTGTACAGAATCCCATTATTCTATCAGGCTGGATTTAAGAATCAACACAAACATTCCAATGCGTTGTAAACTAGATGTACGTTGTTACACAAGCAAACTAATTGTTTCCGCTACGGAATTAATCGAGCTAATTAATAATAACAACAGAGATATCGAACCAGGCACAATGTCATTAATTTAACTGCATATCTTCATTGTTCCACTCAGAATTCCAATTTTACGTTATTATAAATTCATAGTAATGTGTAAGCTGTCAGGTTTTTAAAGAAAAATACAAATTTTAAGCAGAGAAGGTGAGTTTGGATAGCGGTGTAGATGGTATAATTCTGGTAGTCAAGTTGGGCCAGCGATCTCTGGCATACTAATGAATAAAAGTAGACAATCTCAAAAAAGAGGGTATTAAATGGGAAAAAGTGATAGGTCAGAGAAGAGAAAAGAATGCCTAAAAACGACCAGATGGTAGCGAAAACTAAAAAGGAATTCAGCAGAAGCGACCACTATTACGAAAATGGAAGTCAAAATTGCGCAACAGAAAGTTAATAAGAACAATTCTGAGTCCAGTAAAGAAGAGGAAAGCAGGAATATGAAAGGAAGACGATTCAAGAAATATTAAAACTGAATGAAGATAATATAATGAGGAGAATTGAAACTCAAATAACCATGTGGCTTGGGAAAGTTGTGATCCAAAGTATTAAATTATGCATAGTTAATTCTGTTTGAATTTTCTTAGCATTTCACTAGGTGTGGAGAAAATATTACTTACAAAAGGCGAATTGATGTTCTTGAAGGATATTTATTGATAAAAATAGTAAAAGTAAACATCTACAGTCATTCTGTATCTAATAGATTCACTTGACGATTTGTATTTTATATTTTTTTAAAAGCTAAGCTTGGATAACACGAAAAACATGACGTTCCTTTAGAACAAGAGCTCTGGTAACGTAAACATTGAATTATTATAGTTACAAACGTGATGTCAGTATTTTGACCTCTGTGGTATAACGTAAATAAGAAGCTTGCTAAAGAAGATATAATCGTAGTTACATAATGTTTAATTTTATGTGCATTATTTTATGGATATGAAATTCTTTTTCCATTTTTATGTAAAACTTTTGTCGTTAGTCACTGTCAGCGATATATGAGATTCCAAACTCGTTGTTTTCAAAACTGGGATAAGGACAATACTGACGCAGCCCCAGCTTTGGATATTGAATTGTTAAAAATTCGTTGTAGTCAGTTTTAAATTGAAAATACGCATAAACATTCATAGAGGTGACAATTTAAAACATTTTTGATGATCTATCAAATTGTTACAATATTGAAACAACTTCACTTCAAATAAATACCTTTCATTGATCTACAGCAAGTGGAATTACATTTTTAACCATTCAGGCTGCTGTAAAATTTCAATCATTTTCCCTATTGTTTTTTTAGTACCACTTGATTCACTTTCGTTCAACAACCTCAATTTCGTAAAAACTGGTATACTATACAGACAGTAAACAAAACAACATTCCTTTTAACAGTAAACGTTAAATTATTTTTAGGCTCCTATTTAAATATTGGCAAAAGTTTACGGTTAAGGCAAAGTGAAGCCGAACCAGTTTGAATAATATTCTTAGCACTGGAGAGGTCTCAAAATATGCAATCTGAAAGTATCAAATTTGAAACTGACCTGCGAAAGCTATTAGTTTATATCTGGTATTGTTACGTCGGACCTATATTGAGGATATTGTACTGAGGAAAGTTACAGTAGTAGAAATAGAGAAAAAAAATGTTCTTCTTCTAATGTAAACCTTCTTTATTTTTACTACTTTAAATTTCACAATTCAATACAAATAACGTCTCACTATCAGAGCACAGAACTCATATTTATAATAATCGAAAACTAACTAACTAATGTCATTTGTCCTGCTTTTTTTATATTTTTCACCAGCTCAAGAAAGCTCTCGACATTTCGTTGACAGTTTTACTTACCTTACCGGAAAACCAATCATATCATCACCAAGAAATAGATATATTGTAGCTTAATAAACCTGTAATTTATTATTATTGAGAGTAAAAAATAGTTAACAGGTAGTAATAATAAATTTCTCTCGAGATTTTTTGATAAACTCAATCACACGACTTCTATAGCGCAGTTCTACTGTTCCGTTTTTTTGGTACTAAAAACAATTTAATTGATAAAATCCACAAGTTAACGAATGATCGAAAAAGTATTACTGTTATAAATAAATATCCACCGATGTAATACCGCTGCTTTTACAAATTAAAATTATATTCATTCCGCCCTTTGTTTTGACACAATTCCAATTTACTAGTTCCACAAATAAATAATTACGGTCTACTACAATGCAATGAAACAATTTGTTTGTTGGAGAGTACATGTAGTAGAAAACTACATCAAAAACAAGTTGCATATTCCGCAGTTCTAATAATTAGTTGAGAATTTACTAGTTATTAAAAAAGTTCAATGCATTTACTAAACAGATATTCCATGTTGTTACAAGTCCAATAAATGGAAATTGTACAACTGAGATCTTTCCTGCAGACAATGTAGTGAAAGGACAGAAAAAACCAAACTTATACGGTAAACGTAGGCAATGCCTAGAGACTGAAACAGCGCGAGTTACTGCTTGATATTTTCGTGGCTACAAGCTTACGGATATTCTTTTTGAGTATATTATCCCATTCTCTGATTAGATCACCTATTAGTTGTTGAAGGGTCTGAGCTGGATCTGTGTGTCTCCAAACACATCTATCTAAATGATTCCAAAGGTGTTCAGTGGTGTTTAGGTCCCTTGGTAGCGATAGAAGTTCATGGTGATGGCAGCAGTATGCACAAAATTTGGTCTAATACCATGAACAGCTCGTATAATATCCAGGATAATGTTATGTCATAAGGGATCAAAACAGGCTTTCTTGATCTCCGGCTCTCTTCTCCCAGTCAGCCTGGTCGGATATCTTTACGTTAATAGTTGTACTGAGCCTGATTTCAAGATCTTTGGCAGTAGAAGTGCAGAAATACAAGGAAGTTGGGAGTGAAAATTGGTCGTGAATTTGGTATGTTTTTCTGCTAATGCGTCTTTCATATTCTCCAGTTTCTTGATATGATTCCCCACAAGATGGAATTTGAAAGAGCTGACGTTAAAATTTGCTACTTCTTTGAATTTTTATTGAAGTCGATGTGAACATATGAAAAATAGCAAATATCGTCTAGATAACGATTAAAATTCCAAATGGGTCACTTTTCTGTGTCAAACTGAACGACTACAATAATGCTGGTGATTCGATTTCGATTTCATTCTCTGTACTAAAATCCGAAGAAATATTTTTGATCGAGAAAGTTGTTTGGCCTGTGCAAGAGAAGAAATACGAATGTCAGTGATTAAGTTGAATTTTGCTACTTAGCGGACACCGCGGTCACGTTCAAGGTTATTTATTTATTGAAGAAATAACTTTAATGACGGTCGTCGAAGAAGATAAATAAAGAAGGTATTTTATGGTTCCTTATTATTTCGGTAACTGTTGAAAAAAAGACACAAACGATGAAGAGAGTTCTTCAAATAGTTTATATTGTGTAGTTTTTCAAAAGTGTCAAATACTTTGTACAGGTGAATACTATTACTTTTATTATGCAAATGACATTGTTGTCCTTATCTGTTTTTCTGATTATTGTTCTTCGTAAGTTGTGTACCCGTGATTATCTCCTGCCAACCTATATTAAGCAGTTTACATTTCTGATAGCTCTAAGCAGGGTCTAACTGTCAGTAGATGTAACCCCAATATACTCGTAGATACACACATTTCCTTAGTTTCGAGGAATAATTTTATCAACATTGTTCTTTATTTGAAAACTTCCACCCTTTATCGGTACGTCTATGTTTCATTCTTTTGTATTTTCTTATAAAATCGTATCATGGGAGTCAGAAGTATATTAAAAGACGTTAAATGTAAGTTGGTGACAATCTTGGGAGTACTATAAAACACTGTATTGTATTTAAACATAAATGAAATCTGAAATTGTCCCTTCGTTCTTTGAGTTTTTAGTAATCAAAGAAAATAACGTTACACTGGGTAAATATTGGAGTGGCGCTTCAGAAAACCTAAATTATTTTATATTTAGCACATGGGCTGAAAAGTACTGGGCCTGACAGATAGATGGCGCTATTTTTATTGCAATCGCATAATTTTCAGTTGGTACTAACCTCAAAAAGTGCTCAAATAAACCACCTTCCTGTGCCAGACAATAACCAAATCTGTGATAAAGATTTGATCTCATATCTCTAAGAGTATTTGCCCCTAAGGTGAAACAAAGTACACGCCTTAATAACCGCGCATAATTATTCTTTCTCTCTCTTTCATCTGTTTTTCTGTCGTACTTGTGTAATCCGAACGGTTCGGATGTAATTTACGCAATCTGTATATAAATAACTATAGGTATAGCAAACGGTAAATTTAAAATATCTTATGTTGTTTGGACACATGGACACACGTGGTTTGTGTTGGACACGCGCATTAGATTTGTTTGGAAAAGTTTATAGGAGGAGTCTTCTGCTGTAACGTCAAAGCTTAGGTAGTCCATTAGAAAGCTTTGTTTAATCAAAACGATTGTCATCTGAGTGGAGAGCAACTGGAAAACCTCGTCCAAAGTGCCGGAAAGCATAACAATCAGCTGGAAAGATTATGGCCTTGATATTTTGGGATGTAATATTCACCGACTATCTAGAAAAGGGAAATTCGAGCGTTTGAATGCCATATTTGGCTCCCAGCGATTACTGGCTGTTTGTAAACTTGAAAAAAATGTTCGCCGGTAAGAAATTTTGCTCGAATAAAGAGATTATCGCTGACACTAAGGCCTATTTCAAGGCAAAAGATAGTCGTTCTACAAAAGTGGTATTGAAATGTTAGATCGGCGCTGGAATGATTGCGTTGTTCTTGATAGAAATTACGTTGATAAATAAAATGTTCAGCCCATGTGTTTAAAAACAAAGTTAACAATTATAGGCTGGGTATTTTTAGTTTTGGTGCATTTTTATTGCACCCAAAAAACCGTTTTATACAGAGATATTTCATAATTCGAGATTGAGAGGGTTTCTAACCTAGCCATTACTCTTTTTTGATTTGTCGAAGTGAAATTAAATACTTCCTATTGCATTTAGAGAATAATTCCAAAGCGATTATTTCATATCAATGTTTATTGAAATGATAGTAATTTATATTTAGTTCTTCTGCTAGATAGAATAATAATTATCAATAAATAATTGAAAATTCCGTACATGTAATAAAATTAATTATAAACCGATTTCACTAAATGGATAATAAATTAATTTCTAGTCGATAAATCGTCGAGTTTCTTAATTTTTATTATGCGCAATATGATTCAGTGGAATTGCTCAAGGTCCCAAGTCCTTTTTGTTATTATTTATTTGGTCAATGTCAATTTCTATCCACAAAAGATTTATTTTTTATTTTAACGGTAGTGACCTTAATGACCGATCGAAATGAATTTAAAAGTTATTGGTTAAAAAAATATTGTTATTCACAATCATATATTTTTTACCACCATAGAACTTGGAATTCCTCTATAATACGCTCCCATCTCTCGGAAAGTCAAAGCACAACGGAGCAATCGGGAAAACACGATTGTATTCACTTATTTTGTCTAAAATATCTGAACTCGATTGCGAAGGGTGAGTCTAAAGGTCCTCTAGTATTTCTTCGATTTCTGTTTATACCTAGAAGTCCTCCGGGGGTTAAGCACTGAAGCAAAAATACCAAATTTAACAAAATGAAGGATTTGGGAAGGGAGGAAATCAATAAAAACAAGTATATCCTTGTGGTATCTGTTCCAATAAAGTGCAAACAATACTTCTAGGCCAAGCAATAAAGAAAATCAGCCGTATTGCTAATTACTTGTACTTTTGGTCTAAAATTTCCCCTACTTACTGGCCTATTCGTAATAATTGTCAGTGAGATTAGATACTTGTGAACTTAAATGGTACATTCTTATTTTAATTGAAAATAGAATATGGTCTTTATACAAAAATGTAGATTTTCATGATTTATGTGTTTGTTTCAGAAATACGTGTGCAGAAGACTTGCAAAGACTCTGGTGAGTATTACAAGAAATTGTCTCAAGAAAATTTTGTGGTTTTAATAAACGTTTTGTTATTAAAATATTCGAATTTATAACTTTGGTCTACGACTGAAGATATTCTATAAATATCGAATACTGAAAGGCTGAGCAAAATCTAATGATACCATTTCCTATCATACAATATAATTATAACTAAAATTGCATACTGAAGTTTTCCAACTAATTAAACTTTAATCGATATCTCCTATAAATAGGGTTCACGTATCAGTCATTCAGGTCATACATAACTTATAATAATAATAATATTATGAGTCAATGTGAAATAACCTCAATCCCATAAAACAATATTCTTGTACTGAAATAACTGTATTGATTCTATTTATACGAGCCTCATGTTGATTTCATCCATTTATATCCGAGTTATACGAAAATTTATTGAGAAACTTCATTTCGCGAAAAGAAAATGGATATAAGTAGAGCCCACACAATGATTTATTTCTCACTAAAAAAAAACTGTAGATTACACTATTGTATTCTACACGAAGATAAATGTATTTTTAAATCCTTTGGAACCAAACCATCCTGTATAACATTCCGAATTCGTATTTTGCAAAAAATATTACTATTGTCACTATACACTGTCTACTATTCTGCTTATATTCGCTTAACAAATAAATTCATTTGAATACATTACCATAATATAATTGAATAAATTTCTGCAAGAACAACAATTTATATTAAAATTCCATCAACAGACAATTATTTATGCTATGCCCTTTTCGCGAGTAATCTATACGATAACAGTTGCTGTTATGTCAACCTTGAAAAATGTAACATCCCTTTCTAACGAAGTCACGAGGCATCGTTCGTGAGTGACAATCTTATTTATATGAGACTTTCCTGCGGAATCTAGAGCGGCCTTGATTAATCGCCTTTTGTTTTTAGACTTCGGCATATTCTGAATTCGTCTGACTGATGTATCGTTGTTATTTATCATACAGAAACTTGTATTTTTTTGAATGAATCGGTGTGTTCCGGTTATTTTTAAATTTGGCGTCTACAACTACGAAAAAAAACCCACAAAGAAACTGTACGACGTTGATTCAACCAGATGTACAAGGAATGTTCATTTGAACCACCAAATTTTCCGTGTATAGTCCGAGCACAATAACTTTGGGACACCACGTGATTCAACGTAGAGCCGCCTCGAATGCAATGCCGATCTCTGACTGGCTGCGACTTCGAGCCAGCGGCGGAGCAACGGACGCTTTATTTTATGTAGCTTCTTCGTTTTCATTTCAGTGTTGACAGTACTTTGCTTTTGGACTTCTTGTGCGATTTTGTTGTTGCGAATAGTGAATTTTTCATGTCTTGGAACTGTTTGTGTCATGTCTCCCAAGAGAGTGAAACAAGGAAAAGCTTTGCATAGTCAACAAATGAAATTATAGATCGGGTTGCTGCATTTATGCCCACTTATGTATTGAACCCTATTGAAAAAATATGGGCGTCAGTCAAAAATTGGGTAGCAGCTCATAATACTGCATTTGTTTTAAAGGATGTTGAAGCCTTATTCCGAAAAAGATTCGACGAGTTGCCACTTGTGTGAATGGACGAATGAAAGAATATGAAAGCTCACAAATAGAACAAGAACACATCCTCGATAATACGTTGGATCATTCATGTTTTAACATTAATACTGGCTCTTCTGATGAAAGTTTCTCAGATCTTTATAGCGACAGTAGTACACCTGCACAACAATTACAATCAGCTGATGACTCAGATTAATAAAAAGATTATATTTATGATAAGTTTAAATTGACATGTTCGGTACATTTGTGAAAGTGATTGGAAAATATTAGCTTTAGATTAGGTAAACTGTAAGTACGCCACTGGCTGATAGGCCACACCCACGATCACATGGTGTCCCAAAGTTATTGTGGTTGGACTATACCAAAAGGTCTTATACGAATGGAAAAAAATAGTTTCGAAAATCCTGGTAGGAGATTTTTTTTCAAAGCTATCCTTCTATTTTGTATCCATCCCTTTTCTGTCAGCTTTTTCAAGACTTCCGACCAACTATAAGGCGATGGGGTTCAATCTGGAGCCTTAGGTGTACGCGTAAGTTACTCAAATTGAAACTTTGACATTCGTCTGATTTCTATACTTTTTATTCTTTTTGGTGAACAACAAACAGCCATTTGGAGAGAGTTTCCATGTGGGAAAAAAGTTTTTTGACATCTTAAAAGTGCAAATTTTTTTGAGAAACTTAAAAAAAGACAATGTCACATGTAATTGAATAGTTTATTTTGAAAGTCCAACTGTTACGAAACAAAAACGTCGTCATGATATTAATATCATAACATTACGAACGACAGAAAAACAACAATAAATAACGCTCTTATTAAGGACAATATAAAAATATTTCCAGTAATATAAATGGTTTTAGCATTATGCTATGTAGGGTTGCGCAGTCTTGAAATTAGTTGGTCAATTAAAGTGAGTGGATATGTCTACATATGTTTTATGTTCAGTATTTTGTCGTAATTGGGAAGGACGATGATAATTTTTTTTCTCTCTGCTGCTGGAGACAAAGTAAAAACTTCATGTAATTACGAATGTGACATGACAAAAAGAACAATTAATTAAATTTCTAGTTTATTTTTTGTTCTATTTCGGGAAATCATATTAAATTCATAACTGTTCTACAAAAATTCTGGTGTGTTGAAATTGCTATAAATTGGAATTTTACCAAATATTCATCGTACAAATTCACCAAATCAGAAATAAAGGTGATTTTATTTTTTGCTTGCATTATTTGTCACTGATAATTTTTCTATCGTTTGATTTCTATTTCCGTTCCAGAAGCGTCATCTATAAAGCCGGTCCCAGACACTACGTTTATTTGGCGAATAGGCCAATATTTGTCATTTGCACGAATGTTTGCTTGATCTCCCACACGGTGCCGTAGTATAGCAAAGGTACACGTGTTTAGTTTGTCGAACTACGGTGTCCTTTACTTGGTGCTAGTTTCCGACCAGCGCCGGGAAAATGACGAAGGACGAATACTTGCCAAAGTTAACTTCCCACACGCTACGCGAATACGTCCAAATAACAAATGTTTGCCAAATACACGTAGTGTCTGGGACCGGCTTAAGAGCCATTAGTTTTTACAGGGGGATTTTGAGTAGTTCTAATTTCCTAGGTATTTTTCTCGGCTCTGTAGCAGAATAGCGGTGGACAAAACAGCGCTGGACATAAATAGCGCTGGTCAAAATAGCGCTGGTCAAAAACAGCGCAGGACAAAAACAGCGCAGGACAAAAACAGCGCTCCATAAAATAGCGCCGGTTGAAATATTCTTAGAAAATCAACTATTACTGTAAGAAGTGATTGAAAAATCAAGTTTCACCGCTAAGCATCAACCTTCCTTTACAACAAACAGTATCAGAATATAAGGAACAGAAAACAAGTAAGAACAATCAATATTTTTCATCATACTTCAACACATATCGCTTCCCGACCAACTGACACAGATCAAAGTGTAAACAACTACTTGTCAGTGTCATATCTTTTTAAAGTCTAAAAAAATGCAATTTCACGTTGCTTGTCATTTCGGTAAATATATCCTTCGTGGAATAATGTATCACCTCCTTTCTGAGACTTGCCAAATTGCATTTTTTTAGACTTTAAATAAATATGACACTGACAAGTAGTTGTTTACACTTTGATCTGTGTCAGTTGGTCGGGAAGCGATATGTGTTGAAGTATGATGAAAAATATTGATTGTTCTTACTTGTTTTCCGTTCCTTAGACGCTCTCCTCAGATTATCTGAAATTTTTTCAGTGACCGCTTCTTATTATTTTTGGACTAATTAAAATTTTCTTCAGGTTGTTGATGGCTCTTATGTAACGAAAAATATTATTTTATTACCAAACAAAAAACTGGACATTTGAAAACCTTTCTCGTACCGTGACGAAACGCCTTTAATACAATAGTTTGTTGGTACAAAGCACCTTGTTAAATTTCAAGCAGTGCTTTTATTCGACACATCATACGTGTGTGTGTACACGATGTTGAATTAAATTATCTCGTACGCTTTCAGAATTTCGAATAAATTATATTGTTTGCTGTATTAACATAAATTATGCTTTTATTTTGTTTGATTTTATATATATATATAAAGCAAAAATACGAGAATGAATAAATTTTCAACCAATACATATTTATAAATCAATTGATAAATTAAGCAAAATGACAAAATATGGAAATAAAATTCATTCGATATGTTGGAAGTGATTTAGAATTTGTAAAAGTAGTCACATTGTCACAAATTGTATATTTATAATCTCACTAAACTCCTACATATTCCATTTTGGTCCGTCAATCGTATTTTTTAGGCAAAATTTTAAACTAGGCGTAGGAATTTAGTTATCTTAAAACGTAAAAATGATTGTTTCTTATTGCTGTACAATTCTTTAGCCAGCAGTATGTTTCACACAACCAACCCTCGAGTTATATTGTTGTGTACTGGATACTTTCATTAACAAACTTCATCAATTCAACTCTATTTAATCGACATTTCAAGCCTCTCAACATCTTCATGTTATCATTTCTCTATTTCTATTTAACTTGTACAATCCAACTTGACCCATGCAGCGATAGTCACCAGAATACTAGGCCAGCTACTCACCACACAATCATAATTTAACATGATTTATTTAGGCGTCGACCAAAAAGTTCAATTATAACAGCTTCTAAGCGTACAACCATAATAGGGGATACCTAAGGTGGTACAGTTTGGCAAATACAGGAGTGAATGTCGAGAAACGTACGAGAGGCGCGAAGTTAAAATGAGAAAGTATTCGGATGACAAAGAGGGTAATCTGCGCTTGGTGAATTAGTACGGTAAATAATCAAAGTATATTAAGTTCGGTATTAATTTTTCCTCGACCCATTTTTTATAATTACTGTAATATTCATCTCTCCGTGATAATCACCTGATTTGGTTTGAGATTGAAATATTAGGCAAGCACTAGGAACAAAACCACTGGCACTACCTGCATGTACTATGATTAATCGCTTACTTTTCGACACAGGCTGAAGCAGTCCTTCGTTTGTATCATCACTCCAGGATTTGTTATGTGTATGTGAAGAATGAATATACGTTTCATCCATATATATTATAAATTTGTCTATATTTCTTTAAAAATTTAATCTTTTTTGTCCGATATCAGGTTTCTCAATTAAAAGTTTTCTATTTGTTTTAGTTTTCCTCCACCGAAATCCCATGCTATGCATAATTTTTCTTAAACTTTCCCTTGAACCTGTGTAGCTATACTCATCGCGCAAGGTTGGTACTCCCTTATGGGTCACTTGATAATTCAAAATATATCTTCTTTGAAGACCTTTATCACAATTATCTAAGCCTGTTTTTGGTTTTGATATTTTTCTTTTTTTGTTTGGAGTGGAAAATGATGAAGATTCCCCATTTTCTATTTGCCTCATCATTTCAATATTTGAAATCGTATGCACACTGACACCTGTGGCAATAGCCACACGTTCTTTACAGGTTTATTTTCTGATGCTTCCCGGCGCATATAACAAATTATATTTGCCAAAATGTCTCGACTCTGTCCAGTCAAAACCTTTCTTTTCACTTTTGATTTGAATTCCATTTTATATAATATCTTTATTTTGCACCAATAAATATTTTTCTCGGTATTCAATAAAAACAATGAAAGCAGGTACCCACGCAGTGCTCTTCACTATCTAACAGACAATAATAGTCAAGTATATCTACTTCAGGGACCGTACTAATTCTACTACCATCATTTAGTAAGGCGCATTGACGGGCGTCGCTATTTCACATTCATTCCTGTATTTGCCAAAGTGTAACACCCAAACTAGGTTTATTATATATTCCTTTCCTCCCATCTTAACTAATTTTACAATTCTGTGAAAAGATTCAGAGCCTTCAAACAGTATAACTACCCTATATTATTTTTTTTATATTCACCACTGATTCGTTTCCTTCATTTTCTTTTGCCAAGAAGCTGGCTTATTCTGTTAATCTCGGCAAACGTTAAAACTCAGGTTTCTAAGTAGTTTGGAAAAGGGAGCAGCTTCAACCAGCCTACTGTATTCTCAAAGCTTTGGGTATCATGCTTTCATTTTGGCTGAATACCCTCCAAACACAGTTTTTTTTATTAATAAAAGTATCATACTACCTCTCATAACCTGGTTAAATGAAAAAGTTTCCTATTCTACACAATTAGTTGCTTTTTCGGTAATCTTGTCCTGGCCTAGATACAAACAATACACTAGGACGATTCTGGATTAGTTATTCCACTACACTGTCAAAGGATCTACCACTATTAATTGTTGGAACTTGATGTTGAAACTACGTGACAGTGTGTTAAATTGGGGACAATTGTATTGTCATACAGATCAACTAACGCGGTGTCTGAATCTTACGCCGGCTACTGTGTCGCGGTATACAATACCAGTTAGTAATGAGGGATTGGTTACTGTCACTTGTAACTTAGTGTCAATATATCTGCCTAATTGGTGTGGTTCATAGCGGTCGTTATGCTTCTAAAACTACTGGAAAGTTTTACAGTTTGTTGTTTCCGTGAATTCTGGATGAATTGGAATAATTTTATTGGTATTAGCTGCATATTTGTGACAATTTTCCTTGGCTATGCTGATCAAACAGGCTACAAATCATGATTAAATCAATTCTAATATTAATTCGTCTTCAATCAATATTAACATTTGCTTAGAATTGTTTACACACTTAAGTTGATCAAATATCAACGATAAATCAACCATCAGGCAAACAATCAATTAAATGCAGTTTATGTTTACTGTAATAAAACAAGCAATACTGTATTACCAAATGTCGTGAGTTTCATAATTAAAAACTCTGAATTTCAAACATTCACAAAACAAACACTCACGTACATTTCAAAGTTTGTCCAAAAATACAAATGTGTTGGAAGATCTGCCTTGCTCTGGCCGGCCGTCAACATTAAACACGGATGAAACAGGGCAAAGCTTTCCCAGTGATTCTAGCGAAGGATGTCACCAATCTCCAAGCCAAAATTACGTCAATCCGCCACTGGGAAACAGAAATTGATAAGCAGGAAGAAAACATACCGTTCAATTGCAACCTTCACTAAAGGGGTATCGTTGTGAGGAACGTTAGTTTGGGTTCCTATGTATAAAAGAAACGGGAAAGCAAGAAAAATCACGGTCCCAAAACCGGTGAACTTCATCACTAAGAATGAGACATGTGTTTATGAGCTTAGTCAACGAGTTTCGGAATGGTGACATCCAACTTTGCCGAAACGGTATAAAGTACGTCAAAGTCGATTAAAAGTGTGAAGAAAACTTTATCACTCAGGGCAATTTGCACCACCTTCAGTTAAAACTTAAGTGTCACTTAAATCGCTAAAGGGAAACTCAACTCTTTGCACCAAACGATAAGTGTCACTTATCTGCCAGTAAGTTACCCTTAATTTAAGCGGTACTAGTTAGACGGGCCCTTAAAGGTATTTAAGTGACACTTTAACCTAACATTTTTGGAAAACGCAAGCGAAGAGCTGAGTTAAAGAAAGAGGTGATATTGCAAAGTCTGTGTAGGTGTGTCAATATGGAATTATTACGATTAATACGTGACTTTGACTCGGTTGATGACGATATTGAAGCCCTAGAAATAATTGCATATTATGGACTACCTCGTCAAGTTCGTACACGTCCTGTGATCATTTTCATGATTTGACGAACAGTCGACACTAATAAAAAAACATGGCCAGTGCTGATACAAAAATGGAAAAATAGCTATAAAACTCCAACGATGCCACATCTTTATTTTAAGTGTTATTCAGTTAAAGCAGGTCAAAATCTGACTGGTGCAAAAGAACATAAATATAAGCGACCCTTATAGTTAAGTGACAATTTACTAAGTATCAGTTTTAGGGATAGATGGTGCAAATGGGCCTCAAAGAACCAAATATGCTTACTATATGAATAGAAAATGGTTTTATTTCTCTATCTGACTGTGATTTCGGTTTCCTGTCTTCAAATTTTTCAAACATTCGGTAACCAAATCATTTTTAATAGCTTGTTAAACCAATCACGCACTTAAACATGTGTTTGATTAGCGATAAGATTTCGTCGTAGGTATTTGTGCGTGTGAATAATAGCATGATATTGGAATGTGAGTAGTTAATTTTTTTATATGTCCTGTAAGATTGATTGTACTCTAAAAAGGTCGAATAATTGACAGTTTTTTTGTTGTTGATTGTCGAACAATTAGAATTGTAAATGTAATCTAATTCAAGGACGAAAATGTATATTATTGTTGATTATATTTTTATCCTGTTCACATCAACAAACTTTTGAATCTCATGATTTGTGCTTGAATATTTTTTAATATACTTATTGTAGGTCTCTGCCCTCAGTATAACCCTTCTATTATAATTTGGCAAAATTTCCTAAAAGGAAATTAAATTATCCTGTATCCTGCTCCGCTGCTGAAACCTTTGATGTGCTTTTCAGAAGATTCGGCCTGCAGGATAAATTAATTTAAAATCAGAGTTGAGTATTGTCGCTTTTCTACCATTTAATCAATTTTTGTTTTCTAATTAATTGTAAATTAAACCAACAAACATTATCATTATCGTTTGTTGTCAAAATTGAAATTAAAAAACCTGAAATTTTTTGAAAAAGCATGTATAATTCACTACATTCTTTAGCACTCTACTAGTTGAGCTAAAAGATCGACATCTCGTGCTGCATTTTTAGAAATCAATAACAAATAATTAAAAAAAACTCCCGTTAAAAAAATTTTATTTTCAGCATATATTTTGTAATAATTAAATATTAACTCGTAAGTTTGTTCTAAAGAGAGATTATCCAATTAAATTTTCAGTAAGGAGTAGTTACGGGTCGGGTTTACGCATCAGCATATTGTAGGTATGAATATTTAATCGCAAAATGGAAGACCAGTAACAACCAATCAGCATTTGAGTAATCTCTAAATTCCATTTGAATACACGGATGACATCTAATATGAGACAAGATAGTCGTTTAAGTAATTGAAGAGCTTACTGAAGACTGGATATCATGAATGCCGAAGTGGTTTCCCTGCGAAATGACAGGGGTTAAAATTGGACAAAATGATTTTTCGGAATAAAAAACGTGCACATTTTAATACCAAAACAGGTTTTTTCCTGTATTTGCCATTGTGTCTGGTGTGAATAATATACAGGATGTTACTGGTCTAGATATTAGTATTGGTGCCGGGACATGAAGGGAATACATAGATAAAGAGCACATCCAAAAAGACGTTGACAAGAGGTCGCCATTATCTGTAGAGTAGGTTTTTCCTAGTAATCGCCCAATATTTTTTCGACTTCAGCTTCCCAGGGTCCCCATTATACAAAGAGTTTACTGAACTGGGTAGACCAATAACTTCCCACCAGGCTGTTAAAACTGGGTGAGACAAACCTGGTCAATGGACACTCTGTAACGAGGAAACATCTACACAAAATGGAAAAAGTCTGTGAATATATGTGCAGAAAATGTGAGCTGAGGGTTGGAATACCTACCCACATACTGTCTACTTCTGTAATAGTTGACAGGTACTCAGACTGAAGCACTTTGAAGAGGAACCATTAGACTTAAAATCTCCCAGTGAAACAAGTGGCCTATAAAGAGGTGCCTGGGCTGTTGAGCTCAACCCAAACGAATGAATGAGTAGTCTAGATGTCTGCTAACAGTCTGACTTGTAAATGTGAAGGAAAAAGTTGGTCCAACTGTCAATAAAACTTTTTTCAAACTATAATTTTTGTTCAAGAAAAAACTGAATTAATTCAGAGAGTAACCCGATTATACAAATCTTCATTCGGATTGTCTAACGGATCTTTCCTTAATATTGCTTTCCGTAATTCTTTCAATAATACCAAAACACTTTAAAAACTTTGGTTTTTTGCAATAAAAGCTCGGCACGATCGTGCTCTTGCGAAATTTTCCATTGCTCTAGATTATGAAAGAAAAAAGGATCTTCATCAGCAACCGACCTAAAGTTGATGGTAATAAAAGTCACTAATAACTAATTTTTACGAGCTCTCGTTTTTAAATGCGAAACTTAATCGTTAGAATAAGGGAAAAATTTCTAGTCCAGTGGCTGGTAGCACAACCACAGAATTGCCCACTGTTAATGGGTTATCATGTGTATCAACATTGTATTCATTTTCTTTCGAATAAATATACCTAACAATTTCTAGTCCCAGTTGAACTGCGAAATGAGCTCCAAGAGGTAAAAGGTGTTAATGTTGGTAAATGGACAGTAAGAAGGAGGTTTCGTGCCAATGGATTCTTTTCTATAACTGCCTTGAACCACCAACATCAAATAGTCCGGACCGGACGAACGTCGACGAGTATGGGGAAGACCAGGAAAAACATACGTCTCCTCCGTTTGGAGGAATACGTGACTAAGGTTGTGGTTCTGTTATGGTTTGAACAGGTATCACTTAAGAAGCATGTACATAGTTGGTTTTCGTACAGAATGGCTATCTAGTAGCTCACAGATACATAACGGAGGTCTTGGAAGATTATGTTATGCCTTCCATGATTACTATGGCCGAGCAAGGCATTTTGATGCATGATTGCTAGGATTGTCAGTGCATGTCTACATCAAGTAGGAGTTACGCGGTTTAATTGGCCATCTTGCGGTACAGATATGAATCCCATCGACCTTGTCTGCAATAATTTAGAGCAATGTATCCGAATGCAAAAACCAGCAACAAAAACTGTCCAGGAGTAGAGAGAGATGCTATTGCTGGAGTAGAATAACATACCTAGATCCGAATTTATTTATTTCTGATACAGTTTTTTTAAAATTCAGCCCTCGGTCTAAAGGAAAAAAAAGCATATTATATTCAATAATTCAGGAAAGGGCGTGGATAACTTCCTAAAGTCTCACTTAATGTGGTGCTTGGGGTAAAAAATTAACATCAACTCTGGTGACTTAGGAGTGGGCCAGCTGCTACTAATATCGTATTAGGTACACTCCCGAGCCATTTGTACTGGTAGTATTTTCCTTCATAGGCGTAGATTAACTTGATGAGGGTGTTCGTGTTTCTGTAACAGTTGTTGTTGCAATGTTTGGATATTAATGTACTTTATTTTAATTATTTCTGAAGCTAGAAAATTACGTTTGTTTCGTTTTTAGTTTCTAATAGATATATCCAACTTTGCTCTTAACATTATAATAGCCATTTTAATCCAAGAAATATAGAAATGAAATACTAATTTTAATAGAAACTTTGTGTTTCAAATAAAGCTTAATTAATTGATATTGATAATTCTCCCCACGGGTTTACTCACCAATCACAATCACAGAAGAATTTTTTGCTGTAGTAGTTCAAAACATCTCGTGGTTGCAGATCCTTTTGTCAAATTGTATAAATACAGGTAGGTACTAAGTTTTTTAAAAAAGGATGATGATGAATGTATGTGAATCGTGGTGACATTGACTGGGACCTAATGGTATATATTGTGTCACAGTCAGAACCTGAGGAATGTATGTGTGTACGATGGGGTCACTGAGACCTGAAAGATCTATTGTGCCCTCTAACTTCTACAGTACCTGAGGAAAGTTTAGGAGCTCCTATAGTTCCATTCACGGAGAGATTTGAAGATATCTGTAGGCTTCAGTTTAGGTGTCTTCTATCCAATAGTCTCCAGGTATTATGCCCTAGTATTCTGAACTATCTGCCCAAAAATTCTAGGTTTCCTGCCAAAACTTTGAAATCCCCGTCAAAACTTTTAGGTGTCGTTCCTACATTTTGGGTTTTTTCGCAAAAATTCTAGGTATCCCGACTAAATTTTGGAATTCCTGCCTAAAATATTACTTTTCGAACCTAAACTTTAGGTTTCCTTCCTAAATTTTCGGTTTCGCGCATAAATTTCTTGGTTTTCGGCCAAATTTTAAAATTAAAAAAAAAAAATCTGGATTTTTCTCCAAAAATTATAGGTTGGTAATTATGACTGTAAATCTAGGCCGTGAATTTAGGTTGTCGCATTTTTTGGGAAGGTTAAAAAGCATTTGGGGGGTTAAGAATCATTTTTTGTGAAGGTTAAGACGCTTTTTTGGGGAGGTTTAAGCATTTTTTGGGAAGGTTTAAGCATTTTTTGGGAGGTTTAAGCATTTTTTGAGGAGGTTAAGAAGCATTTTTTGGGGAGGTTAAGAAGCATTTTTTGGGCAGGTAGTTCCGAATCATCAAATCACGGGAATTTCAAAATTTGGGCGAAACCACAAATTTATGCGCGAAACCCAAAATTTAGGCGCGAAAACTAGAATTTTTGGCAGGAATTTCAAAATTTAGGCGGGAAACCTAGAATTTCTGGCGATAAAACCCGAAATTTTGGCACTCCTAAAATTTTTGACGGGGATTTCAAAGTTTTGGCGGAGATTTCAATGTAAAGGCCGAAAACCTAAAATTTTTAGCGGGAAACCAGTAACAGTCGGGAAACTTGAAATTTTTACCAGGAGACCCAAAATTTCGGAGGGAAACTAGAAATTTAGTCCAGGAACCTAGAATGTTGGTAGGAAACTTGAAATTTTAAAGGGAAATTTCAGCGGGATACCTTAAATTAAATTTCAAAAAGACTTTTTGGCGAGGTTAAGAAGACTTTTTGGTTAGGTTTTTATGAATTTTTCATTGAAAAAAAGCATTTTTTATTAATTTTGAGGCTGTAAATTCTGGATGTCCCGTCAAAAATTTTAGGTTTCGCGCCAAAAATTCTAGTTGTAAGTCTAGGCGGTAAATTTAGGTTGTAAACTTGGTTGTAAATCTGGATTGTAAATTTAGGTTGTAAATCTAGGTTGTTCACCAATAAATCTAGGTTGTCGCATTTTTTTGAGGAGGCTTAAGCATTTTTGGGGAGGTTAAAAAGGGTTTTTCGGGAGGTTTGAGAAAAGTAGTTGTAACTATGAAATTAAACAAAGTTAAAGCAAATAAGTTTATTATTAACTTCACATCTTTGTTATATCTTCTACAGATCTTGTTCTCTCCAAGCTTCAGCACCTAAAAATAAAAATAAAAACTTTAATAATGTTTATGCAATGTGGCGCGAAAAAATGAGATAAATGAGTAAGCTACTATGAGTGTACTAGTATATTATCAAATATCTTAACATTCCTCAGCTGCTGATATCAAATGAAATTCCAAACAAGTTTCAACAGAATTTTCGACTATAATAACCTCTCTGATCGGACTCGTGGAGTAAATTTATTGTTTACAATTACAGTACCAATCTCATGGTATAAAGTAGCTCGGGGTGCATATATTCGAGCAATAACTTACCCCGCTGGTACATACAGGCCTTTATTATGCAAATTGCATTTTATTAAGCACTGTATCTGTGCCTGTCCAAGCAAATGCACGTACATGCCATCATTTACATATTTATAGCGAAACAAAGGCCAAAATGAACACAAGTCCCGGTAATTAAAAAATTCATTTCATTGTGCTTTATTCTATACCGATGCAGAATTAGTCAATTCAACGGCTGGACGAACTTTTACACGCAAAATGTAAATTAGTCATGTTGTAACAAAAAAAAAACTAGATTCGGTTTTGATTAGCATGAGCTTTAGGACTCGTAACTCGAACATATCCGATGTGGTGATGATACAACAGATTAATAGGTTTTGTAGCCGATTCAAAAATGAATAAGCACACGTTTTTATTCCATGTTTTATCGAAACAGATACCGTCATAATCGATATTATCACTACTTTTGTCATGATATCCGTTATGGCCACTGTTACTTTTTTTTGTTTCCATACGATCGGATCAATAGGATTGATGAGATACAGTGTAACCCACATAAAATTGCAGCACTCCCTTCATACTTTCAATTAACTTTTGAGAAACTAATATATTTTGAAAATGTTTCCCAAAAGTCAATGAATTATAGTAACCTGAGAAACTGAATATATCTCGATACGCTGGAGAGCACTATTGAGCCCAACATTTTTCATGAACTAGAAAATCAGCAGCACGACAAAGGCAATCTAGCTCTGGATGAAAATTTGTTACACTTCCAGCAAGGCAGGCATCTTCCCATTATGCAGTTGAACAAGGAGAAAGGGAGAAGTTCCATTGAGTGGCCACCTAGGTCTACGACTTATCCTTAAGCTGGTTGTTTCAGGGAAGAGGGAATTGTTTGGTGGAAAAAACAATATTTAAGAAAATTTTAAAAAATCAGAAGAGTTTATCTATCACCAGTCTAATTGATGAAGGTAGTAGTTTGATTAGACTGAAGCAACTGACCAAAGTAGGAAACTTTGAGTCCACCATGACTTTCGAGGGTGAAGGTATATCAATTACACTGTTATATTAACCTTCTGTCAGGTTTGTCCAGCTCTCAGTAGCTTTACCTCAAAGTATACAATCTCCACTTTACCTCCAATTTTATCTCCCTGTAATTTTCAACAAAACACTGACCACTTCAAGATTTTTCACATCGACAACCTGAACATTTTATCCAATTTTTCCATTATAAATCCAACCAAACTTTTCATATTACACCAACCTCATAGATGTTATAATAAATCATTACCAAATTAGTATAAATCTGTCGTAAGCTGGCCACTTCAAATTCTCACCCTTTCGTCCGCTCTTACAAGCATTAATAGCAACATATTAGCATCTAACGCAGTTTCCACGTTATTATGACTACATTATTATTCAAATTATGACTTAAAATCGTTTTGATACTGGCAAAAATAATAAATGGTAGGTAGGAAGTTATATAAATCAATTAATCATCGTACCAATACAAAAATGTGAGGATTTGATAGATTGCATCTACCGATGTTTATAGACACGTTATTTATAAAAATATTATTTTTAACACTCAATTTCCATCCCAGATAACTCTTGCATGCGTTAAAAACAGCAACTATGTACAGACAAAAGAATTAGAAGATAATACACAAAAGTTGTTGATGAAAATGATTAATATTTCCACATTAGTTTCGTTTGCTTATCTCTGGAAATTTTGGACAACCTCAATGGGAAAATCTCGTTTTAAAAGGCGATTTTAAACGCCCGAAGCATCAAGCTTATCTGTCTAGACATTGGACAATCCATCACGAAATATCTGAATAAAAGCAAAAGAATAATGGCCAAAATCATTCACAATTTACGGGTGAAATTCCACCTCCTTTTCGGCAAAACCTGATAACACGAACGATTTGTCGTTACGCCGGAAGTAGGTACATTTTTTCACTCAATATTGAGCGGAGAAAAATTGTCGTTAAACATTGGTTAGTGATGTCAATAATAAATGACATTGAAATGTCTCAGAGGAGGTCGCCGGTTCAAATGACAGTTTTCCTTTTTTAAAATAATTAGTGATTATTATAGTTTTGTAGAAACATATAATAAAAACGATAGTTGAGTAAAAAACTAAGTATTCCATACTAGAAATAAGTTTTTTGCCTTTTTTATTAATATTATTGTATGTTTGGTTGCCTATACCAAAATCCGTTAAATAATCTAGATCACAACCTCCCCACAAATCAATCATTCTTTCATAGTATGAGCGAAAATTGTTAAAAAGAAAGGCAACGATTTTTTGGAACATAACTAGTTTGTTGTTTGTAGACCGAAACCTGTGAGATGGTGTAAACTGTGCTGCTCATTACTATGTAAAAATAAAATTCAAAGAACATCATTATCGAAAATACTGCTAAATGTCTTAGTAGGTATATTTGATGCTACCAAATAATTTTCTAACTGAAATGAATGGACCATTTAGAGTAAAGAATTCAGATAAGGGTACTTTGAATTTATGAACATCCTATAATAAACATAAAATGTTTTATAGACAGGATATAATCGAATACTACTTTTAGGATTGTTTTTATTTTACGATATACTTACATAGGAAATCATTGAATAAGTTTTAAAAATTACAATATAGGGTTTTATCTGAAGATGCCGGAAGATTCAACAGCTGTTGGATATAATCTCTTCAATTTAAAATAGGGGGTACTTGGCTCAGTACATGAAGGTCCGGATGTGGGATTTAGTGGTTCAATTTCCACCAGAAAGCGTTTCAAAGAAAACTTCACTTTGTATTTTGCTACTCACAATAACATTTCAAATTTTAATTACTTTGGAAAGTAAATTTGTCGTGTATAAGGTAAAATATGCAGAAACGGTAAAATATTACTATTTTTGTGTGTACATTTCCATCTCCAGATACATCTATAATGTCATGAATGAATGAGAACATACAGGACCGTAATTAATATAATGAAATCATAAAAATAGAGTGGTGCTCTCGTTGCAGGCAATGAACGTTGAGCCAAGCTGCAACTGTCTTCATTCATTTTTATTTAAAAAAAAATACAATTTCAGTTAGAAACGTCCTGTATAACTTTTGAAGAAACGAGAGTTGATATAACTCTCTATTTTGTGAAGTAAACTATTCATTACGTAACTGAAATGTCAAATTAATCATAGAAAAGTTAAACGCTTTGTAACTAACGAACAGCTTTACAATTTTTACTATTCTCGGTAGTTGAGGATTAATAGTGTGGTTTAGCTCTACTTAACTACACTGAAGTTTTCGAATGATTGATTACTATAATATTTCGAGGGTTTAGCTTGGAATATATTTCAAAAAACTGTTTAACAAGTCCACGGTTACAAAACATTTGCGGTGCTTATCATAATAAAAGGTTGCAATTAGAACGAAGTCACATTAGTTGAAATTGACATAGCAAGTTAGAATTCAATTTACCGCATTTAATCCTATAATCTAAAACATCAAAACCTACTTCATGAACGAAATACTTACGCTCAAATGAAAACCTTGCGGCAGTTATACTATTATTTTGGCGTCTCTGCTACGATGACAGAGCACTTAAATTGAAAAGGCGAAACGAGACTCGACTCGGTATGTCAACAACCCAATTAAAGAGATGTTTAAGCGGTTTACCAGTATGTTAGTTTTAGTTCTTTTTCCAAAAGATAAAATTACTACTACGACACATCCATTTTCTAGCTGTTCGCGTACAATTAGTATCTTTCCACTTCAGAGAAAATACATTAATGATTTTTTCAAAGCTTAAAAATTGTGTGTTTCTATGGATATACTATAACCATAGACGTACGCAGTAAAATTGCCTTTCCCAGATTAACCAACAATTGATTTTTGAGCTCGAGCCTCAACTCGGCTCTAATTTCTACAACTTATCAGTCGAAGCCAGTCTGGAACTGCCAACGCCTTAAATATCTGGAACAGGTGTAGTTAGAGCCTGATCAGGAGGTGACACAAACCGGGCCAATCGACTTCATTCCTTGTAATCTTCATCCTCCATCTTCTGGTCCAAGTTTATACCTAGTTCACTTTCTGGTGGCAGTAACTTGAATTCTCTCAGTTTAGAAAATGCTTTTGCGTGTTTTATTCTGAAGATTCTTTCAGTTATGTAGAAATTGCTAATACTGTTTAGGTAGATGATGAAAAATTTAAAGAATATTCCCAGGTCCCGAAAATTGACCCGATATAAATAATGCTTAATATGAAAACCTAATTTTATCCGTATTTTATTTATTTTTTTCAACACGCAGCTCTCGGTTGTGTAGTAAATTGAATGAACTAAAATTCACAAAGCAAACAACAATGTTTCATTCGGTTCAACCCTCGACTCGAATCTTTGTGATTTAGGAATGATTTGTAGTGGTTGAATTAATTGATTTAGGCAATACTTTACAGCTACATGGAGAGCATTCTGCGTTATCGCATCATATACAATTCATTTAACAGATCCGACCTCATCGAAAATTTAACCAGTCTCGTTAATTGATAATACAAATTTAAATAACTAAATTCGATTCTCCAGTTTTTTTGGTGTCTGATCTTTTTTCAATTCGAAAAAAGGAAATCAGTACAAAGGCTCCGACGAAAAGATGGATGATATCCCTTTGAATACCAAGCAAACATGCAAGAAAAAATGTAGGGACAAGGAACTCTAAAAGGGAAGAGGCTAGATGGAGGTCGACACAAGGTTACCTCCATACAAAGAGTTTACTGAACAAGGTAGACAAGGAACTCTCAACCAGGCTATTGAAACTGGGTAAGAGACATTTGTAGATAGTTACCGACCTGGTGACTGGACACTACACCTTGAGGAAACATCTGCACAAAATGGACAAAGTTAGTGAACTTCTGTGTAGGAAATGTGAACTCTATGATGGAACACATACTCTGCTTCTGCGAGACTCAGACGGAAGCACTTAGGAGAGGAAATAATAGAACCATTACAACTAGTCCAGTCAAACTAGTATTTTTTTTAACGACTATATTCATACCTTAAGTCCCAATAACTTGTGGAGTGACGTGATTTGAACATCACCGATAAAATAAAATGTCAAAGAGAAACAAGTCTCTTATACCACCCCTGTCGACAAAAATCAAAACAAACATCGAGCATGTTTTTAGGGCACAATACACCACCATACAATACTGAACGATGTCGCGTTAAACAATACAATGCTCCACTTGTGATATCGTTTTGTGTTGTGAAAGTAAGAAGATATTGTTGGATGTGACATTTAAATTTCACCTAACTGATTCTACAGTATGGCAAGTTAGCCATTTATACACTGTTTCGAAGCCGAGTAACAATGAATTGTTTTTGAACAATCGCTGGTAACTTTGGTGTGATTTGGTGGCGAAAAAAAACATATCTTCTGAACGTTCCTCATTCAATGTTTTTGAACAAAAATTTTTTCTTGCTATAGACTTTTGTCTCTAACTAATTTCATCCAATATTTTCATGACAAAAAGATTCAATATGAAAGGAAAGAGATTGAAATTGGTAAAGTCACAAAAAGTGATTCAGGATCCCGAAAAAAAGTTGCTAAGTTATGAAATTAAGCAATTAAAATTTAACTTTATTGGTATGAGACCTATACACAGGAATCTACTAATAAAAATCGTTTTTCAAGAATTACTAAAATTGTGCTTGGAAAAAACTTTCATTAACGTTGGAAATCAATGAGAAGATGTTTAAATTGGCTTCAGCTTGTTAAAAGAGAGAAATATCCAACTGAATTATTCGGATACATCCATAGAGAGAAAAGCCAAACAGTGAACATGCCATCAAACGAAATCCCTGTTGGACGAATCATTTAGGGATCAAATACCACGAACTGATGATGGGGGAACGGGTATCAGAAATTGAATTGGCGCACAGGGAAGTTTCAAAGTGAATGAAGTCAGATTTACATTAGTATATTACATTATTTACTAAAATAAGTTCCTGGCAACTTTTAGTGCGGCGGATTAAAGTTTTATATTCATTGATTGAACGATTACAATTTAATATGAAATGGATGTTTAAAGTTTGTCGTTTTCAATAATTTGTTGTATTAGCACCATAATTGTCCAGACTATATTATATATATATAGGCCAAACATTCCGTGTCGGAATAGGGCCTGCTTCATGTCAACTTGAAGCTCTTAGATTCTATGTTTGCGGTGAATCACTCCGCATTGATTAGCATACTGGATATAAAATGTATTGTTCCGTTAAAATAAGTTAAGTCTCTTCGCGCTATTTATTACTTTGTTCCACAGCACTCTGTCTTTAATAGTCTTCCTCTGGTCAATAAGATTTAGTCTTCTCACATCTTCGTATACCTGCTCTAGCCATCTGAGTTTTGGTCTTCCTCTTGGACGGTCTATTGTAGGGACCCAGCTTGTAATTTTATTTAATACGTACCATCTGAGCCGCTGTGATTTTATAAATGTGATTATATCTTCTCCGGTTAGTATGTTTTTAAGCTCCAAATTCGTTAATTGTCGGTACTCTCCATCTGTAATCTTTTTTGGTCCCATTATTCTCCTAATAATTTTTCTTTCGAAAATTCTTAGCTGCTCTTCGTTCCTTTTGGTAAGGCACATGATTTCTGCCCCATAGGTTACTACTGGTCTAATAGCTGCTTTGTACAGATTTATTTTCGTTTTTCTGCTAAGATGTTTATCCTTTAATATTTGTTGGTATTTCCAAAAAGCTCTGTTTCCTGCTTGTATTCTTTGTGTTACTTCAATACTTCTATCAGTTTTGTTGTTAATATTGATCCCCAGGTATTTAAAATTGTCTACTTTTTGATAAGTTTTGTCTCCTATCGTGATTTTGTTTAAATTGCAGTTTCCACTTCTGGAGCTTAGTAAGTATTTGGTTTTATCTTGATTGATGTGTAGACCTCTTTTACGAGCTTCGTTTTCTAGCTTTGCCCAGACTATATATTGCATAATTCGATAATGAACTTCGATTGAGCATTGAAAGTCATAAGCCATGTGTGATGGATGTCAAATAGAGTAAAGCTTAGTCCATGGCAAAGGTTCACTCTCAAACCGGGAGTGTCATGTTTGTTGGGTCCGCCAATCAGAAATTAGCATAGGGAACTTTTAATTCCATTACAGCGTCACCTCATTCGTTTTATTGACAAAATCAGCGAAACGTTTGATATAATTCACTCAAAGGCTAGTAGCAAGTTTTCAGGATACAGTTTTTATGTATGAATGATTGACAAATATTAAACACTCTATATAAAATAACCAATTAGGTATATTTTCAGTTTGGTATGTGCTCAGGAGTCCAGGAACTTGAACTAAATCTTTATTTCATTTCCCTTCGTATCTACTTCGTGTCTTTACAGACAATAGTTGGAATGCTGGATTTTGAGTAGATCTAATGGCTTAAGTGCTTCTGATAAAAGCAGAGTAGGTCAGTAGGAGTTTTATCCATCAATAGGTTTATTGACTTCCCATTTCCTTCTGTCAATTTCCATTTAAAATGGTACTCTTTATTTAGGCAATTCTAGATTTCCCTTCTCTTGCAATAATTTGTGATTCTCTAGAACAGTTTCGGGCATATAAAGTTTCTTTTAGTTCTCTAGCTAATTGGTCCGCCAATTCATGACCTGTCCCAACAGCGTGTCTAAATAAACTGTCAGCCTATTTGTTTGCTACTACCTCGCTAAAGGAATTTTTGTTAATAATATTAATATTAATTAGTTCAGCAGTTCTTACGTAACATTGAGAGAAATGAAGTGCTGTTCAGATCGTAAGTATCAGTGCTACTTAAAATATTGAATAGTTAGGTGTAATTAATATATTTTATCATTTAAATTTTTTTGTTTTCTGTTACAAAAACTAGCACTTTTAATATTTGTTATCTAATGAATAAAGTATCTACTTTCGAACCAATTTACATTTAAAAAGTTTTCGTGGAATTTTTACAGTGTAACAGTTCTAATGGTTTTATGCTTTTACCGCTTCATGCATTTTCCTGGTCGATGCATACCCGGAGGTTATCAAATTACATCAGTAAAAATGCCTCTTACAAACGATGCTACTACCTGTCCAATAATGAAACAAAAAAAAGGTTATTTTTTCAGCTACGAGAACGGGGTGATTTCTTTTATTAATTGTGATGGGAAAAATGGAATTTAATGAAAAAGAACAAAAAAGAAACTTTGTAAATATGAAGTTCGGAAAAACACCACACTGGGTTGTTTGGGAATTGGATTGATTTTAGTCTATATTTAGTGTAATGAGCAAAAGTGGTATCGATTTAGTTTGGGTTTTTATTAACCATAATAATGATACACGATATGAAAAAATTAATACTTTTTCAAAAGATCCTGGATGTTTAATCCTTGTTGTAATTTGATGCACCTTGTGCCTGTACAAAGTCACAGAGATTTCATTTCAATGTTCCTGGATAATTTGGTGACATTCTTATAATTATTTTTAATTTTTTTTTTAGATTCAGACGCAAGGACACTTGTGATACTCTTATTTGTAAGTACCTAACTAACTTTTTATACATTTTACGAAACTGGACAATTCAATAAGATTTTCTGTAAGCTACAGAAAGCACAGAACTGCAAATTCTTCATAGGCTAGAAAGATATAGATTTTCTCACATATATTCAGTGGAAATAATTTTATTTTACAGCAAATTTGTGATTCTGATGTATTCATTGCACTGAATCTATGAAAACAGCTCCCTTTTGTGGCTTTTATTTAATTTTCTCTTACACAAATTGTTCTCTAGTTAAAACGTCCCAGGTATTTCTATTATGCAAGTTTACCGAAAAACAATCCGCAGGTCTGTTTCTCTCGTTGGTAAATGTTTGAATAACAACAAAGAGAATGAATATTCTAAATGAAGAATTTCTTTGTTAAGATTTTGCCGAAAATTAGTATTACAATGGAAGGTTTTCCATTATTCTTTTTTTTAAATAGAGATGTACCGACAAAAAGCTCATTGTTTTAAACTGATATAATTACTTAACAGTACAATAAAAATGTTTATGGAATCAGTTTTAACTAAGTTCATATTGGTACACATAATCCTTCAAGTTATATTAGATTCGAGCATTATTTCCTTACTTTTATTACATTTTAAATGGCAACAGTGTGCAAGTAATATCTTGTTTCAAACGGCCGTCCAGTATTGGCTTTTATTTTGCCCGATGCCATTAAAATTTTTATGAATGTTATTTTCTAAAATAATTATTGTTTATGTAATGAAATTAGAATGTATAGTACATGTTTTTAATGTTTATTTTCGAGAATATTTCGCATTTCAAATAAATGTTTTGTTTTATATCATATACAGAAGGGAAATGAAGCAAAATTCAATAAATTAAATTGGCAAAATTAGTACATTGTTAATAATTAAATTATATTTTATACACCTATTACATTCGATACTGTTTTTCAATAAAATGAAATATCGAATAATATTTCAAGCATTTCGAAATATACGTTAATTATTAAATTATTTATATTTTTTGAAGTTTTTGAATCATTACAATTATATTTACATTTTATATAGTTAACATCACACCAATTCTAAAATAAATATTTAATGTGCCAACAATAATTAAAAATAATTTAATAGTTTTTTCAATAAATAATAATTCAGGTTAAATTAAATATGTGATAACTGATATGTCACCATTCGAGCGATAGAAACTAATTTATTAGTATTTTAAAATTTTTACTTGACTCTCAACTATAGGAAATCTTTATCTTTACTATCATTTGAGAAAAACCATATGATTGTATGGTACAGTTTTTTCATTTATTTAGGATATTAATATTGGACCACCCTTAAACTAACTGAACAATGTGAATAATTTCGACAAACTAATGTTTCACTTCTTGTAGTGTAAAACAGACAAAAGAGTAATTTCCTAGTTATCTAACATCAACCTAAAAACTTCACTAAAACGTATATCTGCTAAAACTCAAAGCACCCGTCTCTTGCTACGAATTTGTATCAGTTTTTGTTTTTTAGCACCCTTACACAGAGGCCACGCTTTATCCTGACAACTCACAAAAAAAACGTCATGTTCTATAAAAGCAGTCAAACGGAGCGGAAAATATCTGTACGGTATCACTTCTTGTGCACAGAGCCGTCACTACACCCAAAATTAACTAACAGCATGTATAAGTATATTTTTTCAAACGTGGTTAGAATCCAAAAAAAGTTCATCAACTCAAACTACAATATTGTTTATTTAAGCTAAATAGGATTGTTATATCTTCACGATATAACCAACCATTCTGGTTAGACGTTTCACTTAGAAGTGTAATACAATATCTGTCGTGGCATATTGCCAGAGAAGTAGTTGTTGCTTTTTAGTGAACGCTCTGGTCTTTTTAATTCGTTGTAATAGTATTTAACAATTATAGTTGACATATATATATACTATACATTAACATAGATCAAATAAAAAGAATTGCCCTCCAGTTACCTAAATTATAAAAACAATACAAATGGTAAAATAATCTGTAAACGTATAGTGCCACTACAAATCAATCAAAATCACCATTACTACCATAGTTTCCTGACAAACAGAGAATGTATTGGCAGTTACAAACGGCGACCCACCCACGACAACCTTGAACTTGTTAAAAGTAATAAATAATTAACAGCATTTATTCACATTGGTAAGCACGTGATTATAACACGTTTGAAATAGTAATAAAGAAGTAGGAAATGCGAAGGAGGAATGTACGTATCAAAGAAATAAATAAAATTTAGTTAGAGTTGAGTGTTTTCTAATAGAGTTTTTGGAAACTAAAAGCAATTTGACGTTCCCAAAAATAACATCATAATTATGGGTTTTAAACAAGGACATAGAAAATGTGAGTATGATTCAACCACCTTCAATAATATAAATATCTATCTATAGTTATTAACTTAATTATGATTGGATTTAAAATATATAATTATTTATTTTAATTTGTGATACAAATATTAATTGAGAATATAAAAAAGTAGTTGTTATTTGGAAAATTATCAAAAATACAATTACAATGAGGTTAGATGATTTTTAAAATATTATCTTTTTTTTTAAACAAAGTTATATATGCTCCAGTTAGTACTATGTAGGTATTTTTTCGGTAATAAGTACCAATAATAGATATATTATCGGTATAGATATTTTCAAGATAATTTGAAAACACTTAACAGATACATTAAAAGAACAATAATTATAGGAACAAAGCAATTAAGTCTAAGTGGTTTTAAGTAAAATATTATTAAGAAAGTCTATAGAATAAAACTTCATAATGCATGACAACTTATTATAAAACAAAATTAGTTTAGGTGTGTAGTGCTTTTGATTTGAAATATGCTAAAGGAGTTTGTTTCAATTTCATGGACAGTTGGCTAGATAAAATTTATCCCAAAATTCAACTAAAAGGTAAGATTTCCTTACTTGTATGTAAGGAAAGTCGCAGGGACAGGAGTTCTCGAAGAAATTTCAGGATAACTACAGGCTTCAGTAGGAGGCTGCTAGGTGTTTCCGAAAATATATAAGTGGAGTTTTCTTTTTTCATTTCACATAATCTATATTTCTTCCTCCACAATTTAAAGCTTTTTGAGGTGTGTCCTGTCAAGACACCTGTGAGAACTTTCTCTGGTTTGCACATTTGTTCTCATCTAGTTGTAGTTTCTCAATGGTCATTGGCAGATCTTCTCTTATTTTCGGCGATGCCTATTTCTTCCAATATTTCAGCCCCTCTCTTTGCTAGTCCTTCTATTCCAGTGTTCCCTGGATCCTCAGCAAGGTGACGATGTTCTCTTCGCGTAGTTATTCATTGGGGTCTCCTATGCATTCTCATACCATCATTAAACTGACTACGTAAGAACTTAGTGCTCTAATGACTGCTTTTTTGTAAGGATGATAAATAAATTATACTTCTAATATCATAGTCTCCAATATTGGCACTTAGAAACCTCGTACTGTATATAAAAATAACAATCCCCAATATTTGTCTGTTTTACTTGTATCTCTCCTTTACATTCTAACTTCTTTGTGTTCATTACGCCTTTGCCATTTCTTTCTCTCGAAGAAATTTTGGTCTTGCTCATTTGATTCAAATTAGGTAAAACCGTTTGTTGTTTATTCTGATTAACAGATTATGTTGTGTCTAATAATCTTGTTTTGATGTGTGGCATCAACCGACGGATGTTTACCCAGAAAACGTGATTCGGAAGTCAGTAGTGTACCCGATAATTTTAAGACAAACATTGAAAAGATAAAAATACAAAATTATTGTAAGACTACAATAAATACGTTGTATAATTTTGAAAATATAATATGGATAACTAGATACCTTTCTTAGTTAGCCAATTTATACCTAATCAGAAATTTCAGGAATTGCTAACAATGTTAAATTTGACGTTTAAAATTTAGTGAGGTTACCAATTGACAAAATTATTGATAAATAACTGGTTTTTAGACATTCTTTCCACTGCGCAAATCATTTTAAATAATTTTTAAAAAAGGCTATGATGCCGATTATATATTTTATTGGTCCATTAATATTTATCACCACTTGTACATAAGAAGCCATTAGGAATGGAGCATTTCCTCAATTAAGCATTGTTAATGCCTCACTTTTACTATGAATTTGGTTTTCATTTATTTCCAAAGTAACAATTGAGATGAAAATTTAATGCATCTACTTAATATGCCGAAAGGGAATCTACTCTTACAGTCAACATTAATCTAAATATTGATAGTGCCTATCTGAACTTAAATCTAGTAACTGCTGAAGGTCATAGTCGTCTCATGAAAAACAAGAGAATCCTTTCGCTTCCATCAACCACTAGGTATAATAAATATATTATGTCCAACGACAAAAATTTATGTAAAGCGATGGCAAACTTCACTGGTCTAATAAACATTAGAAAACTCTAACTGTGCTGACAATGTGTGTTCTTCAAAATAAGCAAATACGAAAAGATAAAAAAGTTTATAGAATCACCATAATAGGAAGGTCCGTAGTCCTTTTTTATGGGGTTCTGTGCACGTCGAGGGCGGAAATTGATCTATGCCTTGAAGGAGCAATAAACGACATGTTCGGGGGGAGAGAAACTTTGAAAATATTACAAACTCAACATTTATGCATCCCGTATACTTTCAAATGTATGAGCCGTGCTAGAAATAAGAATTTTTGATAACGTGTCAAACTTTTGTCAATATACTTTTTGCCCTATCTACTTGGACGATTACTAATAAAATCTACTCAAATCATCAAGAAATAAATTATTATCACCCAATCTCATGACAATACGTTTATTTTCATTTTACTTTCCCTACCGTCTGCCTTGAAAAACTATTGCGACATTTATTACAGTCCGAACTGTACCTCTGAGGTGAATAAACCAAATGTAAACCTTTAAAATCCGCCCCTGAAGTCAAATACGAGAGCAGCATCTAAAGGTATTGATCGCAAACTGGGAAAGCAATCAAATTAAACTAAATATATACACACGACAGACTACATCTAAATTGTATGCAAATTGGTGTCTACAAATGGGACCCCTACTGCTCCTTGATTGCCAATATCAGAGTTAAAGTTTACAAATATACATCAAATAAAATCCTTCCCTTGTGACAAACGGAATTTTTAGAGAAAAAGGTTTTGAAATAGTTTTCCACTGGTAGTTAACCGATTTAGTGGGTAGTATGTTGAATTCATTGAATCTCGAATAGAAACACAATAAACAATTCAGAAAAGAGATGAGGAATTTTTGGTTGAGCTGAAGCATTGTAGGATTAGTAAAATGGACAATAAATGGATAAATGAAGCTTTTGATTGTGTTGTCCTTGCATCAACTGTAAATTATAAAACTAGTAGATCTCTCGAGGTGACGTTAGGTGAGACCAGCTTTAGAACCGGACTGTGTATACAACCCTTAACATTTTTAGTGATTTTAAGGAATATCAATGGGAATGTATAACGAAAATTGTTTGTATTTATTACACGATATTATAGGTACAGGTCCCTCCTTTTATATGCACTTTGAATCATGGAAAAAGATTCATTTTTACTCAAGTTATGGGCCAATTTGCCCGCCCTCCCATGCCTACATTCACGGAGCGTGCTCTTGGAGACGCCGCGCAGCAGCTCGAAATCCAAGGTACGCTTGGGCCAGTTTATCTCGAAAACGGTTAAACTTTTGACAAAAATGATAAGGATCATTTTTGTAGATAAGAAACTGCTCTCCATTTCTAGCAATAACAATAAATGAAGCTTCTGATTGTGTTGTCCTTGCATCAACTGTAAATTATAAAACCAGTAGATCTCTCGAGGTGACGTTAGGTGAGACCAGCTTTAGAACCGGATTGTGTATACAACCCTTAACATTTTTTAGTGATTTTAAGGAATATCAATGGGAGTGTATAACGAAAATTGTTTGTATTCATTATTACACAATATTTAAATATTTTTTATGCTAATAATTATAAACGTGTAACATCCGTTTTTTAAAACGAGAGTTAAAAATAAACATTTTCAAACTACTTCATTGTTGAAAACTATAAGTACGAATCCCTTAAATCGGTACGTGCTGTGGATTATTGGAAGAGATATTTTAAACTTTGTGTCAATAAAATGGAATTGTTCGGTAATATATATAAATTCAAACTGTTATTGGCGTTCTATTCCAAGAATGGCGTTGCGGAACGGTTCTATATTACCAGAGAATCTGCCCTTTGAATAATAAACCCAAATTGAAAGCTGTAAGTCACTCGAAATGCCCTTTATAAAAGCTTTAGGGCTACACACTTTATTCTTTTCGTAGATGTTTAAATTACAGTTTGACGATATTTAATTTAAAATAAAAACACAAGGTTAACCAGTTAATTAATATTAAGATTTGGATTTTGTAGGGAATGAAGAACTTTTATTCCTTCTTGCGAGTTGTGACTATGTGGGCTACACAATCTTTTGTTGGTAAATGTTTCAATAAATTATTCCAGTGAGGTGCATGGATGAGAAAGAATTAATTTTTCACAATCCGTAGGTAAGGGAGTGTAATGTTGGGAGATTTGTTAAATTTTCCATCTGTTTTCTTTGTTTATGGATAAACAATCTGCAAAAAGAGGTTTTGAGGAAATGGCAGCAAATTTAAAAAAACAAAGACAGCACGTTTTTCCTTAGAAGTTACGTCATTTGATATTCCTTCCACGTAATTTTCGTCAAAACATATTCATACATACTCTCCAATTTAACAATACTTTCTAGGAAAATTTCCATCATATCAAAAGTTTTAAGATCCACACTATAAGTTTCATTAACCTCCTCTGCATCATGGTTAATGTTTCTTTGCAAAACAAGACACTAATATATTTCATTTTCCTTATTAATGTTTTATACCGTTGTTATAAAACTCGGGTAGTATTTTCCTATTTCCTAACTTAATTCAAGAAAACTTTAATTTAAATTACATACTTCCGCTACCTTATCTTCGGCATTATGTAGGAAACATTTTTATTAAAAATAGTTTTTACGGGTAATAAATGTTTTAGTCCAGTAAATACAGGCATCAACCTGTTCATCTCATTATTGTCGGACTTTTTTTTGCAACTTGTAGGTATTCATGTGTAGATTACTCTCTGAAAATATGTCCTCCGCGGGATTTGCGGAAGGGGCTGGAAAATGGCACATGATCCCGAAAATTCAGTTTTTGGCCGATATCTCCCGAAATATGCTACTTAGAGAAGTGGAGTTTTGCTAGAAATGAAGTACAGTTCATTACCTACAAAAATGGTCCCCATCATTTTTGTCCCTGGATCAATATTTCTTGCAAAAATTTTCCGGAAAACTAAAAAACCAAAAATTTTAAAAACCATCGAAAAGAGGACATTTTCAGCTTTCCAATGGTGTGCATTAAAGACCGATATTGCCAATCATTGTTTATCAATTTGCGGTAGACCCGAGAATTTTCAGAAAACTCCGGAAATAAAAAAAAAACGTCCCAAGAAAAACATGTTGTTTATAAAAATACAAAAAAATTATTTATTCTTTCTTTCGGAATACATTCACCACCTATAAAAGTCCCATTATCCAAAAGGTTTCAGTAAAACTACGCTTAATTTAAAAAATATGAACGGATTGATAAGGGCGGTCAAATATTCAGGAAAAATAAAGTTTGGCCAGTTTTTTCAATATTCCTGGAAAATAAAAAAAACGAAAAAGTTACACGATGTTATAGGTACAGGTCCCTCCTTTCATATGCACTTTGAATCGTGAAAAAAGATTCATTTTTACTCAAGTTATGGGCCAATTTGACCGCCCTCCCATGCCTACATTCACGGAGCGTGCTCCCGGAGACGCCGCGCAGCAGCTCGAAATCCAAGGTACGCTTGGGCCCGTTTATCTCGAAAACGGTTAAACTTTTGACAAAAATGATAGGGATCATTTTTGTAGATAATAAACTGCTCTCCATTCCTAGCAAAACCCCACTTCTCTAAGTGTCATATTTCCGGAGATATCGGCGGAAAACTCAATTTTTGGGATTATTGGCCATTTTTCAGCCCCTTCCGCAAATTTCGCGGAGGACATATTTTCAGAGAGTAATCTACCCGTGAATACCTACAAGTTGCAAAAAAAAAGTCCGACAATAATGAGATGAACAGGTTGGGGGGTTTCTAGGTCTTTATTTACTGGACTATTTGTCTGGAACTATTAGACCAGGTGTTGTGTATGAAATAGGAACCGTTGGTAACAATGTCACTATTTTATCTAGCCAATCATCATCGAGGCTAGCTAGGTATAGACTGGTGAAAAACTGTAAAGAATCCCTCAACAGGCGGACAAGAGACAACAGTGTCTCTAATATGGGTGCCGGCACGTGAGGGGATTGCAGATAATGAAATGGCTGAACAGTTAGCTAAAGAAAGCTCGAAAGGAGACTTCCAGATATATCTGGTCTTCATATTCAATAAATATTATCTGTGAAACTATTTTTGATTAAAAAAAAAAAAAAGAAGTACCTCACCCAATAATTCACCCAGCACGTAATAATTCGTACAGGACACTGGAAAAATAACCTTTATTATTTTAACACCCTCTCGAGCAAGAAATTTCATCTTTACGATCGTCATTAAATTTTACGGTTGCTTCAGTCATATTTCCAGAGTTAATAAATTTGTGAAAAATCCCCGTTTGGATCTAAAGTTGCTAGTTTCGGAGGCGGATATTGGCTTTAGTTCTTTGTTTCTAGCCCTACAGAGGATTGGTATTTATGTTCTGAGGTAGGAAGTTTATGTACTTAGCGTTAGTTTCAGATTGTTACGTTCACGCCGTCGAAATATATGAATTATGTATTTAAGTATAATAACGGTAGATATTTAACATTATTTATAGCTTAACAGTAACAAAAAGTGTATATTGTATCAAGCTGTTTTCGAATCTAATTTTTACAAAAAAAAATTCAATTCTGTAAAAAGCGTTCCAGAAAGTCTTATTTACAATTTAATATTCTTTGTCATATTTAAAACTAAAGCTACACTTAAGATCCGCACCACTAGCAAAAACGTTATCTCAGTTTTCCTTAAAATGCAAATTTCCTTCTTCTGTGTTCCGCTGACTAAGAAAATCTTAAATTTACGATTTCATTTCGTCGCAACTTTTTATTAAAACTTTAAAAGCGAAGCATGCATTAATGTACATGTAGATGTAAGGTTTTTAGAGATAAATCAAATAGAGAAAAGCGAAAATATTTTATATTACTAATGCTAGCTTTCATCGCACAGAGCTGGTCTTTGCCGAACGAGTTAATTCCTCAGAGTATGTCAAACCTAATGGACCGTTTGAAGAGAATAATAAATTATTTTCATGTTAGACTAATTCTTGTTCTTCTGATTTCTTCTTCTCCTGCTGGTCTTGTTCTTCTTCCTGTTAATCTCGTTCTTTTAGCCCCGATTCATAGTTGCTGTTTGAAATAATTCAGCTGAAGCTTCCGGAAAATATCACTTTGCATAAATTTCCCTACGCTATTGAGTAAAGTCAGTTGATTTCACGGTAAAAATCGGACAGGGGAATAAAATAACTTTTTGTGAAAGTCGCTTTCACAATAAAGTCTTGATGGCAATGAAGTAAACAATTTCCGGAAGACTAGAAGAGAAATGCACGTATAGAACGTTTTTCTTGGAATTTTCTAAATTATTCTTATCACCACCGTAGCACAGTTGGAAATAGTGCCATAAAAACCGAAGGAAATTAATGTAACAGCTCGTGATGTAATCAAGTTAAATAGAAAAGGAATTATGGTTTTCAGGAAAATACATGTCGAATTTATTTATATACAATGCCGTGTTGAAAAATATTTAAAATTTCAAATTGAACTATGGTCATGTTTCAATGGGTCTATGGAATTCAGTACCCCTTCGGTTTTAAACTTGACACGCCCTAAAAATAGTTCTTTTACGTAAATTCTTTTGAAGGGCTTAATGTGAAACAATGACAAGCCACACATGAGTTCAAAAAGAGTTAGTGCTGTGCTCGGTTACAGCAATAGTATAACAATACACTAAAAATTTATTTTGGCCCTTCGTTCGTAGATGGCGCGATAAACCTGTGATCACACTATTGCATGGGTTTAGTTTGTCTCTAGTATTTACTCGAGATAATGACAAGCCACATCAAAATAGCGGACATAAGTGGAAGCGATTCGGATAATTCTGTGAGTCCTGACGATTCGTTAAGTCGACATTCGATGACAGTCACCATGACCCTGAGGTCACCGAGCTGGTTGATTAAATAAGATTTTGGATATTTATTATAAATGGAATAATGTAACAAGCCACATTCTTTTTAAATAAAGGCCATTTTTTCTCAAGTTTGAAGTAGTTTTATCAATATTGTTGTCAGCTATAGTCCCATCCCAAAACTATAAAAGTTGATACTGGATTTTATATATTATTTTTAAAATTTAAAGTCGAATATCTCACTTTCACCTTTTTGAGGCTTGTCATTGTTTCACATTAAGCCGTTCTTTTGTCAAAATATCTTCAGATTATCATTGTACACCGTAATTCCTTATTACATAGTATTTAATTCAATTTCTTACATCAGCAGATCTTCTTTTTGTTCACAACACCATGTAACCACACATCCTGCACGTGAAGCTGTTTTGAATATTAAAGAGATTATTTAAACTTTATCTCTACTTCTTTATTGTTATCGGAATATTTAATACGGAAAGTGAAACTCGCTTCGACAGGTGTATCCGAAATAAATCTTTCCTTTTTGGAAAGTTGCAAAAGCATTGAATCCTCATTCAACACGATTATTATTTGTGATGTAAGATGTGATTTCAGTGGCGTAGATGTAGACAATAATATACGAGTACAAGCCACTGAAGTGCGAACAAGGGGAGTATGATTTCAGTCTAATATCGTCCCTGCATTACCGACCGATTTGGAGCAAATTGTATAAATTGAAAATAATGACCAAAATTCTACAATTTCAAGGTCATTTGAACTTATCCCACTGTAACCATTCCCGATTCCTTCCCACATAATAATAATATGTATAGATAAAATAGCATTACCAAGACCAAAAATGGAATAAGTCTTTTTTTGCATTCTTCACATATTCCACATTCCATATTATTTATCTTGCTACCAATTAAAACAATACGGGAAATTACAAAATGTGTTTGCGGTAAGAAAAACAGTTGGAAACGCCGCTGGCTGTAACAACTGCAATATTACAACAAACTTTACATTTGCGGTTTGTTGGTCTCTTTTTATATATGCAAATGGCAGAAAATAATTCGAGCAAGAATCTAATTCGCCAGCTGAAGTTGGAAATGAAGATGTAGAAAGTTAGCTTTTAATTGTTGCGTGAAATACAAATTTACGTAAAAGTTATCACTTCATTAAGTGGTGTATTGCGCATTACGAAGTCTTATAAGTACCGAAAACAAAAGTTTTTGAATTGTTGAATGAATAAGTTGTTTTGTTTTTGTTTCAAATTTCAAATCCCCAATTAAAACGGATTCATACTTTTTTTAACACCTTTTCTCAGTGTGAAATTAAATTTATCTCAACAATATTGTTCATTCATTCGAGTTTAATATACAGAATGATGAGACATTTAAAAAACAGGAAAACGCTGAAATCTGCAAACAGCTGTTGCTGGTGGAATCTGCTCTCGGTCATTTTTTTCTTCCTGCAATGATCGGGAAAAACGTTTGATTCGTCTTTCTAACAACAGACACCTCTTCTTCACTCTTAGGTCTACCTAGAGCCTGATCAGGTTACAGGCTTTCCCCATAGAGATACTATAGACAAAGAATACACCAGCAACCAAGAAGCGAAGCTGCCTTTCATTTTTTTGTATGCGCATGTTTGAAAGGAGCCATTTTTATAATGAGATACTTGTCATACTTCACTTTGTCGACCAATTATATCGCCGATATTTAAAAATTTGATCATTTTCTCAGTGTATTTAGTAAGTTATCTGTCAACGTCGGTCTCTCAAGGTCATAAATTTTTGTTACCAAAACATCAAAGAGATTGCGTCGGATAGATGCAGCAAGCCAGCTCGAAACCCGACAGCATGTAAGAAAGAGATAGAAAGTCAGAGATTCAAGCTGTCTTTCTTTACTCGCGTGTATACTGTAGACACAAACAGAGACAGAAAAACCTCTGATCGTCTGCCTCTTTCTCTTTCACCGGAGTTCATACGGACATTCCCATGGCTTGTTGCCTCTATCTGCAGTATCTCTATGGCTTTCCCCCCAAGCTCGGACAGGATTATTCTCCAAATTTCTCCGGACTATTCGTGCAAGATTAATCTTATACGAGACACTCATTCGTGTTCCATTTTAAATCCGTACCCATTTTTTTTTGTTATAAATGTCTAAATGTAACTGATATCTCGGATTTTTTCACTATTTATGTGCTCCTTGCGTTGGTGTCATTCATCACTTTCAATATTATAATCAGTTTCCAGTTTCCCGGCATGTAAATCACACACACAAAAAAACAAAACCGAAAATCTTGATTAGGACGTTCATTAAAATTTCGTGAAAGCCTCCACCGCACCGTGATCAATCACCTGACCAATATCTCTTTGGAAAATCTTCTCTCTGTAGACCGGTCAGCAAAACTACATAAATTCGCATTCAACAATTTATCTTTTAACCCTTTCCATTAGAACCGCTATTTGGAATTATTGACGTCATTGCGTTATTGAAACAGTTACGTGAATAGGTTCTAAATTCAATGGTGTTAGTGAGTTCCGATTGAAGAGAAATTTGTTGCATAGAAATGTAATTATAGAGAATAGAGGAGGTTCTATATATACCTCAGTTTATTCAAAACGTTTTGTACATTAACACACTATTATCGAAAATATTTGCTAACTCAAGAAATATTCTTCTAATCCCTATAAAATGCGATATAAAAAACCGGAATTTGTTTAGCTGAGAATACCATAGCCTACAAGGGTATTAGAACATACTATGATAATACATTTTTTTGGTATACAGACGGGTCAAAGACATTAGACGGCGTAGGAGCCGGTATAGTAGGGCTAAAGCAAGGGATAGCCTTCCCAGTAAGCCTATCAAGGAACGTCACAATTTTCCAGGCGGAAATGACGGCGATTCACTATTGTGTGGAAGAAATTAAAAGGCAGAAGAGAACATATCGTTCAATTGCCATATTCACAGACAGCCAAGCAGCGCTAAAGGCACTCAACTCCGTAGAGGTCAATTCTAAGCTAGTATGGAATTCTGTGCGTGCCCTAAACACACTGGGTGAGCGTAGCAATGTTATGGTAGCCTGGGTACCGGGGCATAAGGGCAACGAAGAAGCAGATGAAATAGCCAAGCAAGGCTCATCAATGCCATTCGTTGGGCCGAAAACAAACAAAGAAGTGGGTCGCCCACAAATCTTTGAAATGGTGGAGCAACTCACCAGGACAGAGGCAAGCGAAACAGTTCATATGAGAACACTCGCCAAAATTTACAGCAGATATGATGACCAAAGACAGGAAAACTGTCAAAGCCGTAGTGGGTCTGTTAACGGGACACTGTAAGATCAATAGGCGTTTAAAGCTGATGGGATTGACAAACGAAGATATGTGCAGGTTTTGTCACCTAGAAGAAGAAACGGCAGAACACATTCTATGTCAGTGCGATAGACTGGCAAATGCGCGGTTTTTTGCATTAGGCGAAGAAAAGCCATTGGCAGAAAGCTATATGAAAGGTTCAGTCTCCACGCTAATAGCCTTTTTAAAAAGAGTCAGGCTGGAGAAAGTAATCTTGAGTTTAGAGGACCACAATAGATCTGAAAAGGTCGAAGTGGATTAGGCCAAAAGCCACCTCATAAAATCTAATCTAATCTAATGATGTGCTATTAACTATAGTTTGTAACTTATAAATATCAACCCACGTGACTTCTGTCATAACTGGACTATGTTGCCAAGCTCTTGAAATAGTATGAGAATCTAGTAAATGTCAAATGAAGTTAACAAATATTCTTCTTTTTATTTGGCTATAGGTTAGGTTTAGTTTTTGATAGTTACTGTAAATAAACAAACTTGAACTTATTTCTGTATAAAACTTTTATTTGTATGCTAAAAGTACAGCACTAAGTAAGAAATTATTATTTTAAAACCTACTGAGCCTAAAAATGTATGTATGAAATAGTTGGAAAATTCAAGATTCATTTTAATAAAAACAAATTCATATTGTGGTTTATTTTTCTTGGAAATCCACTGTGTGGATGTGTGTCATATTTTAGGAAACTATAATTAGGAACATTCTACATTAAATAATTGTTCTTCCTCCAATTGCAGCAGTAACATTTCTAGAGTGGCATGAATTATCTGTAAATAAATTGTGAAAATATAATTGCTAAGTATTATGAATAGTGTAACAGAATACAATAAATACAGTTGATTGAGTATAATATTAAACTCATACTTACTTGCTTCATACATGCTGTTAATAGTCAGGAATAGATGAATAGTGAATACATCAACTATTGCAGTGTTATTAAGTTTCATTTATACGTTAACTTTGACAACTCGTCACTGCTTGTGAAAATTTACTCAGTTTTTAGCAGTTTTTTATAACAAGGAGATGAAATAATCGAAAAATTGAATGATCAATATTAAACTGTCACAACTTAACCCTAAAAATGTCAAGACGTCAACTGTCCAAGATAAACCATTTCAATCGCGGCAACAGCGCGCATTTTTGCCAACATATAAAGTTTTTAGTACGACTAATGTTAGTTTGAGTTTAATAATTAAGTAACCCACGAGTTGTATTACATATGAAATCAATTACGAAACCTTTCTTTAAGCATATATTTATATTTTTCTATAACATGCGACGTACAAATTTCAATATTTATTGAGTTTATAGCGGCAAAACATAGTGATTGACAGCAGCAAAAGAATGACATAATATAAGCGAACGTCTCTTTTTTGGCACTTTGATCACGTGGGATAATATTTATAAGTTACGAAGTATATGATAAACACTGTTTGTCGCCTACTTTATACTTCACATAGTTCTGTGTGTCACTTGTCAATTGTGAAAGCATTGTTGTAGTCCTTTTCAGCTGTCAATTTTTCGGAGAACTATATAGGTCTGTGTCAGCTGTCAATTCTCCGGAGAACTATATACTTAGTTCTGTGTCAGCCATAAGTGTTCCATGTCACACGTTTTTTGAAATACTATACCAATGGTATATCTACTTATATTAATTGCCGAAACTAGTATTTTTGCTAAGGTTTATAATGTACTGGCCTAACATGATATTTTGAAAAGCTGACTTTGTCCAATGAGTTAAATGATGATAAATGAATGTTCCATTTGCAGGTAGCCGCAAATAGAGTCCGTCAATACCGCAACGCTGATAATGTATTAAAACTTCTATACGTTCATCAGGAGATTAATATGGCTTTTAAAGGACACCCTCTATTCATCACATGTTGTCTTCTTTTCACAGGTAAGTTACTTTATGTACATTTTTTGTTACAAATTTTTAATATTTTCTCATACATCTGCAAAGGCTTTTCAAATAAATTTAATATGAAACGATTCTTACAAAAAAATAAGGCCCTCCAATTAAGTCTTGTAAACTACCTGCGGAACCAGTTTAGACATTATCTCTAAGAAAGCAAATAAATTTCAAATAATTTTTCTTTCCTTTCCGAATAAAATCACATTGGCTCCACTGGCAGTACCTAAATATAGGCAATATTTGATACATTTTTATCTATTAATAACTAAAAATATATATATAGAGGTCCTGTAGTATTATCTCTCCAAAATATTTCTTATCTTATTTACATGATAAAATAAGCAATGAATGATAATGATTTAACAGTTAATACGTTTAATATTCCACAGTTACAACACCCCATAATATAGTAGTATTATTTTATTTACAACAGTTGACGTTGAACTCGTAATTCCACTTTATTATCCCGATCCGGTCCTAGGCGATAAACTTGAAGATAAACTATATTCTGAATGCAGCCTACTATATATTCTGTCTTTATGAACTTGATCGAGCGATAAAATTTTGTATGCAAATTTCAAACAAGGTGGTTCTGACAAAGTTGAAAACAGTTCACAATTTTCTTTACTTCAAGATAGTTTATTGAACGATCCCGTGATTTTTAATTTATCATCTTCTCCACTCATACAATAAGAAACATCCACATTTTATTGAAAAGAAAAAATAATATTATTCAGTGAAGTAACAGAAGATTATGCCGACAAGATGCCTCGAGATTGAATACACATCCATTATGTACAAGAAGTGAATTTCTTGGAGAACTGAATGCCGTGAATATAATATTTCATAGCATTTTCACCAGTAGTCAAGTCTTGTAACCGAAAACCATAAAGAATTCATGAGTTTAAAATGAAATCTTCTTCAAAAGGTTTAAGACTTTTTCGCAAATAAGTTGCTGGAATCTTAAGTTGTGCGTGTTTCCGTATACTTTGTTTTATTCATGCCCCGAGCAAACTATGAGCGTTATATAACAATATATTAAAATTGTCTTATGTCATTTTTATAGCAACTATATTGTCATACAGACGACGGCGTATTGAAGGATCGTATTGTAATTAAATAATCGCTTGCACTCAATTTAAAAGATATTGTACGATCCCATCTTCACGCAAAATACCTCCTCCTCCTGCTAGAATACTAAATCTATACTTGTATCACCAACCACTATGGTCCTTGACAGATATACGTCTTTTCCAAACATTCCTGCTTCATATGACTTGCTGTCTATCTTCTCAATTCATTTGATGCACGTCAGAGACTCTCTAGTTTTGCTTCACTCAACAGTGTCCAGTGATACTCTTTCGTAATCCTTGAGACTGCTTTATCTTTAACAGTTTCAGTCGAAATGAACTCCAAGTTCTAATGATCCTTCAGTATTTGGCTTTAGTTTCTTTTGGAACATTCCGTCAACTATCAAAAGGATCGCTTGAGTTTGTAGATTGTAGGATACAAGAAGGTCGATTGTCCTGGTGAGGTCACCATGCTGGGCTGTTAATATCCTAGTAAGATTTGTAATCCCTAGTTTGTATTTGACCCATCAGAATAATAAGTGATAATTTTGTTTGGTGGACATAAATTCCATGAGCATCTTTATAGAATGGGTTGCTCTATAGCACTTAGTAGTTATCTCAAGATATTTGTAAGGAATACTTGAAAAAAATACTCAAAGCTGGAATCAATGTTGAAATCAGTGCATAAACAAACGTGTAATCTATAAGGTACATATTTATCCCATATAAAGAACCTCAAGTGGTACTGAAAAAGTGGAAGTAAGTCAGTCATGACAAATATCCATTTGGGAACTAGATATACGACGCTCAACAAGTCGTTTATATTCCTTGGTAATAAAAACTTACTTGTTCTTAAATATTTATATTTTCAGTACATTCATTATTTAATTTGTAATTTTCTTGACTTGCTTTTGCGTGGTAATCGTGTTAAATCTCATATTTAAGTTTCATTCTGGTTCCCATTGATCTTCAATCTTCTTTTCTTGTTGCTTCTATATTCATCTTCGTTTCCTATACTTCTAGCTGCTTTCAGTACTTGTTGTCCAAGATTCTAATCCAATAGAAGGGTCCTAGTATGACTAGTTCCTACAGTTTTTATGTTGGCATTTGAAATATCTGATTGAATAATTATAACGACAATTGAAAACTTCTAAGTCAATGTAGAAACTATTTCGAAGGTCTGACGAAGATGGGGAAGGAAAGATTTATTGGAGGATCTGAGAACTAAATTATGAGACATAGTTATAAGCACAAATGTAGCTAACTTTCCATTTCATTGGTAAACTGTCATAGTTAACATAATTCTAAGTCAGCTATCATATTTCTATGAAAGATGCGTAGAAAAGGTAGTGTTTCATAGAACAATTTTTTTTCCAATTTGAACGTAATTTTTTAAATCAAAGAACGGTGAAATTTTCTATTCACAATTCGTACTCGCACAGGGTTTAAAGCGATTAATATTACGTACGCGAATCGATTCAAATTTTCCATTTCCCGATAGAAATTTGTTCTTCGATGCGTAACGTCCAATATACCTGCCCGTTTGTCCTCTAATCTCTTCAAACAGGAAGAGTCTACATAGTAGCGACATTGGCGCATTGCACTGAATACATATATTTATACCAGGTGTCCCAAGTTATAGGTTATAGGCAGTATCTCGCTTAATTTAAAATATAATCCAATTGTTTAAAAACTGTTGTGAATTGCATCAAAATTCTTTCCTAATGACGTATCATTTCACTTAACAGACTTTTGGCAACCACCCCTAACTTTTTAGTGGCAAATGTCATCCCCTGTATATTTTCGTAGCAAATTGCTGATCATTCTAATTGGAATACAACGATGTAATATACTTGGTGTTTCCTAAATTGGAACGGTAGATAGGTATGCAGCGGTTCGTTTCCAACCAAAAACCGTGCACCGCACCGATACCCAGTGAGAACTGATAATAATATAATTAATGTACGTATGTTGGTGTCAATCCTCATACTTCTGTTAGAAACAGCAGAAGAACTGGGAATGAGCATGAGCCCGATACGGAGGATTTTGAAGCACAAACATCACCCATTATAGCTTGGCCTCCCCGCTCGGAAAATAATTTTGAACTCTTACTATAATTTTTTCTCCATTATTTGTAAGGAAATTTACAAATTACAAAATGTTATTTTCAAATAAAATATAAAAGAGGTGCGATTTGAAAATAGAAAGTGAGGGGTGGCTGCCAAAGGACTGTTAAGTGAAATGGAGTTTCTGATACGTTATTACGAAGGAATTTTGACGCCATGCACAACAGTTTTTACAGTATTGGATTATCCTTTAAATCAAGCGAGATATTGCCTGTAAACGATTACTTGGGACACGGTGTATGTACGCTATAATCCTACAGTGTATAGGTCGGCAACTGAAACAACCTGGATTATCCAGAAATCGCTGCAATTGAAAGGGAGATAATGTAAATATGACAGAGACTTTCTTAATCGTGATTGGTTTAAACATAGGTTCACTGATGAAAAAATTGCTTTCGAACATGACTGAGAAAATGTACAAGGTATGATTATTTTTTGTTGAGCAAGTCGTAGTTTTTAACCAGATCTTCAGTAACTTGTTTCATCTTCAAGATTTTAGGCGATTTTTCAAAATTGATTACTAGAACCGATATCTCAATAATTATCTTCTTCACCTTATACTAGATGTGTAGCTTTAAATTTTTAGAATTAGCACATTTTTCGTTTTCACTATTTATGAACTTATGGAGTAATCCCCGTATAAAATGTAATCTCTACGTATTAGGAGCGTAGTCAAAGCTACCGACTGGCAACAGATAATGAGAACGAACGAGTCTTTTGTTTTGCACCTACAATATAAAAAATGGACTTATTTAAGTCGGTATTGGCTTTTAATAAAGTCGTTCATTCAATTTGTCTCGAACGTGAGTCGTTAAATAATGATAGTCGTTAATACTGGATTGGATGATTATTCGATATTTTACATAATAGAGTACATTGAGTTTTTAAATAATTTGAGACCAACATGTTCACCCTATAGAGTCAGAATTTAAAAACTAAATTATTCGGTAGCCAGAAAGATACTCTTATAACCTTTTGAACCTCATAACCTTTTTAACCTCTTATAACCTATTTAACCTCTTATAACCCTTTTATCCTCTTATAACCCTTTTAACCTCTTATAACCTTTTAAACCTCATAACCTTTTTAACCTCTTATAGCCTTTTTAACCTCTTATAGCCTTTTTAACCTCCCCAAAAGGCACTTAACCTCCCCAAGAGCCTTTTTAACCTCACATAACCTTTTTAGTTAGGTTAAGAGCATTTTTAACCTAACTAAAAAGGCTCTGTAACCTCCCAAGAGTCTTTTCAACCTCCCCAAAAAGTTCGAGTATGACATTGTTTCATATTTTTCACTATAACTCCCAAACCGCTTTTGTAGCGAGCTGTTATCAAAATATACAAAAAATAGTAAAAGCAGTATGAGTAACGCTGTCAAACGTTTCAAAATTTCTAATCACAAAAATTTACTGTGACACCTGTAGCGAGAACTTCCTCCTCCAGAACTCCTTGTAAGACTGTAATCGGGAGGCATTAGATGTAACCATATTATTTCATATGAGTTTTGATAGCATCCCACCGGAAAGCATATTCACTAATCGAGTGAATATCACCATCCCATCTTAATTATGCACCACGGTAATTCTGGAGACATCATCTGGTTCACCGATGGTTCTAAAACAAATCATGGTATTGGAGTTGGTATAAACGAACCTAGAGAGGGAATGTTTTTCAGCCTTGGGCGATATATGTGATGATGAAAACATTAATACAGGATATACCGAATAAAAATTGAAATGTTTGTAATGTAGGGCGTTCCACTTTATCATGTGGATTCCCTGGTCCCGTGGGAGCACTCGCAACTTGTAGGAAAACTCATAGAGATACTACAGATAGAGGCAATAAGCAATAGGCCGCAGTGTAAGTAGGAATGTTCCACCGAACTCCGGTGAGAGAGAAGATACACTTACTATTACAAGTTATATCATAACTATACCTTATCTGACTGACAGCCAGGCTCTGTTTGAAGCTATTAGCAATCCATCTAAAAATACGGAACTGGCTAGATAAAAAAAGACCAATTCAAATGGAAGTCATCTACAGACAAAAAGTTTACTGAACAACAACTTTCAACTAGGCTATTAAAACTGGGCAGGGAGACATTTGAAGATAGTTACCGACCTGGCAACTGGATAATGTAAACAATAATCTTAAATATCTTCATTATTGCTATTAAACAATTTTGATAAAATATTTCAAACTTTCTCTTGAATTCGTTAACAAACTTACTCGCTAAGATTGTCTTCGTTGAATACGGCAAATTCTGTAGTAGGTAGATATTTGACGCTTCTCTTATTTGAACATAATAATTAAGCTTCAAAGCCAACAATTCGCTTCTATCAGTGTACGTACAAACACATCCTAATCCAATAGATTAACCTTGTATAAATTACCTTGTAACAAAACCGATATGATTACCTCCGATGCACATTTTAAGCGAATATCACGTTAGTAAACACGCTTAACCTTGGATCCTTGTAATCTACGATAATAACCGTTAAGCGAGGACATTGCAGTGTAATACCTAGTTACCACACCCACGAAGAGGCTTGGTGATACATAAGTTCATTAAGAATTTCTCTTAAAGATATTTTATTCCCGATAAACGCACAACAGAACAAAAAATATCGAATATACGTACAGAAAATTTAATTTTGTTTTTATTTAAAGAAATATTAAAATCGGATGAAAATGATAAACGAGCGAGTACCTACGTGTGGTTTTTTCCAAATTTATTTTATCAAATGTTAATTAAGTACGGGCGAAAAGAAAAAAGAGATCTTTGACACGTTTTTTTTCTGCCGGTTTCCCTTTTGGCGGGAGACAGGAAAAAATGATATATTATGTAGAAACTCTCCGCACGGTGGGATAAAAAAAAATCTCACGTCTGTGTCCCGTGCTTAATTTATAAAGCAGCCTTCACAAGTTTCCGTTGTATTTCCTTTATCTTGAAAAAAATATATATAGACTGGAAAATGTTCAATTTAGTAGGTAGCTATAAATAAACAGAGCTTTGAATTACCTCTATTCCATGCACTATTACTATTACTATTACTACTATTACTATACTTGTTTAGGTTAGATATCGTTTTTAATCTCATACAGCCACTGAGATTGATGCACCAAATGGTAAACCCTTTCAGTAGCAGTCGTAAATTGTTGTATTGGTTATTCTAGCTCATTTAACAGTATATGAGGAAAGTGAAGATGGGAAACTGAAATTATTCAAAGAGAACCACAAGTAAAAGTAAATATTATAGTTTTACGGCATTTATACCTTCAAGGACTTCTCCAGGGCTGCCCACTGTCCCATTTGCTATACAATGTGTATGTGCTGTTACAACACTTTTAATATTAGTCGAGACAATGAACTAAAAAAGTTGGAAAACTAGTTGTAGTGGACGGATCGGAATGCGGTTTTCGGCATTCTCTTCCAAAACATATTTGTTAAAAATGTGACTGGTTAGATTTTGCAGCAAACAAAAAATTGCATTGCTGCAGCCAAAAATGCATTCAAAAAATGCATTATTTGGGAGGCCGTTTGGAAGATTTCAAACCTTGGTAAATAAGTGTCAGAACTGGCCCAGATCGGGTACTCGGGGGTTTTCGAGGTCGCTGATCACGAATATGATGTTCAAATTGACCCCCCGAACACCTGGAGCTCAGGAACGCGCCGAAGAACGTCGTCTCCGTGGGACTCTCCCACAAATCACGAGAGAAAGAAGAGAAACTCAACGCCCGGGGGTCTTTTGAGTCGCTGAATCCAAATCTGGCATCGGCGAACGCCCCGCGGGCACCTGGTGCGCCGGACCATGGGCGCAGACGTCATCTCCGGGAATTTTCTTGAGAAGAGTGACAAAAACCACCCGAAAATCGTAAGAGGGGCCTTTTGTGGGGCGTTGAATCCGAATTTCACGTCGGAAACGACCCCCCGAATACCTAGTGCACCAGAACCTGACCCTAAACGTCATCTCCGTGGCTTTTCCTGACATAATCAAAAAATGCGAACAGAAAATCGTTATTGGGGTTTTTCGGGGTGCTGAATCCGGATACCTTCTTCAAGGGGTTTCCATACACGACCGAAAATAGACGAACAGAAAATCACAAAATCACAAATATGACATCGCCGAACACCCCACGGGCACCTGGTGCGCCGGAGCCTGGACGCGGAGGTCATAGTGCCCCACAAAACGCCCTTATTATGATTTTCGAGTGGTTTTTGGCAGTCCTCTCAGCAAAATTCTCGGAGATGACGTCCGCGCCCAGGGTCCGGCGCACCAGGTGCCCGTGGGGTGTTCGCCGATGCCAGATTTGGATTCAGCGACTCAAAAAACCCCGGGCGTTGAGTTTCTCTTCTTTCTCGCGTGATTTGTGGGAGACTCCCACGGAGATGACGTTCTTTGGCGCGTTCCTGAGCTCAAGGTGTTCGGGGGGTCAATTTGAACATCATATTCGTGATCACCGACCTCGAAAACCCCCGAGTACCCGATCTGGGCCAGTTCTGACACCAAGTTTTGAAATCTTCCAAACGGCTTCCCAAATAATGCATTTTTTGAATGCATTTTTGGCTGCAGCAATGCAATTTTTCTACAAATATTTTTTTGAAGAGAATGCCGAAAACCGCATTCCGATCCGTCCACTACAACTAGTTTTCCAACTTTTTCAGTTCATTGCCTCGACTATATTTTTATTTTTTACTTTGAGTTTTTGTCATAATTTGAATTTGCAGCGACGACGCCGCGGTGATAAAACAAACTACTTAAACGATTTTGAGGACAGATTTTGTCAATTTTTCCGTATGAGTTTCGTTCTCCTTATTAATCTCCATGATTTAACCCTTCAAAATAATAAATTAGACAACCATTGACCTTTAAAACCAAATTAAAATCAAACACGAACAAAAATAATATTATCGATACGCTCAAGCTTAATTTGAACAATTGCAGAAAATCCACTGTGAATAATAAAAATTTCAAAGCTGTAAAAACAGTATTATTTAAGGCTTAACTCTATTTCAACCGTCTATTATTACGTTTTCCCGCTTCCTATCGTTGTGAAATGTAAAAGGGGAACATGAATAACGATTTTCGTTTCATTATAGGTGCAAAAACCGATTCATCAGCTAGACTAATGTCTGCAAAAAGTCAGCACGCTATGCCTCCAGTTGTAATAATGCTTATTCGGTAAGCTTTTCCGGTTTTTTGATGGATCAGTTACAGTAAAGATTTATCTCTGCTAAAGAAAATTAACTTTGTGGCAATGGAAAGTATTTTATTGCTGACATAAAATACTAGCGTAATGCGAGTTCGTTCGAACTAAGAAGGTGCATGAACTCCGTTGAATTGCTGAAGTTAGTTTAGACGGCGGATTGTTGAAATTGTTCCGTTTCAAACTATTATGTACTTTAGTGTGTTGTATGTGTCGCCCATTACTATTGCCGCTTCTATTTCGAGATTCTGAACGATGTTTTCAAGGAGACTGCGCCTGAAAGGAGGAAAATCACGTTTTCCTATGATTTTCTCCATTTTCTAGTTCACATAATCCAAATGGACTAGACAGATTTTCTATATCAACAAAAACAACATCAAAGATAAGGTGTTTCTTTAGTTATTGATATAATGTAAACCATAATTTTGCTTTGGGTAGAGAAATTTCAAGGCGTCTTTTCACTATCTATCAGTATAATTAAAATACCTTAAAAAATATCTAAAAATTTGAAATTGTTTATAAAAAACAACAACCAACTTTTAGCACAAAACTAATTTCATTCGAATTCTGTCACGTTCCACGGATAGCATTCATTCGTTTCGTAAAAGATTTGTTTGTTTGCGAACACATATTGAGAAAGTTTCAAATATTTGACCGGAGAAATAGCAAGAATCTTCCGATAAAAACCATTCTGCTGACATGGGTCCGACGTCTGTATTGGAAAGGCCAGATTAAAGTTAATCGCATGATCAGATAGTAATTGATCAGTATTGTGCTACCAAAAACTTTATCCTTCTACCATTACACACATGGATTTGTCCAAACGACTCGATTGTATCGTTTTCAGAACTTTTCTAGAATTTTCTAGACGAAAAATAAGGATTAGGAGGATCAAATAAAGCATGAGTTCGATGTCATTTCCAGGAAGCACGTACAACCCTCTTTTATGGAGTATCATTTCATTACGACGTCGCCTCAAGGATATATTAGACTTTATTCAGGACTTCCTTGAATACTTTAATCCATGTAGATATATTGTCAGATAATTTTATTAAACAAAACAACCAAAATAGGTATTTATAAATAAAGGGATTGTATAGCAATAAACAACTCAGATGTTCCAATTTGTATCATGAAATTTCTGCTTTTTGATGAGTTACAGTATAAACAATAAACAATGTAACACTGTTCTCTCCTCAAGAGACAGATCCCGGCTAGAGACTCTCTCAAGGGTGGATCGACTCCATGTTAGTGTTACACTAGGTATGCCAGAATATAAGAACTTAGGTCGCCACTACCTTTTTAGACATCGACGAAAAAATTAATTTAAATTAAAGAAAAGAAACTAAGGTGAGAAAGGTAGAAACACCTTGTAGAATTTAATTAAAGTTAAAAATAAAAAAAAATTACATAAAACCGGACACGATCCCCTACAGCTCTTACAGCTGGGTAGATAAGAAATTAAAAAAGAATTTTAAAAATTAACTTTATTCTGCCATTGAGGAAAAGTAAGAATGGAAGAGTGAGAAACCTCTACTTTATGAAGGTACTTAGCTTAAACGAAGAGGTCTGGTAGAAACAGAAGAAACGAAAGATGTCTTGAAGTTGAAGTAGAGATGTCTTGAAATGGAAATTAGATACCTAGGGGTATCCTAGAGGTGTATTGGTATCCTCCTAGCAGTGTATCTTGGCAGCTGTGCTTACCTAGAAGTTCAGGTGGATTAGGAATATGTAGGAACTTGAATCTAATGGGGAACATAATGTTGGTTTAGCTTTTTAGTTAAAAACTTAATAAATATAAATTATAATTTTGGACTTACCACAGCAATTCAAGGTAAAATTGGAGAGATGATAAGGTATATCTTTACAGTAAGACTGTCGGTAACGGAAAGAAAGGGCGATCGTTTTCAAAACGGAATCGGCCGTTGACATAATATGTTACAACAAAATTAGGCAAATTTCAATCAGCTTATTTATTGATGTCATTGGGCTCAAAATGGATCAGCACAATCCCTTCAATAACATAAAACTAAATTTTTATCTCTTAAAAGATCACCATGCGAAATGAACAGTGTATTTATCCTTGGAATAATGACTCCGATGTTTTCTGCTAAATAAAAATTAAACGAATCTTAACTGGAGTTTTCGGACGTGTCGGCATTTCAATGAACTCACTTTTTAACTTTTAATTCCCATTCGAAGTAATCAACACAGATTTTCAATTGTTGTTTAAAATCGGATAATTACCTATGTAACCCCGATAGCGATTCTACGTTCAACAGCAAAGATTGATCTACTGATAATAATTGATCGATTAGTTGGATTCATAGCAATTACCTCGCATGTTTATTTGGAGTAAAAAACGTTCTATGATGGAAATCTATTAATTGGAGAGATTTAAAGCAAAGTAAATGTAATATTTGATAACTTGTATATAAAATCGCCACAACGTAACAATTATATTCATGTCATTTCTTCCCAAAGATTTGTTAATTATCCTCTTTTTCATGAATTTGGTCAAGTAAAATTGAAAAGAAAACGAAAAATGCCTCAACATTGAATGACAAGTCAATTTTTCTAATTTATTTATCCAATTTGAAGTGACTTCTTGGAATGTGTAAAATCTTGAGGATTGATCAAATTTAATGGATACATTTTGTGGTGTTCTGAAGCTTCTCAGCGAACAGCCAAATTAAAGCCCTCTGGTATACAGAGAAACTGAGTAGGTAATAAAATTGATTCTGTTAATAAACAACAAAAATAAACACACTTAAGTAGGCAGAGCTCGGAATAAAAAAACCTTTCACGAGCCACGTACAGGACTAAACAAGGATAAAAAGGATGAAACAGTGGCCCGTGAATAAATAAATATGCAGTATTTTTGCGTAGAAAAATAAAACCCTAATAAAAATTTAAAATTGGGAGCGAATTTACTTATTAAAATTGAAGATGATGCAGGTTTTATAAAATACTGGAATTTCTTTTAATCCGGCAACTCCACCAAATACCAAATGGGTGCATCCACCAAAAATTATATAAGCGCGTTCGCCAAATTTTAAAATGTTTTTATTTGTTGCTCCATTCTGTGGTTTTTATCTTTGAAATGGGTCACTTTTTGTCAATCTATGACCATATTTTTCGAGTTCTTACTAACACAAAGACATTTATCTATTAATTAAGTACGTGAGAGCAAGCTGAAAAAATAAAATATGTATATATGGAGTAAAATCTGCTCCTTCCATTAACCAGCAAATATTCAGTTAATTATCATAACTCTTTCGAACGGGAGAAGAGATATGTTGAATGTCAATTTTTACCAAACCTTCTCCGATAAATTCTCGTTGTTTTGGAAATAACGGTTTTCGGTACTAAACAAATGAACGCAACAACTACACAATTTAACATTTGAAATCCAATTATGTGTCGACCAACCAATGATGTTGAAAATGTTATTTACACCACAAAGGATAAAATCGGGAAAATTTGCGTTAATAATTGTTCACTATGAAATGTAATTAACATCGGATCTTTGAAATTTATGTTAGTTTAGAATTCTATGCTGAATACAATGCCCGTCTATACAGGGTGTCTCCTATGAAAAGCCTTCCATTAACCAACTGGAAGCCTCTAGAGGCGAATATTTTTTACGGAAAATCAATTTAATATAAATTTCGCTGGATATTTCTTCCGATTTAAGAAAAATAGAACTGCTATCTATCACACAAAAGCAACAAAACGGCAATATTAAATCGGCTTAAGGTAAATTGATTCTATTCGGTCTGATAGCATTGTCCAATTGACCATTTGTCAACTCATACAATAGAAAAAAGATCTTGATGAAATTACGTGTTTATTTGCTCGGGGTTGAAAATACTTTTCTCGGATATATATTCGAAGTTACGGAGTTGATTGTTACATTTGTATGTATGTAGATATTTCGTTGTTGTTTGTATTCATTTTTATAAGTTTTGCAGTGCTAGTCTGTCGGATAGAGTATGCAGATACTAGTAAAATATCAAAATTGAAAAGAAATTCAAACATTCAACTATTTTTAAGGAAACCGCTGATACATTTTTCCCCAAGTTCAGTATTCAATTTGGATGATTCCATAGGAAAAACGTTGAAATTAATAAAATAAGGCTTAATCAAAAAATATTGTTGGTTGTTTTGCGTTTTTTTAAAAAAAAATATCGATTTAGTATTTTATAAAAATTAGCATCCGTCTTTTGTGTATTCTAGTAAAAAAAATGGCCTTTGTTTTGTGAAATATACCCGACATTTATCAACTCCCTATACGGAAACAATAATTATCACACCGTTTTACGTTCTCTCATCCAGAAATTCCTAAGAGACATAATAGTAACCCGTTTCTGTCCCTTATGACAAAGAAAATAAATTGTGTTTATGCATATACATTCTCACGACAACATAAACTATGCGGTACTATAAACTCGAACACACAGGATTGGTCTCAGTAATATTTTGATACGAATTTTGACCACAAAAAGGAATATTTAAATAATAGAATGATTTTTATTATTTAAAAAATATTATTCTGGAATCAATGTTGAAAGGAGAAGGGACTGTACAGAAGGATAAGAACTACATGCCAGGTTTGTTAATTTGGAGATATTTGCAGCGAAAAAGGGTCGTAAACTTCTGGGACACCCAGTATAGAATAATTATGAACAGAGACAAAAACTATTTTTTCTTTACATCTAACTGTTCAATTTTAAAAGTTTCTAGATGGTTTATATTTCAGAATTTGGATTAACTCATTAGGTTTTCGTATTGTGAAATTTTTTTCCAGCAGATTCGTGTTTTGGGAGTATTCTCCCAAAACTTCATCCCAATATTCAGAGATTTGTGGTTTTTACAAGAACTTTCGACAATTTTCGAAGATCTAAGTCAGTCAGTTGTTTTCTTGTGCCAAAAAACCCCATTTGACGTATTCTTAGCAATTTTTATGTCAAACAATTTTTTTTGACAACCAATATTTGATGCCGTCCCTGTATCCAAGAAAATAATGAAGTAAAATACGTGTTAATTATGTAAAGTTTATAATTCGTGCGGATTTAGCGAATAGAAAGATGGGATTTATTTATTTTTCGAAACTTTATTATGTAAAATGGGTATAAAATTAGGTTAATCAAGTTTGGGGAAAATTCGACCATATACGACTGGAAAAACCAAAAGGATATTAAATGCAAAGAATACCTATAAGAAGTAGAGTTGATTAAAATAACTGGTTACGAGTCTATAGGTTCAGTTCAGCCGTATTAAATCGGAACAATACGATTATTTTCACATCGTTAGATCAATCATTTTTTGCATAGGCGATAACATTACAAATTCTGTATTAATAAAACAAACACAATACCATCAACTTTAACAAGATGACAGAGACACGCACATCAAAATCAAATTTCTTACTAATCACGAGAAAGATTTTCGAACCCCAACTTATTTTATACACATGCAACGTTACATGAAAAGAAAAACATGTATTCACAAGTGGGTAGGACTAAAAACGTAATCAGAGCATTAATTAATATTCTAGTAATTTTATTTGAATATTATAATCATTAGCCGTCTACAAAAATTAAAGTTCAGGGAGTGATGTTGAAATATAATTTTAATATTTCTAATTGGACAAAAGAACGAATATACAGAGCGAATAATTAAACTTTGATAGGTATAAAATTTCGAATGTACATAAAGACAAGCACACAATTTATATCTCCCTTTGATCTAGTTATTTATTCAATTTCAAGTCTTTCTGCCATGCTTAGCTTCAGCTTTGTTACCTTATTTTTGGTGGTCTATTAAATTAGATTAGATTTTATGAGGTGGCTTTTGGCCTAATCCACTGCGACCTTTTCAGATCTATTGTGGTCCTCTAAACTCTAGATTACATTCTCCGGCCTGACTCTTTTTAAAAAGTCTATTAGCGTGGAGACTGAACCTTTCATATAGCTTTCTGCCAACGGCTTTTCTTCGCCTAATGCAAAAAACCGCGCATTTGCCAGGCTATCGCACTGACATAGAATGTGTTCTGCCGTTTCTTCTTCTAGGTGACAAAACCTGCACATATCTTCATTTGTCAATCCCATCAGCTTTAAATGCCTATTGAGCTTACAGTGCCCGTTAACAGACCCACTACACCTTCAACAGTTTTCCTGTCTTTGGCCATCTGATCTGCTGTAAATTTTGGTCTCCTATTAGTCTTCACGTGTTTTAGCCCCCTTTTCCCATCTCTCCTCTGGTATTTTCTCAACATGATATCTCCAAAGTAGCTTACGTTTTTTTTAACCATATCTCCCAATTCTTCTCCCAGACCCCTTACACAAATACGCGGATAAATCGCGCTCCGCCTGTGAGGTAAATTATTTTGAAATTAAAATTTCAAAGATATCAATACATAAGGTATGTATATAAGTAGCTTGTTACTATGCAAAATACCTCGCGACAAAAATCTGGTCATCAATAATCTCCTACCTATCCAAACATTCCAAATTGGCATTTTTATAGAAATTTTCGGAATATTTCTCACCTTAATTCCAGTAACATCCCCAAGTTACGGGCATTCCTCCTTCGATAGTTTATCGAGTTATGCGGCCATCGCCTCTTCGCTAGGTACAAGAGGCGTTTTCCAGGAAATAACCTCCGCAAAGGTATTAAACCTCGTAACAATGCTCTTAGCAAGCCTTGGCCTTTTTAAGAAAAGTCAATACGATGGGTTACGACAGAATTTTCCAAACTTACAGCAGCATACGTAAGACTCGGTATAATTTTCAAAATATTCATGAGCTCGAAAAAACTTCCGGATTTAATTTGACCTCCGTGTGGTAGTCGATAAGAAAATTCAAGGTTTTGTCGACTTAATAATTTAGTTACCATGGCAACTCAGTGAAACTCTAAGCTAGAAATAATTATTTCTGTTTTGAATTTGTCAAAAACAGCACGACGTAGAAAAATGTCTCGCTTCGGTCAGGAAAGTAAAGAAAATATTCGCCAGAATATTAAGCAGTTGACACCCGCGAATACTAGGAAATCGAGGGCAAGTGTATGGAAGCAGAAAAAGCGTATGATTTCGACAGAGCGGATATACCTGTGGAAGAACTGGCGCTTATTCTTGAAGACTTCATTTCCTCTCCAGGCCAATTCATGAGCAGCAATGTGAAAGAACTTTCTTTGCAATCCTTCCGTAGTGTTTTCGTCCCAAAGCTCAATAATTTTTCTCAATTCGTCTGCTGATAGTGCGGATGATTTTGCCTTTCTCTTGGTTGGATCTATTTGTAGCTTCCGACGCTTAGCTTTTTTGCTTTTTGCAGCTATTGCGTTGACAAATATGTCAGAGAATGGATTAAATTTGCGATTATACCTTTCGAAAAAATATTCCTGCAACTGCTTAGCTTTACAGTTCCATAGAACTTTGATAACACTATCCTTGTAGTCTTCAGAATTCTTTTTTCGCATGTTGAAGGCATAGTCTTCAAAAATAAGCGCCAGTTCTTCCACAGGTATATCCGCTCTGTCCAAATCATCCGCTTTTTCTGCGCAAAAGTTTATAAATTGCTTCCATACTCTTGCCCTCGATTTCCTAGTATACGCGAGTGTCAACTGCTTAATATTCTGGCGAATAATTTCTTTACTTCACTTTACTATTTTTCTAAGTCGTGCTGTTTTTGACAAATTCAAAATAGAAATAATTTATAGCTTAGAATTTCACTGAGTTGCCATGATAATTAAATAATCAAGTCGACAAAACCTTCTATGTTTAGCAAGTACTTGATGAAGACGAAAATTGATGTTGTTGGAAATAAACACATTTGGTGTGGAATTATCTTACCGAATACCACACGAGGTCAAATTAAATCCGGAAATTATTTGGAACTCATGAATATTTTTAGAAAATTATAATTTCCAAAATATTCATGAGCTCGAAAAAATTTGACCTCTAGTGGTGTTACTAGTGAATATGAAAAAAGATTATTCAACATGAGTAAAAATAGATTTTAATTACTGGGAGAAGGAGAAAAGAGGAGAAACAATGATTTTAGATCGTTTTCTTGTGAGGATAATAAAATGTTCCAAAAATGACGAGTGAAAATATTCTAATAGTAAGTGACATTTTCATAGATGAGTTAGTTAAACTTATAAGATATTGTGGAACATTATTTTTCAAGGTAAACTTTGTCGTTACCGTACGCCGAGGAAACCCTTAAGGGCCGCGTAAAAAGCGCATACTAGTACAGCTTGGAATATTACATCAAGCAAGCTGAGGCAGTGACAAATGATATGTAGAGACCTGCCTACCGCCTGCTACGACTTCAGCGAAGAGAAATGGTTTTAATAATCGCCAGAACAATGAGTTGGTATTTCTGCACTGGTAACAAAGTTTACATGTGCAGCTTGCTAGATTGAAATTGCTGTGGTAACATAAATTCGGTATATTTTTATAGAAATAGCGTCAAATAAAGCACCAATAATTCTTGGTGGTATGATATATTTTGGAATTTTTTTATATTGAAACCTTCACAAGAGTTTCAAGTGGAAAATTTTTTTTTTGATCAACTAATTTATAAAATCGTAAAGAGAAAATGTATCGTCAAAAATTTCAAATAATCACTGACTGAAGCAATTAGCAATCCAACCACTGTGTCTGGACTTTTAAGAAACTGATAAGAATTACTTAAGGCCAACAAGAAACAAGACAGTGTCTCTAGTTTGGGTACCCCTGGACATGAGGGCATTGCAGGAAATGAATTGGAGGAAGAAGACTGTAAAGGACACTTTATAGGTCAGGAACTGTACTTTAGGATCACCATCTAGAACTGGTTGGATAAAAAACACCAATTCAAATGAAGGTTGACAGCCTCCTTCATACAAAGACTCTTGTAGTGTATTTATGATTGATGGAATTCAAAAAATACACTCAAGTTAATGAAAATATTATTAAAAATAATGTAGTCATTTATATTTAAATTTTAATAATTAACAAAAGGTTATAACGTAACTTTTTCTCCTCTTCTATTTGCATTTTGTGGAAATAATTTTCCACGGAATTATTTATTTCAATTAAAACGGACTTTTCGGGAAACATTACTTTCGAAGAAACGGGAATTCATTCAGAAGTCATTTACTTATAAACTTCGTGAATTGGTATATCTTTCGAAACGTCTAATTTGTATAATTAGTATCCAAATTAATGCTGAAAAGAAATACCAATTAGAAGTTGTTTGAGGTACACTGTTTTCTCCTGATTCTCCGATTTTTATTTTCCATAATAACTAAAATTTAAATATCTTCTAGTTTTTCAATTTCTTGTTACGGTTTTATATAAAAAAAAGCATAGCTCAACATTACATTACATTCATTAGAGAAATTTCGTCCCTCATCAAAAACCCTCCATTTCACAACTCTTTTGAATCGAGCTCTCATTTAAATTTTCAAGTCTGGAAAATTCCTTAGCCGCGATTAATTCCATTAAATCTATATGAATGCCTTTTCATGATCCAGCCTTTCATAAATAGTTCGGTATCAAGGTATATACAACATTTTGAAACTTCAGTCACGTTTTCAATGTGAAATAGATTCAGGACTTTAATTTTTGTCTTTCAACTGAATAGACATTCGTAAAATATTTTGAAAACGGACTGGAATTTAAATTCAACACTTGTCTCTCCTTTTAATGAAAAGACAAACTCATAAGAATGTATCATATCATTATTGTTCCCTAAAAAATCACATTTTTATTCTTCACAAATAAATAAGACCACATCAACGTAAACTCCACAACACTGGGATATTTTATATTCAACTTCCATATCCTGTATCAAAATTTCTTTTATAAGCTCGTTGAGGAAATTTTTTATAAACCTTCATAAGCACAATTCCTATATTGCTCTTATGTAAATTTTCCCATTGATAAATTCAAAAGCATATACGCAACCGCCTTGTTGTGCTATTGAAATATTTTCACTGGCAAGAAATTTTCCAGTTTTTCTTTAATATTCAGAACATAAAGTGTGAAACATTGAATGTTTCAGTACATATCGGAATCCTGTCATAAGGAATTGATGTCATCATTAAAAGTTGTTTTTAGATCATTTGTAGATTGGTCGAGAACAAATGGTTCCTTTATTTGTTTATTTTAATTCTTAACGTCCTGAAAAATGTACTCGTATTTTCATCATTTAAATTTGACGTTTCACTTATTACATCAGTTCCATCAACAAAATTTCTAGGTTTATAATATATAAATGATCAGAATAATGCCGGATAACACAAAGCTCAATAAATATTTCTATGCCATTTCTAGATTGAAGGATACCATGTCGACTATAGCACTTATCAATATTTATTACGGTCCCGTTTAGAGTCATCTAACTTACAACATCATACTCTGGGGAAATTCTATTGAAAGCAACCAAATTTTTGTAGCAAAAAATTATTCTTTGAACCGATATCGGCTGCTCTTTGTTTGTATTTTTTGTAATATTTGGTAACTAATTCATTAGAATTACTCGAACTGTAAAAACCTTCAATAAAAACCAAAGTTTTCTAATTTTTTCAAACTAAGTAGGTACATCAAAAATTAGCTAGCTATAGATTGGTAAATACACTAAAATCCGTGTGTATATAAATATGTTATATTAACTTTTTTAACAGTTTTAACTCAAAGCAAGAAAAATACCATTGTCAATTACCGTTCCTGCTAACAAAAACGATCATAAATTCCAATTACCTCCGTTTTATCTCGAGATAAAAATGAAAAAACTTTCAGATGCGACTAAAGCTTTTTAAAAAATGTTTCCTTTAATGTGAGTGGCAACGGCTACCTTCTTTAATTCATTAAGTTGGTGCCGTCCAATTAAACAGACAAATGAAAGGAAGTTCTAGCGTTGCGCATAACAACTTTAAAAAAATGTTTAAAATATTTTTTAATAAACAATTTTAAATTTTAATTTATAGTTTTTTTGTAAACATTTTATTCATCGAACGTATATTGTTGGATATCTTTAATTAACTCGGCTACTTCTAAGGCTTCTTTTTTCACGTCCTGTGCTACCAGGAATAAGTTTTCTTTATACACAACCGATGAATCATAATCTAAATTCAATTCTTCAGGTTCAGGATAATTGAGCTTGAGACAGCATACCAAGTTGTTAGAGCAAAGTTGTATATCTTTAGACCTGAGAGAAGATATTAGCATTTGAAAAAGAAATAGAAATTTGTAAGAATATAATCACCTTATTGAATATTCGATGTCGCAGCTTTGGGTACAAAAACAACCTTCATCACAGTAACACAAGGAAATATCCTGGGAATTCTGTGTAACATGCTGGGAAAATAGTATGGACAATAAACACAGCCTGGCAATCATAAAATGTTTTCTTTAACACTGATTCAAATTTAAATATTATCGGTATATGTTGGGTCCAACGTAACAACTAATTAGTTGTAATCCGAACGCGCTTATCAGAAGGAAATACAGTATTTTAGTGATAATTTCAATCAGGGTAATACGAAAATTATTTTTCCAGATAAAGTATAGTTTATTATATGCAATAGTATATTTCATTACCAGTACAGAAATGAGGATTTTTCCGTGCGCGCGTGACAAATTCTCGTGTGAGGCGCAGCCGAACACGGGAAGTCGTGCAAGAACGGAAAATCCATTTCTGGACGAGTAATGAACGATATTTTTTATTATACTTAGGTACCTGAAATCAACATTAACAAAAAATATCGCAAAAAATTATTAAGAAAATCGGGAATATTCAGTTTTATTTTTAAAACAGTAAAAATGTAAGTACATACAACTCAAATTAACAAAAAAAATACAAGTAGGTGATTCTAAGAAAATTAATTTTGGACAGAACCGTTATTATTAATAGTAATATTTATTGTACAATTCGTGTTATTGTTGAAGCTCAATCCCTTTTGCATTTCTTTTTGTTGAACTAAAGACTCTGCTAAAGATGTTGAAGCGGAGTGTTCGTGTGTGCTTTGGTTCTCTTGATTGACTGTTACAGATGTTGTAGTTTCCAAGTTACAAGGGCTAAACAACTTCCTTGATACTTCAATTTTTCTTTGTATGGACTCTTCTATATATCCTTCTGCTACATTGGAAGAAAGCCATCCTCCGTGTCTTTTCAAAGTGAGCAAATCACCGCCGCTTTCCACCAACATGGTTGCCGAAGAGCGCCTTAGCCCATGTCCGGTATAGGTATTCTTCGGGATTTTTTAGTTTTAGGTATTTTGCAACAAGTTTTGGAATACCACTGATAGTATGGCACCCAACATGTTGAGCGTAACATCTTTGGTTTCGGTATGCAACAAATAATCTTCTACTCTCCATATGTTTAGGGCGGAGATCTGCGTATTTACGGTAAATTGTACAGGGATCGAATTTGCAATTTTCATTGGTAATGGTAAAACTTCTTGACCTGTGAGTTTTTCCATCTCGTAAGAACACGACAAGGAAACGCCCATTATCTTCCACATCATCTAAACTCAAACGTATTAAATCATCTCTGCGGCATGCACCGAAGATGCCAAACACTAAAATTACTTTTGCTAGTAGATATTCTCCATCTGAAGCTTCACATAAAAATTTGGTTACTTGTTCTGCTGTAAGAATCTTGGATTTCTTTGGTATATATCCTACAGCTTGTCGTTTCAAAAAAGCAATCGTTTTTGGATATTGATGGTGAGTATTTTCTTTTATTGCCAAACAACTCTTTAGCATAGAGAATCGACTCCATAAAGTGGAGGATTTCATAGTGTTGGCTTTTTCAGAAAAATATACTAAAAGAATATCGTCACTCACAATTTTGATTCGGTAAAACTGTTATATTCTTGTTCATATCTCAACCTGGATTTCACTGGTAATAAATCTGCACTCACTTCTGCCGCTCGTTGTAAGATATTTTCGGGAATATCCCGATTTTCTTCACAATCTGAATTCATTTTTGCAAAATGTAATAAATACATAAATACTTAATTTTCACTGACGGAAAATAAAATTTGTCATTAATAAATAAATCGTTGCTATAGACACATTACTCGTTTCTTTTTTTTCTTCGGGTTGCCATAGGATATCTAGTATTATGAATATCTATGTTTATTATTAAGCGCACGGAAATAGGGATCGGGAAAAAATTTCCGTGCGCTGTTCCGAAAATGTCATATTTACTGTATTTTATAAACAGTTGAAAATGTAGTATTTTCTGTTAAGTATAATAAAAAATGTTTTTTAAATCACGCGAAAGAATTCAAGAGGTGATGAGTGAAATTGAGTTTTTAACTATTTTCTCGAATTTAATTGAATATGGGAACTTTGTAATTTCCGTGTACTCACAATAATTAGCCACCAAGATTTTTTCAATATTATGAGGGGATGAAATTATTAACCCTTGCTTTATTTAATATCCAATCTTTTTATCGATACTGAGTTTCGTAAAATTAAAATATTATTCAAAATTTCGGGACAAATTGTCTACAATTCAACTCACCTAATAAAGCTAATGTGATTCTTGTCGAGTATATACACTATACATTGTTATGTCCTTTGTTAACAGCCTTAGAGAAAGTCTACAATTTGTGGACGAAAATGTTTTTTTACCCGAACTTTAATACCCGAGGGCATTGTTAGATGGCACTCGAGAAAATTCAAAATGGGCAAAATTGAACCGCAAATAAAATTGTTTCTATTTACAAAGAAATATACGTGTAGTTGGGTCGGTCTTTTTTTCTCTTCTTCTTTTCAAATCAATGTTTGAATTGGAGTAGGTGCCAGAATGACTACGAGACTTTTTATTTTATTTTTTTATTGCTTCGCTTTGGAAATTTCTTATCCCATTTTTTATCATAAATACCTTTTATCAAAGAGGAAATCGAGTGTAAGAGATTTGATTTCTTTCCATATACGAAGCTTCGTAGTTGGGAGTTTTAGGGAGCTTCTAGAAAAAACGATTATAATTATTTAACTATAGTTTTTGTAATATTTTCCAAAATTTTGGACTCGTTATCAGGTATAATCGAATTTATTGAAGTTCAAGTTTGATAGAACAAAAATAATCATTGGCATTACAAATTCGAAAAGCATCCTGATTTATAAAAATAAATCTCCCAAGATTATCCTTCAGTTGATAGATTAATAGAGTTTTGGATTAGAATTTGAATTTAGTGAGTAGACTTCGTAAAATTTATGTATCATAAAAACTAGAAACTTTTCCAGATAAAATATTCGAGTTACTTGCTTTAACAAAATGGATGTGGTAGGATTAAATATGAAATTCAATTTTTCTTTTGACAACCGAAAACTTTTAGAATGCATGAATATATTTTTTGAGTAGTACATCGAGAAGTTTATTAAAGTTTGTTGTCAAATGTTCTCTTGATCTATTGTTTCTGTTTTGAACTTTTTAAGTGTTTGTTCGAAAGAAGTTTCTCAATTCACTGTGGAACATTTATATTAAATATTTGTTTAGAAAATGAAATTGTAACTTGATAAAAAATGACTTAATATAAAACTCTGCAACATCTGGAAATTATATTATTAATAAACAAAATTTTGCTTAATGAATTATTTGTTTAAATTTGAAACAAATCGACATTCATCAGTTAAATCTGCCTTTACTTTAAATATTCCACAAACATACGTTATAAATTATCACTCCACTCTCAGTTTTTTTTAGGGAAACTCATTTAACCAACGGTCTTTATTTTTTTGTCTCTTATAAATATCAAAACACTTTATTGATCTCGTAGGGCCGACATTGCAATTACGTATGATCGACTTTGATTGATAAGGGTGAAACAGACAACTGAATCTTTAAATTTTTGTATTGTCTACCTTGTCCAATTTTTTAAATTATTTTTTAATTCAATGCTGACAATTAGGATCATAACGACGAGTGAGTGGAAATATTTTAAAAAAAACCCTACTCAAATATTAGGTAGCGAAATTGATAAATTTTTCAAAAACACTAACTAAAGGTACAAACTTTTATGTAGGATTGTGAATTAAAAATGAAAAGCAATCGTAGACGATAAAATAAGATGCCAGAAAGTTTTGTTAAATAAATTGAAAAAAATTATATATACTTTTACAAATGTTAACATATCTTACAACTGACTTGACAAAGGATATAGAAGGCAAAGGATTATCATAATGTCTGATAGTCAAGCAGCCATTAAAGCGCTGAGTTCTTGTGTAATCAGTTCCAAAATGGTGTGGGAATGCCTAGGCAAACTTAATGAACTAGGCGAGAACAATATAGTCACCTTACTGTGGATTCCAGGACACACTGGAATAGAAGGAAACGAAATAGCAGATAAACTAGCGAAGAGGGGGACTGAAATACCCTTTTGGGAGCCGAACCTTTTTGCGGAATCAGCTCCAATGTAATATTGGAAGAAATAAGTGAAGCCGAAGAAAAGAGAAGATCTGACAATTGGAAAGATCTAGTAGGGCTTAGGCAATCAAAGATTCTTCTGGGTGACTACAACCTGTTGAGATCAAATGAATACATAAGTCAAAGCAAAACTGCACTAAGAGTTTTAACAGGAATCCTAACGGGACATTGTCGCCTGAATGGGCACCTTAAAAAGCTCAAAATAGTGGAGGATGAAGATTGTAGATTTTGTGGAATGGAAGAAGAAACCTCCATCCAATTATTTGCGAACTGCACAGTATTTCAGAATCCTAGGGCACAGTACCTGGGAGACTACTGGATAGAAGAGGGACAGTTACCTAAGTTGAGGCCTGCAGATATCCTAAAATTCCTCCGGGAAATAGGACTAAAGGAGCTACTAGTATCTGAGACTCTACTCAGAAACTAAGTAGAAGTAAGGGGGCACAATAGATCTTTTAGGTCTCAGTGAATGTTACTCCAAAATACATACATACATACATACAACTGAGCTCAAAAGTGCCCTAAAAACGTCTAAACTTAGTATTCCATACAATTACTTCAAATGATTATTTCAGTGACTTCTTAGGGACTGTCATCATGCCTAATACCTGGAACAAATAAACTAAGACCTTAGATAATAGGATTTCTCATAAATCATAAGCCCAGATTTCCTGTAATCTACTCTCCTTCACGACTGTTTGGAACTCTCTCAACCAACTACACCCATAAATGCTATTTGTTGGACTAGAGCGTCTGCGACAGAAAGAGTTACAGAACAGCGAGTAGTCCAAAATTCCTTTCTCTGTCTTTGTTTTGGTTAGGTTGGTGATAAACTTCTACAGATTATTTCTGGCATGGGTACCAGAAACAGACCTTTGCAGGTTCTGTCAAGAGGAAGAGGAATCGGCAAAACGTGTATTGTGTCTCTGTGAAGGCCCCTGTTGCTTCAAACTTGTGAAGAAGCTTCCTCAAATAAGTTCTCGAGATAGGGCGATCTGGGTATCTCTCATTAAATAAACGTTCCGCTTTATGGAGATTCTTTCCAGATTCACCAATTATTAAGATAGCTACTACTTAGTCAGCTTGAGTACGTACCATTTTGCCTATGTAAACTCTTAAACGTCTCGTTAAACAATAATAAAATTAAATATTTAAGCTATTTAGAAAAACTTTGCAAAGCAACAAATACTATTAAATTAAAAACGTCAATTTTTTTGACAACTAACCAGAGGCGGCCTCAAAAATCTTCAATATTCAAAAGTGAAATAATAATTTTGGTATTTATTTAATTCATCCGTCAAAATTAGTTTAAACCCAAACAAAATTAATATGGCTATGTAGCCAATGTCAATTTCTAGAACTTGGCGACGAAAAAAGCTACCTCAGAGACAGAAGGCTACCGCTAGCTCTACCCACCACCTAACCTAACCTAATTTCTCCAGATTGAGTTGTTCGATCTCCTCCGAAAATTTCTTAACTTAAATTGGAAAGGAAAAATAGTAACGTGGATGAGGATCAGGAAGAATGGTTTTATTTTAGTATAATAGAAGACAAGCTTTAAGGATCAACCTCGTATTATAACAAAGCCATTTTTTTTATGATTTATGAATTGTACGATTCCCAGAAGTTAACTTGAAGTTTTCCATCTTACATACATGCAAGGATAGATTTATGAGTTGGTAAATAGGGTTGAAAGAAAACTGGATTAAATATTATGTGGTCTTATATAAACGTATTTTCATGTTTTATAGTGTGTTTTGTTTTTGAGAGAACCGCTGATTTTACTATAAATCAACGGGTGTTTTGTCTTTCAACATGTTAAAAGTAACAAATCGAATTTGATTAAAATATCATGGTTACATAAGTATAACCGTTTATGAGAAATTTAAAGTAATGTATTTAGGTACACGTGTGTAGGTATGAATAATGTCCCAGTGTTCGTACCAACAACCGAACTTCTATCGTGTTTGGGGGGAAGTTTGATATTACTGCTTGCGAAAGGTCTTAAAATACAACCCCAAGAAATATAATATATAAAATGTAGGCTTGCTTTAATAACGTACGCTTCCTAATTTAAGCCGTCTGATGGAAGCAAGTGCCTATTGAAAATGTCTGGTAATAAAAAATGTAGGAATTTAACAATAATTTGTGAAACATGGTGGGTGAAATTTACTTTCACTTTAACTCTTTAACACAGAAAGTTCGATTCGAATACATCCTAAGTTACACTTCTATTATAATTTACTTATTTAAAATTACAACGTTCCATTTTATCCAAACTTAAGCGGCGCAAAGAAGAGTCCTAATACGAAAAGTCTGGAATTTTTTTTTTATTTACTTTTGTTATACATTTTCTCGATCCTATATTAGTTTTCGTTGTTTCGAGTCACTTTAAACAAAGTATACGGCAGTGGAAATAGAATTATAACTGAAAGCTTTGAATTTCTGTCTTTATTGAGAATAAATGTTAGCTCCGTATTCACTAGGAGAGCAGAATTAATATTATTGAAGCCCTTCGAAATTTTTGAACTAGATAAGATGAAATATAGTGAAATTGGAAATTTAGGATTATATTTTAGGAAAGAAGTTGAGAAAAAACCTACAAAAAAAAACGTGAAAAGTGGAAGAGGATTATGAAAAGTCGACTGTAGAAACTAGAGAAGCTGAGGAAGCCGTATATGGTTGTCTCAAAGATCAAAGAGATGAAACTCACTCACAGTTACACAAGAGTTAATTATTATAATATACAGGGTATTCAGTAGAGGTTCACAAATGAGCTGTAGAAAATACAACAGTGCGGTACATGATACAACATCTACTCGTTTCTTCTCCAGTACTAGTTCATATTTCAACCCTTAACTTCTCGGTAACTTCGTAAACTAGCAAAATTGTACGTAATGACACAAACCTATTTTTTTTTTTAAATAAATTTAATATCAAAACCGAACTTAATTAAATTTTTCCACTTGTTCTTTCACTTCCACGACTAGTGACGATGAAAGCTCGTCAGTAAAAAGAAAAAGAGTCCTTTAAATGGGTGTTCTTATAAAGTAGCATAGAGAAAATGGTCGTATTTCATAAAGTTGCTCACTAAAGACGAGAAGTTTTGCACTCCCGTGTAAGTAATGATTACTTGAATTTCTAGATTTTTGAAACATACAAAAGCTTTTAAGAAATGATAACGTTGGAGAGAATCAATATGGAAATTATATTAAAAAATTTTATGTTGTAAAATATATAATAATTACGAACGTTTTTTTTTTCAGCAAAATTCGTCGAAGGTTCACAAGGACCTGTATTTGTTAATCCGAACAATGCAAATTCCGGTGCGATAGAAAGCCAGACGGCATCAGGGAACCAGGGAAATCACGTCACTCAAACTGTCTATGGCTTCCTGGATTTTACCACGACAATTGGTAACACAGTCATGGTTTTCTCGCCACAGAGCGCTTCGGTCGTTTCGCCAGGTAATTATCGCTCGAAATAGAGGAAAATACACAGAAATAAAACATATAATTTGATTTCGCAACGACAACGGTGACTTGGGACTAGGTCAATTAGTTTAGTTTAGTTGCACTAAGCTAATTCAGTAATTTTTTCAGATAATTTCACAGCTCGTTTCAGAATATTCATTTCTAGCTTGGACAGTTGATGTGTTGTGATATACAGAGTGGTACTTGAGTAATTGTACTTCACTTTGATATATTGCGATTTAAAACAACGAATGCGACTAATATGATAATATGTAGTTGAAATGAATATCTGATGTAATTTCGGTACTATTTATAGTTGTGGTGGTGGATATTCAATAAATGGATTTCCGCTATGTACATAAATGTCTATAAAAGTAATAACATCAAAAAAGGATAAATAAATTTATAAATACAAATTAGTGGAATAATTCGTGTATTAATAATAATAAATTAAACACATCATAATCAAGCGTAATTGATCTAATTATTTTAATTACAATAAACATAGAAATGTATTTTCAATAAACAGAATTTGCAGCTAATACCAATTTAATGTTTGAACATGCAAAGTGTAACTCACCACGAGCAGAGTAGCTTGAAAAACGTTCTCTATACACATTTGAAACGACGAGCATGACATTCCACTCGACATGAGAGACATTTGGCGACAAATGTCTCTTATGTGGTGTCAATTGTCACACAGCACCATCTGTAGGACGTTTCTCGACCTTCTGCAATCGTGGCGATATATCAAGTCATAGTCGATGAGAAGCTCTAACAAAATGTTTCAATATTTGTGCAATTTCTTCACGCATTTTAGAAATTAAATCAACTTCTAACGAGATAACCTCCAAAACTGTCATTGAAACGAAACCAGATGTAACGAAAAAGAGCATAGAAATAAAGCCCACTAAAACGCAGGTAAGTAAAGAGAAAAAAACAACGGAAAAAGTATTATCAGTTGTTCAAGTGAAGTCCGATCCACCACCAGTGGTTACAACTAATCTAGAAGTTAAACCTCCAGCAATCACCAAATCAGAAGACCAACCAAAGGCAACTGCCAAAGTATCTAATACACCAGATATTTCAAGTAGCAAAGTACTGGTGAGTGTTTTTTTTTCACTCTCTATATAAAAATTCTTCCTCTATCCATTTTAAAACAGTTTCGCAGTAGTGCGAGACAATTCCAGAATGGAGATAGTTTAAGCAATTTTGATATGAGTACCTTGCGGAAACTAAATCCTTAAACTGTGAAAACTACATCGTGTTAAGGGTTGAAGTAGTTTTCTTTAAAACCAACGGGAAAATGAATCGTTCTTGAAGCTTTTAACTTCGTTATAGGTCGTAAACGGAGCAGTGTCCACTAAACTATCTGCAACTCGGAACGTTATAACAAAAGTTGAAAATGTTAGTGGATCGACAAAGTTAGCACAACCGATAATACCAAGCAAAGAACCGGAATCCAGTGCCGTATCCAGTATCGTTCAAGTTAAATCAGACATCGAACCCGCGTTTGTAGAGGGAAATAATATCGGTCAGTAAATATTCGACTAACATATCATTTTTTGAATAAATATTAATTCCAGGTGATCCCGAGTATGATTTTCTATCTCGACAACCTTCCGAGGTGGTAGAAGAAACCTTCAAAGTGGTAAATCTCAAGCCAAGTTCGAAGTTTTTATTGAAACACAGACCGGCTACGGAAACAAAGAAAATTGGTGTTTCGAAAAAAGGGGAGCATCCAACGGGTTTGGTAACAACGCTGGGAGGAACTGTGGTGAAAGATGGAGTTACAACAGTGATCGAAACTAGTGTTATCGGTACATACATTTCAGGTGAGTGAAAGTACTTTTTTTCCAGTCTAGCTGCTTCCCTTGTTAAGGATGCCTTCCAATTTCTGGACTCAGCTTGCAGCTAAAACCTGGAAAACGTTTGAACGCAACTCGATATATGCGAAATTTTTTTCTGGAATCGTATATTTTGTCTGTAGAGCTAAAAGGGATCTTCTCCACCATGCCGTACCAATAGATACGACGCGATGGGATCCGTTTACTTCCATTTCCCAGTTTTTTTGCAGTATTTTGCGCTTGGTACTCCTGGCATCTCTTGCAGATTTGAATACAATTTTTGTATCAAATTTCTTGTACAGTTAAAATATTTTTGTGGAAAATTGTTACCCTGTAGGTACTTCTATTTAGTAATTTATTGCTGTCAAACTATTTCCTCCAGGTTTTTTGTAAACTGGTAATTCCAATTAAAACTATAGACAGTTTAGGTTAATATTTAAACGCCTCTAAACGGTAAGTCACTTGCAGCGTAATTTACTTCTGAATTGACGTTTGCTAAATAATAATTTAGTGAACTGGCTGCTGGTTGAGGTTTTATTAGATTTATCAGTATTTCTATTCCGTTTAGTTCTGTCTTACTTGAAATAAATTTTTTATCAATTGGTTAATTAACAATATGTGATATTTTATTCAGGGAAAATAAATTTCCTTTATGCCATTGTTCGATAGTTTGATGGAAAAGTGTATGAATTCCAGTAAAGTGTTTTTACGGATGAATAAAAATGTAGAAATTAATTGAGTATATGAAATAAAGCTGCAATTGAACACTCCTCATTAAATTCCTTCCACTTTACGGAAAAAATGTTGTTCTCTACTTTTCATTAAAATTACTAAGACAATCGTCCTGGAAATATCACTTAACTTTGCTCCTTAGCGCTATCGAAAGCTGTTTGAGAAATATGATCGATTTGGAATTAAAAAAACTCGCGAAGGAGAAAATTACGATTGCGATCAAAATAAAATCCAGTAGAAAACATCTTTTTATAATTTCAAGAACAAAAAAGTTGTAGCATATATATGGAATTTTGTTTTTGGACGAAATTTTCATTTTCCATGCTCCTTGAAATGGGCAGCCTTTATCCCATTTTGTATCTCTTTTTATTTTCGAAATCATGATATTAGGACTATTTGATATTTTTTTATTCTTAATTACAAACTCATAGCACCCCGTATCTCGGTAACCATTATCATCAAGGATAGCGTTTCTGTTATAGAGTGTTATTGGTATGATATCGAGACTCCATGAAACCCTTCGAGTTGTTATAAAAAAACAACAAATTTAAACCATAATCTGGACGAATCCCTCCGATTTCCAGGATCATTAGAATTTTCTCTTAAATATTTTTCCACCACAAATTTATTTCGCATTATTGGATTTTTGAACGTGTAGCTGCCTGAAAGGCAACGAAGACACCTCTTCATTAATGTTAACGGATAGCGTCTCGACGTTGACGTCTGCCAGGTCTGAGGGTGTTTATTTCCGCTTTTTAATGAGATTTTGAATAATTCCAAATTCCATTTTGTGACGTATTCTACATTCAAGGGAAAACTCTCAGAATATATTTTAATAATTTTCCAAAATACTAAATATAAATTGATGAATTTTTTCACCGGGAATGAAATAACAAGGCAGTAACACCACTCGTCCAGTACTTACGTATCCTTTTTAAATTCCAGGTAAATATGCTCAAGTATTACAAAGCACCTCGAGAAAAATCAATCCGACGCAAAGCCTTCGAATATTAAAAACCGCCGCACCTTCGTTGGGAAAAGGAAACAAGCAGAGGCAAATAGATCCCACGCCAGCTGCTAGCGTTAATGAAGCGACGTCTGCTTTACCGGCCGAAAACGCCATTAAATCCTCTAGGAAGTCCTCGAGCGCCGGAAACGCTTACAAAAGATTTAAAAACAGGCACAAGGAATCCGTCGCTGTGTCTGCGGAGGAGAAGGAGCGTCCCGAAGCCACCACCTCGCAGCCCAATTATAAAAAATCCCAGAAAAATAGAAGTCAATCACAAAACGCAAGGAGCTCAAAGTGAGTATTTTTTTTAGGCAGCAATTAGTTATAATTGGCGCCGTCGCTTTTAATTCAAAGTTCATGGAATGAATAAAAGATGGATGGCTTTGAGAAAGTCATTAGTTCGGAAAAATATGAAATAACTAGTTACAGTGAATGGTTGCGTTAAGCAAAAGGAAATGACTTTAGGCTTTGGCAATAATACGGGTTCTCTTATTTATTTCAAAAACGCAAAGCGAAGTACAAAAAAAAAACCTACACACGATTTCTATAAAAAATGGAATAGATGTAGAACAAGTTATGGTGAATTTAGGGAAAACATTTTGACATGTGAGTAGTTTTCAGTATGTATACATAGTGTAAGCTCGTCTTGAAACATCGTGTATAAACTGAGATATTTCATATACTATTGGTTTAGAAAGATCCTCTTCCTTAATATTGTCATAAAATAAATAATAAGGCAAACTCGTCGTATTAAAAATGTTTGTTATTTTATAGTAGCCACGGTTTAGAAAAAGAGAAAAGTTTTTGAAAATATTTAATATGAAAATAAATAACTGAATAAACTAATATTTTCAAAATTGAACATTTCACTGAAATTTATGGTTCATATTGATTTTAAGTGTTTTATGTGAGCTGTATGTGGTTGGAAAGAATTTGAAATATTTTTTAAAAACAAACTTTAGGCCAATTTCCGCAATTTCTTTTTCAAATTTTTTGATATTTGAAAAATATTTCGATACTTACACTGATTCAAAGCATGAGCATTAAGCATGATATATGGGTTAAAGATTCTTGCATGTTTTTTGAGAGTTTATTCAGTCATTGAATGGCTAAAGTATCATAAAAATCAGGTTTAAACACTTCAAGTGGAATATGTTGTCATTATTATATTTGAATCATTATTTCCAAAAAATACCGAGCGTATGATAAAATCCCTGGTTTAGTTGACCATTCTGTAGCGAAAAGAAAACACTCCAGTTCGCCTAAAAGTAGGTATTGCCTTTAAGACAGTCACTAGCGAAAGGAACTTTGGTGGGGTTGGAGAGTTGTAAGACGGCGAGCGGGAATTGAAGCCCAAGGATATGCGATACATATTCTAGAAAAATCAAAACGCGTGGATAGACATGTTACTACTACAGATAACAATTCCACCGGCAGTCTTTTTGCTTTCATATTGGTGATGTCAAAGGCAAATAATCCACCAATACGAACGCAAAACGTATGCCTCTAGAGCTTTTATTGTTTTCATGAGGCGCAAATGAAATTTGCACATAATTCATGAAACGGCATAGTATACTACTTAGATAAGTGGGTCAAGAATACTCTGGTTGTATAAAATTGCCAAAACGCGACGTACTGTCCACTTTCCGCGACCAACGGTTCGGAAAAACCAATCCATAAGATAAATGAGCAACAGCTTCTTAGAAGGTTTTCAGTCCAGAAAAAAAATTTCATAGCGTAGGCAGTTGAACAGTAAACAATAAAAGACACTGAATATAGCGGTTCGGTATATACTTTCCGAGATACAGACCCTCAACCCTCTTAATAAAACAGTTGATGTTTAATGCATGTGTTACCAATCTTTATGCATCATTAGGTATCATTAATATTTATAAATTATTGAATAAGAGTATATTTTCCTGCATGTTACTTCTTCCACAACTTTTTTTGTGATTATATTATACTGAATGATCCGATCAGCATGTCACCTAAAACAAGCATGCTCGACCACCATGCACTAACACTTGTAAATATGCAGACACCACACAACCACAAACAGCCAACAACAAAAACCAAGAAATCGCAACCACCGAAAAGCAACTACTACACCAAAACCGTCTGTAAATAGCGAAGAACCTCCGAGCAGCGCAGCTGGCAAAAGATTCTCTTCAAATCGAAGAACGAAGACTAGTAAAGTTGCCGCTAGCAGTGAAACTACGACAGCCAATAACAACGGGTTTTCCAGACGCACTTTCAAACCAAAAGTGCAAGCGTCCAGCGTGGATAATGGAGGAAGCAGCTCGTCCAGCCTGTACAAGTTTAAACTTAACAGGTGCGTATGATAACAAGAAACAGTCCGTTTAAAAAATGTTTTAGTTTCAATTGGGACATCCTTTATTTAAATTATATGCAGAGTCCCAATTGTTCTACTATCCAGTAATTTTGTGCCTTCGAAAAATGTTTCATTCGATAATTAATCTACTGATCAAGTGAATGTGTAAAAAGCAATCTTGTTCTGACTAATTTGAATAACTATCAAAACTGTTCTACTTGGAAACTTTCTAGAATTCCACCATTTATCCATTTGTTGTCCGCAGTTAACATTGTTACCAACTCGTAACACTTCAAATGTCAGAACAAAAGCTCAAGTTTGTAACAAGAACCTCTAACCTCCGTATCTCCGATCCTATTCATCCTAACGCGTCATCGTACAGGAAAATCTTGTGTTTACAAATGGCCCATTCTGTCTCAGAAGTTTCAACTTATTTATCTGTCTTTAAGAGATGGCGGTAAGACACCACTATCTACAGCTATTAATGAAGGAAATCCAAGTTTCCTAGTCGACGAGAATGATAACAGTTATGGATACCGTAAATATCCTTAAAAATAGGTAATAGTCCAGTATTTCGAGCTTAGAATCTACGAGACAGTTTGTTTTTCATGACCGCGTCCAGTTTTTTTAAATGCTTGACATTTTGGATATTTCCACTTATTCAGGGCTTATTCCTAAGTCTTAGAGACTTTGAAAGAATTTAAGATTATTCATAGGCTTCTGTTTGATTGATTGATTCAGCACCACCAGTCAGAGACTTAGAGCCTATCTCCAATGAGATAATGCTTCACAATCGAAGATAATGTGAGAGGATGTTTCCTCCTCTTCCATGCACAACCAACAGATAGGTTCCTCCCTATATATGCCGATTGTATGCAAGTGCTTTCTTAGGGTACAGTGACTGGTGAGTAAACCCGTCACTATCCTTATCTTGACCCTTAGTCTTTTGTTAGTCAGCGTCTTCGAGGGTTTTTTGATCAAGAGTTTGCTGTGTTCCTGTTTTGGCACGTGTCTCCAGTACGACTGATGTTTAGTTTGAGTCCGCCGAGATGTACAACCACGTGCAGCAGTTTTAGATATCCCAAATGCTGGTCAGGACCAGTGAATGCAGTCTCAAACCCTAGCTTTGCTAGGATGTCTGCCTTTTCATTCACATGTCGATAGGATTTCTGCCTGGAATACAGTTGCGTGGATATTGCACCAGGGTCGATCACCTTGGACTCCAGCTCCTGTTCCAATGTCAGTCTTTAATCCGTCTGTGTACCACACCAACGTTCCTTCCTGACTGCATGCTTCCAATCCATACCAGTTTAGCTGAATATGGTATGGTTGGTTGTCGTTAATTGTGGCCAACATGATGTCACTTCTTATTTCAAGAAGCGAGCTTGTAATTACATCTGTGATTATGGAATGACTATTGGTGACTATGGCTTCTGTTTAGACGTCATCCTGTCTTACCCACTAGTCTTCCAGATATTGTACACTGGAACTCAGCAGTGCATTGTATTTCTCAAAAATGTTATTGAAGATTTCTTTTCCCTTTCCAAGAAATCTTCTTATCGACTAGTTTGAGCTTTTTAAGGTGTTCATTTAGACAGCAGTGTCCTGGTACAGAAAACTGAAGTTACGGAGTAGGTGAGCCAAAGAAGCTGAGTTGTAACTGGCGATAGGACCAGTATCTGACCAAAAAACACTTTCCTGTGTTCTGTTTGGTATATAAAGTTTTAACTCATATTATTTCCAGAAAGTTTATCAGTTTTCTGGTTTCTCTTAAGGTCTTTTTTTTGATTCTAATCTTTCTGCTCCTTCTTCTTCGTCGTAACGGTTGTCAGTAACTGCTTTTGTTTTTAAAATTTTATTGGTAGTTTTGAGAAAGACTACAAAGCTTGGAAATGAGAGTATATGAATTAATAAATGCTTATTATCAACTAATCAAAACTCAATAAAGATACCAGTGAATAAAGAACGTTTGAGATAAAATTTCTTCGTATTTACGAACTATTAGAATCAGTAGTAGTGGACAAAGAAAATTATATTAATGATAATATTTGTATAACAAACTGTCACTCGTGTAGAAATTCAATTGGTTGTATCGTGTTATAAATAAGCTCTCAAAAAGCAACTTTGATCTTACTTTGTGTTCCATTTTATTTGCCCGTAATTTCGCCTTGAGGAAACCGAATCTCATTACATATTCTTGGCATCTATCTATATTACAGATCTCCAGGCAGATGGCAGTACAAAACCACTACGAAGCCCCGGGTAACTATCCGAAAACAAAACAACGATGAAACGGCAAACAATAACGAAACGCCGGGGATATCTTCTTCTCCTATGCCGCCATCAGGGCAGGAACTTCCCCGCTCTCCAATCAACGATGTCGTTACTCCCCAAGCCCGATCCGACGACGTAGATAGTCTTGAAGAATCTGAATCAATCGCTTCAATAATTGATGACGAAAGCGCTACAGCGAATAAACTCGATGCTATTTCCCCGGCTTTTCCAGTGGAAACTATTAAAGTCGAAATTTCTACTCCTTCCGATTTTGTGGATGTTTACTATGAAATTGCGACAATCAAGACGCCATATACTTTCCAGGTAACTTATTTTTACAAAATTTCATTTACATTTTCTTCAAACAGATGTATTATTTATACCTATAATGATATTTTACCTTTCACTTTTTTTCTAATTGACTTGATATTTATTTATGGCAACCCTTAACTTATGTTTTGTGGCGTCTGCTAAACTTGTTTCGTGAAAATTGAGCGGCACCAACTACAGACCGGTGTTGAGCCTCGATTCTTGTCAGATTTTTGAAATATTGTTTACGGAATAGCTTGGTATTTGGGTCGAAGAACATAGTGAGGATTTTTAAATGGGGTGCTATGTTTGGAAAAAAAATCGATGGATTGTAATATTGAAAATGCTTTTTCGGTTATTTCATCACATTTGAGTATGCCTGGCATGATACTGCTATCAATTATTAAGAGTGGAAGTGGAGGTAATCGTCGATGATGTTGTTTCTCTCAAAGGCTATCGGTTTCGAAAGGGAACTAATGTTACGACTACCAGATACTAGAGAAGGGTTGATGTATAAACGCGAGTGAGGGTGAGATATATTTTATACTCTTAGGCCCACAGCACTTAGGGCACATGTGACCCTTTGTACATCCTCCAGAGGAGTTGTCTTCATAGGTCATCGTCCATCCTGTCCTTTCCAGGAAGGTGGACAGTAGGGTGGAGCGACCGTATAGGTGAGAATTTTTTTGTTTTCAAAAATTAAGTTTCCTGACCGGGCAATAGCTGTGATATGAAAAAATAAGGCGTCACGTATTTTTGTCTTTTTTTTCAAATTTCCCCCTCCACCGCCACAGTCAACTTAAAAATTTCAGATTTTTTTTTGTTGAAAATGATCTCGCCTGAGTATGAGAAAGCTTTATTATGGAAAAAGTAGTATTTTTTGTATATACATTTTTTTTCTACGACTCCCCCCTCCACCGCCACAGCCAATTTAAAAAAAAACAGATTGTTTTAAAATGATAATGCTTGAGTGTCCAATAGCTTTCTAATCAAAAAGGTATGTATTTTGAATGCATTATTTTTTTTGTGATTATCCCCTTTACCTCCACGAGGCAAAGTAATAAAAGACGATTTTTTAAGAAAATATTTGTATTAAAGAGAAACTAAGTGAAAAATAAGACAAAATAAAATAATAACATAAGCTCAAAGAAAAATCATTTGGTTTTAAAATCCTTTTTTGATTCAAATTTGGGCATTAATGATCTTGAATTTAGTTTACTTCTTATGACTCCATCCCTCCTTTCGTAGCCGCAAACTGTAATGGATGCTTCAGTTACCACCTTTACTGCCCGTTCTACTGCTTGGGTATGGCAAGGGTAATTTCTAACGTGGGCTAAAGATGAATCTTCTGGGTTTTCTACCACTTCTTTTATTTGTTCTACGGTCAGCTTTCTGGTTATAGGGGGTTCATTATAACGCACACTTTGCCAATCAATTAAATCATAGTAGTCGTCAGCGTCAAAATTTGAAACCGGATTATTAAAAAATCGAGAATTCTTCTCAGAATCTTCTCTGGTTCTAGCTTTTAATATTCTCAGATGCCCTAGATTTCTAATAGATTTTCGGTCATCAAACATCATAGAAAGTAGTAAATTTTCCGGATGAGCGAAAAACCCATTTCGATTTATTACTTTAAAAACGATTTGTTTAAGTTCATTTGGTAAGTACTCACACAGTTTAATTGTCTTAAATACATGTTTTGCACCATAAACACAAGAAGGCTTTGTTTTAATACTAAACCACATTGGCGCGTAGACTTTCATAATAAAACTTGTTAATGATACCAAATTCTGATCAGGATTTGACGTAGCTACGTATAAGCGCAAAATTCTGTTTGCTGTAGTCAACCAACGAGAGTGCACTAATTTGACAGGATCACGTTTTGACAGCCCTTCAGAGCAATTTCCACTTCTTATTGAAACACACATGTCATATAAATATCTTTGTTCTGTGCTTAATTCCACGTTATCCTCCTCTATCGGAAACGGCATAACGGTCTAGTGTTTCTGCCAAAGAAGAAATGGTTTTGAAATTTTTATGATCTGATATTCCTGAAGTACTTGGTTCATTTATAAGAGGTGGTCTTTTAGAAGAACTTAAGGGTACATCATCTAAAACTAAAGAGAGGGGGAAGCTCAGCGACGTCCTAAAGGTCACTATATTTTATAGGTAATGGCACAAACTATTTTGAAATAAAAAGTATACTATTTTACGGGCAAAAACACAATATGTCTTGAAGTGAAAAAAAAACGTATTATTTGTTTATTTATTTGTACACTACCTGAGCTTGCAAAATACTTGTCTTACTAAAACAAACATATTTTGTAAATGATTTTTCTTTGTTAATTTTGAATTTCCACCGCCACAGCGCGAAAATGTGAAAAATAAAAGTAAAGGGGTTGGGGCGGTGGAAGGGGGTGTCGAAAAATTTCCGTTTTAATGTTTAAATGATTATTTCAAAGTCCTCCGTACTTTACAGAGTCAGGCGTACTGAATATATAAAATTCATTTTTTCGCTCCACCCTAGTGGACAGGTCACTAACCGAGCACACACTCTCTTATTGACGATAACTCCGGGCACTCGCATAAGACATACCTAACAGATTCATCTTCTTGTTCACACATCCTACATAGAGGTGTGTCCACTAGCCCCATTGTTTGGAGGTGTTTCCTTAATTGACAGTGGCAGGTCAGAGATCCTACCGTTAAACGTAGGTTTTTCCTGGTCATCGCCAAATATTTGTTCAACTCCAGCTTCCCTGGGTGATCCTGGCAAGACTGCATTACTTGATTTCATCCCATCTCTTGTTCAGGTGCTAATTCGTAAATTTCACGACAGTGTCGGGAAAAAATTTGTTGATAAATTTTCCAATTGTTTTTGTGTTTCCATTATATTTTTTATAACCAAACAAACTTGAAACCAAAAATATTCAAGTGTGAACTTACTGGAATATTTATCTTGAGTTCTTACTTCGATGGGTATCGCTACAAAACCACTCGAAGGGGTGATTTTACCTCCCATTTTTTAATAAAATGTTCAGTTCAGGACTGAAAAGTCACATCAGATTACTCGTGTCAAATTTTCCGAGCACATGAGCCCTTTAACTCTCGCTAGGATGAGCTTGTTAGGGGAATTTTTGGTGATTTAATAGGGTTATTGACAAGCCGTTATGAAACTGTGCCATGTTTCTGACCAGCGTATACGGAAATGTTGGTGAAAAGTCCAATATATTTTTCAATAACGTGAACATGAATTTTTTTGATCGCGTGCCTTTAATGAACGGTTAGCAGAATTTTTTTTGGAACTACCCAAAAATATAGATGTTGACGAAATAGCAGGTGTTGATAATGTGGAGAAAACTCACTTGTTTTAAGCAAAATTTTAAAGGCCAACTATTTATGAAGCTATATTTGATAATTATGCCGGGACCAGCTGATTCCAGGAGGAAAGGGAGATAAAAGGAGACTACAATCGGTAAATGATCCTATAAATAACAGTGATGTGAAAAGTCGTTATCTATGTAACTGGTGAACAGGGAAGGGGGGATGTGGAAAAAAAGTCTGGTGATTGGTTACTCGAATCCCTCAACTAGCTTCGGTAGAAAAGGAATGTTATGTTGAAGCCACTTAGACGATAGTGGTTGCTAAAAGCGCAAACAATGTTTTTGTGAGATGACAGCCGTAGGATGGAGTGGAGCATTTATGGAAACTTGAAATGCTAGCTGAACACGGAAATAGGGATGTTGGGGGAATAATTTAAGTAGCAGAAAAAAAATGGGAAGTGCAGTTTTTCTTTCAAGTTTTTGAAGCTTAATAAATATTGATATATTTTATTGTTTGTTTTTCAAGAAGTATAGAACAGAATATACATTTTCCTCAAATATTTGAAATTATAAGTTTTGTAAAAAAAAATTAGAGAGAACCTCTGCAACCAACCATTAACATTCGAAATACATCAAGCTCGCTTTATTATTCAGTCTCTAGTCCTCCGCATCAAAATTTACACTTTTTGAAAGTGCTTATTTCCATTCTCTTTAAAAATTTATCATTTTTTAGTAATCGCTTATTATCTACAGCGTATAAACTCTCCACGAGATAAAAAAAAAGAACCTTTTTACCGTGAAAAATTGACTCCAGCATTTTAAGGAGAGCAAATCGGATTACAGTGTCATCACTTTTGAGGAAAAATTCCATTTATTCTTAATTTCGAGTATGGAGCGAGTAGGTTATTCCTCTTCAAAGTGAATTTTGGATGAAGAGGTATTGGCGGAGAAATCGACATTCAGTAAATATAAAATCTAGATTGTCGGGCTTTTATTTACATGGTGAAAAAAAATCAGATTATTTCTTACCACTTAGTTAGTTGTTGATTCAATTTAAATCCTTAACAAATCAATATACATATATTTTAAATGGAAAGGAAGGAATTAATTTTTTTATTTTTTTTTCAAAATTCAACTCCAAAATCAATACCAAACTTAAACAAGTATTCCTTACTGCTAATTCCAGAACACATGTTTACCAAAAAAGTGGCTGTTTGTCCTAAACTCACTGCGACCTTTGCAGATCTACTGTGGTCCTCTCTATTTTTTAATCTTTTTGCAAGACTTATTAGCCTGGATACCGCCTCCCTTGCGTAGCTCTCTGCCTTCGGTTCTTCTTTTCCGAATAGGTGAAACCGCATCCTTACTAGGCCTCCGCGGTTTCGTCTTCTTCCTGGCAAAACCTAAATAGGCTGTGATTTGCTAGGCCAGCATATGCTTCCTCAGCCAACAATGTCCGCCATCCTTCTCGTCGTTTCTCGAGTTTGAGGTCGCGTGACAGTTTGGCCGAAGAGCTTTTAAGAAATAGTTCAGCGTGCCTTTGTTCTGGAATCTTATGCCACCAGCGCAACCAGTTTATCCATTGGTGGATGCTCTCGTTAGTGAGGTTTTTTGCAATTCCACAGGAAGGTTCTGACCCTATCATGACCTCTGTCGCTAGCACCCAAGCAAGGGGCACTCTATTGCGATGTAACATGATTATAACATTTAACGAAACAGCTGTACTCCCAACTACAATCATTATACAATCATAGAAACTCTAATTTTACTTTTGTTTTAGGTCGGTAATGTAAAAAACACCCGGTACGTAACCGTCACCTCGACATTCGAAAAGAATTTCGAACGTTCAGTGGACCCAACCCAGAAAGCGACCGAACCCCTAACGGAAAATATTCTAGCGACATCCAGCAATTACGCCAAAGATAACAATTTCTTGGATTCCAGCATAGCGACATTACCACCTCTGTATCTTGCATCCGATATGGAAACTCCACCTCTGGAAACGCTCACGGAAACTTTCAGCACGACGCAGACGATGTTAAAAACACACATTTTGCCGGTTGTTCGCCATGGAAATGACACCAGTAGCTCGACACTGGTGCAAACTTATCTGGTAACGAGGTAAGTCTTAATGACAAGAGTTGGTTGTTAATTGGGAAGCGGACTTAATTGCTGGAACGTATAATCCTGGATAGAAAGCAGGAGACAATAATAATGTTGTTAATTTCTTGAAAGTTTATATATTCGTGTATATTGTCACTTTAAGCTCCTCCCAGAAGATATTCTATCGAAACTAATTTCTATCAAATTGTTTTTGACGAATCTATGATCTCCGATCTAACGTTGAAATGTTTAATTATCATCTGAGTTGTGATGAAGACAGCGATTCATTCAAATGAATTGTGAAACGTACTTAATTGCTAGCGAGCTAGCGAATGTTCCGGCTTTAATTCAAAGGGGAATTCAGGAACTAGAAGCTAGACTATACTATATTGTCGCTGGTAGGTATTGTGTAACGGAATTTAATATAATATCAAAATTAGATAAAAACGAATTTATGGAGATGATATTATAAAATTTTCCCTGTACCTACGATTAATATGACAAGCAATAATATTAAAAAGCTGTTTACAGGTAAAATTGAAAATTAATTATTTTTATGCTTCAAAGTTTTACTTGATGAAATTTTTAATGGTGATGTCACAGTAATTTTATTATTATATTAGTTTTATAGAACTTTTATTATAGGCACAACGGCGCTAAATAAACAAAGCGTGAGCAACTTTCGTGTCCTCTGATGCTCAACAGTTGAGAGTCAGCATCCAGTCGGACTCCACCTCAGTCCTTGAGCACTTCTGAATACGTCCAATTTCTCAGATCAAGTGTAAACTATTTGGACGACACATTTCTATCTATTGAGCCATGTTTTCTTTATTAACTCTTCGAATATTTGACTTTTTTTTGTCTAAACGTTTTGGTTCGACTCCTTTTCCCCCTCGGCTTTAATTGGTACTTATACTACATACTTCCTTCCATGATTGATTGATTGATTGGATCAGCACACCAGACAAAGGCTTAGAGTCCTCGGCACCCCAGCCTTTAGGCTTTTTGTGCTCTTGGTTGTGCCGATTATGTGAAGAGACCAGTAGCCCTTATCAGGCTCAACAGTCTTTTCACTAGGTCCTTCTTGGGGAAACCCTCCCTTGTATGTTCTAGTCCTACGATCCTATATCTCCAATGAGATAATACTTCACAATAAAAGATAATGTTTCCTCCTCTTCCATGCACAACCAACAGATAGGTTCCTCCCTATATATGCCGATTGTATTCATGTGCTTCTAGAGTACAGTGACCGATGTGTAAACCCGTCACTATCCTTACCTGGCCACTGGTTTAGTCTTTCGTTAGTCGGCGTCTCCGTGGTTTTTTTGACCAGGAGTTTGCTGTGTTCCTGTTTTGGCACGTGTCTCCAGTACGACTGGTGTTTAGTTTGAGTCCACCGAGATATACAACCACGTGCAGCAGTTTTAGATATCCCAAATACTGGTTCAGGACCAGTGAATGCAGTCTCAGACCCTAGCTTTGCTAGGATGTCTGCCTTTTCATTTCCTACAATGCCCTTGTGCCCCGGGACCCACTTAAAAGTAACTATTATGGTTAGCCAAGGTTATTAGTTCTTCCTCGATTATGTTCTTTTAAGATCTCCTCCATTGGTTCAACCTTTATGTTGTTAACATCATCATCATCATCATTCACCCCAAATATTTTATCAGACTCTCAATAATCTTTCCTGAACTGACTAGCCAGGTCTGAACTCACCATAGCCAGCAACTTATCTTTTGCCTTCCATTATCCTTCCAGGGACTAAATTCTTTACTGATGGAGTACAGCTCCTCGAAAGAGCAGTTATTTTATCTGTGTCACTGTAAGAAGCATAAAGACAAAATATGTGTTCTCTCGGGAAGCTAGTTCTACCCCTTCAGTCAATAAGTGTTGGGCACATGCTGTTGTGTTGAAAAAGAAAATTATTTGTTTTAGATTGGTGACAGCTACAAAAACCCTACCACCAATGGACGCTTACCACTTCATCCCAAGCAAAGTATTGAATGAATTCAATAGTCATTTAGACGAAGCTGGTTCCGAATTACATTTAGAACTAGAATTCGGCGACCAAAACGATCAAGACGAAGGATTAATTAGAAAAGTATCACTTCCAGCAGACTTGGATCTAGCGAATATCGGATCTAATTTCGATTTATCCGACGTTGACAAATCTAGAATATTAGAAGCTCACATAAGACCTAAGAAAGCACAATCTTCTATCAAACCTCCTGTAAATGAGTTACCGAATCAACAATTACCTGTAAGTCCGGATCAATTGCAGCAATTAGCTTTGTACAAATTTTTGAATCCTCAAGCTGCGGCCGGTGGTCAAGTTATCACCACGTCAAAACCAGTTGTTAAAGTTGAAACTTTATACGAAACATTCATTTTGCCCGTCACTCAAGGCCATAATACAATCCAAAGTACTATTTCTAGATTAAAAGGTACTATTACCAAAACAGACTACGAGTTTGGAACGAGTACCATTCCTCCGGCTTTTCCACAGATACCTCAACTACAACCCCAAATACCTCAGTTACCACAACTAAATCCTTTCCTACCACAACCACAACCTCAGCTGGTGATAACATCTTCTCCTGTCGTTCAAAGTACAATGATTACTCAGACTAATAGTAAAGTTCTTAAATTGACTTTCGGCGCTAAAACAGCTCACACTACTATTTATTCTACGACAATTATTCCCACCGTTACAACTTCTTTTATAACAGCGTCGATTCCTGTACCTACGGCGGCTTACCCTGGATATTTTCCAGCTCCTTTTCCAGGTTATCCTTACGTAGGATAAATTGAGGAGATGCACAAGTAGGAGACTAGTCAATTGAACGATAAACATTAGTTTGTTTTCTATTATTGTTTGTATAAAAAGAAAATTATGATGGTTCAGGATTTTTTTAAAATATCTTGATATTATCCACTTGAATATTTATATTAGTTTTATTCAGTTGGTTGGTTGGGGGGGGGGGGGAGTTAATAAATGATGAATTCCAAAATAAATATTAATTAACCAATTTTCATTAATTACAAGTTTTTTTATTTCTTTTTAATTTTTATTTTTTTTATTTCATAAATTAAAAAAATAAACAGAAATATGACATAAATATGTAACTGACAAGAAGGAATTGAATAAAAATAACAAATTTCTCAAAATTATGGGGGGGGGGGAGTAGAAAGTTAGATAGAGTCAAAAAATTGATGATTATCAAATGAAGTTGATAAATGACGAATTCCAAAACAATTATTAATTCACCAATTTTCATTTATTACAAGATTTTTAAATTTTTTTTAATTTTAATTTTTTTTTATTTCATAAATTCAAAAAATAAACAGAAATATGACATAAATATGTAACTAACAAAAAGGAATTGAATAGAAATAACAATTTTTTAAAATTATTTTCCTAATATATATTTCATTCTATTTTTTATTTTTATTTCAAATATTTCTTAAAAAAAAAATACCAAAAAATAAAACATTTTTACTTATTTAAGATCTTTTGACTCCATTTTATTTTTGATTTTATATTTTTTTTTTATATTGATTTCATATATTTTCCAAAAAAAAAAACAAATCACCTTAAAGTAATATAACATGGTATCAACAAATTAATAAAAGGTAAATGGAAAATTTTTTATTCCATTTTTATGATTTTATTTTTCTCAATTTCTATTTATTTTGAAATATTTATATATATTTTTTGTTAAAAATTAATATTCATGTTACATTTCTGTTGACGAGTTCGTTATAAATTAATTCCATCGAATAACTATCTAAAGATTCCACGTAACTTTAACAATTAATTTGTTAAAAATATCGATATTCTATTCTGAACTGACGGTTGAAAAACATATTGTCGAAATAAATTGTTCTCAATAAATTACCGACTGTGATCAATCCAGTTAAATGGAATGTAAAATAAAACGCAGTGGAAAATCCTGAATTTTTAAACAGTTCAGTGATTTTTAATGGACGGGTTATAAAAATCGAATATATGGAAACAGCAGCATTATAAATTCTACTAAACATTTATCATAATCCTCAGACTTGTTTTCATTTTCAAATTAGATCAATTCTTCAGTAGTTGATACTGTAATTATTTTTGTTTTTAAATATTTTTTGGTCGAAGTAGTAGTAGTACAGCGTGAGCCAAGTAAAACTAAAGCTCTCTCCCCTAGCAATCATAAACAAACTGGAGAGTTGAAACGCGAAGCTAATAAAACAGTTAGTGTCGTTGCACATGGACCGAAAAGTCAGCATTGACAGCAGGAAAACTGACGGTCAATTGTATCACAATTGTATCACATGTCGTGTTGTCGCAGCATGAGTAATCTACCTACACATATAGTTAGCTGGATTATATAAACTCCTCCAAGATGTCGACGAGGACGCTGGAGTGTTGCTTCTGTTCCCTTCCTCTCCTATGTTCTTTTTATAATCTCCTGATAAACCCACTGCTCTCTCAACTTCGACCCCTGCTTTCTCCATTACTGACGGTTTGGATTGGAATTATTTAGGGCGATTGTAGTCGGTCCGGTCTAAGTTCACTATAGAAACACCAAATAAAATAGCAGAGAGAAAGGGAAGTTACCATGGCGGTTAAAATTGAAAATTAGTAATGTAAGATCACTTTTTCTGCGGTGAGGACGTTTTTAAGTTGCAATAAATTCAATATTTTACTGTCCAAAGCTATTATAACGAAACGCTTGCATAGGTCAATCTTTCAATTGCGCAACGTAGATACTTATAGTTCTCTCAACAGATGTATAGGTAGGAGAGGAGCAGCAAGATCTCCTGATGTAGCCCCCCATGTTTTTTACTTTTGGGTTATCTTGAATCTTCGATAGATCTGAAACCTTCATTCATTCATTCGATTGGATTGTGCTCAACAGCTCAGGCACTTGAACTGAATATTTGTACCACTTCCCATGTTATCTACTTCCATTACAGAAGCTTTGTGTCTTCTATGTAGGCCACTAGTTTGACTGGAGGGATTTTCAGTAGTTGTAATGGTTGTATTATTTCCTCTCCAAAGTTCTTCCGTCTGAGTCCATGTAAGTTCTCGCAGAAGCAGAGTATGTGACTTGGTGTTTCATAATAGAGTTCACATTTCCTGCAAATAAGTTCACTAACTTTGCCTATTTTGTGCACTGTCTTCAAATGTCTCTTACTCAGTTTCAATAGCCTGGTTGAGAGTTCCTTGTCTACCTTGTTCAGTAAACTCTTTGTATGGAGGTGCCTCCATTTGAGTTGGTGTTCCCTATCTAGCCAGTTCCCGATTTCCCCTCTTATGCAATATTTTGTGATTCCACAAAACGGTTCCGGACCTATGAAATCTCCTTTAGAACCTTCTTTAGCTAACTGGTGTCTGATTCCTTAATATTTAAAAGAGAGAATTCTTGATGAGATGAGACTCATTCGCCGGAAAACATTAAATAAATTGTAGGAGGAATTTGGAAACGTCTGGGTTATTGCCAGCACTTTAAACATTTCATTTAATTTTTCAACGTATCTTCTTATTTAAAATAATAAAAACTAAATATTATTCAGTCATTTCAATAAAATTTTATGATTAAAAATTTCTGATGCAACATTTTTGTCTCTAATTCACAAACCAATACTTTGGACTATATAATAACTTTAAAGAGAAAAATATTAAATTTATTCCAACCTTAACGTCCTCACTGTATGTATATATAATTAGAATTAGTTACTTTTGGAGAAAATTATAAAATAGAAATTTTTTTTTATAAGAGATGTAAATTTTCGAATTAATTTGTATAGTTAGATTTTAGTTTAGGTTAATATTGTACTGATATTAGAATTTAATTTATTGATCCTGCAAATACTATTTCATAAGCCCAATGTACATTTTTAGATTTAAATATTTTTTATATAAATATCTTTAGACACTTTTATTGTAAAATAAAGTTATAATAAATAAGTTTGTCTTTTATTCCAAACCAACACTGCCTCACGAATTCAAATTAAGACAAGAAAATGGGAAAATTCTCACAGTTCTTGAATAGAAAACTCACCACTATAGACGTTAACCGAACTTGTGCCTTCTGCTATCTAAAAGCCCCGTCTACACGCTCAGGTTTACGGAAATATTTGAAAAGACCAAGCGCTCACGTACAAGACCACTCGGCGTGGAAACGTTAACGAACTGAGGCGCGATTTAAACGACCATCTGGGAAGCTAGAGTCGGAAAAATATTTGTCGATGACCAGGGAAACACCTCCATACAAGTGGACACACCTCTATGCAGAATGTGTGAACAGGAAGATGAATCTTCTTATGCGAGTGCCCGGAGTTATCGTCAATAAGAGAGTCTTGGCCTACACCTGACTATATAAAGGAGATGTCTTCTAGTGACTTGTCCATCTTCCTGGAAAGAACGATGACCTAGGAAGACACCTCCTCGGGAGGATGTGCAATGGGTCACTTGTGCTCTAAGTGCTGCGGGCCTAACTTACCCACCCTACACAACAACAAACAGACATCTAACGTCACACAATGCCAAAACTGTGAAGACGACGAATGACCAAGCGGTGCTCTTACGATCCCACGCGCCCCTCTCGAACACACTTGATGTAAACTAGTTTGTACAGGTTAACACGTGGGAATGACTGAGCGAGGAGACGGGGCTCATAACACATGCTTAAAGGCTCACTTATTAGACATGAGAAGCTGAAACTGTACAGATAAAACTATATATTATGAAAAAAGAGTAAAGGTCACTTGTATTCAAAACGGTACGTCTATCCTACTAGAAGTCACTGCAGGACAAATCTTGTACACGCCTATAACGGTTAGCTCCAAACTCAGAAGGCCTTACTAAAGTGAAGGAGAGCCCAGGAGATGAGCTAATATGCCGTCCACAGACATTACAGGCTGTCGTAGACTATTGCCGAGAGAGGGACATGCAGCTTATACTGGTATGTGATGTCAACGCCCTCTATACCATCTGGGCCAGGACGGATATCAACAAAAGAGGAGAGTCATTTTATGAATTCATACTTAGGGAAGGGTTATTTATTGCCAATAGAGGTAAGCACCTACTTTTGTCACAGAGGTTAGGAAAGAGATATTAGACTTGACCTTGAATACCAACAGAATAAGTGATACAAATAGTAGCATGGCGGGTATCGCAGGAACCATCATGTTCCGATCACAGGCACATAAAATTTGATCTTAGGTCAGCAGCCCTAATAGTGACTTAGTCCAGAAATCCAAGAGAGACGAACTGGGAAGGATACGATGAATCTCTCAGAGAGTTACTTAAGGAAGGGACACTCACTATAAAAGGAAGGGAAAGCCTAGAAGTAGCAGTTGAGAGAAACGACGAAGATGATGGTGGAAATGCTGACTGGACATTGTAGGCTGAAGAAGCATATGCACACAATTTGCCTAGCGTGTGTAGGTTTTGCCAGCAAGAAGACGAAACCGCGGAGCACATACTCTGTGAGTGCAAATGCCTAGTAAGGATGCGGTTTCACCTATTCGGAGAAGGAAAACCGAGGGCGGAGAGCTACGCAAGGGAGGCGGTATCCAGGGCTAACAGTTCTAATATCTGCAAAGGTCGCAGTGGGATGGAATAAAAAGCCACTCCATTTCTAATCTAACCTAATCTAAAGTAACGTTAATTGTCAAGTAAATAGGTACAATGTCTATTTGTATGCAGAACACTCTCCGAAGGGTTGCGACTCTGTTGGCTATTTTCGGAAGCACAATCATGCCACTACTACGCTACACCAAAACAGTCACTTACATCTTCTCCAACCTCCAGCTATCTTCCTACATACCTGACAAGGACAAAAACCATCACTTTCACAAGTTGCAAAGACTTTACCATTATATCGATCTCTTTCAGCTTCTAGAACTAAAGCACCTTCCGTGGTCTCTCCACAATCATTAACATTATCGATACCGTTTTCTGAACTTTCATTCCATCTCCATCTTATTCTATCTTTACCAACAGCATGAGATAAGAGTAAAAATGTAGACACGAGTGTTGGTAACAATAATATTTACTTTAGAAGAAGTTAAAGTATCTACTGTGGGTGAACTTTGATAAGTAAAAGATAAAACAGCTGAAATAATTATGTAAAGTACGAAAAAATAAACAATATTTATTTACATCTTCATCTTAGTGATAAAAGTAAATAAAATTTTATGGAATAACATTGTATTTCAAGAAGAGGGGATGATTAATTATTACGTTTTACATTCAATGTGATGAATGTGAAGTATGTTATTTTTTTTTCAAATACGAACGGACATTCAGTTGATCAAACGAAATGATCGCAGCTGGATTTTTCTTTCTTAATTAACGTTAGATTTTCTTCATTCTTGAAAATTTCCGTTCCCATGTACCCTCCAACTTATACAATAATATTAAGAGTTCTACTGCCAAATTAACTTTCAGAGAAAGTTTTATTAGCTCTGATGTAAAAGACGCTTTAGGTGGTATAAAGAACTTTATCCATTTAGGAATGGAGTTTCAGACATATCGAAAAAAAACCTCCGGGCTGTAGTAAATATTCTTTATCTACGTTGAAACTTCCATATTACGAATTGGGATAATTTTTTAGTACTAATAGTTTTTTCTTTAGCCATAAATCCTTTATAGTAGAGTAGTAAAAAAATTTTCCTAAAAGTATATCCAGGAATAGGAAAAGTGACCAAATGAATCCGAGAATTCAAAGAGAGGATACAAAAAAAACGTGTTTGCTAAAACAGTATTGCTTTTGTATTGTATTTATTTTGGAATAAATTTTGAAAAAAATATTTCTTATTTGATAACCTAACCTAACCCCAAGGGGAGCGTATATGTCGAAGTGCTTCTCACAAAATTGAAACAAATGATGGAGAAAACTATTTATCGAGGAAGAGAGATAAAATAAAGGGAGAATCAGATCATCTCTTTGACAAGTAATTATATCTCCTCCCATTTGAAAATACTTTCTTTTCTCGCTTCCCTACCCAATCAATATACCGTTTGTATGCAGATAAAAGAAATAAAGTTCCTCCATATTTGCAATTAAGGTGAATTTTATTCTGGCAAAGTTAAAACTCTCTCCTGGAGTGAAGTCTGAGTCGACTTGATAAAAGAATATTTTTCAAGTTAATAACACATAAAAGCGCGATCAAAACACGTTCCAAATTGCTCTCTACCGTATTTTTATGGAAATACTGCTAATAAAATTGAATATCGATTAAATAGATTTTTTATTTTTAAATTAAGAAGGGTGAAAAAACATTTCTTTTACTTTTGCGTTCATTATTTTCATTCAGCTATGGCTTGCTGTCAAAAAAATGACTGCAGTATATAATTTTTTCTACTATCACTATCGAAAGTCGTCTTTTGTTCCTTGAAAAGCAACTGCAAAGTTGATGTTTTCCGCGAACTGTCAAAATTTGACATTATTGGCGCTCTTAAGCACAAAGTAACTTTGAAGCACTCCTAAATTTTCGCGAGCTGTCATAATTTGACATTATTGGTGCTCTTAAGCAGAAAGTAACTTTGAAGCACTCCTAATTTTCTGTGAGCAGTCATTATTTGACATTATTGGAGCTCTTAAGCGGAAAGTAACTTTGAAACACGCCTAATTTCCAGCGAGCTGTCATAATTTGACATTATTGGCGCTCTTAAGCAGAAAGTAACTTTTCTTCCTACCTCGGTCGAAAGTACGCACTTTCGTCCCTCATAGCAGGGACGAAAGTTCAACATTTACTCCCTGTGAAAAGTACTTTCGTCCCTGCTATGAGGGACGAAAGTGCGTACTTTCGACCGAGGTAGGAAGAAAAATAGTATACATCCCAAGGGCCGAAAGTTGAAATCTCGGTCCTGCGCGTCATGATGTCCTCGGCTTCGCCTCGGAGCATCATGACGCGCAGGGCCGAAAATTCAACTTTCGGCCCTTGGAGTGTAATATACTATTGAAACACGCCTAATTTTCCGCGAGCTGTCATAATTTGACATTATTGGCGCTCTTAAGCAGAAAGTAACTTTATAGATAAAAGTCTTTTGGTAGTTTCGACTATCTGTCTCGACTACCTTCTGCTCTTAATACACAAATAGCTATTTAAACTCGCATGTCCCTTCTTTCTGGAAATGCAATGATAAATTCAATAAAATATTTTAGAAAATAAAGTTTTCCAATTTGAAAGATTTAATTGTGTTGTTAGGTGAATAAAAAGAATGAATTCGAAGTGAGGAAATTAAAGACGATTAAAAACTCCACAAATTACTCGAATCTGAAAGTTCATTATTCAGTATCAGCGAGAAGTTTCAAAAGTTTCCAATTTTCCAATTTGTGGGGAGTGCAAGAACTGAAAAGGAAAAACGAAGTAGTCGGTGTGAATTTTCCAGGAAGTTTAGCTCATAAATATCAGTTTGTCTCACGAAAACTAAACAAAAGGACAGTTGTCGAATCACGAAGAATATTAACGGTATAGCTAGGAAAAAGTTTTTGTTTTAACCAAAAGAATTCGCCCAGCAATATTCAAAGGCCGTGAAAGATGGAATTTACAGGCACTAAAATGGGCAGCGTAAAAGTTTCTTCTGGATTGATCGAGCTTTATAATCAAAAAATTATTGAGATCTTGGCCCAAAAAAAATTCTTACTGGAAAATTTATCTTCCAGTCTTGATACAACGTACCATTGATTTATTACACCTAGATAAAAAATTTCGCAATTTAGAAAGATTGATTCCACCACCAACTATGTTTTCGTAAAACCATTATTTGTACATACTCCTCGAAAACTTTGGTAGCTCAAAGATTTTTATTTATGACTTCTTTGGAGTTTTATCTTAACATTGAGATTGTAAAGTTTTGAGAAACTTCAAGTTTACTTGTGTTTGCCACAAGGAACAAAGTATTTGAATACTTCCGACAACTTCGCAGTTTTCTTTGGTAACATACACTAAACAACCACTTTTATTCTTATTCTTATTTATTCCAAAAGATGATTTTCAAGCGATAAACATTGTAAATGAATTGTACAAAGCATTTTTATCCCGTCTGGTATAAAACGCCATCTGGTTGCAAAAAGAAGCATCTTATTTTATCGTTTTCAGCATCATATAGTCGAACTATCTGCAATTGGACTATAAAAAAAATGTATTTTCCCGTTTTCAGTTGAAAATGTATTTTTAATTTTCACAGCGTATCCCAAAAAAATTCAGGCTTCGTCTCATCCATATTTTATACGAAAATTTTTGAAATATGATAACCATCTGGTAACGTAATTTGTTTCAAATAAGGCTGACCTCCACGTCGACCATATTTTATAAATAAATGTATGTGTTTACTTCAGGTCCACAAACTTGGGAGGCCGTAAACGAAATATGAGGGTTGAGAAAAGTTGGGAGATATCCGATACTTGTTATGTCAACTTTCCACAAAATATGGCTGCCGTTCATAATGTTATGCGAATAGGGAACGATTTCAAACCGTAGTTTTATTTTTAGAAAATAATAAAACAATGAAAATGTCCAGTTTTTTTTCCGAACGTCATAAAAAAAAATCAATTCATACAAAAAAGTGTAAGTCTTTGACTGTAGATGCTAGTTATGTAAGTAATATACAGATTGCGAAAGGGCTTTCCGAACCGTACGATTTACACAAGCACGACAAGGAAAATATGAGAAAAACAGTTTGAAAGAGAGAGAAAGAACAACTGTGCGTGGCCAGCGACAGCGCGTATTTAGTTGCAGAGGCCGGCCAAATGTCCACTGCCCCCCCATTTCAACCGCTGTTGCCATAAGCGCAGACTAATTTGTACAAATGATATTTTTGTCTCGTCATCGTCGACTCCTTTTTGAGCTCATGCAATATTAGGCAAAATTAAACACCTCCATCCGGCAACAGTATCCTTTACAGAGAGAATTCACATTTAAATTGCTATTCCTAGGTCTTTTCGCTACAAACGTTGATCACATTGCCGGATGGAGATGTTTGGTTTTGCCTAATAGTGCATGAGCTGGAAAAGGAGTCAACGATGACGAGACAAAAATATCATTTGTACAAATTAGTCTGCGCTTCTGGCAACAGCGGTTGAAATGGGGGGCAGTGGAGATTCGGCCGGCATCTGGAACTAAATACTCGCCCTCGCTGGCCACGCACAGTTGTTCTTTCTCTCTCTTTCAAGCTGTTTTTCTCATATTTTCCTTGTCGTGCTTGTGTAAATCGTTCAGTTCGAAAAGCTCTTTCGCAATCTGTATGCTAAAATGCGGAGAGGAATCAACTTACAGGAGTCAGACAGTCAGGAATTGCATCAAATGCCGAACAGAATAACATCATTTTCACCTGGGTACAGATCACCAGGTAGGGAGATAATGAAAAAGCTAAGCCACCTGAAAAAAAGTGTCAAAACAGCCTGAAGGCAATAAAATTGTACAAAGCAGGATTGTGATGAAGAACACAGAATGTGAGTACTGCAGTATCTAAACTTAGAAGTGGCTAACATGAATTAATTTTGTAATACAGATTTCTGTCTCCAAGCTGTATGATAAATTGTTTCTGAGTTACACCGGGTTACCTCTGCTATTCAGACTTCAGACACCCGGTACATACAAGCAATACAAGGAACATTGCCGAAAATGCAATATTAACTGATGCGTACAACAATTATTGAAGATATCCAAGCTATAATAATTGAACTCTTTCCTATGACGTTAGTTTCCGTTCGAGGATGCTTGGGGTCTTTACCAAACCTTTGATGTTTAGTTTCTAGCCCGTACACTCCTATCCCAGACCATTTTCATCCTGTCCCAATTCCCAGACTTAGATTTTGAAATAAAAGAAAAATATGATATTGACACTGTCGACCATCAACAGTTGTTTCATGTTCTGGAGGATATTGGAATTGGGCATTCTATAAACCTGTAAGATTATCACCGTCGAAATGATTTTTGACATCAATAGCACTGTCAAAATTGCTTATCGATTCAAAAAACATTCCAATTTGACAAGATTTCGATTCGACTTGTTCATACAGAATAGGGCTTAAAATTAACATTGAAAATAACGTTCCCACACAGTATAAAACAGTATGATGCATGACAATTTGTGTGAAAGGTTGGTTGGAAAAGAGAGGGAGATAAGCTTTAATAAATTGAATGTTTCGTTAATCAATTTATTGGTATTCAATGTTGTTTGCACTACGGTTCTAGAATGTTACAAATATTATTGTTGGTCGTAAGACTAGCTGGTTGTATACCTTTCAAATTAACACTAACAGAAAATGTTAATACAAAAATACTTTCCATATCGTACGTTATAATTCTATCGACATTAGTGACTTATTTAAGTTGGAAGGGAATGTCGTTTCCAGAGGGTTTTGGAAAAATAGGGCTGATAATAAGATGTTTATATGGCATTGCTGGATCTGCTATGATAATTGTGATGTACGTAGTTAATATCATGTACTATCAGCACTGGAAGGTATTTTTTTTTAAATTAAACATGCTTCCAAAGACGTTTGGTATAAAGAGAAGGAATTTAGGTTCACTGATTATGTTGATATTATTGATTGCACTACTGGTAATTGATGGTATGAAAATGTACCACTTTTGGGTCGTAACAAAGGAAATCCCCACTTGGATATCACCTTTATCTGATTTTTATCATTCGATTATATGTTTGTTGATTCGGGAGATTACCTACCAAATTATCACCAGCCTGAGGAATTTGGAAGAAACTTTAAAAATGAATGTTGTAAAAAAACCGATTTTTGTGAATATAACTGGATATTGTAGAATAGAAAAAATAAAAAATCGGTATACGTTCTTGATGGAATTAGTAGTTAATTGTAATAAGCTATTTGGTTGGCATATACTGCTGTTGTTTTTGGGAGTTGTTGCTACTGCTCTTTTTATGCTTGGTTTCATTATAGGTACAAATCCGGTTGTCAGCAACTCTGATGTATTCAGTACCGTGGCTAGATCTACATTATTAGTGGTGAGTAATGTATTATTCAATTAGGGTAACGAGGTGAAAAAATGTTGGCTACAATCTACGACAACCAATTACCAGCTTAACTGGGATGGGATGGAAGCTTGAAGTCAGGAAGGAACGTTGAAATGATACATTGACGGATCTACAACCAATACTTGAACAGGAGCTGGAGTTCACGGATCCTTAGGTACATTCTCCGATAGTCAGGTAGAACTGAAATCTTGAGCATTCCCCCAGATCAGATCTAGACTGGTCTAGGACTGCCTTCAAATACTCTTAACCCTGCCAAACCACAATAGAGTGACACCTAAGTTGGCACAAGGATATTGTAGACATTCAAATCCCATTAAAAACAAACTAGATAATTACATAATACACTTAGGTGCTGAGAATTATTGAAAACATTCAATTTCCCAGTTTATTAATCACGTTAAAAGGAATTTTGTCCAATCAACATAATAGTTTCCATTTGTTGTAACAACACATAAATTAAAGAGAACATTTTGCAGCAGTACAAACACTACTACCTCTTTATCACATGAAAATGTTACAGTTCATGTTGCTGGTTGTCCAGCTTGCAGGATGTGTTCCTTTTAATTTAAAAACCAAAAATAATAATATTTATATGAAAGTATTTTGTGTGTTTTACGTTATTTTATTGTCAAGTATGATAACTTTTGGTTGTTATAATATGATCGTTCAACTCACAATTCTTTACGACAAATTCGATGTTACAGATCTTATAAAATACATACACTGTTGCGCAGGAGCTGTTATGATTATAGTTATGTATGTTATGAATATTTCAAATTATCACGATTGGAAGATATTTTTTTCGAAATTATACGTTATTGTTCAAGAGAAAAAGAATTGGAAAACTTCGGCGATTATAATCTTCATCTCTATGTTACTATTGATAACTGATAGTATGCAAATATACATAATTTGGAATAAACACAACAAAATTCCTACTTTAATGGTACCAGTTTATGATTTTTATCACTGTTTGATGTGTTTATTCATATGCGAAATTAACAATTTTATCAGTACTGCACATGATTATTTGGTAAAATGGGTAAGAACGAGTTTCGAGGAACAGCCAGTAATGATTAGAAAAATTAAGCGTGACTATACGTTTTTGATGAAAATTGTTTTTCAATTTAATCAACTTTTTGGATGGCATATACTTGTGATATTTCTAGGTGTCGTCATCAATGTGCTTTTCACACTTTGTTTTATTTTAAATTTCGCTGGGAAATTCAACGTTATAACGATGGGTGATACAATTAGGAGCTTAATTTATTTGGTAAGTGATTTGTTCAATACAGGATTGAATCGAAAAATAAAAACATTTTTAGTTTTCCACACTATTTTCTGTATCTTTTGGAATAACTGAGTGGAAATGCTTAACCGTTTAAACCACAGTTGTCGTTTTTATGAGAAAATTTACTATTATAGGATAGATAATGGAAAGGAAATGCAGGCAAAAGTTAATGTTAACATTTTCTTAAAGAAAATTAGTTTCCTCAGTGATCTTAATGAGATTTTGCCTATTGTAGAGTGTAAAGTTGGTATATCTGACTTACTCTAGGTTACACTCGAGTCATCGGCAAATAAAGTGAATAGAGTATTAATGTTTAAAAATACTCATTATTTTTATTTTACAATATTTTTTTATAAGTTTTACAAAAAATTTAGACCCGACCGGTTTCGATGTTTATACATAATTTTCAAGGGGTGGAATGAAAACATTGTTTATTATGTAACTAAGAAAAATAGAAAGAATACTTTTAGGGTAGGATAGTAGAGATAGTGAAATTAAATAAAGTAAACAAGTGTATTATTAGCTAAGTTAAAAGGTGTAGGTATATATGTACATATTTTCGCGATGAGCAGAATTTAGAAAAGATAGATGGACACACATTAAAATATATCGGTCAAACAGTCTAACAAAGGAGATTGTAAAGTATCTATTTGCTCATTTACAAGAGTATACTGAGGATCATTGGAGTACCTTCTTATTTCTAAAGACTCTAAAAAGTTAAGTTTACTATAATTCTGACAGTCATGTAGTAACTGTATTTGATTGTTCAAATTTGGTTTGTGGTTTTGTTCTAACAAATGTTTTGCGTAATTTGATCTGTCAGGGTGCTTGTTTCTGTAGGCTCCAAGATGCTCACTATACCTTATATTAAGATCTCTTCTTGTTTGACCAATATATACTGCATCACATTCAGAGCAGTTGATTTTATAGACACCAGATTTCTCTTCTCTTTAACATTACTTAAAATTGAACCAACATTCTTATATGTTTTAAACGCTGCATTAGATGTTGGAATAGCATTTGAAATAATTTTTGAAATTTTATTTGAAATTTCTCCTAAATAAGTTAAACAGAAATAATTTGAATTGTCTGCGAGTTGTTTTGAATAGATCAAATCTATTGCCATTTTGTAACGTTTTCTTTTTATTATAGAATCTATCATTTGGTATGTATATCCATTAGATATTGCTATTTGTTTAATAATATTTATTTCTTGTATGAAGTCTGCTTGATGCATTGGAACAAAAAAAGAGCTCTGTGTACCATAGAGTTATAAGCTGAAATTTTATGTGAAAAAGGGTGATGGGAGCTTGATGGTATAGTCATATCAGTATGTGTGACATAATTTTCCCTCTAGTTTCCCCTTCTTTCAGGAGATATAATAAAAAAAAATCAATACTATTCCCAACAACAATTTTCCAATAGACTTATTACAATACAAACAAATTGTGAAATTACGTATTTCAATTAAGATAAAAGCCAACAATTTATATTATATACTCAAGATTAATTATGTATTGAATAATTCGATTGGATTAATCTGAAATTATGCGTTACTTTTGGTCAAACATGCTACAACACATGTTGTTGGCTGTTAAACTTGCGGGATGTATTCCCTTGAATTTGAAATTCACTGAATCTGTTTGGTCTAAGCGATTTTCCGTGTTATACGTTATATTTTTGACAGCTGTACAGGTTTATTCCAACTTAACCGTATTGGAATTTATGTCAAAAAACAACATCATCGAAGTGAATGTTATTTTAACCATAAGAAGTATACACTTTATCTCTGGATTCACTATGGTAATGACGATGTACGTGAGGAATATTTTCTGGAGACAAAATTGGAAGATATTTTTTTCCGAGCTAAACAATCTACCGTCAACTGGAATAGGGAATAGTAAAACTTCAATTATTACGATAATACTATCAATTATGTTATTAATAGTTGATAGTTCACAAGTTTATTTTATGTGGATGCGCACAAAAAATAGCGCTACTATAGCTCTACTGATTTCAGATTTGTATTACTGTTTTATGTGTATATTTATTCGCGAAATTAGCAACTACCTGACAAATGCCCAAAGGAATATGCGGAAAATGTTGAAAACCCTTTTTTCCAACCTACCAACGTTTGATCCAGTTACTAAATTCATTCAAGTGGAAAGAATTAAAAGTCAGTACACGGTTTTAATAAAAGTAGTGATTTTTCTCAATAAATTGTTTGGATGGCATATAGTTGTGTTGTTTTTGGGTGTTACTCTTTGTGTGCTCTTTACGCTCACCATCATATTACATTCAATTCCTGAAGAGAGTCGAATCTTTTTAATTGGCGATATATTTAGAAGCTTCGTTTATATAGTAAGTATAAATTAATGGGATGTTTGGCAACATGTACCTTGATACTGATGAATAAACGACAACCGTTCAACCTTTGTCCACAACTACCGAGCTAGTGGTGTGATAGAAACGCTCTCGGCTTGCATTTGTAAGGATCAGGGTTCAAATCCCAGGCCTGAGAGGGATCGGCAACCGGTGTAACAAAGGCTTCGGTAAGAACCACATTAAACCAGTGGGTGCACAAACAACACCTCAAATACTGGCAAACAATTCCGAAGCTCAAACACAGTAAACTGATGGTTAAACAACCCATACCAAAACTTACTGAAGAAATCCTAAAGTTAAATAGGAGAGATATCAGGCTGGTACCCGGCCTTATAACCGGACACTGCGGCCTGAGAAAGCACCTTCACAAAATGGGGATCTTCCAAGAAATGTAGATTATGTGGTGAGTAGGACGAAACAGCCATCCATATAATTTTCGAATGTGAGGCTCTACGTTGGTGGAGGTATACACAGATAGGGCCGGATGACCCTATATCCAACCTCACCAAAAGAGATACTGTGAAGAGACTTCTAGATCTCATCAAGGTCACAAATATTCTAGAAGACAGACAGCACAATACAATAAGCCAACGGCTGCAGTGTTGGGGCCCACTAACCCGGCTGTTTCGTCTGTTTACCAACGTAACAATAAACAAATGGATCGGTACATACCTCTCAGGTACCATCCACTCCCATCCTGCTCTCTTAAATAGGGGAAGAATGAACCTGATCCGGCTTCAAGTAGACCTGCAATCTCAGATAACGTAACGTGTTCCTACGTTTTGCCTAATCGCAGAATCTGCATGTTCCACTGTACTCAAGCTCCAAGAGCATTTTGGTCAGAAATACTTTTCCACCTACACTAAGTTCCTTTTCCTATTGTCACATGTATGCAGTTTTGATATTTGTTTCCATTTGTTCTAGATCAACTTGTTGCGACTTATCGATGGATATGATAAAATAGAAAAGTGCAATGATGAATTCATCCGTTCTTGCTATTTGATTCAAGAAAAAATGCCTAAATGTAATTTACGTGACGAGCTATGCCACCTTGCTACTTATGTGGAGAAGATATCTCCGCAATGTTCCGCCGCTGGATTTTTCACCATTAACAGATTTATAATAGGATCGCTTTTTTCCTTCATTACAACGTATTTTATAGTTTGCATTCAATTCGACATGAGTGAGACTGTGTCAACTGTACATTCAAACTAATTTTTTTTGTTTAAATTTTGACACGTATTAAAAATCTCGTGTTGTGAATGTTCTCACTTATAATATCACTAAAGCTTAAATTATTTCCGGAAATTTTCTTAAATTACAGAGTGTCCAGAAACTCTCCTGCCAAACGAAACTACAGTGATTTTAAGTCGATTTAGCTCAAATTAGCTTGATCCGAATATGCTTCCTAAGGGCCCTTTGAAGAAGACGTCCTCATTATGAGTTTTTTTCAAATTATTCAAAAATACCGTTACTTAAAATATTCAAACTCGGTATAATCAATAAACAGGTACAAACCAGTCGTTCGCTGTAAATAAATTTTTTTTAGATCCATCACAAGCGTGTCAGTCAGGGTGGACCAACAGGTATTTTTATTAAAAAAGTTTTTTATGTACCCGACACCGAATTTGGAAAATTCAAGATTATTTTTCTCGAAAACGGTTTAGATTTGAAAGAAAAAAACATTTTTTATGAAAATTATCTTGAATTTTCCAAATTTAGTGTCGGAGAAAATAAAAAACTTGAAAATAAACTTTTGGTCCCCCCGACTGACACACGCTTGTGATGGATCTGAAAAAAATTTATTTACAGCGAACGACTGGTTTGTCCCTGTTTATTGATTATACCAAGTTTGGATATTTTAAGTAACGGTAATTTTGAATAATTTGAAGAAAACTCATATGAGGTCGTCTTCTTCAAAGGGCAGTAGCTCCCTTAAGAAGCATTTTCGGATTAAGGTAATTGGAGCTAAATAGACTTAAAATCACCTCTAGTAACTGTAGTTTCCGTTTGGCAGGAGAGTTTCTTGACACCCTGTATACATAATAGATATTAATTCGAGTTTAATTAGTTGAAAAACTTTTAGTATGCAATTATAGTTTCACTATTTGCACGCAATATACATAGAATAGAGACACTGCAAAACAACAAAATGTATGCATTTTAAGTAATTAATGGCAATAAATTAGAAACTTAGTCAGCAGTTATGAATTTGAATCTTATAAGACGCATTTTCTAGCTCCAGATACTGAAAATATTATAGATAGTCCACCCTGAATCGGGATGCTGGATTATTGTTTGTTTATATCACAAATTTTTCATTAAACAACTTTAATGTAATAAGTACTCACCACATACTTTTGAAGGTCTTCTGCAACCATATTCCTGAAACAAAAACATATCGTTGAGAAATGCAATAATAATGGTAGATAACATAACAAGATGGAAAGAGAGAATAACTATTTGGTCCAATCTGAATCCCAGTTACTCCCGTAAAATTATTATTCTTGCATTTATTTTAAACTGAAGTTTTCAACGTATTTCATTTGGCTTTATTTTCATACCACAAATATTTATTTTCTGGTTTCATTCCACAACTTTAAATTCACCGACAACCGCTGTTGTTGAAATAAAGTTCATTGTTCGCCATTCTCTATTAATCCGGCGTGCTTTATTTTCAAAAATAACTCAATTAAAAAGTTTTCTTGTCCAAAACAAATGCTCAAGAACTGTACCCAAGGTTATAAATATTCAAAGCACACACCTACAAACCAGCTAGTGCCTTTCTGGATCGGTCTTTTAGGCCAGATCCTAATTCATGCATAAAAGTAATAATTATATTATTCCAACTACTCTCCTTAAAAATTATTTTTTCCACTAGGAATTCACAGAGTGGTGAAAATGCTTTGATAGATATAAACAATTATACGGGGTTGGGATAAAGTATGGAACCAAGTAAATATTTTTTAAACGAAAAGAACGATATTTATGAAAATTTGCAGGTAAGTGTAATGGAACAAAATGCATCTAATGTACATTTTTTTTGTAATAATATACTTCCGGTTTAACCGGAAATGCCATCAACTTATTTAATTCGCATCCAGAAAATCCCTAACCCGTCTATCATAGTGGGGAGATGCTCCATTTTGTTGAAACCAAACATTTTGTGGTAATTGCCCATTCTGTTGAAGTGCAGGAATAATTTCGTTATTTAGTAGATCCAAATACTTGTCACCATTCAAGTTTCCGTCGATAAAAAATGGGCCTATAAGCCTATTTTCGACAATTCCCATCCAAACATTTAACTTCTGTGGATGCTGGGTATGTGCTTCATGAATCCAATGAGGATTCTCATTTGACCAATACCTTGAGTAATGGCGATTAACTGTTCCATTTAAACAAAAAGTTGCCTCATCGGAAAAAACTATGTTAGAAGCAAAATTGTCGTCGACATTACAGATGTCCATTAGCCGTTCGCAAAATTCCAGCCGTCGGTCAAAATCATTGTCTGACAATTCTTGAACCAACTGTACCTTATACGGATGATACTTTTCACTTTTTAATATCTTTCCTACAGAGCGTCGACTGATACCATGGTTTAGTGCCAAATTTGTGGTGGAAGTTTGAGGTGATTTTTCTAAATCGATTGCAATATTTTGTTCAACAGTTTCGTTCGTTGCAGTCCGCTGTCTTCCAGGTTCTAGCAAATTTTGTACCATCCCAGTTGTATTAAAACTTTGTAATGTTTTAGTTACTGTTGAGCGTGATATAGAATTTCTCTCCGGATGCAAATTATTAAAAATATGACACACTTCTTCATGAGTTCTAACACGATCACCTTAACCGATCATCATTAAAATTTCAATACGCTCTTTTTCACCTAATTGAACCATTCTAAATTGTAAAATTTATTTCCGTCAATTAGAATTTGACACTAGGAGAACAAAAGACGTACTAAACAGTACTCGTTTATTTATTACTATGCATACAAACAACATCAATTAGTTTGTCTAAATAGTTTTTTGCTCTAATGCAAAAAACTCAAAGGAGGTTGATTAAAGTGCTATATTCCTTGTTTTTACAAATTTTTTTACACTAAACTCACTATGTATGAATTCAAAATAACAAGCTCTTTCAAAATCTGTAAAAAATATAGGGTATCCCATTTAAATTAAGGAAGTTGATGGCATATTATTCTACTCGTTTCACGAATAATATTTGCATCTTCAGAAGTTAGTTATAGAAACTGATATATTTAATTTTTTTCATGTTTATTCATTAATTTATTCGAATAATTATAGAAAGATTCCAAATAAAGGAAATTGTGATTTAATGTTCCAAAAAATTAACAAAAAGAAAATTAAATACACTACAAGGAACATACAGAAGATAAAATATCGTTGGTTGAATAAAATATTTAACGCTCTTAACACAATATTTAATATTTATATTAAATATTGTTAAAAGTGTTTTATACCTAAATGCTGACTCTACTGGTCCTTGACCAACATATCTTTGAATGTTTAATGACTAACGAATTATTTGATATACAGGGTGTTACAGGCTGCTAAATAATACATTCCGCCATATTTTTGGTGTTTATATGATTGGTTTTCAGGTAAGGTAGGCTAAAAAAATAGTTTGAAACGTTCCAAAGGTTCCATTGCTCCTATATATACGTATATGTCATTTTTACAGCAGATTCATATACCGTACTACATTTCTACTTTGTATTGGCATTAGTAGTTCTCGTTAACTTCGAATTAAAATAAATCTTCACAGACGAAACACGAGAGAAGTTTGTGAAAGAAATACCAACTACTTCATATGCAACTTTGGAAGATTAGTTTTCTAAGGAGGATACAACTCTAGAACGTTGTTTGTGTTCGGATGTTTTGGGGGAGTTGAAGTACAAGGAAGTTGCGTTAGTGAATGGTCTTATAGCCTTTAGAACAATTCTTAGATCTCATTTTGTTATTATTAGAAGATGAATATATACAGGATGCGGCAGATAAACCGTCGGTTAGGAAAGGGGAACTTGAAATTTATGTAATCTGGGTAGATGCCGCATTAGCTTAAATATATCGCATACAATGTAAAAATATTACTTTCGTGTTACAGGGAGCTTGCAAAATTTGCTTCAAATCATAATAAATGTTTATTCCAATTTCGATGAATTTGTCGAGTACAATAAAATGTATTTCCAGCAGGTGAATCACTATGTAGAAAATAATATTTAATCAATGATAAAATTATTATCTTATCAGCTGTAAATAGGTGAGGCAAAATTAATTTCCCAGCTCTTAGATCGTTCAGTGAGCTTTGTTACAAAGTGCGGCTGTGTCGGTTTCATTTTACTTCTGTGTATATACATTTCGCCTTCGCGAGGTCTGAATATTATTTCGCTTTGTTGTGGAAAATGGCTGGAAAAGGAGATGGAGAGGGTGAGGGAAGTATCCTCAAATTGGAAAATCAGATTGCTGTCATCAAATACGTTCTACTATTCACTAACGTCTTGCAATGGGTAAGTGTACCTTCGCAGTTCCCCTCGAAGCGTTTTAGGGTTGATTGGATTGCGTGAGTGTGTTAATTAAGCTACAGGTACATAAATAAGTTTGTATTTACTTTCTTGTTTGAAAAAGGAGGCAAATTATTGATATACAACTTATTATTTGGATTTTAAGAGTCGAAATGAACAGTATTTCTCAGCATAAAATGTAGTTCGAGATAACATTTTTTTACGGCGTTTGTAAACTGGGTAATGTTCACTAATGCGTACCTATGTAAAAAGACACCTCACTTGCCACAAGTACTAATCTGTTAACGGATAATGTTCCGCCTGTCCTCACAATTAATTATTAACTTGTTTTTGAAAAGTTTTTCACGTTGTTTGTCTTGTTGAAATAAAATATAAAAATGTTTGTCAGCACTGGTATTATCAGTTTTACGATAGGCCTAGATTAGGTACAGCTGCAAGTTTTCAACTATTTTAACTCAATACTTATGTGATTTTTGAACCACTGTGTATTGAGAATATGAAGTTACAATCTGAGATCGGTTTTATTGGATCAAAATTGGAAGCGATTGGCAATTTTTCACACGAATGCTCACCCACGCATCCAAATGTTTCTTTAGCCGATTGAATATAAAAAAACATCCTAAAATTGTATTTATCTTCATGGCTTTTAGTAATTTTTATTACAGTTAAAACTCAGTGTCAGTATTTAGAACGGGACTTCAAATTATTTACGGCGACCGGCGAGTTGCATCCAAAAAAGTAAAATTTTACCTGAACGAAAAGGCAACCGACGGGATGTAATTCAGCAGTCAAAGTTTGGCCTGGTCAAATGGGATGCAACTCACCGATCCCGATTTAAACATCCACAAACAAAATTGTCAGAGTTACATTTAAAAACATTTTTTTTCTATACGTAGATATGATATACCGTAAAGTATTTCGATAAAATATTTATCTGAGTAATTGTTGACAATAAGATAGAAATATTTCAGTATTGAACGTCGTAAAAATATTAGTAATGTTTATTTTAACGCGTCACCGATAACAACCTGTTTCATTATATTACCTAGAAATGATATGGCTGATGATAACATCTGTACGGAATCAAGTGAAAAGGATCAATAATGAAATTAGATGGAAATTATAAATCATGATTGTAATTGTGTCTGAAGTGAAGATTGAAAGAAGTGAATGTGATTAATGAAAGTGAGGATGAATGGAATGAATATTATATGGTTAAAAATATAAAATGTTATCTTTTATGGAAGATTTTCCTCTGAATCGATTGGTGATCGTTCCAAGTCTTCAGTCCTTCCTTTTGGTTTCAGAAAGTGGTTTTTCGATCATTTTCACTATTAGATTAGATTGGAAATGGAGTGGTTCTTTGTCCTATCCCTCTGCGCCCTTTGCAGATCTATTGTGGTCCAACCTATTCTTAGAGCTCGATATCTAGCTTCATTCTTTTTGTTAGACCTATTAGCCTGGATAGCGCCTTCCTTGCGTAGGGTAGCTCTCTGCCCTCGGTTTTTCTTCTCCGAATAGGTGAAACCTCACCCTTACTGGGCCTTCGCACTCACAGAGTATGTGGTCCGCGGTTTCGTCTTCTTCCTGGCAAAACCTACATAGGCTGTCATCTGCTAGGCCAATGTCCATCATTCTCGTCGTTATCCTTGGGTTTTATGGCACCAGTGCAACGCCTGGTTGTTTATTCATTGGTGGATGCTCTCCTTAGTGAGTTTTTTTGCAATTCTACAGGAAGATTCTGATCTTAGTCGCTCCCTGCTTGGCTAATTCATCATTTTCACTATACTTTTACGTTTATTATTCATAAAACGGAAACCCTTTGAGTCTGGCATTTATAAAATTGCTTTCCTAGTAGAGTAGGAATACTGTCCTGAAATTTCAGTTCAACATTCATACTCTTTACATTAGGAAATATTTTCATACGAAAAATTTAAATATTACATTTTCCGCTACCCACGTGATATTAGAAATCATCAAAAGTTATCAACGGGGACATTAAGCGGAATTCCCAACAGTATGAAGGTCATCAAGTCAGAATATGGCTCACAGACGTTGAATGTCACAAGCGCAACCCCAAGGGTGAAATATAGGAAAGATAAATCGGGTGCGCCCCCTGTTGACATATGACAACGGCGTTCTGAGCGCGTTTCATACGTTATAGCTAAGAAAGTAAGATTCCTTATTCAAATGTATTTTTTAGGGTAGCGTCTAAGGTAAAAGTAAAAATTTAATAATGTTTTAATGTTAATAGAAAATAAGTGTAAGTTCAAAGTCTGAATGAATCCCTACTAAGGCCACCTTAATTAAAAACTGACAAACAACAATTTTTGTCTCAATTATTGCCGCAACCGAAACTGTATTTTTGTTATACATTTACAATTTTATCAAAAAAATAATGTTACTTCCCAGTTAATTGATAAATTGAATTTAAAAATGTAAGAGAAATTAATTATGCGCTTAGTTTCTATTAAAATTAAACATGAGAAAGAACATTACTGAAAATTGTTTTTCTCCAACAACGAAGCCCAGCCCTTAGCATAAATTATGTGGCTAATACACCGGTGTTAGAGCCGTTATATTCTCGGGCATAATTAAATTCCATAAATAAAAATAAATTATCTGGTAAACGCGATAATAAGCATGCAAGGTAGTTACCAAGAAAACAGCACAAAACTTATGCAATCTTTGTATAAACGAGACCCGTTTTAAAATGGGGATATAGTACTTGTTTTGCGAACTATGAAAATTATTTCAAGTTAGTAAATTTTATAAGAATGAGTTTATCAGTGCAGAAGGGTTAAATACAGCACCACAAACTCTTTGAGGATCTGTATACTTGGATACTTAATATTTCTGTTCTTTTTTATATTATTTAAAATGTTTTTTTTTTGTTCACTGACTATATAACGAATAGAACGGGTGAGGAGTTGAAAATTCGCACAGGCCCATTGTACATTAGCTTAATTGCCCTTAATGTTTTCCAATTGTTCAAATTTTATGTCTTGCTGCCATGATATATACTGTGCAACGGTTGGTAGAGCACACTTAAAATACACCTAAAACCGTCCATAGATCATTTCTTGCATTAAAAAGGATTTGCAATGTTAGCAGTGAGAAAAATATATACATTTTTTGCTTAGTGCGAATAAAAAATGAAAATGTTTCGGTATTCTAGCAAATTGTGGAAAAAGTTTTTCATGAGTACAAGGAATTGAGGAAGAAAAATGTTCCGAAACTGTTAAAAGTATAAAAAAAACTATTCTTTTCAAAAACCTTACGTGTAATTATTTCTGGACACTAAAAATTTCCTTCTCTTTGGTTGATAACATTGCATCTACGCAATTAAGAGTATTTTAAAATAGTTTTCCGACAAATTAATAGCAGCTTTCCTATCTACATTCACATTTATTGATATGTGATTGAACCCTAATAAATAATTTTGTTTAATAAAATAATTGTCAATGCTGAAAGTAATCTCGATCCATTTAAATAATGATGATTTTTGTAAATTGCATATTATTTTAAAATAACCTATATTTTGTGTATCTTGTTAAATATTTCCGAGTAATTCTAAGTTGAAATAAATTGGACAAACTTTTTTGATTAACCAAAAAACGATAATTTTTAGAGGTCTGCATAGAATTAAAACAACACGAGATCATTTTCAATAGCTCTTGAATGCACATACAAGCAAATATCGTTAACCAAATCGACCTTTCAGTCTCTCCAGGACTTTGGAGTTGTTGACGAGCTCTTGAATCGGGAACTATGGAATATAGAAGATAATGAAATTCATTCTCTATATCTGTATTCGACCAAAACAGTCATTTTTTCTTTTAGCATTTTACTTTGAAGTTCCAGTAGATCGTAATTGTATTGTACCTTCATTAACTATCTATCGGAAAGCATTTCGATATGGTCCAAGGGCTTTTTTAATCTTCTTCAATTCAGTAGCTCGGATTGTCTTGCCACTGTCACCAAAAAATTGTGAGGTTTCAGAGAGCTAAACCAGCAAGTAGGAAACTGTTAAAAAGAACGAAAGCTTCAAGGATTTTTTTAGTCTGCTTCTTTTTAGTAGCTCGGATTGTCTTGCCACTGTCACCAATACTTTGTAAGGTTTCCGAGAGCTAAACCGAAGAGCCAAAGTCAAATATATTTTCATCAGGATTTAAATTACTTTCAGCTATTTCAGTTTGCGAAAAATTGATGTGATATTAAAAAAAATTAATGTAAGTCTATATCGCTCGCTTCCGGTAAAAGTAATTTTGTCAATACTTACACACATATGTTGCATTACTCGATTGCAGATCAACATTTTTTCCCACCCGAACCGAGTTAAAAAAATTGCCCCAATTATGTCGAAAAGTTCAGAATAAATGGCACTGGAGATCGTGTTTCTGCTTTAGTATTTTAAAAACTGTAATAAGTGCTGCTTCATGTTGTTATATTCAATGAATTGATTGAATAATTTTTGACTTAAATATATAAAAGTTAATCTCCATATTAATTTCAATGAATCCAACCGAAATCAACTTTATGAACCGATTATTGTGTTAATGAAATCCGATTTTGCGTTCCATGCGAAAATTTTGCTAAATTGGATACTTGAAAATCCTCAAAATCGATTTGGCTCTACACCTAATCAAATCAATGGGATAAATGGAATTGGAAAATAGACAAAATCATGGTGGTAATTTTTGTATGCAAAGTTCGTTAAAATACAATCCCACTCTCAATATCAATCAGATCCAATCTGCAATCCAAATTACTTTACGGCGGAGAACGTGGTAAATTGAAATTCATCATAAGTGGTTCTTCCTCTACAGTTTCTATTTTAAGGGTGTTTCTTTATATATTAACTTCTTTTTACCTTCTGCTCAAACAACATAAAGTTTTTTGATGTGATTATCCATATAAAAATCACACCTTGGTGGAGAAAAAATTTTGGTACGAACTCCTATATATATACGTTGTCCGTTTTTTTAAATATTGGAAAAGTAATGCCTCGATGGTCAACATATTCTTTTTGATTTAGATTCGTCTCGGAAAAGTATTTCCTTTGAGAAATCTGTTTTTCATCTTCCATGGTAAAGTATCCTCGCCGACAAACATATCAATCGCATATTGAATAATAAGTGTGAAAATCCAATGGCATATTTATTAAAATAAATTCGAATTGAAAGTCGAAACGTAGATATATGTGTGTTTGGATTTATAAAAGTCGTTTGGTAAAAATATATTTAGAATATTAAAAGTATTGATTATGTCACCCTGTATAGTAAAATGCATCTTTTTTTGTATTAAATTTCTTTATACTATATTAATATTGTCGGTTAAACATCATTTCATCATCAGTTTTAACACAGAAAAAAACCGGGTCACTTTTAATAAAATATTTACGAATACCTACATTCTGTTTACAAAGTAGTATTTATCACTAAACATCTGATAAACAACGTTAAATTGATAAACTATAATTAATCTTTTCCTATCTCACAAAATATTTGAAAGAATGTAGTACATGATATACATGGAAAAAAAAATAATATGGAACACAATATAAGTAATTTTGGCCTTTCTTTTATGTAAAAATAGATTAGAAACCCTAGAAAGGGAGACCAAAGAGAGGGATGGATTCGAACTGATAAAAGTAGATTATTAGTGCAGAGAAAAAATCTAAAAATGTTAACATAACAACTGCAAAAATAATAATATTTCAGATAGGGGCTCGCTAACACAAAACTTCATAATTCAATCTTATGTAATTCTAGAGGAACATCTTAAAATCCCTATCCTATAGAAACAAAAAGAATTTTCCAATATTTGTTTGTTCATCACGATTATCTCAATAAAACCAACTGACGACGGGTCCTTTATCATTTTTATTTGAAGATCTAAGCACTTTATTTGATTAAGACAACGGAATCTATTTTAGTTATAAAAGCCACAAAGCTAAATATCAAAGTATTGTTAAAAGAGACTGGAAATATACCCCACAATACGTTTTTCACGGAAAACTGACTCTGGCATATTGCGAGATTATTTTATAGAAACCAAGAGAACCACTGACAAAGGATAATGCATTCGAAAGTGCTGCAGCGCTGGAAGGCATAAATTCATTTCTTTTCTTTACAATTAAAACTAAAACATAAAGTGACTTTTCAGTTCAAATTTAAACAATTATACAGTCAGAAAAGCAGGAATATCTCAATATAACTTTCAGTGAAGTTCTCTATAGGATAAGCTATCAATTATTCATCCGAAAAGTTAATGAAGAGATAAAGAATTTGTTAAAATTTTTGTGGAGCAGTACACAAAATGATGCATCACCGTATAGCTTTTGTTCCCATTCCATATTTTTCCCTTAAATATCTTTCTGTCAAGTTTTTTTTTAACAATCTATCGCTGAAAAAGTTAAGGGATTATATTCTTATTCGCTGCTAACGAGACAGGTTCCTTTCACATTTCCTTCTTCTTTCTTCCGGGTCTCTTTCAAATGGCTTTCGTTGTTTCAGAGAATAACCCCTGTGTAGGTTCTGTATTTCCTACTATATCCTAATACCTCCTTCCAGTGGCGAATCATATATTTTTTCATAGAAAGTTATTTTTTAACGTTGAATGGATATATTTGGACAAATGAAAAAAGTTAACAGAATGTTATAATAGGTTGAAGTTTAGTGTAAGAACTTTACATTCATATACGACAAATCTTTTATATTTGGTAACATGGTCATCTCATTTATTCATTCATTCACTCACTCATTCGATTGGGTAGTTCCTGCGATGCCCGTCTGACATTTCTTCCTTTTCAAAACAAATTTCTAATAGTATTGCTTCTTGGTAAGTACAGTTTTCACTGGTTAAAGTGCATCCATTGATACTAGATCCAAAATTAGATACCAATTTGTAAAAACTGATCCTCCAATTATCTTTCAACAATTGCACTTGTAAGAATGCTTATTCAACTTTTCTAATACAAACATTTTAACTGCAAACTTAAATTTCTTTCACACTCCACGTATCAGCTTTTCTGTATTCCATTTATTTTTTGACATCGTTCGTTCCAGACTCTATACCCTCATTGATTCAATTGTAGTTCCGTCCTTGTCTGCTACTATATTTTAATACTACCTATTCTCTTTCATTTCTTCTAGTTAAGTTCACTGTTGGATTCAGCTCGACTGGAGACAGGATTTTGTCGTTATATTTTTACAGAATATGAAATATTTAAAAAGCTTTTACGGGTTTGCTTGAGGTAAAGATTGGTCGGAGGATTTTCTCCTGACTTTAATTGGCTGCTATGGAATATTGTTGGTATATTAATTAAAAGGTGGTAATAGATGTAGATCTTAGATAAAGATTAACGGTGGGATTTTATAACTAGGTAGGGTAAGTCAATTCAAACTTATTTTTGTGACAGAAAATTGAAAGAATTCAAAGATATAGAGATACAAAGACAAATAACTCCAAGGGAGAAAGTGAAAAATTTGTGGGAAGGAATAAAAAAGGGGTAGTTAGTTGGGGGAAAGAGATACCTAGTCCCTTCTGGTTTGTGGGAATTTTTGCGGTACTTGGCGAGTCGCAATTGCTAGATCGTCGACAGAAAGAGTGCATTCCTGGTTTACAGGACTCGGTTGCTGGAAGAGGTGGTATGAAATTTGAGTTCAGCGGTCTTTGTGGACTGAAGAGTGAAGTGAAATTCCATACTTTGGAAAATGCTTTTCTAGGAAATGCGAGAGAATGAAATGTACGTTAAAACTTTCTGAGAACATTTTTGCAGTTTAAATAGCCAAAAGTATATAAAAAAGATGACTACTTTGGAGGTTGATTTGTATCTCGTAAATCATCTCTGGTATATGGGAAAAACTTTTCCTTTGTAAGTTCACTTTCTTTTTGTTCGCATTGTTCGCAATAAAAAACCACTCTGCATACAACATCCAGTCTCGACACACACACACACAACATGAAAGTAAAAACAGAAATTGCTAGAGACGTTTTCACCAAAAACATATATGTAATATAAATCTTTGGTATGTGTTGGAAAGTATAAGATTAATAACACGACAGCATCTCAGTTTTTCTATATTAAAGAACGCTCTTCGTGTATAAAACTATTTTTTGCTACATGGTTGCTATATTTTTGTTTCAACCGCAGATACGTTGACTAGTGCCATAAATCTCCACTTGGATGTAGGAAGAGAAACGAAAATGTGTGATATATTTCAGCTATTAGATGATAAATTAGATATTTCTATTGATTGAATCGATAGCTTGACAGCTGAATTCTCTTTCGGTTCAACAAGATGATGAAGATAAGTGGTATCGATTGCCATGCCCCAATAAAGAAATATTTTTTCGTTTTTTTTCCGACGCCCAATCTTTTCTTTTTCCGGTGATTTATGTTTTGCTTTTATTCAGTTAGATGTAGACAAGGTGGATTTGAAGTGTGACGATGTTTTCAGACATTAACTCAGTTAATTGCTGCATATTGATACGGATTACACTGTTATTTTTGTTAAAGGAAATAATTCAATATCTTAACATTTATCTTCATGGACCTTTACATACAACCCTCTTTGGATTGAACAGGATTTGTAGTATGCACCTCATTGTTACAGAGCTTTAAACGTTCACGAGCAATCTCAACATTTTCCAATTTATATTTCTATTCTATTTCAAGCTTTCTATATGTACATCGGAAGTGTACCTTCTTCTGCTTCTTCACCAGGAAGCAATATTCCGAAAAGATCGTGGAGACGCTTAGTTTCGCTGCTCGTGACCATTATAGATGAAGTAGAACAGGTTGATTCGTGTTCAGAACTTTTATATGATAGCCGGAATGGAGAAGTTGAAGTGTCTCTGTCCTTTTGGATCTCAGAGACAAACAGTGGGACTGTAAGCGGAGAGGCTTAGTACGTGTTTTGTTTTCATATTACTTCTCCTATATAAGTCTTTCCTTCCCCTCATCTTTCTCCTTTCTACGTCTTTCTCTCTATTTCGAAAGTATCCATGTTTCACTCTTATACTAAATGTCGGCTATTCCGCTTTCTTCAACTTTTCACATGTTCCAGACAGTTCTCGACATTTCGATGACAGTTTTAGATGATTCCAAATGTTTTTCTTCATTTTCCACTTCATGGACATTTACATATTCGACAGTACTGGTCCAACGCCACAATATAAATAATATGAATTAGTAATCAGCTTACAGAGAACAACTCTCTTCACTCATAAAAATAGAAACTTTTCAAAAAAGAATTCATCGCATTGCAGTTGGAAGTATTATGCTTTTTTAACGTCGAGATTTAAAAAACTTTACTTCGTAGCAAATCGGTTATCTCCCTGAAGGAAGCACCTGATCAAATTAAAAGGAAAAAAAGTTCTACAGATCCTCCAAAAAAACACTAGATATATTGTAAGCATTTATTTGCAAAGTTGCGTAAAGTTTTGTAATTGAATTTATTTACTTTTATTCTTGAAAACTGTTTCAACTACGATTGTGAGAGAAGCTGTATCTACTTAATATCTATTACGAGGCAGTGATTTTTTTTTTGAATTCAGCCTCTATTTTCTGAAAACTTTTGAAAAATTGTTGAATGTTTTTTCTCTTTCAAATATATATGTCGATAACAGTAAAAGGTTGACTTTGTTTGAGAAGCACCTACTGTTAATTTGCTTAAATCTTCTCAGATTTGTTAAATTATGTTCTCAAATTTTATCAGTGTAAGTTTTTCTTTATATTCCTCTACTTAATTTGCGTATTTGATGAATTGGTTAATGACAATTATAATTGTAGACAGTTTTTCCGTTACACAACATATAAAAAATTATATTTCAAAATTCCATGTAGAGAAAAAAGAGAACAACACCTACCAGCAAACTGTTATTCATAGAATCCATTTTTCCTGTTGTTTACAACTGTCGGAAAACAAAATCAATAAAGATTATTTATGTATCACGTCGATTCGGTCCTGGGTGATTGTAAAATGGACAGTGGATATTCGAGAATCTGTAAATTGTTGGTACGTGATTTAACAGTGTCTATCCAAATAAAAAATGCATTCTAGTTAAGCATGTCAGACTCTGGAAAGTTAAAGGGATCAAATCATGGGCGTAGTTAAATTTGTAAATATTGATACATGCTCTGCATCAACTCAAGATTAAAATGAAATGAAATTTTAAAATATTCACTGAAAACCACATATTTTTTTTATAATCCAACCCAATATAATTGATGATTTGAAGACAATATATTGAATAACATCATAACATTTTTCGGGACAAATATTTAATTAGCCTAACCCATAAAATGTCATGCCAATGATACATGGAATAAAGGGATAGCGAGTTGAGCATTCGAACGAACCGGCAGTTTCTGTTTTGAGAAGATTAGATTTACGGACGCCTACTTTGATAGAGGGCAAAATGGAGATGCGGTGTACTGGTTCATTCTTGTTAGGATATCGGGTTTTCATGCAGGGGTGGCTTATCATTGTTACCAAACAGACATGGAATCTTTAGGAATCGACGCTCTTTGTTATTATAACAACATTAGTTTTTTTTATCCACCAATAATTATACATTATAATTTACAGTTCATTTATATCATCCAGAAACAAATATTCAAAATATGAATCTTTGAATTTTGAATAAATTCTTTTTTGTTAAAAAAATTTCATTGAGAATAGTCCAATGACTGGTCGTTGTGAAAAGCCCTGTATGTTCCGTAAAACTTTATTATTGACCTTCCCCTTTGGTCTTAAATACTTCTTTTCCATCCTCCTTTTATTTTTTAATTTTCCTATTGAAAATAATTCTGCAACGGATAATAAAATAGTTTTTTTTATAAATCCGGTTCTGTAAATATATCTGTAATGCGTGCTGGTAACATTTTAAATATAAAACAGTATGGGTAAAATTGTAGCCTGATGAAAAATCAAATGCAATCGAATAATTTCAATATTCCATCATTTTAAATGGAACATTTTTTGTTAAACTGGATAGAGAAAAAAATTAAGACTTACATGTCTATGATCCACGGTGTAGCCCTTTTATCCATAGTCTATTTGCTCTGTACCAGTTTCCATTCTGAAGATCGAACCACATTTTCACCACATTTAGGTATTACTGACATTAGATTTATAGTTATTTAATAGTAGGACTGACATTAAGTTACTAGTTTGATCATAGCAAAACTATTAACAAATTTCAACAACATTGAAACTTATTTCACTACACTAGGTAGGTACCTATAGGACTATTTAATTTATAGAACTTAAGTTTTTTTTATATAAGTATTTCATAAATTTTTAATACTAAATATTGAAAGTATTTTTCTTAATTTATTTCAAATAAACGATAATATATTGAATTATTTTAATGGCAGTCATCTACCTTTAAAAACCAAACCGGAATAATCGTATGGAGAGTCTGTAAAAAATAAGAAATCCATATTAAAAAATAGAATTTGAAGAAAATTTGTTTTTTAACATTTATTATACAATTTGGGCCGCAAAGAAATATATTTTTGATATTTTTTATTTGCAACAAATCCACACAAAAAATGTTTATGTATTTTGATAGTCACATAACATTACAAAATATACGACATAATGAGTGATACTATATTTCAAGTGAAATTTTCAAAAATAATAAATGGTTTATTTTGTGAAGAAAATTGTTCGATTGAAGAAGTTTCAAAAATTACAGAATATATTATTATTAGTATCAGTTATATAACATTACAAGAAAAATATAAACTTACTGAATGTTAAGTCATTTTCCTTTATTCAAAAAATTAGCCCGCAATTCTTAGAAAACAGTATTTTCATTACGCTCAATATAAACACTTATTTTTAACTTTATTTCAACAGTTCAGACACTGACTACGCAGTTATTTATCACTCGACTCGATGTTTTGATGTTTTTTGCTTAAAACGTTTTTGTTAAGTACCGGACAATTTGTAATTCCAGGTATGGAGTCAGCACTATTTAAATGTTTTTATTAAGTAATTAGAATTGAGAAAATTGTCCAACACAAATTATTTGTTCAGTTTTTTCTAAGAAGACGGAACAAGAGAAGGATTTGGTAGTCAAAAGTAAATTGAAACTAATATCATTAGTATAAAATAGAGAAAATCAAAATATTATGAGATGAATAGAAGCGACACAGCTTGCGATGAACAGGGAAGAGAATTATATTCCACAGACTTACCCTGAGAACCAGACATGTGTTTCATATTAAAAACTGTAATTCAAGGTAGATTATTATTAAATAAAATTCGTACATTAACAAGGAAGTCGCATCCAATTAATTCCCGTCCACGACATGTTTATAACTTTCATTATTCCATTTCTTTTTAATTAGAATAAAGTAAGCATCTCCGAGAGCTTCCTTAATATTATCTTCCAACGTTTATTAAGTGAATAACTCTGTGTTTAAATTGTAAGTACCAGTAAAACGTGTTCGTGATGCCTTGTTAATTGCAAAATCAAGTAATTCTTAGTGCTTTAAACATAATTTATACATCCTGAAACTCTATCCCTCTCTTATTACGAAGCTAGGATACAAAGTTGAATTGATACTTCCCAGTTTATACGAGTTATAGTCGAGAAGCTAGTGCGAAAACGTTGAGAAAAGCGTTAGAGAACGAATTATTTTCATTATAACTTCAGGATTATGTACGTTTCGTCCTAATAAATGAGCTTTTGAATTTAATTGGGTCAAATGATAAATAAATGGTTGCATTACAGTTATAATGGTCAATGGGATCGAAAATGCAGTAATATACTGATTGATTGATTGGATCAGCACACCAGTCAAAGGCTTAAAGTCTTCGGCACCTCAGTGTTCTTGGTTGTACCGTTTATGTGAAGAGACCAGTAGCCCTTATCAGGCTCAGCAGTCCTTTCACTAGGTTCTTTTTGGAGATATCTTCCCTTGGATATTCTACGACTGGTGTTTAGTTTGAGTCCATCGAGACATACAACCACGTGCAGCAGTTTTATATATCCCAAATACTGGTTCAGGACCAGTGAATGCAGTCCCAGACCCTAGCTTTGCTGGGATGTCTGCCTTTTCGTTTCCTACAATGCCCTTGTGCCCCGGTAGGGTGATATACTACTTTATACCCCACTTTTCTTGATGTTTCACCGCAAACATATACTTTTTTGATGTTGAAGCTCTTTAAAATTTTAATGGGCCAATAGGATGGTGGCGTAACCGTCACTTGTAACAGTGTAACCGAAACCAGTCACTATTAAGCGGCTTCCTATATATGAGTACGTTAATTGAATACATTACGATGTAATACAACCCAAAGTAATCGTGATAATCTGAAATCCACCCTAGTTCATCCACAACAATCAAGTAAATTATCCCTTTTTGCTACCCGACTAATATTTCCATTTCTGTGCTTCGTTGACTGCGGACTTTAATGTTAGATACGTGTCGGAATTGTGTACGTCCTTCGTTTTTCTTGCCGGTCCTCCTTAAGCCGTTCGGGATCTAGTAGTCTTTGGTCAACGCCGACTGCCTTTACAGTCGACTCATTATTTAAGCCATCTTCCAAAACCAACTTTGTAGAGCCTTACTCTATCAACTTCGGATCTAATAGGTGTCACAAATTAGGACGGTTCCTTCCTACAAGCTGGTTACTCAGTGACGTGGATGTTAATAATTAAAAATTGTTTTATAGAATTTGAAGTTAGGTTTCGAATAATTTTTTTGTTTTATTATTATACTCTCCAAAAATGAATACATACAGTAGCATTCCAGAGAGGAAGGAGTGAGAAGCAGGGTCTCCTATAACAGCGAATCTCAACTGGTACACTGATAGCTCTAAAATAGACTCTGGAGTAGGAGCGGATCACGATCTCTCTAAGCCTAGGAAACTATACCACTGTCTTTCAGGTAATGGTGGTGCAATGTTGTGCAGAAGAGTTGATGAGACGGGAGGTGGATAACCAAAGAATCGTCATCTACTCTGACAGCCTAAAGGCGGTAAGCTCAAATCAGACAACATCAAATCTGGTGTGGGAGTGTCGCAAGGCCCATAACTGAGGTCATATTAGAGCCAGAACCTCCCTGTGGAGTTGCAAAAAACCTCACCAATAAGAGCATCCACCAATGGATAAACAACCAGGCGTTGCGATGGTGGCATAAAACCCATGACAAAGGCACGGTCAACTATTCCTTTAAGCACTTCGGCTAAACTGTCACGCGACCTACTGAAACGACGAGGATAATAGTGGGAATGCTGACCGGACATTGTAGGTCCAGGAAGCATATGCACACAATTGGCCTAGCAGATGACAGGCTATGTAGGTTTTGCCAGGAAGAAGACGAAACCACGAACCACATACTCTGTGAGTGCGAAGGCATAGTAAGGCTGAGGTTTCGCCTATTCGGAGAAGAAAAACCGAAGGCAGAGAGCTACGTAAGGGAGGCGGTATCCAGCAATAATAATTTTCAAATAGGCTACAGGAAAATCCAGTGAAAAACAAATTTATCAAGAAAACGTAATTTACAAAATTATAACATTTAGAATCCCATCACATTAATATTTTCTTCCAAATTGAATATTTAAATCTCGATTGCGAAGTATATATTTCAAAATTTAAATGCATAAACCAATATAAAGGCTCAACATCCTGGATTTCCGGAATACAGACAATTATCTCGGCATTAGATATCTCTTGAATAACTTTAGAAAATTTCAAGGCGGATGCTTAGCCGGATTTGGATACAAGTGAGTTATTATTGAGATAGATGTAAATAGGACGCATTGAGGAGATTTTATTCTTATCCTAATTGTATTTTATTTTTTATAAAATCCAATAGAAAGATTTTGATTATTAAATAATACAGTTAAAATTCATATTGATTTAAGAAAAATTATATATTGTTATCTTTTATAAAACCAGCTGATATTTCTCGTCGTTTTTATTGAATCAAAATGGTAGTTTGCGGACATCAGTTAAAATCACTAAATCCTTTATCTTCCGGTACTTAAATGAGATATTTTACTCTAGATAAATTAGAGGGAAAGCCTTGAGAATCACAAGATTTTCTAATTAACGAAGCAACCACAATTACATTTAGTCATTAATTTGAATTTCAAGGCACATTAACTTTACCACCAAGCCATTTTTACTGCTGTTATTTTAATTATTTTCTATCTTTCGCCAAAAACATTAAACTATAATTAAGAGAAAATAACGCAGTCATGGAAATTGTGGTGAGTAAACAGTCAAAGGATTTTTATAATATCCACTGAAATAACGGCTCAAATGAAATTTAAGTTTTATTCATCACACCAATTAATTAATTTATTTTCTAATTAAGTTTGATAGTAATTAATATCAGCAATTGAAATAGAGGTAGATATTTTTACAATATTTTAATCAATTACTGTGTTTAAAGCTGAATAAAAAGAATATCCAGGAAAAAGGAATTTAAAAACGAAGGATTAAACAATTTAGGTTTCAAATGTTTCAAATAATTCTTGCACCCGAAATTTCTAGTACTCAAACTTGAAAGTTCGTGACTCGTCGACCGTGTACTGTTTTTTAAACGAAGAAATATTGAAAGGAATTTCGGAATTACATCCTTAATCGGTTGTAAGCACACTTGTGCACATGCTCGAAAATGTTATTGAATTAAAAAGGGTGCATAGTGAATAGCTACTTACCAATTCGACCAGCTATAAGCATCCGTTTCTTGTTTTTAAATCAATATTTTATTCATACAACAAATCCCTTGGGGTAGTTTAAGAGCTATGAATGATGATTGCATTTTTATGTTGCCACTTGGAAACATTAATTTTTAATTTTCTTCGCATAGGTATCAGGGTGTTTCGTATTCGACGGGAAGCGTTTTAACAAATATATAGTTACCAAGATAAAGGATGTTAAGAAACTTTCACTATTCTGTATCTCGGTAATTAAGCTAGTAAAACTTTGGTCGAATATCGATACTCTGTATAAAACTCATAAGAAAATAGAACTCAACAAAAAATAGAGTTAAAGAAATTGTTTTTATTGCAACAACTCTCTTGTCAGTGGATCTTCATTTGAACTTTTTGTATCCTTAAAACCACTATAAATGTCGCTTTTAGCAACTTATTCACGCTACTGAACCCGAATCACTTTGTCAAGCTTCTAAGCTGGGACATTATTTGTCTTCCCACATTTTTTTTTCGGCTCGATCGATAAAGGAATATTTCATATTTATTTCCACCCATGTAATCATTATAAGAAATATATTTTGTAATTTGTAGAATGTCATAATAAATTTACCATGTTCCAGTAATAAAAAACTTCTGGACTCTCTCAAAACCAGCGAAACTGTGTGCCTTGTATTACAAATAATAGGATTAACTTTTCAGTTCATTTTTCGATGAAAAGTTTTATGATTGATAGACAAGGGTCTGCAAATTCTCCGAACCAATATTGAAAGCCATCAGCTAGAAATGTTTTTTCTTTATTTCAAGTTATTCTTGTTTCGAAGTCGGATTGGTTATGGCATAATGAGTTTCCTGGAAGTTTTTGATTTTCCTATATGGTCGTTGTCTGGAATTCATGTTTTTATGGATACCTCATGTCAATCGGTGATGCGAAAATGTATCGAATAAAATAAAAGGTTAATAACGAGAATATTAAGAAGCCGTGGAAAGTTTTACATTACTACAGATATCTTAATATGGCATATCGCAGGCTACTTAAAAATTAATTATCTCAGTTAAGTGTTTACTTATATCAATTTTTATTATTTATCTTAGTGAGGATACAAATCATGTAATTGACGAAACCGATCAAGTATTAAATGTTATCCAAACAAGAGGGTTCAATAAAACTCAAAGCCCAAACCACAATAATTTAATTTGTCCACCAAAAGGACAATCAATCTGCTACTAGTTTCGGTAAATTAATTAATTAAGACTGGAAAATAATTACATGGAAGACACGAAATTTCTCTAAAATTCTTTATAATTTAAAAAAATTTTAAAATCTATATTCACTTTGGAGGATCCATCCAACAAAAAGGGGGTAATAAATTTGGATTTAAAACCACACTTGAGATATGGATGAACTCTTGGAATTAAATGTTATATTTGATAAGGGTTAAAACAATTAATTTCTAAATAAAGTGCATATGAAACAAAGACTGACTTTAAAATATAGTTACAATGTCTAAAAATTTGCTGGTTGATATGTTTACGTCAATGTTCATATCGGTATCAAAACATTCTCATCACGCATTTCACCAAGTCATTCCCTAATGTTTATTTTATCAATTCCAAGCAAGTTCTATTTTCGACTTTATTTAAGCGAAGTGTCTGATAATTTTGAAAACAGAAAATGAAGAAAAATGTGAAACTTAGCCCAGTCGTTGAGCTTTCCACAATAGAACTTTTGTGAAAATGAAATAAAACAAAAATTTCACCGCAGACCTAATGCTGAGTGATTTTTCTGACCTAGTTAGTAGTTTTTCATATTCTAGGGACATTTTATGGAAAAACGCTTGTGACTCTTTTTATCAACATTGTATTTTATTCCATAAAAACGTTGGTTTATGCTATTGTTTGATACAAATAAGGAAAGTTCTAGTCCTTATCACATCCTCATAAATAAAGAAATTTACAGCTCGCTCAATGAACTTTTGACGTTATTATAAAATAATTTCGTTACGAACCTGCTCTATTGTTGTAGGCTTTTCCCAAATGGAACCGGATGAGAAGTAAACGTCAAAACTGAATCGAGTTTTATGGATATATGGGATGATGCTTGATATCCCTTGGTATTGATGCGAGATCGTATTTAGAACTGTATGCTTACAATACACGTGCCAGGCAGTTAAATTTGGAATTTGGTCTAGAAATTTCTGAAAACATATTTTATTGCCATACTTTACACTAGAGAATATATCTAGCAAAAATAAAATTTCTTATTTGGTGAAGACGAAATTGTATCTAAATGGGAAGAAGTATGTACAGGAGTTTCACCAAGGACACCAAGTAAATCGGGAAACTACGATAAATGCATGGGAATTATGACAGGTGTCCTAAAAGTATAATATCAATATCCTGGGAAACAACAGAATAGAAAATAAAGGCCTAAAGTTCCTAACAATTCCAGAACGATCTATTGGTTACTTCTCTAGAAAAGTATATTTGAAAAACCCTGTATATTATAAGGGTCAGACTTTTACCATTGAGGTTACACAATACTTCTTTCTGTTATGCTACATCTCGACCGATTATAGTATTCCATTTCATCGTAATCTATTCTAATGTCTCGGTTGAATTGAGCCGAGCCACAAAGCATAGACACAGACACTACCCTCTTACTTCCAAACCCATCGCTACTGATGGATGTTGTGGCTCACTGTACGTCTATTTTGATGTCGTGATAGTTTGGTCCATTAAGTTCTCAATGACCGCACTTTATTATTGCCGCACTGTAATTGAGCCAGTAATCGCCTACTCTACTGCGGAATGACTCCGGTGCTTTCCAGAATGGACTTTATCTAAGATGGAAGCCGATACGTGTTGATTACTTTTCGAGAACTTGTTTAATTCTCATTATTTTTCTTTTTATGGACCTTAATGTACGATATGAAAAGAATTTATTGATATCCAATTGAAAATAGCGAGAATAAAAATAAATTTAATATGGAATTTATCCCTACAAAGCTACTGCTTCACTTCCATCAATTTATGTGTCAAGTGTCCTTATTCATTTAATTTCCAGGTCTTTCAATCGAAATCATTTCCAAAATAATAAAAGAATTTCTCATTTTAATGTAGAGCATCAATTATTTGTAAGCACTCTTAAATTACCTCGCTGCTGGCCTGTTGTTAACGCTCATTATTATAATCTACTCAAGGAACAATTCTATGGAAACGTTTTTCCTGGCAAAGCAATCCAAGTTGCACGTCTTCAGTTTTATTCATTCACAGAGAAACTAAATGTCCTAATTCCAATTAAATATGTTTGAGTGAAATTAACCATTTAACCACTGGTTAATAAAAAATAGATAGTATATGGTACCCTATCAAAAGACTAGAAAATTTTGCAAAACGACGTAAATAGTAAGTAACAAACTATTTGAGCAATACCAAGACCAAGCGTCCAAGCAAAATCGAGACCGTTACCAAGCTGTCTTGGTATTGGTCTTAGTTCTTGCTTTGCTTATCACTTGTGAAGAAGCTCCCTCAAATAAGTTCTCGAGATAGGGCGATCTGGGTATCTCTTATTAAATAAACGTTCCGCTTCATGGAGATTCTTTCCAGATTCACCAATTATTAAGATAGCTGCTACTTTGTCGGCTTGAGTACGTACCATTTTGCCTATGTAAATTCTTAAACGTCTCGTTAAACAATAATAAAATTAAATATTTAAGAAATTTAGAAAAACTTTGCAAAGCAACAAATACTATTAAATTAAAAACGTCAATTTTTTTGACAACTAACCAGAGGCGGACTGAAAAATCTTCAATATTTAAATGTGAAATCATAATTTTGATATTTATTTATCCGTCAAAATTAGTTTAAACCCAAACAAAATTAATATGGCTATGTAGCCAATGTCAATGCCTTTCAAACGAGATATCACTTGCCATAAGGTCGTATTTAAAAATTATTGGCCAGAGTGGCACTGTGACGTCATCTATTACTATTACGGCACTGTTACCATTCGTAGAGAAGATTTCAACACTTTATTTTCACATCCAAATTTTATTAATGTAAGTATAGCCGTTCAAAATATACGAGGGTACTTTTGAATAGCACTGTATATTCGGCTTGTATTGCTATTGCCTTTATTAATTAACCACTAACTAGTATTGTAGGCAATTTCTGTACATTCTGTGGACAATAATTGCTTTTTGTTTCCATTACTTAGATTTAAGTTGTTAACTATTCCTGTATGAAATAGCATAAACTTTAAGTGGTAGAAAAAGGGGAGATTGTCTTTGTTGGGTTGAATAACGATGTTTATAGCTTTGGGTGAGGTTTTAGTGGTTAAATCGAAGTTAAAATAGCTTTAATGATAGTTTTAGTGAAACTATAAAAGTATTGATTTTAAATAGAGGATTTTAATCATTATACAGTTGTTTCCAATGTAATCTGAAGTAAAGTCGCATCCGAAAATTGTGTTTGAACAGATCTATCAAGTTTTTCTTCATTTGTTGTAGTTTTTTTTTTCTATATTCCTTCTCAATCGTTTTTTTTTCAAAGAATCACCTATTTCAATGTGAGTATAAGCATATATAACATAATGGAAACGGTTTGAACGTTGATCGGTCCGATGACCTTAGTAATCCCCTAATACTAACCCATTTCTAACGTCATCACAGCCTGTTGCACCGAATCGCTTCGGGCAGAATATTTGCAAAAGACCGTTTTTCAATAAACCTTAGTCAAAATTTTATGGAGCGTATGAAGTTAGAAACATTGCCGTACGATTACAAAATGAGAAAAATAATATTTGTGAAAAAAAATCATTCATTTTTCTTACTTTCATTGGAAGATAGTTGGAAAAGATCTAGTAGGGATAACATGAACAACGAAAAGATCAAAAGAATGCATAGGCCAGGCTGGAGACAGGTGTCCTATGGTCACCGCCAAAAAATCAAACTGGTGGAGTTGGAGGAACATTCCTCCATCCAAATGCATGGAAGTATGGAATCTCAGGACACAACTGGATAGAAAAGGAAGATTTGTTGTCTACGGATATTCTTGAATTCCTATTAGCCTCTGGGATTTTTCTTGAAGACTGAGTGGAAGAAGATGGTCCAATAGATCTTTCAGATCTCTGTGAACGAGGCAAAATTCCAATTTTTTTCAATTAACCAAAAATTGAATCACCCGCAAAAGCAGTTTATGATTTCCGTCACAGAGTGAATAAAAAAATATTAATTGCTTTTGGTGAATCGTGATTTATTACAAATTTAATCAATCAAACTGAAAATTTTTCGGTACGCCAGTGACCCATCTACAAAGAACGTCGCAACCGCTGATGTGGGTTATTTTTGAAATTACTTCTAAAATATCGCAAAAGGTCTCAATTTATTTTTAGTAAAAGCAATGTAGTAAGCGATACGAAGGCTTTTATGACAAAAAAATTTGATACGTCAATTATGTCCAAAACTTATGTCAGAAATTGGAGTGGATTGGATTTTATGGAATTTAACGAAGCTTATTTTTTCTCTTGTTAAAAATAAAAACGTACTGATTCGTCCACATTTATATAATATATAGTTTGCTGAAAGAAATCAAAGAATTGTTTCAAAAGCAATTGCGCTTGGGTCAAAAAATAATTGAATGAGTTGTAGGTCATTTTTAAAAATTGGAATGAAGTAAAAAATTATTATTATAGTTGGAATTTTCTACTTATTTTCCAATTAAATTGCAACAAATTTTACTTTTTCTAAAAAGAAAAATACTCCAGCTTTCTTTTATACTTTTATGAATGAACATTGCTTAGTGTTTCAGCCAAAAAACATTAATGGTAAGATTCAGTTAAGTGAGGTCAACGTAAAGATAGTGTAAAAACTTGAACACCATTTCCAGCGACAGCGTTCTTCAAATTACTCCCATCATTTTCAAATTCTCCCTAGTGTAAGATAATCAATTGCTTGGGGGATAAATTAGGTTTCCGCTTCTACAATAGTGAAGAGTATTACAGAAGAGCAATTGATTATTCTATGCCAAAGCTGAAGCGCCTTTATTGTTACAGAACTGACCATAGTTCCTAATCTAGCCACTTGAGAGGAACAATTTCAGTAACAAACGTCTCTAGCGAATCTCGAAAACAATACCCTACTGAAACGTGCTCCAAATAACACTAATTGGATATTATTTAATATATGTTGTAGCTTAGATGCAATTACTGTATGCAGATAACAAATTGTGGCCGTGGATAGTACGGGGACTGGTAAATTAAAATCATTCTGAATAAATATTTTGAAATAAGAAATAGGAAAATGGATATATAAGTGGTAATGTTGAGTTTGCGGTTTAAAGAGTACACAATTAAAATACGGAAAATTATTAAATCGAATAACGCAAATGAGAAAGAAACATTTAAACTCAAAACGAAGGTGTTACGTACCACATTTTTACTGTCGCTCGACAACCGGTTGCACGAAAATCGCAAGAATTTAATTACGTCGTTTTGAAGTTTAAAAGGCAAAAACGGATATCTGAATAAACGACAAATTTTCAATTTTCCCCACGTTCTGTTTATTAATTCGGAGTAGCTAGTTCATTTTAAACCGAAATTTCCAACATTCATACAAATCAATTACTACTTTTTTTTCCTTTAATTTACCACTAAATTGCTTTTGCAAAAAATCTGAATGTGCAAAAATATTCCTCTTGTAACTTTTGTTGCCTTTTTCTTTACACCAAGTGAACCAGTTGAAAGTTCCTGACTGTTAACAACATTATTTATTAATAACAGTTCGTGGATAGTAACTGTAGGTGTATGTTTTCCTAACTCAATACAATGCAAATTAGTTTTGGATTGAACAGCGTGATAATTAAATTGTTTTGAAACATGGAGTTGGGAATATGTTTTAGAAGCTCCCTACGCTCTGTCCTTGCGTATATAAAAGCCACATGCTGGTATTAAAAACGGATGTAATATTTATTTGAGGTGAAAAATTTGGTTTGGTCCAATAAATTTTAGTCCGGTTGCTATGGATATAATATTCTACTCATTCTGCTGATGGTTAAGATACAGCTAAGGTTGGATGATCTGTATCTGTAGAGTAGGGAGGGTGAATTAGGCCCACAGCACTTAGGCCATATTTAAATCCCTCCGAGGAACCTTTCCAGGAAGATGGACAGGTCACTAGGAGACATCTCCTTTCTATCGACAGGTGTAGGCCAAGGCTCACCGAACATACACTCTCTTATTGACGATAACTCCGGGCACACGCATAAGACATGTCTGACAGATTCATCATCCTGTTAAACATAACCTGCATAGAGGTGTGTCCACTAGCCCCATTGTATGGAGGTGTTTTCTTAATTGACAGTGGCCAGTCAGAAATCCAAATATTTTTTCGACTCCAGCTTCCCAGGGTCGCCAAGGGTGATCCTGGCAGGACTGCATCCCTTGATTTCATCCCATCTCTTTAGAGATTGAGCATGGGTCTAAGGTTTAGCTAGTTCCGCAATTGTCGAATTCGTCAGGCCGTAGGTATCGCCGGGTCCAAGATTTCTTAGTCTAGTCGCTTCCCTGGCTAAAGAATCAATAATACGGTTACCTTTGCTCCTTTTGTGCCCCTTAACCCACCTCAGTTGGATGATTATTTAATTTCAGAAGAAGTATAGGTTTGTTTGTGGAACATTTTCTTGACAATACGTGGAGTGTCTAATAGACCCACTCACCACAAATATAGCCTAACTTAAAGGTCATTGAATGGTTTGGTATTGAAAATTAGAATATATTAATTCTTGATGCTTTAGAAAATTTTCAGAGACTGGTCTAAGAGTCCATGGAATGATGAAAAGATGAGGTTTTTTAAATTTGTCTGCTCGAACGACCTTTTTCATTAACCGGTTCGTTATTTATTTACCCTGTTTTCGTTTCTGCACTTTACAAGAGATGATGTTTCAATTTCATACGTAACTGTGTCCAATTAGCTTTGTTGTAATTATACGAATAGTGAGAAACGAATTTGCTCTGCAGTAGTGTGCATTGCGGTTTGTTTTATTTTCGAGTTCGTAAGCTGAAAATAACGGTGTAACCCAAATAAATGCAAGATATTCCTAATTAAAATCTCTGCGTTCTCAGTGAATTATCCAGAGAACTTATCCTTTTAAAGCCGAATGTTAAAAGTATAACAGCTTTGTGAAAATTATGTAGCTTCGTGGACCATGATCTTTTTTTTTAAAGATGTCGTCGAGATAAAAGATGAAATTGTTGAGAAAAGTTAACGAATGACTAACTAGCAAAGATTTTGTTTCCTGATACAATTCTTATCCATCCCATGTGAAGTTTTAACTTATAAACAAATACTGTGCGTCCATATAATTTTTTATTAAATACCAAAGCTTTCAATTCTAGAGACATTTGTTTTTGACAACTGAAAATATATATATATTGTCTATTCTTTTCAGGTGATTGGTGCTGCAATCTTTGCCCTTTGCCTCTGGCTAAGATTCGAACAGGGCATTCAAGAATGGCTGCAGAAATTGGATTCTCTGCAATTTTACAATGGAGTTTATGTACTTATAGTCGCTTCGCTGATCATCATGATTGTGTCCTTTATAGGATGTATTAGTGCCCTGCAGGAGAGTACCGTGGCCATTTTACTGGTGAGCACACTTTCATTGTACATCTTTATTGTTATTGGTGTCGTGTCGTTGTAAACGTTGTGGGATTATTGCAGTAGAATGAATTTTCTACCGTTGTGGGATATTGTCTGTGAAGCAAAGTTGAAGTAGAATATTGGTTTTATAAAGACGAAAAGCTTTGGTAGATAATAAATATTTATAATTTTTTTTATAAGTGTAATATTCAAATATTTCCAAAACAAAAATCAGAGTGATATATTTGAATTGACAAAGTTTATTATATTTCCAGAAAAACACCGTAAATACCGCGAGCTGTGTGAAACTGGTGGCAATCTGACCAATCACTAGGCAGCAGAAATGCCAACTTAAATTCAAATCGCTCCTCTTAGTTTAAAAACAAGGTAGAGTAATGATGGAATGGAGTACATCTGTATCTGTATCTGTAGAGTAGGGAGGGTGAGTGTAGGCTCACAGCACTTAGGCCACATGTGACCCATTGTACATCCTCCCGAGGAGTTGTCTTCCTAGGTCATTGTCCATCCTGTCCTTCTCAGGAAGGTGGACAGGTCACTAGGAGACATCTCCTTTATATCGGCAGGTGTAGGCCAAGACTCACCGAACACACACTCTCTTATTGACGATAACTCCGGACACTCGCATAAGACATGCCTGACAGTTTCATCTTCCTGTTCACACATCCTGCATAGAGGTGTGTCCACTAGCCCTATAGTATGGAGGTGTTTCCCTAGTTGACAGTGACCAGTCAGAAATCCTACTGTTAAACGTAGGTTTCTCCTGGTCATCGCCAAATATTTTTTCGGCTCCAGCTTCCCAGGGTCGCCCAGGATGATCCTGGCAAGACTGCATCCTTTGATTCCATCCCATCTCTTAAGGGATTGAGTATGGGTGTAGCGTTTGGCTAGTTCCGCAATTGTCGAAGTCGTTAGGCCGTAGGTGTCACTGGGTCCTAGAATTTTTAGTCCAGCGGCTTCCCTGGCTAAAGAAGTACTGGCTTATGGAGTACATAAATGTCAATTTCATCAAGCAGCTGATCTAATTCAGAACCAAACGATTTCACCTGTAATTGGTACTTTGCGTCATATCTGTGACGTAGGACATACCAATTGGTTCACCAAAGTTCCTACCAACCAAAGCGTGCTGAAATCGAGAAACGACGAGGATGATGGTGGGGATGCTGACCAGACATTGTAGGCTGAGCAAGCATATGCACACAATTGGCCTAGCAGATGACAGCCTATGTAGGTTTTGCCAGGAAGAAGACGAAACCACGGAGCATATTTATATTATATATTATACTTAAATTCATAAACAATACACCGTACTGCACTGAAAGATAAACCAGACCATCTCTTAGTGTTACGCGCCTACTTTTTGAACTCCATTCTAATTGTTACTTGAAATGAACGAAAGAAAATGATTGAAACTAATTAAAAGTTTGGTCGTGTGAGTTGATTGTCTTCTAAACATGACAAAAACAAACTTTAATATCCCACAACTGACCTATAAACATAAAGTTCGAGACTATATACAAACCTGATTAAATCAGTACAAAACATATAATACTCATTACTATAGGGATAATATCTGTGCACAGAGCGGTTGATGATAAAAAAAATGTGTCATTGTGTTGGGGATCTCGGACATTCGGTCTCCAAAGTAAGGAATTTATCGCGAAACATTCAATAGGAGCTGTCATCGTTATATTCGTATTGTCAGTGGTTATTAACCAGCTTTTATTGTTTGTCACAAAATGTTCTTTTTGTCACATATCGCTGTGCATGGGATAATGCTTTCACGGGCATCAAAGTGAGTTAATGGACGTTTTATGATTAGTTTTTATGGACTCGTAAAGGGTATAACAAACTTTTCTTTTTTTTTTAATGACCGTATATATGTGATAACAGTGATATATGTACATTAATATATAATAAATTATTTACGACAACGAACTCATTTTACCCTTTGAGTATCACTAACTCCTCAAATTCGAGTTGTAATGAATTTTTTATGGTATTGGAGAATATTTCCCTATATCTACAAGGTGGATTGCTGTTTTTTTTGGGAGAATTTTCAGAGACCTAACCCCTTTTTGTTCAAAGGACTTCTTGAGAAAGGTCCTAATGATTTCCTTCAGTACTTGTAGGAAATTCGTCATATGCAGGCTTCTGTGGAAGCAAGTTTTTTTCCTCTATCCAATACAATCTTTCAGGTGTTCTGTTTTACCCAGTGATTCTGGTTTTCGGGGGTGCTCATTCTAAACAGGAGTTTCTGTTTTTCAGTTTTCCAGCTTTTGTGTGACTGCCAATGACCTTCAAAATTCGTTTGTTAAGACGCTAAATATCCTAGCGCTCTTTTTTGATAAATCAACACCTTTCAGTTTTGATTAACTTTCAACTACATTATTCCGCAAACTGAAAAACTCATTCCAACTGCTTTAAAAAGTGTAACGAGAAGTAAAGAAACTGAAATAAAAAAATATCGAATGAAACAACGCAAAAAAAAACTAATTTCGAAACCTGTCAGTCTTTTGACTAATGATTAGAGAACTTTTGATAAACTTACTTCACAACTTTACAATAGACCGTTGTTACTTGGTTCGAGAGATTTGTTTCCATCGATTTTGTGAGAAAACTTTCTAATCTCATACATTGACTCACTGACTACACAAATTAACAATTATTATCGATAAAAGTAGAAATTTCCAAAGTAGAATTGTTATAAGATGTTCGATTCATTTCATGAAAATTATTTTAAAAGGCCAAGACTCGATTGACCATATCTTCCGAACATTGAAAGAACAATAGCCTAGTCAAAGTACACTTAAAACCTCACAAAAAATACAAAAAATACAAAAAATCTGAAAATTGGGTATTTAAAAGGAATGTGTTTAACATGAGAAAAAGTTTACGATGTTAGTCATGCGATTTTGCGGAAAATCGTCGAGTGAAAATTTTTATATTTGTTTTTTAGTCTAATTGTTTAAATAATAAATATACAGGAAAACTTCCAAATCAAAATTTGTAGATAATGCATTTATCTACAAATTTTGTCTGAAAAGTTTTTCTGTAAATTAAAAAGTTTACGAGATAAAATTAATTTCAGTGGTATTCAATTCGTGGTTACGCGCGAACGGCCCGTGAGCCAAATTTATTAATAATTTTGTGCTTATAACATTCTAAAAAAATAAATAAACTCATGTAAAATGTAAAGAAAGATCTCAACTTTTAGATAGAAATACTTTCAAATTTAAAAAGTAGACTATCTGACTGTAAATGAGCATAAAACATTATTATTATAAAAGCAAAGCCATCAATATTTAGAATTTTAAACGAATGCTTCTTAAAAATCTGTTTTTTTTTTGCTTGCTTAATTTTACTTGTTTTTTTAGACTTCATTCAATTATATCTTTTTTCGAAATGAATATAATTCAATGAAACTTTACTACTAAACACTTTGAAGCATCTACTTTCGAAACTACTATACAGTTTTTCTATAAATATCAAATTTTTTAAATAATAGACAATGATTTAAAATAAATACTTAACTCAGAGGTCTGTCAGCAAACCTTCTATAACTTTTTATACCGTTTATGATATTATTTCAAAATTTGTGAACTTTATAATGAACCTATTTAGAAGTGATCGCGATACAAAAGAACACACCTATGGCTCAGGTAATAAAGAGAAGGGAGCACAAATAAAGAAGAAAAGGACGGTGAGAGAGCGTGGAAAATCGATGATAATACATTAAAAAATTAAAAACATGAAACTTGATGATGTTCAAAAATACTACTATGGAAATTTCGTATATATTTTAAAACCTAATGCAGATACAAAAAAAATGCTCAGACAAATTTTGTAGATAAATGTATTAGCTACAATTTTTGATTTGAACATTTTTCTGTGTTTTCATTATTTAAACAATTAGAGTGAAAAAACAAAAACAAAAATTTCCACTCGACGGTTTTCCGGAAAATCGCATGCCTAACATCATAAAGTTTTTCTCATGTTAATCACAACCCTTTTAAATAATCAAAGTTTTTTGTGTTTTTTGCGGCATTTTACGGATATTTTGTGTACTTTGACTACGCTACAAGGTCTGGACCTAAAATGGAACTGGAGCTGGCCATGGGAGGCAGCCCAGGTTGCTGCAATGAAAACCTTTTCACAAACTTGCTACTTGAAATGAAAAGTATTCTTGAGGATGATGATTGGAAAAATAACCTTGTTCAATAACATTTCTCTCATTCCACCTAGGGAAACAAATTCCACGCTGCATTGTATATACTTTCAACTAATTTAAAAAAATCATCTGGATGTTTGCAATCTAAATTCTGGCATGCTATTCACGTCATATCATAAATTCGCAGTCTTCAAGAAAAATCTATTTAATATATCAGATACGATCCAAGGAAATTGCTGATTGCAATCCAGACACAAGATTTATCAGAAAAGGAATGGATTCCGATTCTTACAACCATTAATTTCGAAATAATAAAAAATATTTTTCAAACGCTCTCGGTCGGATAATAAATTTACGGTTATTCGAAAAGTTTTCTCCTGCAAACAAAGTATTTACTGTCGTTTATGTTAGATAGTTTTTTGACAGTAATTTGTGGATATATTAATCAATAAAAATAGAATTCTTGAGTAATGTAAATTTTTATCATTACAGGAAATACAATAATTCAATTAGACTAAATGTCTCTGTTACCGCAATATCTCGTTTGCCAGACGAAGAAAAATATCCCAGATTGCTCGGAATTTCTTATCTTAACAAAAGAAAAAGCGAAAAAGCGCTGCAAAATGTATCAAAACTTTGCACCGACCGGATAGAGCAAACAAGACAAACATCTAAGTTGGCGTCGCCTGACTGTTCACTTTATGTGAAATGTGATTGTTCGCGAGAGTAATAGACCGAACAAAATAATGTATTTTTGGGGTTTTTTTGTATGTGTCGGAAATCAGACGTGAAGACGCATACTTGAATAACCGAATGACGGTTAGTGTCTATAATAGATAATTCTGTAAATAGAGTATTATTTACAGACGCATTGAAAGTGAATCTTGAGACGAAAAAAAACAACTTCTTATTACCGGTATCGCCAAAAAAACATGATTTTATTTTATATTTCCTGTTTTGTAAGGAAAATCTACTTGTAACGTTATATTCGCCTAATTTGTTTCTGCTCGGCAGGCAGTTTTCTATTTTCGCATATTTTTTTGCGAAGTGAATCCATCGTGGATGCTTGAATAAACGTATTCGAACATAGACCCCGAAAATAAAACGAGTACGATGCTACGAGTGAAAAGATGAAGATGCTCAAGAAATCTTTTGTACGGGCGATCTGAAAGGAGCGAAGTGGAACGGAAGTGTGAATAAAATAATAATAAAAAACATCATGTTGGGGTCTTTTTAAAGAAATAGTATCAACAGATTTTTTTTTGGTTTAATATATATATGTATTGGTAATCGGATTGGCGAAATTTATATTTTTTGGTAACAAACAATTAAGGATTTGAAGCTTTACTGAATAATCTTTTAGAGACTTATTCATATGTTCGGAACGAACGTAAATTTCCCCCACCAAAGTTGGTAGCATTTGGGGAGGCATCCACTATTTTTTGTAATGAATAATGTACTTGAAAATTCACTATCAGATTTTGCTGTTAATTTATAAATTAAATTTGAGCGCAAATTGAATCTATCATTGACCGAAACCGATGATGAATGTCCACAATTAATAATAATAATTGCCTTTAACAAATTGCATAGTGATAAATTTAATGATCCTGCTGGTTAAATATCGGCATCGCCATAATATCACATAACGGAGATAGCAATGAAATCAGATCCAAATGTTTACGTATAAATTAATTATCACAAATTACACTACATTGGCTACGTTTAGCTCCCATCGTTCTATATCCTCAATAAATTATTAATATCATAACATGGTTTTGCCAAATCGTTTTAAAATCAACTATAGTTCACTGGACTCGGTATGCTTTTGTTCAAAGATTCAATCGACATTATTAATAATAATTCAGAAGGAAATACTAGTGTCAGTTGGTAGATGACAAATGGTGGAATAGCAAAGCAAAGAGAGAAACAAATCGGACCACTAGGTAGATCTAGTAGAGCTCAGTCAATCGAAGTAGCTCCTAAACAGTGCTACAAAATGAGCTTGAAGAAAAAATAAATCATAAAATAGACTGAACTGAAATGAAAGAAGCCGCCCTTCACTCTTTGGCCTGTCTCTGTTGAAGGGTTGTTCTCCATCATTCCAGAAACTCAGCCAAAGTAAGACTGCAATACGTTTTGACGGAAGTACAAGAGGGCACCTAAACAAGCTCAAACTAATGTCTCAAGGAGTAGATTTTGTGAGATGGAAGAATCATCCCTTAACACACTTGTGGAAAGCGTAGCACCATAAAATGCTAGTGCACAACACCTAGGAGACTACTGGATAGAACAGTGACACTCAGCTAAACTGAAGCTTTGCTCAGGAGGTCTTTAACAAATGATTGAAAGAGATTATCCTGGAGACCATTTTCTTTTGAAGAAATTATTGTGGAAATCAGTTTGTAATGGTCCAAATGTGAGGCAAATTTGTCATGTTCATGGTATAGTTACTCTGAGAAATAAGATTTTTTTATAGAGTAGCTTTAGAGTTTCAATACAATTGCCATTGTTATAAAACACAAAAAAATTCGTGAAAATAATATAAATCGGGGTGGAATTTAAGTATTTAATAAATTTTATTGCTGTGAATTTATTCACATCATGTTTGTCACATAAATTTCCATCTTTTTTTTCATACGACTTTTCGTGATATTTTAGGCAAATAACGAAATCATGAAAAAGTCCCTCAGGAGATTTTGATAAATATTCAAGCTGTAAGGTCTACTGGGTCCAATAACATCACTTTTCGTAAAAGGCTTCGGTGTGTAGAAAATATTGTCTTTTATCTACTCTTCGTTCAAATTGAATAGTGCTTTAAACATAAAAAAATATGCTAAATTTTGCGAGTTAAAAATGTTTTTTAGATTATATCGTCAAAAGCGATGAATATTGTCTGACTCTTTATAGTATAGAAGGCGTTCGAGAAACTTTCTCATTTAAAATTATAGGTTTTTTTGAGGAAATTATACATTTTCAGTGCTACAATTTAAAAACCTCAAAAAAGCGGAAGTAAAAGTTTAATATTTGTTTAAACAAAACAAATGGTCATTTTAATGTAATCATTAAAAAGCTTTTTGCAGCGATACGTTTCATTTTCCGAAAATTCTCACAGAGAATAAAACTTTTTACACCGAAATCGTTAGAGGTGTATTAAAATACAAGAGACAGGGAGATTACAGTGAGGCCAGGGAATTCTTATGAAAGCCTGGTGCGGATAGAGTTGAGTGAAGAACGTTGTATCATAAGAGGGACTCTCCCGCAACGACAGAACAATACACTTTTGTCCTACAACTTTTCGAATTGGCTCTTAATTTTTTTTTTGCTGGATCATTCGCTCGTACGACTACAGTTAATAAAATAAGCCGGGCATCAATTAGAAAAGCCCCTTTGGATTAATTAGGACTGCTAGGTCGTTGATAAAGCTACGAACTAAATAAAACAGTTCGGCTTTCTGCAATTTATTGAGATACACGATCGTAAACATTTTCATAATTAACTACGATGGATCAATATCGAATGTACCAATTCTATTGTTGGAGATTTCAATAACTCTAAATTCAATTTAACGGTCAAAATTGAATACAAGCTTTTTTAAATTTTATATAGCATTAAACAAAAATTATTAGAAGAAAATACCCATGGTGGAGGATTGAGCAAAAGAAGCTGATTTACTAGCTCGTTTTGATTTCGTACTTGATTGACGAATTGAACAAAGAAAATAAGACAGGACTAAAAATTCGGATCATCCCTTATACATATTGAGGTGAGATGTTCTGAGACCCAAAAGATGAAGTAACCTCAGTGCATATTCCATTCTAGTCGAGGATTTCAAAGAAAATTTTACCAGTAACTGTTTTTGGAAGTGAGACGTGGGTCACCTTGATTGATTGACTGGTTCAGCACCACCCGTCAGAGGCTTAGAGTCCTCGGCACCTCAGCCTTCCGTAAATTCAAAAAACAGGTTAGTCAAAGTAGAAACAGAAGGGATAAAAAAAGAAAGAAAGGAAGACCAAGAAAGGGATATAAAAAGAAAGAAAGAAAGAAAGAAAGGAGGACCAAGGAAAACATGGATGGGAAATCGGAGAGAAAAGGGGGAAATCAATGAAAGAGCTGTGAGGACTGGCCAGAAACAGAAGCAACTGAAAGAAATGGGTAAAGAAGGGCTAGCCCGACGCTAAACGGCATAAGGGTGTTAGAAAAAGAAAAAGAAGAGAAAATTTACATTATTTACTTCTTGGTTTAGCTAAATTTATCGTCCTGATCTCTCTGCTGTTAAAAATTACCGAATTTAAGAGTAATAATTCATTATGGTAAGTATAAAAACTTGAGTTGTAATTTTTGATTAAAGTTTATAATTTATAATTTAATAAGGATCTTCGAACGAGAAGGCTTATTACCGTACTTAAAAAACTATTAAAAAAGAGTATTGCTATTTCAGATTTAACGGTTTCTCATGTTATATCGCAGTTAAAATTTTTAGGAGTAAAGTCTTTATTACGTAGTATATTGCGGATAATTAAGGAAAAAGCGTGTTTTTTATTGATATTTGAAGAGCAGATTCTTATACAAATTTAAAAAAATTATTTTGATTTGAATATGAAAAAAAAGACAAGGCTCTTAATGTGAAAATATACTCATCTCCTATTTTGGCGACAAAATAATAAAAAAACTAGTAAATGAAAGCAATGCTGTAGGTAATAAGATTGGAAATTTTTGAAAAAAGTTTTTTCAAAGTTGGGAAGGATTATAGTTATCCAGATGAGAGTGAATAATAGGAGAAAAATAAACATAAAAGCTCCATTTTCCAGCTTATAAATATTTGGTCTTTGTTACGAAATACCTGCGGGATTACAGGGAAGAAAAAATACGGTTCGTTTGGTTGAAGCTCGTGTAGTCTTATCCCAAAGCGAATTTTGGTTTTTTTAAGCAAATCAAAAGCATCATTAACATAAATCCACATAAAATCCTTGAAAATATACTTTTGCATACATCTCTTAAGCGTACCTGTAGAAATCTCCACACATCAAACGTTATTTGCGTTTTAAGATGAAAATAAACTCGAATATTCAGAAATTAAAACTTCCACTTTTATACTTTTCCATAATTATCAAACGCGCCATCAAATCTCAAACAAGTAATTGGAAGTTTGTAGTATGCTTTGTTTCTTGTTTCAAAACGAAAAGGGTACAGGTGAGGATTGGGCATAATTTAAAATATTCTCAACAGGAAAATCCAGGATATTTTTTGAAATTCAGAACATATTTTGCACACTACAAAAATATAGTTGTTGTGAGTCCATATCACAGAAAAATTGGGAATTCTGATGGGTGAAGCTAAAGATTCTAGTACCATTAGCACGACGACGCACATCCAAATTACTCTACGACTCACAGGATTGATCCGTTTTAGACGTGCGTCACCTTAAAATGTTCGTCTTGAGTTTGCCTATCGACCCTTGTTCCGGGATTTTTGATTTCGAATTTTATTTTTCTGTAATTTGTGTCCAAAAATTTACTTTCATGGAAAAATGGCGATTTTGGGTGTAAAAGTCATCCTAACGAACGCAACATTGAGTTTTTATAAATTTATTTGAAGGAAACTCTTCTTCTTGACAGCCCCTACAACCCTGTGTACGTCAAATTGCGAGAGAAATTGGCCGTCATGCCTAAAAACGACCATAGTGATCCAAAACTATTGATGCGAAAGGAAATTGTTCCTCAAAAATCTATTGGAACAAAAATCTAAATTTGTTTCAATAAAAAGTGTTTGTAATCAATCCAGCAATACGTACAAATTTTCTAAGATTGTTTGAGGATATTTTTGGCCAGGAAATCGCCAAATTCCAGAATCTCGGAAAATTTACAAAAATTCTGTAAAAATTCGGACATATTCCTTAGGTGATACTGAACACTTTTCGTTCAATACAAGTTACTCATAAAGGTCGTCATTTCCGTCAGGGGTTGTCAAGAGGAAGGGTTTCCTTCAAAAAAGTTTTGTAAAAACTCAATGTTGCGTTCGCTAGGATGACTTTTGCACCCAAAATCGCCATTTTTCCATGAAAGTAAATTTATGGACACAAATTACAGAAAAATAAAATTCGAAATCAAAAATCCCGGAACAAGGGTCGATAGGCAAACTCAAGACGAACATTTTAAGGTGACGCACGTCTAAAACGGATCAATCCTGTGAGTCGTAGAGTAATTTGTGCGCCGTGAGCAGCCATGGAAATCATTCTGAACTTATCTCCTCTTTATAAATTTTCCCACAAACAGGCTCAAAAACAACCTCTGGTGTTGATTTATGTGTGGAAATATTGAATGAAATAAATCTTACAAATAAAACAATAAAAAGAGACCATTTCCTAAAAGGTATTGAAGTAAACCGAAAAGTTTGAAGAAAAATCTATCGGTTGCATAGTTAAGAAGAAACAAGTTCAATATATTTTTTTAAGGATTCATAGATAAACATCATCCATTCAACTAATTCCTCTTTAATCTAATAAATAATTTGATTGTGGAAACAATTCGAAAGCTTTTAAGTACGGTCCATCACGAAGATATTGCAGTTTGAAAAGTACTTTTGTAATTACCAAGTATAAGGCAACTTTACTTTACTTTATTGTTATTACTACCATCATCCAAAAACGTTAACAGCATCAAAAGGAAATAATAGTAACAATAAAAGTTAAACAAAACGGTTTGAGCGGAATTAGATGTAATTGAAACCGAAATATCGGTCTATATGGATGGAGGCGGATAAAATGACTTTAAGTTGCAGTAGCCCACTGTAAATAATTAAAGTAATGGTTATTGCTACCGGGACTAGTTAAATTATCATCCCAAAGGCGATGCCACGGTGGTTTGAACTTAATTATGTTATCTACCAGCAGCAGATGTAACAAAATTATTCGATAGTTTTTCTCTACCAGTACAATACTTTTTTATTGAAAGAAATAGAAATATTCAAATGTCAGTATTGAAAATTTAAGAAAAAATATAAATAATACTGTTAAATTTGTGGTAGTGGATGTTTTATAGTAAGAATTTTGATGAAATAATTGAATATTTGATAGTAGTAGAGCAATCTCATTCCAGCCGTTTCCAAAAGGGTGAGGCATGACATATAGTTCCACAGATAAAGTTAATGAGAATTAATTTGAAGTGAATTTGTCTAAATGCCATGGGAAATTGTATTACAATGGGTCTTTTATACAAATAAAGGTCTGAAAGGAATATACCAATACTTACACATAATTATTTTTTTGTAAATATTTGCAGATTTCCAGTAAAACATTTTCAAATCAAGGGTCATTCTTGACGATGCATGATTTTTGGTTAATATTTCTCAAGTTATAGAGCCTTAAATGCTTTTCTTTCTTCCACGTATTTTCTATGGATTAAGCAAGCACTTTATCAATGTTTTTCCAGTTGAAGATCTTAGTAATTTGGACTGTCTTTAAAATGGTAAAATTCCATTTATTAAGTGAAATATCTGACTATATCCAGTAAATACATCTCAATTTAAAAATGAGATTTATAAAGAAAATGTTTATATCGGATAACTTTATAGATCTCTTAGATAATTCTATTATTAGTAACAATGTAATTAACAATATGTGAAATTGGTCACCATAAATTTACACTTTACGCCCAACAATTTCGTAATGAACGTTGTTATCTCTTGATAAAATAGCTTTTTCATTTAATTCCAGGTTAATTGTTTCAAGCTCCATTTATTTACTGTCAACTCCAAAACCATCACGCAATGTTGAAAAAAAAAATGCCATATCGCGTGTGGATTGTTGATTCTGAACGAGGGGTATTTAAAGATTGAAATGATAGAGATCAACGAATGAAAAGAATCGTTATTAAAGTCAAATGTTTTTTTTTTCATTTTCTCAAGTTTGTGAAGAATTTTCTATGGTAATACGATACAAGTAAGTTTAAAGAAAGCAAAGCTGGGGAAGTTATGAACAAAAGGGTTGGCAAGTTAAAAAAATTAAAGTTTTTTGAGTTTTGTCTCAAAATGACCACTATTTTCCGCCTTTATTCATTTTGTGTCAGACAGGTTGCAGAAAATGGCAATTTTCCAGTTAGATTTTGATATTTAAAATGATGTAATTTTCGTTATTCGTTATTTCCAAGAAAAGTTTTACGATTTCAAACTCGGCCACAATTTTCGTATATATTTGATCGCTCTAGTGTTATAGAAATGTAGACAAATTCATCATTTTCGTCTAGTCTATTTTACTTCCGGTCAGACCAAAACCTCGAAATTGTTAAAATTGTTTGAAGCAAATATACAATTTGCTGTAATATCTACCAAGCAAATTTCATTAAAATATCTCGGAAAACTCCAGAGATATTTACTTTGTTCCACACATTTGCCATTCACTGAACAATCGATGGATAAAATGAAAGAAAACGAGCTGAAATTGTTAAAATGAAATGTACTGGATTGTGAAGACCAGTAGCCATAATGAAATATTTTATCCAGAACTTAAATACTCTACAAAATTGTGAAAAAAATTTAACTAAATTGCACATTCTAATTTCCATTGGTGGCAATTTTTTGAGTTCAGTTTATATTTTTGGAAAAAGTGGCTATGAATGTTGAAAATATCAATAAAAGTTATTTAAATTTAATTTCTGAGTGAATCCAAGTTTAATATTTTCTATCTTAGCATTGTCAAATAAACTGTTTAATAAGCTCTCTATTCAAACTTTCCCGACTGCACTGGCTCTGAGCTCCGTTGTTGCAAACATTAACACTTGGATTAGTTTTCAACCAATTTTAGTAGAGTTTCCCATTATATGTTGGTTTTTGATCTCAAATAAAGGTTCATCTCTCTGATCCCAAAATTATAATTAATGGCATCAAAATGATTAAGTTTGAGTTTAAGGAGATTATATTAATTTGAAAACGTGAAGATACGAAAAGACTCTTTGAAACTTTCGAATAACCCAGTCAGAAAAAATTTTGATGAAGCTGCTAAGACGGTGAGGGATGGAAAACTGCTTCAAAATTTGATATAATCCGATTTAATTCATCATTAGTGAAAAATTGGAATTAAAGTGGGTATCAAAGAGTGTAATTAACGTTGTAAAATCTTTTTATACAGTTTTTATTCGTCTCCTTCATACTACGCCACTTTGTATTGTTGTTATTACGTGATTTTTTGTTTAATTTTGACAATTTTTTTATCCACTTTTTTCCGATCAGTAAAAGTGTGTTCAATATTCCTCTAAAAGTTATTAAACAAAATACCCAAGAGCCCTTATTCGAATTTTTCATTAAAGTGTCCGTCGTTAAGTAAATTACGTCAAACCTCAGCGCCTTTCCCTCTCAAATTCCAAATATTCTTTTTTTCTGCAAACCCATTCTCGGTAGATACCGGAATATTAAATTATCATAATTTCCTTTTATAACTCAACATCAAATTATCCCATGAGACACCAAAAATAATGAAAGGTCCATTTAATGGTGTTGAAAGTATTTTTCGACGGTAAAATCATATAATTGAGTGTGCCGTACAAGTAGGAGATACGATTTTGTCAAAAAGATTACCAAAATAATATGGCTATACGTTAAATCACCAAAATATAATGACCGATATTTCAGATGATGAAATAATAATACATGGTACGTTTTTGGTGCGAGCCTGGAAAATTTATTGGTCTCGCTTTCTCTGTTCAGTTTCAGAGGAAAGTCTTAGAGACCAGCAGTTACGTAAGTCCCATTTTTTAAAGGTATTTTAGAATATCCTTCGCAAGTTAATTGGCTTTTTCGTTTCGTTGTATTCAAGTGTATTCTCGAGCCAATTCTTAGTTTTGCAGGGGAATTATGCCTATACCATTTTAAGAAGTAGCACAAGGAAAATGAACAACTAACAGTTGAGGGAAAAAACAACATTTTTCAACCAATTAACTTTTTTGTTAGTTGACTTAGTTGTGTTCCTGTTTTGGCACGTGTCTCCAGTTTGAGTCCACCGAGACATACAACCACGTGCAGCAGTTTTAGATATCCCAAATACTGAATAAGGACCAGTGAATGTAGTCTCAGACCCTAGCTTTGCTAGGATGTCTGCCTTTTCGTTTCCTGCAATGCCCTGGGACCCACTTAAGAGTAACTCTATTATGGTTAGCCAGGGTTAATAGTTTTTGTAGACACTCCCAGACCAGTCTAGATCTGATCTGGGGACATGCTAGAGATTTTAGTGCTGCCTGACTATCAGAGTTTATAAGGATTCAATTGCAAACACATGTCGATAGCGTAGATTTCTGCCTGGAATACAGATGCGTGGATATTGCACCAGGGTCTATCACCTTGAACTCCAGCTCCTGTTCCAACATCAGTCTTTGATCCGTCAGTGTACCACACCAACGTTCCTTCCTGACTGCATGCTTCCAACCCATCCCAAGGTACTTAGTATAAACTTCTATATAATTGAGAAAATTCTATGGTAATAAAATTAGTATTTTTCGTTGTGAAAAAATTTGCATTTCAATTTAAAGAATCTTGAAAGAATTCTGTTCGTTTAATTACTCCGGTCGTTTTATCTGGAACGCCGTATATATTTTTCCCAGAGAAACGTCAAACAATTACAACTCCTATTTCTTTAATGAAATGATTTACATTTTTAACATTCAGACAAAATTACCACATCTTTGTCGCAATTAATAGAAGAAGGGAGAGATAATGAAATATGAAAACAAGGCAGGATATCTTTAACACAGTCCCCATCCACTTTTTTTTCTTGGAGATATAATTATTTTTAATGTCTTCTGCTCAGTCGGTGGTTATTCGCAAAAAATTTATAATTTGTCACTTTTTTTTGGGTGTAGATCATGGAATACTTTGGAATAAGCTGTTTTTTTTGTAAATCTTTTTTATCACGAAATGAGAAATTTCAAATCAATTTTGTCACTATAGCCTAATCAAAGTACACATAAAACCTCACAAAAAAATACAAAAAACTTGAAAATTCAAAATTGGGTATTTAATAGGGTGGTGTTTAACATGAGAAAAAGTTTACGTTGTTGGGAATGCAATTTTCCGGAAAATCGTCGAGTGAAAATTTTTGTTTTTGTTTTTTTGCTCTAATTGTTTGAATAATAAATATACAGAAAAACTTCCAAATCAAAATTTGTAGCTGATGCATTTATCTACAAATTTTGTCTAAAAAGTTTTTCTGTAAATTGAAAAGTTTACGAGATAAAATTAATTTCAGTGGTATTCAATTCGTGGTTACGCGCGAATGGCCCGTGAGCCAAATTTATTAACCGCTCGACTTAAAAGTTGATAATTTTGGGCATATAACATTCTGAAAAAATAAATAAACTCATGTAAAATGTAAAGAAAGATGTCAACTTAAAGATAGAAATACGTTCAAATTTGAAAAAGTAGATTTTCTGACTGTAAAATCAGTTATAATTATAATTCCTATTTAAAAAATTCCTTTTGGATTTAGCATTGCAAATGAGCATAAAACATTATTATTATAAAAGCAAAGCCATCAATATTTAGAATTTAAAACGAATGCTTCTTAACAATCTGTTTTTTTTGCATGCTTAATTTTACTTTTTTTTTAGACTTCATTCAATTATATCTTTTTTCGAAATTAATATAATTCAATGAAACTTTACTACTAAACACTTTGAAGCATCTACTTCCGAATCTACTATACATTTTTTCTATAAATATCAAATTTTTTTAATAATAAAGAATTATTTAAAATAAATACTTAAATCAGAGGTCTGTCAGCAAACCTTCTATAACTTTTATACCGTTTATGATATTATCTAAAAATTTGTGAACTTTATAATGAACCTATTAAGAAGTAATCGCGATACAAAAGAACACACAAAAGCAGGTGAGAGAGCGTGGAAAATCGATGATAATACATTAAAAAATTTTTTTTCAATGTATTTGTAGATACCCCATTTTAGAACACATTTCATATGAATTTTTTTTTTCTAAATGTCATTGTTTATTCACTATCATAATTAAAAACATGAAAATTGATGATGTTCAAAAATACTACTATGGAAATTTCGTATATATTTTAAAAACTAATGCAGATACAAAAAAAATGTTCAGACGAATTTTGTAGATAAATGTATTAGCTACAATTTTTGATTTGAACATTTTTCTGTGTTTTCATTATTTAAACAATTTGAGCGAAAAAACAAAAACAAAAATTTTCACTCGACGATTTTCCGGAAAATCGCATGCCTAACATCGTAAAGGTTTTCTCATGCTAATCACAACCCTTTTAAATACTTTATTTTGAATTTTCAAGTTTTTTGTGTTTTTTGCGGCATTTTACGGATATTTTGTGTACTTTGACTTTAATAATTGAACTTTGTTTCTTGATAAAGTCTGATTATAACCCTTCTTTGTTTAAATTAAATACTCCTTTCTATCAACACATTACCAATGATATATCCAGCTCGCCCCAATAATAGATTTCTATCCCGTTCGACTCAAACAAATGTTTTGTAGAAGCTGTTCGGCATTAAGCTGATACTTTTTTTCTTCCATTTTCCATTTTATTTCCTCTATTCGGGGATTATGAATATATCCCGGAAAGTAGTTATGTGATATCCCCAGAAAGGCAGTTATGCGAGGCAGAGAAATAGATAGGAAACTTTTCAGTACATAAAGGGCATCTAGAACGGTCACTACGATGTTCGGATCCAATTACACTAAAATGTTGACATGACTCCTGGGAACAACGGCTCGACATTTCTGATTATCTTTTCTTGGCTTTCCCATACTTACGGGGTCAAGTGGAGACAGAATTTTGAGTTGAGTTGAAACTTCAAATAATACAGACTGAATTGAACGAAATTTGAACGATATTAAACATAGTATCATAATTGAACAAAAATATATTTATTTTTGCAGAATATTTTTCTATTCATTTTGAAATCCTTAGTTGGGTATCAAGTAACCTATCGAATATATCCGATAAGGCACTTTGCTACATGTTTTTAGAAGTCGCGAGTGGCGTCAGAGCTTTTACGTGAAATATGAGTATGTCCCAGTTTTATAGGGGAAGAAAGCAAATAATTAACCAATACATTGTTCTGTTTTTAGCATGAAAGTAAATATATAATTGCAACTGAGACCCAAATTCAAGCATCAAAATTTTCTATAAATACACTGCTGCACCCTACATCTCACGCCATAAAACACATATTTTGGAGATATTAGACTCTTGTTTTTATCAAGTAGTTTAAAAAATACCATTTTCGTATGTATTCAATAAAATATTGAGCATACCAAGTGTTCCTATTCATAAAAAGTTTCGTCCTAATTGATTTATAGTCGTAATTAATTTAAAAACCAGTTAAATCGAGTAATAACCTATAAATAAAGTTTTAGCAAAACCCCAAACTTGGATATTTCCCCCCTTCTCCTTCCATCCATCTCACCTCTAGCAACTCCGAACATTTAATTGCAAGCTCCAAGCCGCTTTTGAAAACCCTCCAGACTTCAAAGCTAAAAACATTTCGGTGTAATCGATTTCTCTTGACGCCTTGCCACTTAAACTTTTCTTACCGACAATTTAGAACTCAAAAGTGTCATTATTTTCTAGCGTTTCAGCTTTATATTTTTGTCAAACATCAGTTAGATTTAAGAAGATTTATTGCCAGGATTTACACGATATATTTCATTTTGAATTGTAGTAAAGCAAGATCTTCAAGCTAAGATGTATTTATAAATATTAATTGGGTCTCTAGTCTTTCTTTCTATTTATTCCAATGTGACTTGAGTGGCCAATTAGACGCACTGTATAATTTCTTCCTCAGAAACAGACTCCCGCTCTAACAAAATTAAACAAGAGCTTCTGTACGGAGTATGAAAATAGTTTTATAATGAAATTATTTAATATTCACAGCGTATGACTCAGTTAGAATGTCAGTAATCTGCTCGAGCTTCAGCAACTCGAGAAAATAAGATAAAAGAGTGTTTGCGACCTCAGTTGAACAACAACAAAATTATTCACGACTGAGATCGTACAGATCATACCAAAACTACTTGTGAAATCCTAGAAAATCTGATAAACTAATGTTCGAAGTGATAAAGACTGGGTGCGCAGTCTATATGAGAGTCAGGGAAAGTCTAATTAAAAATTTCCCTCTTTTAATACAAAAGTTGTTCGAGAAAGATCCAATTGAGAACAACCAGAAGTCAAACGACTCCGATCCAGGAAGAAAAACTCAGTCGAGGGAAACTAACATCACTAGAATTGGAAACAGAAATTAATAAAAATATTTTTTGGAACGAGAAAAAATTATTGTCCAGTCAAAGGAGCAATTTAATTAAAAAAGAAAGGAAGCTGGATAACTCATCATGAAATAATAAATTGAATGGATTAGACGAGTGTAGATGTGGAAATTTTAATTACAGCGAAGAAAGAAGTTTTTCTTGAGTCAATGAGAAAAGGTCTATTCTTTGGAAAAACACTGTGAATAAGAATGAAATGTAATGCTCTTATCTCGGATGTTACCTCTTCTAGAATTAAATTAATAAGCTTAGTAATAAGAGGATAAGGATTTGCATCAATTTCTCCTTGTGGTACAACATCGAACAAGGTACCTGTTAGGAAACGAATGCGTCTCTGAAGATGATCCCAGAGAGACACAATAGGATTGAAAAACGAGCTCCAGACTGTCCAAACTACTTGTTCAATACCTACTTCGTCCAGACACTCGGAAACTATTCATTCCTGTAACGTGGAAAAAGGGATTTCGATTTCGTTACCAAAAATGATTTTTAGTTTGAAATGTAATAAAAATAAAAATGAATCGTATACAGCAAAATACTAAACTTTATATGTATTATCAGTTAATGACTCACTTATTCCATATAAAGATAATAAATAAAACGTAGGTGATTGATCACCCATTCGTTTACAATGATGACGTAGAGCGTGATTAGACCATTAAAAAGTCATAAATAACAAAACTCAAGGATCACTCATTAAATGGAGAATTTACTCGGTGTATTTCGAGTAACAGCTCGACGCAGACAACATATATATATATTCCAAATTTCATTAAAAACATATGTGAGAGAAACGTTCTGCAATTTTGTCCTATTTATTGGTTGCTAATTGAATTTCCCTGTAAATGTGTGTCACGACGTCGTTGGTATAAAGCGCATTCACTTAATAGGCCTGATGCTGGAAATTTAAATTGAAAAAAGTATTATTAGCAGTTGGTAAAATGCAAAGTGAAGCAATGATTGAAGTTCACACAAATGTGATGCCTTTTGGCATTAAATAGAAATGCATTCGAAATCATTTACATTTCAAAATAATACGTTAGTTTATTTAAAACATTAAAAGTATCAAGGTAAGGTCAATAAACTAATATCCCAGTGACCCACGTAGGTTTTCTACTAGTATTTTAGAGGGCTCCCAAAGGACCAGGGAAGCCCACCAATATAGAAAAACTCAATATATGAATTCCACCAATTAAGGGAACCCTACTCCAGCACAGCAAAACATCTGGTTATCACTCTTGCTGTAAGGCTATGCTGAAAAGACATATTGATCATTGGGATGCAATTCCACTCACCAAGTTTGCCAAGTGCCACGGAGGAATACTCTTGGATCACGTTGATATTAAGGCTATCCAGCTTCTCAACAATACCAACTCATTAAGAAGGCTCAAGAGAAAGAAGCCTTATAATGTGTGTGTGAAAAACAGTTCATTTTAGAGTCTTAATAACTTCTAGCGGACATCAGGTTGTAATAACAAAAAAAGTATCAAAGATAACAGTGTTCATAAGATTTTAACATCTGGCCTAAATTACATACAGCGATTGCAGAATACGCCTGTATGTTTAATCTTTGTCGGAATGGTAACGTGGTTCTGAGCACTGAATTCATTTAGTGAATTTTTAATGCCATAAGTTGTTGATAGATTATATTTCGGAAATTGGTTCAGACATACACCATATAAAACTTTGACAATGAAAAACGTAAAATGACTGAGATCTTTTAATGAGATGGCTAGAGCAAAATTTATACAGTTATTTAGAGAATCCTGTGTCATTGCTGATAGGAAATTATCGAAAAACAAAATAGCAGTTGACTGTGAAAGTTCAAACCAACGAAAAATTTGCTTTATGATATGAGTTTTCAGACGTTAACTGAAATAACGGTTTATCCAACAGACCAAAACGTTTAGAAGATAACCAGTGTTCCGATATGCAAAGTATATTTTAATTTGGTTAAAGTCCATTCACCTTTCCTTTGCTAGAACTGTCTTCTTCAACATAAATTATATTTTCCTCATCAGAGGATGTTCTACTTATTGATTTATTCATTGATTCGATAATCTTTTTGGAGCCTATGGATTCACACCAGTCCTAATATCTTTGTTAACTGCTTTTATTGTCTTGTTTTTTTGTGCCTTCAGTATTTTCGGCCATTGATTCATTAAATTGTTTTAATAAAAGGATTTGTTCCTTTAATTACATACTATCATTTTTTCTTCTACTAGTTCCTTTGGTATGTATGTATGTATGTATTTTGGGGTAACATTCACTGAGACCTAAAAGATCTATTGTGCCCCCTTACTTCTACTTAGTTTCTGAGGAGAGTCTCAGATACTAGTAGCTCCTTTAGTCCTATTTCCCGGAGGAATTTTAGGATATCTGCAGGCCTCAACTTAGGTAACTGTCCCTCTTCTATCCAGTAGTCTCCCAGGTACTGTGCCCTAGGATTCTGAAATACTGTGCAGTTCGCAAGTATGTGGATGGAGGTTTCTTCTTCCATTCCACAAAATCTACAATCTTCTTCCTCCACTATTTTGAGCTTTTTAAGGTGTCCATTCAGGCGACAATGTCCCGTTAGGATTCCTGTTAAAACTCTTAGTGCAGTTTTGCTTTGACTTATGCATTCATTTGATCTCAACAGGTTGTAGTCCCCCAGAAGAATCTTTGATTGCCTAAGCCCTACTAGATCTTTCCAATTGTCAGATCTTCTCTTTTCTTCGGCTTTACCTATTTCTTCCAATATTACATTGGAGCTGATTCCGCAAAAAGGTTCCGGCCCCCAAAAGGGTATTTCACTCCCCCTCTTTGCTAGTTCATCTGCTATTTCGTTTCCTTCTATTCCAGTGTGTCCTGGAATCCACAGTAAGGTGACTATATTGTTCTCGCCTAGTTCATTAAGTTTGCCTAGGCATTCCCACACCATTTTGGAACTGATTACACAGGAACTCAGCGCTTTAATGGCTGCTTGACTATCAGACATTATGATAATCCTTTGCCTTCTATATCCTTTGTCAATATTGAACTGGGCACACTTTCTTATTGCGTGAATTTCCGCTTGAAAGATACTTGGGGTTTTTCCCAAGCTTTCAGAGTGTTTGGTTCCTGGCCCATACACTCCTATCCCAGTTCCTTCTATTGCTTTTGAGCCGTCTGTGTACCATTGAATGGCATTCTTTCCAAGTCTGGTAATGGTATTTGGATCCCATTCCTTCTTGTTGCTTAATTCCGTTCCTTTGGTAGCTACATATAATTCTGCTGGTTTCCACATTTCACACATATTACTATTTTATTTTGTTTACCTGGACAGCACTTAAATGCTTTTGTCACAGTTTTTGGACCATTATTGTTAGGAGCACTATCCTCTTCTCCTTACTTGACGCCATATTGAAAACGACCTCCCAGAACCTTTTATACAGCTTTCAATGCGGCAATAGATACTTTTAGAATGAATGGAATGGAGTTACTTCAATTGGGGAGACTGAGAATTCCTGTGATCAGATTTCTGAAGCTCCAAGTGAAATATGTTCACAGTAGTTAGCGTCAAGTTCCTTTTCCCATCTCTCATCCCAAAATGGTTCGAAACTGATACAAAGCGTACTAGCTCCTTCCTTCCTTCGCGAGACTTTACAGACTGCAGAATATTGTTGAGGTTTTTTTTGAGGAACTTTTCAGCACAACATTTTTTTGTCACTAGTTGCGCTTAAATGTTCACATAACAATAGCAATAAGAAAAGACGTTTGTGAGACAAAGCTTAAACTTGAGAAACATAAACAGTCCCTAATGACCATATAAAAGAGCTATCAAAAAAGTTACAACGGCGAAAGTTCAAAATGGTTAACAAATTATGTTATCAATTTGATACATTATTTATATTTCAATTTAACATAACATTCCTTTTATGTTGCAGTAAAAGCGAACAGCCACTCTAATAAAGTAAAATTGAATACGTTAACCTTTCTTGGTTTAAATTTATATATTCTACAAAACTGTAAAATATATTGAGGTATAGAGTAGTTTGATAGTTTGAGACAGGCTGCTTATCATAAAATGGAATTTTAAATTTATTTTCAGTGAATAGTGTTCACTTAAAATGTTTTTGAGGTAATTATAAGGAATTGACAAAAGTCCTGGGATCTCTATTATCTATATAAGGTACCGACTACAATTTAACATTTTCCTATTTTTGTGTGCTTTTACCTTTTTTTTTCATATCTTATTTTATATTGATTACTTGGTGATATTATATGCGGAAAGTGATATTTACTGCTTCAGCAACTACTGTATTCTTTTGTCTTCCTACATAACATTCTTTTTTAAAACAAAAATATCACATCAAGCACCTTTTTCACACATTAAATGAAATATATATTCCTACAGTATCATCAAATCGACCTATCTTCATATAAATTTTAAAGTCACTCTATTATAACTAACCCCAAGTTTCACAAACAACCATATTTTAGTCATGATTACATAACCATGACCGAAACAATTAGTTACTGTTGGGTCGTGATAACGAAAACATATCATTGTTTTAACGACTTAATGGTTACTGACATAGCGTACACTATTTTACTTGTTACGACTTGTTTATGACTATTGAAATTTTGATTTAGAGAATACAACGAACATTAGATTTAGTTTTGACAGAAATTGCATCACTGACGCTCCGTTTGCAACATTATCTGCATAATACGATAAATGCTTTCAACGTCGAGTCGTAACTATTGTTAAGCCTCCTTTCACTTGGTCTTTATATATTCTCCAATGTAAATTCTCATAACTATTTATCGAAAATCTCTTTTGGAAATTCAAATCACTCCACACTATACCAATTTATGCCATATAACAATGATTAATTACAAAGCCACTGGGCCAAATGTCCACGCCGTTTACTGTGTCTACATTGACCAGGAATTATTCAATCTCAGACACAAGAGGTAGCAGCTTCCGAATGACAAAGACTACTCTGGTGAATTTTGGGTTGACATACCATGTGGAACTATTAAATCAACTGGTATGAGACAAAAAAAGAGTTGGGTTTGTCATTTGGTTTTAACACTTTTTAATATACTAAGGACTCAGTAATTAAGTGTTTTGCAGCAAGGGTCAATTTCCATAAAGGATAAGGTTTATTGAAAACTGGATGTTTTGAATTTTGAAAGAGTATCTGCCGCTTCGTTTCCTTCAATATTTTCATCAGATTCATCTTCTTGGTATAAAAATATCAGTTCTGTGGCTCCAATTAATTTAAATGCATTTTAAAAAGTAATTCTCTTTTATTGACAGTTTTCAGATGAATCGAAATTAATTTTAGATATCTCCTTTTACAAGTTATAAAAGTTTTTAAATGTTTAATGGTATATTCCGATTTCTAAGTAATTGGAAAACTAGAACGTTGGTTTTCGACAGTCAAATAGATAGGTAATTTATCTCCAGCTGTATTTTTCAGCTTTCTAAATCAATGTGGCCACAGTTGCGCTCAAGAGGATTTTATCAAGTTCCAATTTAAATAGTCAGTCTTTGTATCGTGTTTATTGCAAGTCTATTGGTTGATTTTATAAAATTTATTTCTGGTACTATGAATTTTTGATTTGTTGTAAACCATAAGTATGTTTGTCATTCCCATCAACTTTGAGAAAGTTTCTTCTCCAGAAAACTCCTTCTTCTAATCCATGTATTTTTTTCAGTATACTTAGACCTAATTTTCGAAATTCGACAAATGCCGAAGGAAAAATTTGCTGGAACTTTTTAATAACATTCGAATTCTCGAGTAATTGGAAAACTAACCGTGATTATCTAATTCCTCTCTGAGCTCTGAAATGTTCATTCAGCTGTTTCTCTATTTGATTTGGAGCACTTTTCCCTCTTTGTTCAATAAGATAAATTGATTTTTCTGCTCTGGGGAGCACTATAAACGGGAACATAAATTGAGAACGTGTCCTCGGCATAGAAAGAAATTTCCGAATTCGAACCTGTCCCTGCAGCTTAACACACTTTTTCTTCTTTAGTTTCACGTTAGTGAGAGAAGATAGAGTACTGGAAAAATCACTTCCATTATCATATCGACAATCTTACTTTTAGTTGTAATTTGTTCGGCTACGGAAAAAATATATAATCTCGATCAATTTCTATAGGGTGAAAAATACAAGCAAGCAAATATTTTCGAAAAATAATTGTGGGTATATTGTTGACCGATGAAATTTTTTCATTGCGTGCCACAACGATCACAAACTCCTTCTCACCCCATCCGACCTTACAGTTTGTCAATGTTGGGTGCAGTGCGTTGGACGTTATAAAAGATGTTTGATAGTGCTGGGCTTGGTGTGTCATGTATATTAAGTAGATGATCGCTATGAGGGTCAAACCCAGAAGTCTTCTGGTGATAGAAAGAATGGTCACGGAAATGAAATGAAATATTGGTTCGTTCTCCCCTATAAAACTTGTTACTATTCCACTTGCTGTTTTATACAGTAGCATTAAGGGAATGGTTCGGAAAAAATTCAAAATTAATGGATTGTATGGAGGGATTTCTCCTAGGTCACCAATCTTATATATTCCCATAACAACCCACTTTATTTGTCCCTAATGATTAAATCCTACTGTAAATAACAGTTTGTATACTGAACCACGTGTTTACAAACGTTACAAACAGTTCAATTCACATGACTTACCTACTGCACTTTTCACCGCTTAGTTTATTCAAGATATTTTCTCATTAGCTTTTCTCGTGTATATATACCGAGAAAACACTAATTAGAGGATCCTTATAGCTATGTTGTGGAGTTTAAGATGCGCATAACATTTCCACCCATAACGAAAATTATCCAGAAACTCCAAAATAGAGCACTCATCTTTCAACCACAAGCATTGGCTTGGAAACGGGTACAAAATATATAATGATAAGAACCAAATAAAATATTAGAACAAGTTGTTATTGCAAGTAATTCGCAATGTATTGTGAAAAGGACAGATTAATGAACTCTTCAACGGGAATTGGGAGGTTTTAAAAGAGTTCACGGTGAAAAGTGGGTGAATAAATAAACAGATTTCATGAAGAACCGATCCCAATCATTTCTGATTTAATTATTTCTAATTTCCAACCCTTAAAATGGTTCAAATTATCATCATTTTGCGTGTGTACATTTTAGTTTATATTTATTCTTTTGTATTTGAACTGCACAGTGTTTCAATGCACGCAAATACCTTTGTAGAGCGTGTCAAAATTCCTTAAATAATTAGTTCCGATAGCTATTGGTCGGAAAAAAAAGAAGATTCCCAGTTCCCAGATAACATGGTGTATCGTTATTGAAAAAACAATTAACGGCCTCACGTGAGGAATCTTCTTCCTCCAATTCTTTCCTTTTTTTGCCATATTTTTTACACGTCCAATTCTCATTGAATCACGGCACCGCTCAATGTGGACTACAATCCGTGATTTGATTGTTTTGAAAAGACAGTTTGTTACTATGTTAAAATATTGTATTTGTCCCATTGGGATCAACTATCCCGAGGGTGCGCCGCTTCTGGTTTGATATACATATTAACCCAGCTCATACTAACAACTTTGGCGAATGTAAGAAGTTAACAGCACGTGACGTATACCATAGTCTGTTTTTAACGGAACGCCTAATGCACAACAAAGTTAAAGCGATTAAATTTCCGTGAAAATTTCCTGTCATATTCAACCACTAACTATTTGATTACGTAAGTAAGTGCATTTCGAGCAGAAACTGGAAAAGGCATTACTCTCATAGATTTTGATAGTAGTTATTAGAATTTATGAATAAACTTTATATAATGCAAATCTTGTAGTTTTGAAACAATAATTAACGTTGCTGTCAACGATTTTAATGATAAGGTTGTTTAAATGAAATTAATTCAACTAAAATATACCCGAGGACCAACTGAATCTTCTCCAACCTGTTGGATATTGCCTTATACGGCTTCCTGAAGAAAATTCTGTGTGATGACGCCGTAGACCTTAAAGGCCTAATACTTTCCACACCCTTCATTGATAAATTAATGGAACATCTCAGCCTTTTGGATTCTTCTGTTCTTGGCTACACTGATTATCTGAAGTATTGTTCCTAACTCGATTATGACGGTGTTATACATTTTTTCAAAGATTTTATTTATATTACATAAAAACAAACATCAATCGGTGACCTAGATTGAAAATAATTACCCTCACCACAGTTCCCAAATGCAAAATTCGACCCCGTAGAGTGTTATGCTTGTAATTTGTTTTTTTTTGGCATTAAAATTCCACTTGTTCCATGTCTCGTCTTCATTCTTCTCAAGTTTATTATTCCCAACCCAAATTAATTTAACAAAAACTGTCAAGTCTTGTGAAAATATTTAAGCGGAAATTTTGTAGGAAATGTTCAAATCTGTGTCAACGCAAACTTTTCAACCCCTATGAATGTATTTTAATTCTACGAAGGGTTAAGCACCGAAAAGTAAAATGTTACCCTTTATCCCATGAACTTGTTAAGTTCATTTGGACAATTCTCTCTCTTGCACTTAAACCTCACCATTAGGACATAGACGTGCATTAACTTTTTGATAAACGTCTAATATTTCGTTTATGAACGTTCTGTATAATGGAAACAAATTCTGTAATTCCATTTTTATATGTAACCGATCCACATAATCCAAAAAACAATAGACATTTCTCCGTGCCCGTAATTGTTGGGCCATCGCACGAGCAACAGGGATTTCCGAATAACCATAAAAGCAGATGCAGTTCTACCATTCGATTTATCCGAAGATTAGATGCAACATGATTTTAATTGAAAAGGTTTTATTTCATTTGTCCGCATCATCTAAATTTAGATATGTGGGAAGCCATCAAAAGTTTATGTGATCGTAAAGGTACCTATGTAATCGTAATTTGGTTGGAAATTAGACTTTATAATTTATAACCTGTTACAAATCACAGGACTTTGACATTGAGTTGTGTAACGACCGATATTCAGACTTTCAAAATATCGAAACAAACAAAGTTAATATTATCATTAATAGTGATGAGCAAAGCAAGACCAAGACCAATACTCGAACAGTCTTGGTCTTGGTCTTGCTTGTTCAGTCTTGGTCTTGGTCTTGCTCAAATCTGTCTGGTCTCGGTCTTGGTCTTGGTCTTGCTTACATCGTCTTGGTCTTGGTCTTGCTGTATTTTGTTTGGTAATGTATTGTAAATGTATTAAATGGATATTTTTACGGTATTGATCACCCGATTTAAGAATTTAAAACGTATGAGACTTTGTAATATACAAGATAGTTCAATTGAAACCCATCTTTGGTCCAGGAAAAATTTATTGACAAGTACAGTTACAAATAACTACCACTACAATTGAGGCACATATCCCACTGTTTCACCAACCGATGTATACCCTGCTTATAGAATTCTTGTGACTGCTGCTGGAAGAATTCTTTCACAGCGTTTTGTACTTCTGCGTCCGACTGAAAACGGTTACATTTTAACGCCTTTTTTAGTGACCCAAAGATGTGAAAATCGCAAGGCGACTATAGGGTGGATGCTCTAATATCCTCCATTTTTTTCGCTGCAGATTTTCTTTAACTACGTTAGCAACATGAGGCCGAGCATTATCGTGAAGCAGAATAACACCACGTGAAAGCTTCCCTGGACGTTTTCTTCTTATTGCTTGATGGAGCTTGTTCAAAGTTTCATTATACAGGTTTGCTTTGATATGCACTCTAGGTTCTGTAAACTCTATCAGCAAGGGTCCTTCAAGGTCGAAAAAAAATGTCAACATTACCTTGCCTGCAGAAGGTTGAACTTTAAACTTCTTTAGTGGCGGAGAATTCGCGTGTTTCCATTGCATCGATGACAGCTTACTGGATGGTTCAAAATAATGACACCAAGATTCATCGCCAGCAACTATTGACGAGAGAAAGTCATTACCAATTTGACTGTATTCCGTGAGGTGTTGCAAAAACGGGCCCATTCGCAAGCTTTTTTGGTCCTCATCAGACAAAAGACGAGGAACCCATTGCGCACAAACTTTGCTGTAACCTAGTTTGTGTACGATACTATGGACAGATCCTATACTCACACCAACATTTTCTGAAATTGCTCTGATTGAAATTCGACGATTTTCTCTAATCAGGCCTTCCACACATGCCACATTCCTGTCTGTTGATGCAGTAATCAATGCACCTGGTCGTGGCTTATCATTCGTCCTCTCTTCTCCATTCTTAAATTTTCGACACCATTCCTTCAAAGTTGGATATGCAAAACATGCGTTTCCATACACTGCTTGCATTCGCGTATAAATTTGCAACGGTTGCACACCTTCAGCACACAAAAATTGAATGACCGCACGCTTATCACATTTGGACGGATTGTTAACAACAAACGCCATTTCAAAGTCACAATACTTAAAATCGCTGACAAATATAAACGAAATAAACAGTTTGCATACACTACTAATGTTGGAAAACGTCAGTTGAATGATTACAATTGTTTACAAGGCTAACCTGACCAAAGATGGGTTTCAGTTGAACAAGCCTAGTAATATAATGGGTTTGTAGGGAGAATATCCTGGATTTGCTGTTGCGTATTTAGTCTTGGTCTTGCATAGTCGGTCTTGGTATTAGTCTTGTTCTTGTTCATACTGTCTTGGTATTGGTCTTGCGAGTAGAAGAATGGTTTTGGTCTCGGTCTTGGTCTTGCTTTTTCGCAAGACCAAAACCAAGACCAATTTTGCTCATCACTAATCATTAATAACAACTTCTGCATAAACAAGTAAATTTAGGTCTGCTGTCGCGTGTTCGTAATTATTAGTTTTCACAGTTGTTAGATAAATATTTGTTTCGGCCAGTTGAAAACACAATTATTATTCGTTGTTATTTAAACCACAAATAAGTTTTTTTCTGACAATTTTCTTCAAATGTGTGTCATGGTTATTACTTTTTTATTAAATAATTTATAAAACTTTGAAAATAAATTCTATCCGTTTTTATATTCTTTCTCAGTTGAAAACGATTGTCGTCGCGTGTGAATTAATTACTTACCCAAAGAATAAGGCGTTTTTTACGACAACAGCGCCGTCACCTCGAAGAATGTACATCCGTTTCCTCTCGGCGAGGAATAAAGGAATTACCCAAGAAAATGTGCAACATTCGTAACCGTAGACGCTCATACACTTTTCGCGTCTACTTATTTCACGGGAAATATATGAGGCGTTATTCACGAAATAACTAGATGTCCTTTTGCATACAATAGAAACAGACGATGATAAATTCACTTTTTCTTTGTATTTTCTCGTCTCAAAACGGGACGAGATTTATTTTTCTAAAATATGTATAATGAGAAACAAACTGCCCGAATTACTTGAACCCCTTTCAAAAATGTATCGCACGTCTATGATAAATGGAAAGTAAATAAAAAGTTTTATCGTACGTCCGTGATATAATTGATACCCTAATTTCATCGTAGACATGCTTACAAGAAAGGCTAGATAGTGAACACCAACTCATATGGACATTTCCTTACAAAGAGTTTAGTTTGGTATAAAGAATGAGTTCAAGTGCCTGGGCTGTTGAGCCCAACCCAATCGATTTTCACTAATAAATTCATATATCTTGGAAATTTTTTCGTACGTCCATGATAGATAAAAATTGTGTTAATTCCTTTCAAAAATTTTGCGTCCTCGCCTCGCTTATTTTCCACCAATTTTACGTACTTATAGAACAGAATTATACTTGTTTCATTTTATTTCACATACACAAACCAAAATTCGAAACAATTTGATTATAGAAACTTAAGACAATTTTAGATTAAATATCATGTCAGAGGTTGTGAACAGAATACGAAACACCCTATTCTGCTATTAAATATGTAAACTCGTTTGCAACGTAAGGAATCTCACCCTCAAAAGGACGTTATTGTGGTTGTTGTGCCATTATTCTGTTGGAATATCACGACGGTTTTGCATAAAATAGAACAGATGACAACAATTTATTATCATAATTTCTGGAGATTACGCCTATCGTTTTACATACACTCGAGTCGCATTATTTTTTCATCCGCTACGTCTCAAAGCGTCTAACAATGTTATCAACGGTAATATTTGTGTGTTGAGTATCTTCAGCTGTAACCTCCAAAAAAACACAAATCTATCTACTATCTACAGCCATCATGAGTTCAAAGAGTCCTGAAAGTAGCTTCAAAAATATTCTCCAAGGCTCTGTACACTTTTCCTGACATACGCAAGCGTTTATTAATACATTTACACCCTGTAAGTTTGATAATTGTAGCTTTATTCTGCTCGAATAGTGAACACTAAGCCAATAGTGAAATCACCTTTACTAAATGAAACTCCATTACAACCAGCATTCTATATAAGTTACTTAATATGTCAGGAAAGAAGTGTGGATGTATAGGGTGGTTCTAGCTTGAATTTATATATAAAAAGTATACATTTTGAGAACGGTGTATCGATAAATTCAACTTGGCAACTGAGCAGTATTTAAAATTTTTGTATATCGATGGTTTGTAAAATTAGATCTCGTGCGCAATTTGACATTTGACGTAACGACAACCAGTCTCAGTCTTGCTTGTTCAGAGTTGGTCTGGGTTACTCTAGCTCTTGGTCTTCATCGTTTAGTTTTGGACTTATTCAGAGGCTTTTTGTAGCCTTGGTTGTACCGATATCCTTATTAGGCTCAACAATCTTCACAATAAGTCCTTCCCATAGGCGATCTGAAGCTGAGAGTCTATAAATATCCAATGAGACAGTGATTCACATTCGAATATAATGTATGTGGCTATTTTCTTCTCTTTCGTTGCGATACAGTGATCGGTGAGTAATCCCATCACTCTCCTAATCTAGCATTTGGTTCAATATTTCGCTAGGCAGCGAAATTGAATAAAAGATGTGTACAGCTTCAATACTCTTCTACTAGACTTTGTTAGTGACATTATTTTTAGGCGATATCCAAATTTTGTTTTGGTTGATTCACCTTGTGGTTGGAGAGAAATAGCTAGGAATATAAAGTAGTTGAAAGCGTATTCGAGTTCCACAAATATCCCGTGGGATTAAGTGGCTTGTAGGTGTAAAGCTGAGCTGGCTGCTATGCGATCTTGGGTAGTTTAGAGTGTTTGCTGTATCCAATATTCGTGTTCTTATTTTACACATAATTATTTAATGCAGTGTATATCAAAACTATTATATAATAAGATTAGGTTATATAGAAAGCGGAATTCGATGTCAAATAAAACCAACTGCCTGTAGGCCTTTCTCTATCCCGGAAAATAAATTGGGGGTAAATATTTATCGCCCAGAGAGTAGGGTATGCATACGTTACGGTCGGGGCGTGTATGGACATGTCTACCTCGAGCTGTTACTGACAATGCCGTACAAATGCGTTTTGGAGATGGATGGTCGTTTGACCCATCTATCATCTGGATACGAACGGCCTCACATGAACGTACGACCGCCTAAGGCATGTAGCTAACGAAACACTGCATAATTTTGTTTTTACGTTTGTACACCAATAAAAATACATTAAAAAAAAATATTTTTGTGGATGTACGTGAAGATAATTCATGTACCATCCTTGTATTTTCTAATTAGGTAATTTAAGTGTGGAGCGAAGAAATTTATGCTGTTGAAAGCATCGTAAACATCATAACAAACGTGTTCTATTGTTTGAATGGCCCTTAAGAATTCCAGTCGCATAAAGAAAAGAAAATTATACTATAGGAAACAACCCGCTGCACAAATAATTCCAAGGCGAGCTGACTACGAAAGACATAAAAATTCTAATATATTTTTACAATAACCCCAGAGATAATCGCGATATAGGACTTTAGTGTATACCTATAATCAAAAGAAACATTGTGAAGGTTTTTTGAGATATTGTTGCAGGAAAATTGTCTAGAAGGATAGTGTTATAGCTCCAGGAAAATTTCATCCTTGAAAACTAACATTTTTATGAATAACAACCATTTCCAAGATCATGTTTTCAGCTGATCACGGATAACCTACAGAAACTTGGTGACTATATAAGGGGGGCTCTGTAGCAGAATAGCGGTGGTCAAAATCGCGCTGGTCAAAAAAAGCGCTGGATAAATTGGGGCTGGATATAAATAGCGCTGGACAAAATAGTGGTGGTCAAAATAGCGCTGGACAAAAACAGCGCAGGACAAAATAGCGCTGGACAAAAATAGCGCTGGACGAAACCAGCGCAGGATAAAAACAGCGCTCCATAAAATGGCGCCGCCCAAAGATAATTATGCTTCTTTATTTTACTACTATCTCATTCATAAAAATAGACTATAGTACCGAATTAGCATAATTAGAAATAACATATTTTTCATAAATTACAGTCATAACAATAGTTTTCCTTATTCACTTCAACATCGCTTCCCGCCAGCTGACAGTGATCAAAGTGTTGGTAACTGTCTATAACAATATCAGAATATAAGGCACGGAAAACAAGTAAGAACAACAATCAATATTTTTCATCATACTTCAACACATATCGCTTCCCGACCAACTGACACAGATCAAAGTGTAAACAACTAGTTGTCAGTGTCATATTTATTTAAAGTCTAAAAAAATGCAATTTGGTAAGTCTCAGAAAGGAGGTGATACATTATTCCACGAAGGATATAATCACCGAAATGACAAGCAACGTGAAATTGCATTTTTTTAGACTTTAAATAAATATGACACTGACAAGTAGTTGTTTACACTTTGATCTGTGTCAGTTGGTCGGGAAGCGATATGTGTTGAAGTATGATGAAATATATTGATTGTTGCTCTTACTTGTTTTCCGTTCATTATCTTCTGTTATTGTTTGTTGTAAACGAAGGTTGATGCTTAGCGGTGAAACTTGATTTTTCAATCACTCCCTACAGTAATAGTTGATTTTCTAAGGATATTTCTACCGGCGCTATTTTATGGTGCGCTGTTTTTGTCCAGCGCTATTTTCTCCTGCGCTGTTTTTGTTCAGCGCTTTTTTGTCCTGCGCTATTCTGCCACAGAGCCTTATAAGGGAAACTAACTAAAATTTACAAAACCTGTCCTCAAAATTGTCTATCTAATCAGTTTGATTTTTCACCGCAACGTCGCGCATTACAAATACGAAACCATCCAAAAAAAAAGGAACATTAGTTTTTATAAATGACAGTAGACAAGTTGTAAACATTACTTGTGACCTAATAATAATGACTCAAAGTAGGAACTAGAAAGATTAAAATTAAAATACTTTACTTTTGCGGATGACACCATTCTGGTATATACAAATATAATTCAAGAGAACTGGAAGAAAAAAGGTGAACAATATGATAGTTGTTATAAGTATAGTAAGCTATGAAATTAATTTGAAAAAACTATTAATAGGTATGCTCTTTATATAGAAAAATATGAATTCAGTTGGTATTTAGAAAGAAATTGGAAATTAAGTTGAGAATTTACATTTTCAAAGACTTGGTATACTAATTATAACAAACTGTGCCGAGCCTTCAAAGTCTTCTAACATTCCAAGCCGAAGAGGAACGTTTTTGGCAAGATTTTACTACCAAACGATCACAATTTAAGAAAGTTTCAAAGACGAGGACGAAAACGGACTTCTTATTCAAAAAATTTTTGATTTCTATTCCCTAACCTCACTTACCTAACATACTGTCAACCAATAAAATACCATGAACTGAAAGAGTATACAAGGCTCATGATTGGCTGTTACTGCTATGCATTCAGATGTTTTTGGTATGGTATTGGCACTGACCATTACCAAAAATTGAAAAACATGGAGTTCGATCTCCTTATATACTTAGTCTCCATGTTCGGAAATATGGATGGAAACAGCATTTTCTACTGATTTAAATATTTTGGGCAATTTCCCCTGTTATCGTGTTGTATGATTCGGTTTGAGGTGATAGTATTATATTTTAATGTGAAGGTTGTCCGGTGGCCCAGCAGCTGTCCCTTATAAATACCATTAGCTTGGAAATCATCATTGAAAAAATACAAGGTTGGAGAAGATTTTTGACGACATATCCAATAAAAGATAATGTTGGTATTTTGTTCGTCTTTTATAGTTTCAGATGTAAACAACATATTTTCGATTATTCCTTTGGCTGGATGAAATCACATCCTTTCCGTGTTTTGGTGGTTCCTTATCGATAAAACAACAGCGATATCTACTTTTATTACAAAGACTTAACAAAAGTTGCATAGTATTATTGACGAGGATGCCCGCAGGAAGATTTATAGAGAAAATAAGCAAATTTTGTTAAAGTCAAGCAACAAAATGGCTATTATTGAAGATACCAATAATTTTTCTAAGTGGTATATTTGAAACTATAATTGCTCAATTGCTAATTTTTGTATAATACTTTGGTTAAGTTAACAGATGGCTTTAACTTTATTCCCTCGATTTCTTAACCATGGAAGAGCCCCGATCTTCATTCAAAGGAAATAAAAACTTTTATAATACTATTTAAATGGTATATTTCATTAGGCAGATTGAAGTAGAGTGGTATTTATCAACATACGTTCTCTAATGCTGTGTAAATAGAAACTAATTGAAGAAGTATCCATTTTTGAGGCAGCATATGATTTTGTTTACATTTTTCGTCGTAACATTTCGAAATGTAAATATATTTTCACCGAGAATATCGATAAGAGGTATTTTTTTAATTATATTATATTCATCTGTCGATACAAAAAGAAAAAAGACAGTTCTCGTCTTAAATTAATTATTGTATCAAAATTTTGAATTATGTACAATTAATAATGGATGGGTATCAAGAACAAGACAATATTTGAGATGTCTTTGTTGAATCAAATACTTGCCTAAATATCTGTAAGACAAAACTCATTAATTTCGACTCGTGGAGAAGTTTTAATGGAGTTTAAATTATTCAGTACGTCACGTTTGGCCCTTTTTTGGATCTTTTCAATGCCATTCAAAGTTATATCCGAGTGTATTGATTTTCATTAAATTTATTGTTCTGTTTAATACTGTTTGAAAAGGGATTTTGCGATAAATCAAGTGAATTTGAACTTGTAAATTTTACTTAGCCGACATTTTAAAGGTGTTTTACGACCCTTCGTCTGGTTAAACACCATAATTCAATATTTAACTCCTATTTTGGTGTTACGAATACATTTTTTCGTCAACGTTTACAAAAAAGGCTGAAACGTTATTATATCCAAATTTCCGCAGCATTACATTTTTGAAAAAACAAGGCCATTGGCAAAAATCTAAAGTATTTAGTCGTGATACCCAAGATGACACTTAACTTTTGCACAACGGATGAAAAGAGTTTGTGGACGAAAAATACTCAATTTTTATATAGAGGTATAAAGAGAATTATATTTTTTTTAAACATACTTTTTGTTGAATGCACTCAGTTATAGTTGCTAATATAATTTTAGGTAAATGAGATGACAGAATTCATAAAGAATCAAATATTAATTTTAATTAAAAGAAAATCACCCCTGTACCGAGTGGGCTAATTAAGCGACCTGTCAGAAACTATCCAGCTTATATTTCTAACAAAAAAAAGAATATAGGATGAGCCAATAATAGTTGTGTATGTTCATGAATATTCATTGAAAACGTGAGGTCTACGAATTTTTAGTTTACTGACTGACCTTGAATAATTGGGCATTTTTATAGAGTGCGAACAAGCCAGAAATTTTTCAAAGCCACTTAAATCTTGAAACAAGTAGAAAATCATTGAACCATGTGACACGAGTTCAGGAGTGGGTACTTTCAAAATTAGTCCTTTTCTCAATTCTCTATTATAAAATGACCCACGTTTTATCCACAAATCCAAATGTCCTTAAAGCTATGTGTGTGGACAATAAATGTCGGGGTTAACACGGATTTTACAACGGACCCAACATCCAGGAAACCGGAAAGTAACTGGATTGGTTGATTTATTTCACAAGAACGCATCGAAGGCACATTTTGAAATGTGAAAAAATAAAATAAAAACTTGAGCCAATCAGATTCGTCGGTCTTCCATTACATTGTAGAGAAAAGTGTTGAAATGGTAAAGGGGCTTCCTCATTATAAGCAGTAAATATTATTCAGAATTAAGAGGGAAAAATCAAAATAAAACCTAAAGAAGTTACTATACTATGCGCTGGTACAAGGAAATATTCTTTCAACTTTCAGATCTAATGTACAATCCCCTATTTTCGAAAACGAGACTGGTGGTCTGTGCGGACCTGTTAGTACCTAGGATACACGTATTGGGTGTCATTGCTGAACTTCAAATAACGTTGCCTAATGGGCCCTTTATTTGAACAACGTTTAATTTTGTACACTCGACTAATGGCTGCAGCGTTAATATAATCGTTTTATTGTCTCCATAGACAAAGGACATGAAGCTAAAATTAGCAAACTAACCTAACAAGAACGAGATTTACATTTCAATTTTCATTGCAGCGCAATCGAATTTATCCGACCCAAGTTTAAATTTCAAAGTTCAAAACAGATATCAAAAGTTGAATTTGGTCGAGAGCAGTAGTTGAGCAAATTTCGAAATAAAATTAGTCAATTCAAAGAAGTTTTCGGGGATAATAAAATTTTAGGTAGACGCTAAGCATGCCAAGTTGGAATATAAATATGAAATGATTAATAGGGTATGTCCACCAGCTGACAAATTTTTGATTTGTAATTTGGTTGATTTGTATTGTTATAAACAGTCATACATAGAATATCTAAAATACCTGAACAAGAAAGCAGTAAATCGGAATGAAATAATTATTTAGAACTACGGGTTGTGCAGAAAACGTTTGTTTATCTTAGGGCAATTGTCAGATGTTACGTGGACTTGCCCTAGATACTAGTTTTTTTTTGACATTGGCCTAAAATTTTCCTGTTACGGATTTCATAATGTCGCCAACTATAGTTTGATAACAGTGAAGTATCCGCTGATCGTTGATAGTTGTCTACAGCTTCTTACAATTTTTTTGCTTTATTCGATGTCCCTGGAACTAAAATTAGTCCAAATTGTTATTGTTCACATATTTTATTGATTAAATTTTGAATAGTGTCATTCATCAATGCCTATGTTTAAACTTATGTATTATTTGAGCCGACCATCTATCTCTCTGATGCTATTAAATATATCTTATGTTCCACCCAGATCATCCGTGATTAAAACCATGTTATCTGCAAACCCTAGATTATTTAACCCTTAAGGGATAGCTGTGAGAGCAGGACACGAAATTAGATAACCTATTTCATTATTGATAGAAATGGTATGCTCCAATTCTAAGCTGTATCACTACAGAAAACGTCTATAAAAAGAACTTTAATTTATAATGAATTAAAATATTTTTTTTAGTTCGCAAGTATCTCACTTATACAGGGTGGTCCGTGAGTAATGGTCCAAAGTGGAATGGAAGATTCTTGGTCTGAAAATATTACAGTCTGACGCAACTTGCTCCAAAAAGTTATTGATGACAAAAAAGGTAAAGGGTGGTAAAGTTGAAAGTTCAAAAATATTTTTTTTCAGTAAATTGGAAGATTTTGGATATACAAAAGTGAAAATTTAATGATAGGAGTTTTAGGGACTGAAAAATAATAATATTATTGTAATTTCTAGGCGCCCTCCAGAAAATAAATCAAAACGGATAAGTATCATATTATAGTTTATCATAAAAACCCCCATTTTCAAATTTTCTTACATTTCAACTCTGCCACCCTGTATCTTTTTTATTATTAATATTTTATTTAAGCAAGTTGTATCAGATCTTAATATTTTGAGGCCAAGAATCTTCCCTTTCACTTACGGACCACCCTGTATTTTTAGGTTAACCGATTTAATACTACACACTATTAAAAACTGATCAAATCCGAATAAAATTTTTATCTTTGTTGCAGTACATCGGCACTCAAGTGGTTGGTTTTATATTCGGTTTATCCGGTTCGGCAGTTCTTCTGGATAACAGCGCCAGAGATTCACACTTCCAGCCGCAGATTCGAGAAAGTATGCGACGACTTATCATGAACGCTCATCACGAACAATCCAAACAAACACTCGCCATGATTCAGGAAAATGTAAGTGTCGTTTATTTTTTGGTTTTTCCTGTTTTTCTTTCATTCGGGTAAAATTCAATTTGAGTTTTTCCTTTTTTTTTCACACTATTTTGCTATGCAAACCGGAGTATTCTATTTCCATGAAGTAAAACTTTGTGAAAATCCAGAAATCGATTCACGGATACGATCATTTTACTTATTTCAGTTTATTATTATTATTATTATTATTATTACGAAAAAGTGTAAACGGTGTTGTTTTTTTTTCCAATGATGTTTCTATATACAAAGCGAATTCGGTTGGTGCACTTTTCAATTTTCATTTCGGCAAATAGTTTGTTGTTTGTTGTAAAAGCGTTTTTAAGAGTGTTTAATAATTGTTTTGTCATTCGGTGATTGTAGTTTGGTTGGGAAAAATTAAAAAAAAATTTCCTGTACAGAAAATTATTGTTCGATGCTCCATTGTCGTTTGATATTCAAATAAGCATTCATGGGGAAATAATTAAAATAGAAGTATAAAATGTAACTAATTGGCAAACATTTTTACACTTCCTATCCACTTAAAACTCACTGTGTATTAATATATGACATCCTACAGCAAAAGTGATTTCATTTTTCCCAGATCAATATATTTTCAATCACAAATCCAAATTTTTGTACAAAGAAAAACTATTGCGACTGTTTAGAAATTATTTTATCAACGTGGTCGATTTTTGGAAATGTATAATCGATTTTTTTCGATCTCTTATTCAAAATATTCCATTCCCCGTTTTTTTAACACAAAAATATCAATTTTTCTATTGAATATATGTGGAA